>CM030360.1:15175970-15775970 GCA_017893485.1 Hemerocallis citrina
GATAATTGACCTCTTGTATGAACCGAGCCTTCAAGAGCTTGTCCACCTCGTCTTTTATAGCTTACTGGCGCTCGGGAGCGAACTTGCGCCTCTTCTGTTGGACCGGTTTGAACCCCGGAGCGATGCTGAGGTGGTGGACTAGAAGCTCTTCGGAAATTCCAGGCATGTCAGCGGCCGACCAGGCAAAGAGGTCGTGGTTCTTTCTGATACATTGAACTATGTCCGAGCTTAGGGCAGATGGGAGGGTCTTGCTGATAAAGAACTTGCGGCTCTGATCTTGCTCAGAGAAGAGCACTTCCTCCAACTCATCCACCGGCTCGGACGTTGGCCGGACATCTTGGGGGATTTCAAGAGTTTCGAGGGAGAGGACTGGACCCATAGTAGAGGTCATGTAGCATCTGCGGGCCGTTTCCTGACTGCCTCTTACTTCCCCTACTCCTCCCCGGGTGGGGAACTTCATCTTGAGGTGATAGGTGGAAGGGACGGCTTCAAGAGAAGCTAAGCCGGGCCGACCCAAAATGACATTATAAGCTGCAGGGACATCCACGACCATAAAGTCCATCGACTCGGTTCGGGTAGTAGGAGTTTTGCCAGCGGTTACGTCGAGGGTGATCACCCCTTCGATAGTCACTGGCACTCCCGTGAACCCATGGAGTGTGTAGCCAGCGGGTTTAGGTCTGTCTCGGGATAGTTTGAGGCCTTTGAAAGCGGCGAGGAATAGGATGTTAACGGAGCTGCCATTGTCCACCAGGATCCTCTCCACTTTAAAGTTCGCCATATGGAGGTTGATGACAAGCGCGTCACAATGGGGGGTTCGGACACCCTCAAGGTCATCATCTGAGAATGTGACGGGTACTCCGAGGCCTTTAGGAGGAGGTGTGGCGCGAACCGAATTAACTTCCCTTATAAACGCCTTTCGAGAGGAGTTGGAGGAGCCCCCTATTGGGCCCCCATGAATGAGGTGTAGGACACGCTCCTCTTCGAATTCGGGCGTTTCATCGCGTTCAGGACGCTTGTTATCCCCCCGAGGCGGGAGAGAAAGATCGGTTCGGTCCTTTCTCACGAACTTGGTCAGCTGCCCCCTCTGGATGAGGGCTTCTATCTCATTCTTCAGGGCCTGACAA
Source organism: Hemerocallis citrina (assembly GCA_017893485.1). NCBI lineage: Eukaryota > Viridiplantae > Streptophyta > Magnoliopsida > Asparagales > Asphodelaceae > Hemerocallis > Hemerocallis citrina. Next base: position 15,177,095 of record CM030360.1, read on the forward strand.
TCATTGGTGTCGTGGCCATGGTCCCGGTGATAGCGGCACCACTTCTCTTTGTCCCTCTTCTTGCCAGGGGTGTTCATCCTCGGAGCAGGAGGAATGACCCCTTCCTTCTCCACTTCCATGAGAATGGTTGAAATATTGGCGTTGGGAGGAGTAAATTTCTCGAACCTGGGGGGAGGGCGGCGCTGACCGCCATTGTCCTTCTGAAGCTTCTTGACCCTTTCTTCTTTAGTTGCCTTTCTTTTTGTCTCGGAGGTAGACCCTCCGACGCCCGGGAGATATTCGGCTTCTTCGACCCGAATGTACTTCTCGCTCCTGAGAAGGAGGTAAGCAAAGTTATGCGGGGGGCTTCTTGACGAGGGAGGAGCGAAGGTTAGAGTTGAGGACATTTGATTGGAAGGCGGCCGCCGCAACTGACTGGTCGAGGAAGGAGATGGATCTTACCTCTGCAGTGAACCTCCTCGCGTAGTCTCTCAACTTCTCTCCCTTCTCCTGGCGGAGCTGGAGTAACGAGATGCTGGTCTTCTCCGTGCGTCTGCTACTCACAAAATGAGTGATGAAGAGGGTCTCGAACTGTTCGAAGGAGAATATGGAGGACGGGGCGAGGCGGGAGTACCATTCCCGAGCCGAACCCTTAAGAGTGGCGGGGAAGGTCTTGCACAGCAAGGCATCGGAAGCTTGGTGGATTAGCATGAGAGTTTTAAAGCTTTCGATGTGGTCCACGGGGTCTGACTCCCCCGAGTAAGTTTCGAACTGCGGGGGTTTGAAACCTCTTGGGATAGGAGCCTCCATGATGGTTCGGGAGAAGGGAGGTCTGTTCGGGCGGATGGTTCTTCCACTTAACTCCTCATCCTTATCTATTCGGCCGATGCGCCTCTCCATCTTATGGAGACGGCGGTAGAGAGCATCGTCCCTCCGACGGTAGTCAAACGAGCCCCTGGACTCGTCTTCATAGGAAGGGGAGCGGGGACTATGGCGAAGGTAACCCTGGGAGCGGCGAGGACTAGGAATATGCTGTTGGTCGTTAGAAGCCGGAGGAGGAGTTATGGACCGATGGTGAGGATTTTGGACCCGTGGGGGAGTAGGAACCCTTTGGGTATTATTGTTGTTGGGTTGTAGGTTGAGAGCTTGCAACACCGTTGCTTGGAATTGCTGGAACTCGGCACGAGTGATGGGTGCCTCATCGTTCCTCGGATGTTGCCGACCGGCAGGGGAATGGGGTCTTCTCCTGTGATGCTCGGGGACTCTCTTTGCCCTCTTCGGGTAGGTGTTGTGCAATCTAGTCACCTAAATAAATAGACTAAACTAGACACAAATTATAAAACCTCGCAAGTGCACGAATCGTTTGAAGAAGCGTAGCGGCAAGCAAGGGTCGATCCCACAGAGATTGTAGATTTCAACTTACTAATCAATAAAACCTAAGAAAATACCAATCATAGAGTTTTGTTCTAAAGTCTAAAAGAAATGAAAAGATTAAAACTAAATTAAGAAGTGTCACGATTTGAGTCACTAATATCTATTTAAGTAGTTGGGCATTGATTTCCACCTATAGTCAGTAATGCGAAGTTATCCACTACTTTTATTACTCATGTTTGTTCCCTTCAAGGGCATGGTATCTACTCCTTAAAGTACTATTTTCCTAGGCCAAGAATTAGGCATGGTATCTACTCTAATTCGTTTCTTTCATCAAGTGTTTAGCATGGTATCCACTAATTTGCACTTAAAGAAAACATAAGATCAGTGGAAACGAACAAACACTCAAGGTCCTAGAAATTGGTATCAGATCTAGATCCCTTAAGTTGATTAAACCAAGAACCCCTAGAGATTCCCTTGTTACAAGTTATGAGCACGAGATATGGGTCGTCTCAATATGCTCACATAACAGATTCAGATCTATAATACACAAACTTATAATTCCAGGTTCGGATCAGTCGACTGGCTGTCACTTCAGTCGACTGCAATCTACTGGCTGTCACTTCAGTCGACTGCCCTAGGTTTCTGAACTAGTTTGATTACTATAAATCTATTCCAATACTCTCAGGTTTAATCAATAAGCAATAACGTAGCATTTAGAAAAATATAAGCATCACATGACTACGGTTTCAATCTACCCAACTATTAAATTAGTTGCACATAATACAACCTTTATTGATTAATATAATAGAGTTCATGACTACAATGAAAATAAAGAGAAGAATAGAAGAACACTGATTTGTATGATATTGATCTTTAGCCCAATCAGCAATCGTCTTCCTTCTTTGATGCTAGCTGTTGATGGCCTTTCTTGGTCGGTCCAGCCGTCTTGAGATATTCCGAGCATCCCTCTATCCCCTGTATCTTGGTTGGTATTTATAGAACACGGCTAGAGATTTAGGGTTTTTACTCTTTTGCATAAACGCCCTCTTCTTTTATTTATTTCTTTCCTTATCTGATTGGCGATATATATATCTTTCTCTTTTCTTCTTTCTTTCCGTATCTGCTTTGATTTGTATTTGGATTTGGATGAATCTTTAATTATCTTATCTGTTGACTCTGCTGCCGATCAGTCGACTGGTGTTGGAGGAGTCGATTGTGCCGAGCAGCTTCAGCTTCTCTGTCCAGTCGCCTGGTAGCATAATCAGTCGACTGATCTCTTCAGTTCCTCATGTGTCATCCTTGAAATCCTGAATTTGCTTCGTTTCGCACTTTTATGCTGTTTCCTGTGGAAAAGAGAAAATGAGAGTAAAATACCATATATAGAGCATTTAAATGTCTAATTGCACTAAAGTTATTGCTCTAAAATGTGAATAATATTGTGTTCATCAAATACCCCCAAACTTAGATTTTGCTTGTCCTCAAGCAAAGAGTGAATTTATGAACAAGGGAATAGACTCAACTATCAGACCAAGAATTCTCATGAGCATCAAAGTAAAAAGTATAAACAATTTCAGGTGAAGTAAAACTAAGCATACCCACTTTCTCCAGTGCAATTGTTTAGTCATAATCCCCAGACTCAATCATATTTGTCATGCAATTAATGTATGTATAGTATGCGATTGCTCAATCTGTGATTATCCCTTTCCTCTACTACAAACCGAGTAGTAAACTAGAGGGTTTTTTTTTTTTTTTTTTTTTTTTTTTTTGTAGTCTCTTCTCTAAAGTGGTCACTTGCCTTTTGACGCGAATGCAAAACATTTGTGATGAATCCACCCGGTTACTCAACAAGTCACAAACTTTAAAGTGCTTTGCATACTCATATTTCAAGTTGCCGTTTGACGTAAAGGTAAACATTGGTGATGAATACCCCTAGTTACTAAGCACTCAAAACATTGGAGTAGATTGACTTTATTCAAAAATATATATATATATATATATATATATATATATATATATATATATATATATATATTTATCACTCTATTTACTTAAACTCAATTTAGGACTAGATCTAAAGGAATAATCACCAGAAAAAGGTATCACATTTGTTTATTATGTATAATCGCATGACTTATATAACTTTGTAGGGAACTATGAAACTCAACAATCCTAAAGTAAATAAGTATCCTTCTTCTTACTTTATAAGAAATTGTTTATCCTAAAAAATTCAAAAGACTCTATATAACTAAATACCCCTAATACCCCCAAACTTAGATGGAACATTGTCCTCAATGTTCGCACAGAAATTTAAAATAAATAAATAGGCATGTGTTACCATCTAGTAAGGAGAGTAAAAATAACTAAAGAAAAATAATAATGATTAACTGAAAGAAAATAAAGGGAAAGTGTAAATACTCCCCTGAAAAATTGGGTTGCCTCTCAATAAGCGCTGTGTTTCTTGTCTTCAGCTAGACTTGATGAGTTGTGCCATGTATTGAATGACTCGCGGCTCACAACTCATCTTATTATAAGGTTTCCCCCCTCTGCCCATTCACCTAGAACGTTTGATTTTTTCGTCAATGCTCTATGTGGGGGAAACCTTTTGTAACAATTTATGGACCGTACCATCTTGACATCAGTTTATCAGCAATGGTCCATCTTAATGCACCATGGTGATTTTGCAAGACTCCCTGCAGCCTTGCTTCTTCATGTATCCTGAAATTTGCAGCAACTGTCACAGGTAATTTCTGATTGTCCCCCAAATATTCATGTATGGGCTTCAGCTCCTCATCTGGTTGTCTGGTAGCAGTCGACTTATGCTGTACACCAGTCGACTTATCCTGGCCAGCAGTCGACTTATCCTGGCCAGCAGTCGACTTGTCTGCAGAAACACAAGTTGTATCAGATACAAAATTTTCGACTGCAGGTGCAAGCTTACCTGTATATGACTGTGGAGTTTCAAGGTGATGTACTGTCTCTGTAATCCTCCAGTCATAGTGTTCCTGTTCAACATGAGATAATGTTAGAGGGTGTGTAAATGTTACTTGTAATGGATCAACACCATGTTCCTGAAATGTTTGGTCACAAATTTCCTGAACCACATCAACATTATAACATTCATGATCATCTTGTGGAATTTGTGGTGTATCAAACATTTTAAACTCAATCTCTTCCTCTAGTGTTGTCCTTAATTGGAGCTGTTCTTGTCCTCTAGGGTTGGGTATGGTTTGTGATGGAAATTCTCCTGCCTTTCTTTCACTTAACTCCGTAGCAATTTGCCCAATTTGAATTTCCAATTTTTGAATGGCCTGTCCTTGTTGATTGCTTGTTTGCTGTTGCTGTTGCTGTTGGAGTAATTGAAGAATGGTGGATTCGAAATCCAACTTCGTCTGTTCTTGTGCTGGCTTATCATACCCATTCCCACCTTGGAACTGCTGTGTATGCCCTGGTGCGAATTGATTGTCTTGATGATTTTGCCACCCTGGGTCATACGTGTTTGGAAAAAAATTGTTCTGGGGCGGGTACATTCCCTGTTTTTCGTAGTTTGTGTGCTCCTGATCTGCGTAAGAAAACATGGGACATGAATTAGTTTTATGGTTAGATTGAAAATAATTTGCACACATTTCTTTTGGTTGGTTTTTTACGCCACCCAAAGTTGAATTCACAAGCATATCAATCTTTTTGTTTATGGTTTCCATTTCTAATTGCATGTTATTATTATGAGAAATTTCGTATACTCCCTATTTTCTTGAGATGTTCCTCCTTGTTGAGAATTGTTGTGAGTTCTCGCTGAGTTCTTCAAATAGCTCTATGGCCTCCTCAGCACTCTTCCTCATCAACATTCCATTGCATGCTGAATCAACAATTGCTTTGTTAGTGTAATTTAAACCCTCATAAAATGATTGTACCTGATCATCCTTAGGTATGTTGTGCATAGGACACTTGAGAAGCTTATTTTTGAAGTCCTTCCATGCCTCGAAAAACAAATCGTCATCCTTTTGTTGGAAGAGTAGAATCTCCCTTTTTAGTTATCTGGTTTTCTGGGCTGGAAAGAACTCTTTCAAGAATTTTGTTGCCAATTGCTCCCATGAATTAATTGATCCTGGTTCCAAAGAATTATACCACAACTTAGCATTAAGTTTTAGAGAAAAAGGAAACAAGATTAACCTGATTTGTTCAGAGGTAAGCCCTTGGATGCTTTGTGTCCTGCAAAGATCAAATAAGTCTTGTAAATGTAGATGCGGATCTTCGTCTGTTCTACCAAAGAAGTGGGGCACCATGCTGAGTAATTGAGGTGATAGATGCATATTTCCTGTGACTTTGGGTTGAAAAGCTATGCAAGAAGGGTTCTCAATATTCTTAGGAATGAATTTGTCTTGCATTGGTACTCGGTTTAAAAAAATTTCACCCATTGTTGCTCTTTGGAAAAATCCTCTGGACAGTCGACTGATCCTTGGGACAGTCGACTGGTCTGCCTGTGCAGAATGTAACCTGAAAGAAAATGTTATAAAAGAAGAAGAAGAAATAAAATAAAATAAAAAGAAAAAGATTTTACTGATTTGTAAGTTAAAATACTAAACAATCCCCGGCAACGGCGCCAAAAACTTGTTGTGCAATCTAGTCACCTAAATAAATAGACTAAACTAGACACAAATTATAAAACCTCGCAAGTGCACGAATCGTTTGAAGAAGCGTAGCGGCAAGCAAGGGTCGATCCCACAGAGATTGTAGATTTCAACTTACTAATCAATAAAACCTAAGAAAATACCAATCATAGAGTTTTGTTCTAAAAGTCTAAAAGAAATGAAAAGATTAAAACTAAATTAAGAAGTGTCACGATTTGAGTCACTAATATCTATTTAAGTAGTTGGGCATTGATTTCCACCTATAGTCAGTAATGCGAAGTTATCCACTACTTTTATTACTCATGTTTGTTCCCTTCAAGGGCATGGTATCTACTCCTTAAAGTACTGTTTCCCTAGGCCAAGAATTAGGCATGGTATCTACTCTAATTCGTTTCTTTCATCAAGTGTTTAGCATGGTATCCACTAATTTGCACTTAAAGAAAATATAAGATCAGTGGAAACGAACAAACACTCAAGGTCCTAGAAATTGGTATCAGATCTAGATCCCTTAAGTTGATTAAACCAAGAACCCCTAGAGATTCCCTTGTTACAAGTTATGAGCACGAGATATGGGTCGTCTCAATATGCTCACATAACAGATTCAGATCTATAATACACAAACTTATAATTCCAGGTTCGGATCAGTCGACTGGCTGTCACTTCAGTCGACTGCAATCTACTGGCTGTCACTTCAGTCGACTGCCCTAGGTTTCTGAACTAGTTTGATTACTATAAATCTATTCCAATACTCTCAGGTTTAATCAATAAGCAATAACGTAGCATTTAGAAAAATATAAGCATCACATGACTACGGTTTCAATCTACCCAACTATTAAATTAGTTGCACATAATACAACCTTTATTGATTAATATAATAGAGTTCATGACTACAATGAAAATAAAGAGAAGAATAGAAGAACACTGATTTGTATGATATTGATCTTTAGCCCAATCAGCAATCGTCTTCCTTCTTTGATGCTAGCTGTTGATGGCCTTTCTTGGTCGGTCCAGCCGTCTTGAGATATTCCGAGCATCCCTCTATCCCCTGTATCTTGGTTGGTATTTATAGAACACGGCTAGAGATTTAGGGTTTTTACTCTTTTGCATAAACGCCCTCTTCTTTTATTTATTTCTTTCCTTATCTGATTGGCGATATATATATCTTTCTCTTTTCTTCTTTCTTTCCGTATCTGCTTTGATTTGTATTTGGATTTGGATGAATCTTTAATTATCTTATCTGTTGACTCTGCTGCCGATCAGTCGACTGGTGTTGGAGGAGTCGACTGTGCCGAGCAGCTTCAGCTTCTCTGTCCAGTCGCCTGGTAGCATAATCAGTCGACTGATCTCTTCAGTTTCTCATGTGTCATCCTTGAAATCCTGAATTTGCTTCGTTTCGCACTTTTATGCTGTTTCCTGTGGAAAAGAGAAAATGAGAGTAAAATACCATATATAGAGCATTTAAATGTCTAATTGCACTAAAGTTATTGCTCTAAAATGTGAATAATATTGTGTTCATCAGTAGGGGACCTTCTGTAGTCTCGGCGGTGAGGAGATCGCTCATCCGGACGTTGTTGGTGGGAGGCTCCCTCTCGGGCCCGCTTTTCATCCAGACGGCGGCGAAGATCCTCATCCTTCTGCTGATTGAGGATGGTATTGCGAAGGTCGGAAGCTCGAGGATTGTGGGAGGCCATAGAATCCGTAGAGGCATTGTGTATTGAGACGCAGTCCTGATGGAGAGGTTGTTTCTGTGGGTTGGGATGCGAGGCCCCTGCACCGGCATTTTGCGGACCAGGGGGACCCTTAAGAGGTTGCTGATTCTGAAGCGGAGGCTGGTCCTGCTGGAGAGGGTCCTCAGCTTGTAGAGGAAGTTGCCCCTGCTGCTGAGCGGGTTGGATGGGGACTTCCTGTTGCTGATCAACGGGGTGAGGTCCACGGTTGGACCCTCTGGACCTTACTTTCCTGGGAGGCATGGCTGGAGAAGATCTGACCAACAGGAAGAGGGGAGGCTGCTATTCGTTTGGTTCCTACAGACGACGCCAATCTGTTACCGCTAAATCTGGTGTGGGGGTAAACAGACAGTATTTGTGGATTCTTGGAAAACCTGAATAGCAAACCTGAAACCTGTTCCACCGGAGTTTGACCTCTGGCTCCCGCCATTCACCTGCAAAAAGTGCGAGACACCAGGGTTGATCCCGGCGACGCACCCTCCGACGCTCAAGTCAGTAATCAGGAATGATTATGAGAGAGCGTAAATTGGTAAAAGATTGATTACCTCTTAACGATGGTGGATGGGGGGTATTTATAGTCGCCTTAGGGATCAGATTAGGAATGTAATCCCTGTAATCAGATAAGAAATGTAATCCCTGTGATCAGTTTCGGAATGTAATCCCTAATTCCCAGTGAAAAGATAGATGTGAATCACGGTCGTTGATTAGGACTAATCAGGGACCCTGATTCTATCCTACTGGACCGGGTTCATTTCGGGTTTGAAACCCGTACCCAGTTAAGGTGGATCCGTTCGTGGATTATTGGATCTTTTGGGGAGGAGATCCAGTACCCATTTCAGACCCGTTTGTAGGTGAAATTACCATTTTATCCCTAGTCTTTAAGATTCGTGCCCGATTTGGACGGCTCCGATTTAACCCCATTTTTAGCCATATCAATTGTTTACAAGACTTTTCGTATGATGCATCGTTCCGAAGACGTGCCGTAGGCACGTGCCCATGGGCAAATCTAGTATTTGTATAATTCTTAATGAATTTGTACTTATTGTTTATCTCATTATACTGATAATATTCCTTACATAAGAGCATCCACAGTTGTTTGCTAAAATTCCATATTTTGCATATTATAGCAATTGCGGATCTGCTGTCGTTTGCTATTTATTCATATTTTGGTAAAATCACTACAGAAGATTGCTATATTTAAGAGGCGATAGGGGAATATGCATAGTAGTCCCAAATAAAAATTAATTTTTTAAATTAATTTTTTACCTTGGACGGAACTTCAAGTTCCTTCCCGTGATTAATGGATCTTGGACAGAACTTCAAGTTCCGTTCAACTTCAAGTTCCTTCCCATGATTAATTATACTTAGTATACTAATTAGGCTTAGTTAAATATAATTAACTAATTAATTAGAGGGTAATTAGGGGGTTTATATTAATTAGTGGGCAATTAGGGGGGTAATTAAGTGGGTTAAGGCTGGTTGAAAGTGACAGCTCCCCCATGGAATGAACTTGAAATTCTGTCTGATTAAATTTTGTTCCGTTTGCCATATTATAGCATTTGATGACTGCATGAAACATCACTTTGCTATATCTAAAATTTGTATTTTGCTATTTTTCACCTTTTAGAGCATCTGTAGTCGTTCTAAGCTATTTTTTGGGTATTTGGCTTCTAGGAATAGAAAATATGGCTGCGCGCTGCAGTCGCTGAAAGTTAAAATATGGCCGGACGATCGATTATCTCTCGTCTCAAACTTTTTAAAAAAAAAAAAAAAAAAATTCTGGGCACTAAAAGACCAAAAAAAAAAATTTGAAAAACTGGTGGGATGGTGGATTATACACCGGCCCACCAATTTGTCTTATTCAAAATTGTTTGGACGGTGTATAATACACCGTCCGACATATTTTTTTTAATTTTATTTTTATAATAAAGGACGGGACATTGTTTATCGTCCGAGGAAAAAAAATTTAAAGCGACGGGATATCATCCTTCATCTCTTTTCAGGGACGAAAGAAAATTCCCCGTTAGCTATATTTTGGCTTTTGCCAAATCGTCTGCTATATTTGGCAGTCTACTATTCATTGTACACCCAAATTTTGAATATTTGGAAGACGACTGTATCAATTTTATTCCCATTTTTTTTTTCTTTCAAATTTTAGGTATTTAGCCCACGATTACAGATGCTCTCACAATTGTGAATGCTCTAAGTCATTAGAGTCACACTCTTTCTCAAATCCCAATGCACAAAGTGTGTGGACTGAGAGCATCTGTAGTCGTTGAATGTAAAAATATTCATATATGGATAAATGGAAATAGGAATCCAACAAACGCTGCACTCGTGCAAAGCTATTTTTTAACTAAGACGGCACATGAAGTGCCGTCGGAGCTCACATGAAGAAAAAAAAAATATTTTAAAGACGGACGGCACATGAAGTGCCGTCGGAGAAGGAAAAAAAAAAAAAATTCAAAGCTGGTGGGACGGACGGCACATGAAGTGCCGTCCAAGAGCCCAGGTGGGAAACTTTTGTCATTTTCCATTTTTCGAAAATTTAAAAAACAATTCATTAATTACAAAAAAATTCAAAAAATTACGAAAACATTTCAGAAATTGCAAAAATAATTTAAAAATTGCAAAAATATTTTCAAAAATTGCAAAAAAAATAAAAAATACAAAAACCCCCGGACGACACTTCAAGTGCCGTCCGAGGATTTCGGGAGCGACCAGCTTTTTGGCGATAATTAATGCGAAAAATTAATTAATTTTTCAAACGGACGACACTTAATAAAAAAATTATTTTTTTTCGTGGGACGGCACTTCGAATGTCGTCCCTCACTTATCGATAAAAGCTATATCGATTCTCATTTATAGCAATCGGCTGTACCGATTTATCGATAAAATGGATATTTGGCAAACGAGTGCAGCACGTTCGTTTGCCAAACATCCATTTTATCGATATTTGGCAAACGACTACAGATGCTCTGACATGTTAGCTTTGTCTAAATGACCACCAATTATATTTTTGATAATATGTAGTTATAGAAGTGAAACAAAATAATGGTAGCCTTTATATATAACTAAAACTTTTTGGGTAAGGTTTATATACAAAATATTGAGAATTTGTAATCGTATGAAGTATCTATTGACTTTTTTTGAATAAGATCGCAACCATACATTTACACACATTTTTTTTTCTGATGAAGAAAAACGATGCAGGCAAGATTTAAACTCTATACATCTCACATATTAGCTAATATGCTGACAACTAAACCCTACCAAACTAAACCCTACCAACACTTGCATAAATTATCTAGTGTGAATCCATAAATTTATATGATTAAACACATATATTGCATGAATCCTATCAATTCATGTAAACGGTAACCTGTTCAAAAATGACAATAATGCTTACACACTGTTTGATATTGCTGTGAACAAATAATATTTTTGTTAAAAAGTGCTGGTACAAAAAACAACTGTTAGAAATCATTATATTTATCTTTAAAATTTTCCTAGTAAGTAAAACTAGTTTTTGAAAAGCTAAATGCATTAGAGCATCTGTAGTCGTTTGCTATCTATATAATAAAACACAAAGAAAGCTATCAAGTGGCTCTCCTTCAATCCCCCAAAAATCAAAGGCCCAGATCTAAACTTACAAAACATATTTTCCCCCCAAAAGTTCCCCCCAAAACTCAAATTCAAATCTCCCACCCAAAACAACTCCTATATTTATTTAATTTTTTTTCTCTTTCTCCCTCCCTCCCTCTTCTATTAAAAAAATTAAGAAAATATTTTTTTTAAATTTTAAAATATTAAAAAATTAAAAAAATTAAAAATTTAAAAATTTAAATTTTTTTTTTTTTTGACGGGAAAAGGTAGGGTAAGTCCCTACCTCACATGATATATATAAAAGCGAAGATATAGAGTTTGGTTACAAGAGCAGACCATGTAGCCTCAGCCTAGCACTAAGACCCTGGTCTGTAAGTACACACCGGCCGTCTGCACCCGGCCCAAAAAGTCTTACCCAAAACAACAAAAACAACTAATTATAGAAACCCACGCAGGGGTTTAAAGAAACTTCATTAAGCAGCCATATAGTTTACCAAGAGCAGCTACCTTCCTCACTTGCTGACTGGTCAGCATGCCCCATCGTCCCATGTAGCAGCAGTTCAAGTGCATTTGCATCCGTTAATTCTTTCTCAATCTTCTGGCGCTTCTTTTCGCTGCCGATCCCATCTAGCCAAGATTTAAACCAAAAAATTGCATTAGAAATAATCTGGCGTGAGGAAGAGAGCTTTGCAGAGAAAGTAGAGTCATTTATAGCAATCCAGATACTCCAGCATATAGCAATAGATAAGAGGTGCCAAGTGTGGTTGTGCGGCGGGTTACCGAGGCACCATGATGCAAAACAATCAAAAACAGTCGTGGGCAGTGTATGTATGTGAAAAATTGCAGTGAAGAAGTGCCAGGTCTCTAATGCTACTGGGCAAGAGAAGAAGATGTGGTAGGTCGACTCCACAGGAAATGCACAAGTTGCGCATTTCGTGTCGCCCGACCACCCTCTGTGGCTCATGAACTCCTTGGAGTTGATACGGCCCAGACTCAGTTGCCATATGAATACTTTGCACTTTAGTGGCGCCGATGATGTCCAAATAGCCTTGAAGAAAGGTGATCGCATGCCAGAGAAGATGAAGAATTTATAAGCTGACTGTACCGAGTAAGCTCCAGTGGATGTTAGACGCCACTTCGGGGCATCCCTGTCCTGAGAGGGGCAAAAATCTGCAAGTGCTAGGAGGAGGCTTTGCTTCTCAGTTTGGAGAGCTTGTGATGTGGTGCGGTTGAGACTTGGGTGCCAATTCCAGATCCCCTGAATCCAAGAGCCCTGTGATGAAGCCGTAGCATTTATATTCCATGCTGCTGCAGTTAGCGCGGGGTATAAGGTGGTTATGCTATGCTCATTAAGCCATCGGGATTGCCAAAAGGCGATACTCTCACCATTGCCAAGCTGCCAATGGACATTTATAAGGAACTGATGCTGCAAGTGGAAAATGCCTTTCCAGAAATGTGACGCCGATACTGGACAAACGAAGGATTGTGAAGAACTTTTGTAGTACAAGTCTTGGAGAGTTTGGCTGACAAGAGAGTCTGATGAGTAGATATTCCACCACCATTTCATCAGCAAGGCTTCGTTGAAAACTTTTAGCTCCAAGACTCCAAGTCCCCCCTGGTCTTTAGGCTGACAGACTGTGCTCCAATTCGCACAGGCAAGGCCCCTCGAGTCTTTGTCTTCCCCGCACCAAAAGAATCTGCTACGTATCTGATCAATGCGCTTAATGACCCATTTCGGAAGGCGAAAGAAAGAAGCAAAATATACAGGTAGGGCGCTAAGAACTGCATTGATGAGGACTAGCCGTCCCCCTTTAGAAAGCATTTTACCTTTCCATACCGATAAGCGCCTTTCAATTTTGATGATGAGTGGCTGCCAATGTCGCTTGTACAACTTGCTTTTGGAAAGAGGCATGCCAAGATAATTTAGAGGGAGACATTCCTCCTTGCAGCCTAGGATGGTGGAGAAGGCATGCAGCTTGGCCTTAGAGCGGCCAAAATAAACCACAACAGATTTGGAAAAGTTAATTGCTAAGCCAGAGGTGTTTGCAAAGAGCTGGAGGGCAATCTTGAGGTTCAGAATCTCTTGCTCATCCCCCTTACAAAAGATCAATGTATCATCGGCAAATTGGAGCACCGAAAGTTGGGATAAAAGACCTCTGATCGGCAGCGGGGAGAAAGTGCCGTTACTTCTTCCAAGCTGCAGCATTTTGGCCAAGACATCTACCACCAGAATGAAGAGCATCGGAGATAAGGGGTCGCCCTGTTTTAGTCCACGCTTGGAATTGATTTGCCTGCCTTTCTCTCCATTAATGATGATGAAGGATTTGGCTGTAGTAAGAATCATCTCTATCCATTTGCACCACCTCGGCCCAAAACCCCTAGCTTTAAGCAATTGAAGTAGGAAATCCCAACTCACAGTATCAAAAGCTTTAGTAAAATCAATTTTAAAGAGTAAGGTGTCAGAATTACCCCTGCTGCAGAGATTAATAGCCTCATGTGCTACAAGGAAGCAGTCTACAGTCGACTTGCCTTTCAAAAAAGCACTTTGGGAAGAAGACACCAGAGAGTGAAGGAGAGGGCTAAGCCTGTTGGCAAGTATCTTTGTGAAGATCTTCAGGGAGCAATTGAGGAGACTGATGGGCCTATAGTCAGTCACTAAGTTTGCGCCATCACATTTGGGAATGAGGATGATATCGGAGTAATTGAGGCGCCCAATATCCGTATCACCGCTATGGACTGACTGTATCATATTGAGCAAATCCTCCTTGATTGTGTCCCAACAGTTATGATAGAAGCTCATTGAGAAGCCGTCAGGGCCCGGTGCTTTATCACTACTCATGTCAAAAACTGCCTTTCGCAGCTCTTCAATAGAAACAGGTTCCTCAAGATGGTGCAGGCTAACCACATTCGTGGGGTAGAGGGAAGGCCAGTCAATGCTGAAGTCGGAGATGGTGGCAGAACCACATATAGCTTGAAAGTGTGACTCAAAAGCTGTTCTGATGTCTGCAGGGTTGGTTGTGGAGTAATGATCAATGCGGAGACTGTGAATGTAGTTTCTTCTTCGTCTACCATTTGCAATGGAGTGAAAAAATTTGGAATTTGCATCGCCCTCTTTGATCCACTGCACACGGGATCGCTGCCTCCAGTATACTGTCTCTTCCTTGATCAGGTTCTGAAGTTCAGTCTGAGTGGTTTTGAGGGAGGGGGGGGGGGGAGAAGGCAGGGACTCAGCCTCAATCTCAAGCTTGAGGAGGAGTTCTTGAAGTTTCTTCTTCCTTGCAGGAATAGAGCCCATGGTGTCTGATTGCCACTCCCGTATGCGTCTTCTGAGTAGGCCTAGTTTGGCAGAGAATACATCAACTGGGTTACCCTGGCAGTGGAAATGGCGCCACCAATTGTTGACTTCTGTTGTAAAAGAGGGTTGCAACAGCCATGACTTTTCAAATCTGAAACGGGAGGCACGGTGATGGAGTGCCAAAGTGTCGAGGATGATGGGGCAATGATCAGATGAAAACCTTGGAAGAGAGGATTGGATACAGTCGGGGTAATGCCTATCCCACGCGGCAGAGATGAGGAATCTGTCAAGCCTAGCCATGATGGGAGTATCACGCTGATTTGTCCAAGTATATTTCCTTCCTGCCAGTGGAAGATCAATCAGTGCAAGATCTTGGATAACTTCACGGAAGCATTTCATGTCTCTAGACGAGCCTCGACCACTAGATCTCTTAGAATCAGAAATAGTAACATTAAAGTCGCCACATAGGATCCATGCATCATGGAGAGATGGTCGCCTTTGCTTGATTTCATGAAAGCATAATTCCCTGTCATCGAGCTCAAACGGTGCATAGACAGATGTAATGGACCATATCTCATCGGAGCATCGACTCTTGAAAGAGGCTGAGATGGAGAAAATATCACATGTAGAGTAGGTGCATTCGAGGAGGTTGTCATTCCAGCCTAACAGGATGCCGCCACAGCACTGGATGGAATCAAGTTGAATCCATTTGGTAATGATAGTGCCACCTACTGACGAAAGTTTGTTGGGAGTTGGCATACACAACTTCGTCTCTTGCAAGCACACTACTTGGGGGGAACAGCTGCGAATACCTTCTTTGATAAAGGAGCATTTTGTAGGGTTGCCCAAACCTCTGACATTCCAGCTTACAATCTTCATGAGTGAAATAATTAAACAGCACAAATAAAACTAAAGATTAAGTCCCGAAGCACACTGGGCTTCACTCCTAAGCTTGGACAGAGGGTCCTTGCTGATCAGTGTGAACAGCGAGGGCCTTCTGAGCATTCGTGATGTTGTGCACCGAGTGTGGCCCCTTAGCCTCCACTCCGATTGATTCAGCTACCTCTAAAATGTCTTCACTAGAAAGTAAAGCAAAAGGGTTCTGATGCAAATTTGTGACTGAGGCAGCTGAAGAAGCTGTACCTGAGGTCTTCTTCTTTATGGTTGAGGAGAGGTGTTTCATGAATGGCCTGGAACATTGTAGCTTGGATACTGATCTGGCTCTCTTCTGGCGCTTTGAAGGCCCGGCAGAGAAGCCAGGAGGCAGGGCAGAGGATGAGTTGGAGGCTTGCTTGTGAGGTTTTTGCATGAGAGATCTAGTGCGAAAGCTTGTATTGCCCAAGGTAGATGTGCCGGCACGGAAAAGCCCTTGAAAGTTACCATGCAACTTATCAGACTCTGCTTGGGACTGGATAGGGGATGAGTCTTTAACAGCGGGAGCAATATCATCAACAGTAAGCTTGATCTTGGAGTATAAGGACAGGGGTAGCAAGACTTTGCTGCCATTCCAAAGAAGCTCACGGACTTCTTCACAAGACTCTTCATGTACGGAAGGAGATTTGTTGTCTGGTACAATCGGTTGGATTGGGGGGGCCTGCTTGTTGTTGCTATCAGATGATTCGTTGAGGGGGATAAACATAGTAGCTGATTTGTTGGGATCAGGAATCAAAGGGGGGACCTTCGGTGATTGTGGGGTCGGATTTTGGGGGATTTGTGCATGCATGCAGCTCGCCAAAGGGGGAGATAATTGAGGAGCCATCTTTGGGAATAATTCAAAAGTTCCGCCAACTGGCTTAACCGTCCCCGAATTTTGCGCTTCCGAAACTGTAGGGATTTGCTGACCTGGCACCGGTGAATGCGGCGCGTTGGAGGGGCCTCCCACCTCCATCACTCTAGCGCATTCCGGCGCCTTCGGACGCCAGAAGCTGGCCGATGCACCGGAGGACCTCGCTGTAGCAAAAAGTTGAACTTTCCCGCTATGGACATCATCAACTGCAATTGGATCACCAACGAGCAGGATTGGCACTTCATGAGTGATACGCTCAAGGTTCCAAGGGACAGTGAACCGGATGCGGAGGGTCTTGGGAATGAGCGTTATGTCCATCACCTCAATAAGGACGAGGGCCTGGTCTCTGGTTCTGGCTTCGAGCATTTCTTTGCTCAAAGTAACCAGCTTTGCGAAAGGCGAGATAAGCTTCTCCATTGATTCCTGGTTCCAATAGTGGAAAGGCAAGAGGGGGAGGTTGATCCAGACAAAGGATGGCTTAGGCCTGAGTTTTGCTCCGAACTCCATAGACCATGGGGAGAACGTAGCGGTGAAGCCAGAGAAACTGAAGACTCCGTCCGCTATCGCACTCTCCGCTTCAGTGGCTGTTGGGAACTGGACATGGTAGATACCCTCGCTCACACGTTGCAGCGTCCACCATCGTCTGGATCTACCCCATGCAAAGTTGAAGGCACTCTCCAGTTCCTTGGTGAGAGGGATGCGGCGGGGGTTGATGAGATGGAGAAATGCACTGGCATGCAGGGCAGGCAGAGCCTGGGCTATGGCGGTATTGTAGGGCAGATCAATCTCCATGGACTCGACTCTGTTGTTAATGGGGCAGTCTCTGACCTTGTGGCCGAATTTCTTGCAATTAAAACAGTGGAAGCCGTAGATGCGGCATTCCCTAGTGGTGTGGTCGCCGGCACCGCATTTGAAACAGCGTCTCTCCATTTTCTTTGAGGGATTTGGGTTGGTGGTGGAATGTTTTTTGTGAAGAGAGTGGGGTTTTGGGGAAGGTTGGAAAACTGGTCTAGGGTGAAGAGAGGAGTTAATGCCTGGGTGGATGATGGGACGGGTTGGAGTGACGGCTGTGGGGTGCGGAAGTCGAAGAGGCAACTGCAGAGAATCATGATGGCGGTAGGGTGGTGGTTGGCGAAGCACCTTAGCGTAAGATTTGCTCAGATCCCTAGGGAAGAAGGCAGTCTCTCTCCTCACCCCTCTCTCCATCGTTATGAGTTTAATTTAAAAAATTTAAAAAATTTAAAAAATAAAAAAATAAAAAAATAAAAAAATAAAAAAATAAAAAAATAAAAAAATAAAAAAATAAAAAAATAAAAAAATAAAAAAATAAAAAAATAAAAAAATAAAAAAATAAAAAAATAAAAAAATAAAAAAATAAAAAAATAAAAAAATAAAAAAATTAAAAAATTAAAAAATTAAAAAATTAAAAAATTAAAAAATTAAAAAATTAAAAAATTAAAAAATTAAAAAATTAAAAAATTAAAAAATTAAAAAATTAAAAAATTAAAAAATTAAAAAATTAAAAAATTAAAAAATTAAAAAATTAAAAAATTAAAAAATTAAAAAATTAAAAAATTAAAAAATTAAAAAATTAAAAAATTAAAAAAATTAAAAAATTAAAAAATTAAAAAATTAAAAAATAATTCAAAAAAATCAAAAAAAAAAATATAATATGTTTTTTGCTCTATATTTGCTACTTCAATTAATTTACTGGACCTCCAAAACTATTTTTTATGATCAAACAAGGTGCACAGTTCCGAAAACGTGCCGTAGGCACGTGTCAACGGGCAAACCTAGTATATCGATAATATGAATATTTGGCTAAAAAAACTGCTGCACTCGTTTGCCAAATATCCATATTATCGATAATTTGCTACAGTCGATTGCTATAAATGAGAATATCCATATTTGAGCGACGACACTTGAAGTGCCGTCGCTTGATTTTTTATAATTTTTTTCAATTAAAAAATCCCCCGAATTCCTTGGACGGCACTTCATGTGCCGTCCTTTGATTTTTTAATTTTTTTTTCAATTAAAAAATTCCAGCGCAGGCCGAAATCCTCGGACGGCACTTAAAGTGCCGTCCGGAGGGTTTTGTAATTTTTAATTTTTTTTTCAATTTTTGAAAATATTTTTGCAATTTTTTAATTTTTTTTGCAATTTCTGAAATGTTTTTGTAATTTTTTATAATTTTTTGTAATTACTGAAATGTTTTTGTAATTTCCGAAAAAAGTTGAAAATGACAACAAAAATTTCATTAACCTCTTGGACGGCACTTCATGTGCCGTCCCGTGCTTTAGGTCCTTTTTTTTTTCCCTTCTCCGACGGCACTTTATGTGCCATCTCTCCAATAAAATAAATTATTTTTTTATTTTTGCGCTCCGACGGCACTTCAAGTGCCGTCCCACAAAATTTATTATTTTTTTAAATTTTTTTTCCTCAGACGGCACTTCATGTGCCGTCGCTTATTATTTTAATATAGATAGCTAAAATATAGCTTCAAACGAGTGCAACAAAACTGCGATTCTTATTTCCATTTATCCATATATCCATATTTTTACATTCAACGACTACAGATGCTCTTATTTTTGGTGATTTAAGAAATTTCCAAAATTAATAGTTTTAGTAAATTATTTTTGAAAATTATTTTAAAAAAAATTAAGTTTGTCAAATACATATTATGAACGTAAACAAACTTTCCATATCCAAAAGCATCTAAACAAAATAGCAATGCCTAATGGAGCTTTAGTACTTCCTTTCGCAAATCTAAAACTTTCCAGGGACCAATTCGCGAAAATCCACAACGAATAAAATAGAGTAATGCTACATCCACTACCAATTTCACTACATTTCTCTTCGCTACCTTAGGTGGCACACTCCAATAGGTAGAAAAAGATAGAGTAGGTGGGTGAACTCTCCAATAGAAGTATGCCACCTAAGATAGTGAAGGGAATGGTAGTGAAATTGGTAGTAGTTAAAGCATTACTCAATAAAATAATGGCCATGATCCGAGCAGCCCAAAACCTAGACCCAAATCAGACCATCAAAATCACAATTCAAATCACAAAAAATCGAAGCACCATCAAAACCGTCCAAAAAAAAAAATCGAGTTTCTCTCTTCCGCTCTCTCTCTAGCCTTGGTTCTCTAATGGCGATGTCCGGCGAGTCGTACATCGGCAGTGTCATAAGCCTCACATCCAAGTTTGACATCCGATACGAAGGCGTTCTCTTCAACATCAACACCGCCGAATCCACCATCGGATTAACAAGCGGTACCTTTTCTCCGAAGATTCCGATCAAACCCTAAAAGATTCCGATTCCATCCAAGAACTCTAGAAGATTCTCAGATGTTGTTCAGATTAATTGCATATTTTTATTTATTTATTTATTTATTTTGTTTTGTTTGTGTAGTGCGGTCTTTTGGAACGGAAGGTCGAAAGAAGGACGGACCCCAGATTCCGGCGAGCGAAAAGATCTATGAGTATATACTCTTTCGCGGAAGTGATATTAAGGTATGTGAAAATTTTGAGTACTATCTCTGAAAGAAGAGTTGTTTTTGTTGGGGGATGTTCGTTTTTGTATTGTTTGGATATGCTTGAAGTTAAGTTATAACAGTGTGTGATTAACAACGTGATCAACTTTTACTAGTTTTTGTGAGGTGTTTGGTTGGGACTATCTTGCGTTGATTGCAAGGAGGTTATGTTCCTTTACTTGTGTAATGTGATACTTGTGTGTGGTATCGCTTGTCTATTGCAAAATTGCATTTTCGATGATCTAGGGTTATATTCAGGGCTGGTCTTGAGGTAGAGGCCGAAGAGGCGACCGCCTTGAGCCCCCATTTTTTTTTGCGCATTTTTTGGGGCCCCCAAACTATTATTTTTCCTTATACCTATATATACATATTTTGTGTGTGAAATTAAATTACAATTTGTACATTTTTTTAGGGGCCCCAAATTTAATTTTTGTGGGAGTTCATCTCTGCCCCTTTGAGCTCTGGGCCGGCCCTAGTTTTTAAATTTAATTAATGGACCTTCAAGAATATGAAGAGACTAAGGGTAAAATTGGAAATCTCTTAAGAAAATTTATGGACCTTTAAGAATGACAAGACATATATGTACCATGTGGTAATTAGTATAGTTTTACTCTTAATTATTAAATATTCATTTATCTTCTTCCGTTAACTCTGAATTCTGCTGGAGTTGCCATATGTTTGCAACTAGTGGCTATTAAACCTGCGCAATGTACAAGATCTCTTTTGGTATTGCTTGTTTATTTTTAGGGATATTTTCCCTGGTTTGACTGTTTGAGGTTTTGAAGGTTGCAAAATAGTTTAAATTCACGGCAAGTTCATTCATATCTAGTGGCTGAAAAAAGATGTAAAAGAAATACGTTCATACCCTATACTAAGTAAAATTTAAGTGCAAAATTAATCAACTCAATATAATGATTCCCATGACAAACTTGAGATGTAGATATTGAAATAGATGTTTCATACGAACATATTGCATACAAATTGTTTCACAAATTAATTTGTTACCATCCTTCGCAAAAAATTAAGAACTTGCATCATATCATGTCATACATTTAACCTAATAACATGAAAATCTTTTCTTTGTTTAACAAAAACATCCAAAAATTTTATATTCATCATTTCTAATATATAAATGGAACTAATTAGGTTTTTCATGTATCAAGTCGTTAAGCTTCCATACTTTCCAACAACACCTTGTAAACAAAGATGAAAATAACACCGTAGAACTCTTATATATAAAAGGAAGATTAGGAATACATTTAAAAATTCAATCTTAAGTAAATGATCATAAATATGCCCTAGAAAGTTTTAGGGTATCATCATATCATATTTTGAATCAACAATTTTTTCGGTGGAAGTACTTATTGAGAAGTTGCAAGTTTGTAAATATTAGTTATTGTTTTGTATCATAGACAATATCGCATATCAGTCTATCAGATATGGAGGATATATTAGCAATATTTAGTAAATATCGGCCTATTATTCCTTGGAAGCACGAGTACTCTTTGAAGGTTGGTGTACTGGTATTGTGTGCATGTATTGGGAACTGATACTCTTTGGGTATTCTTGGGTGTGTATCCAAGGAATATGCTGCTTTTAAATGTATTGTATGATTTATGGGCACAATTATGTCCAAATGTATACTCGGGGCCATAATGTAACTTCAAAAGCTTGTTTTTTATTCACATTATTTTCTCCATAAATGCTTAGTAGCATAATTTGTTTAGAACATCTTATGAAATTCAGTAAATGTTATGTTTTTAACAAGCTGTGAAGTAGGAGAATGAGTAAGGGTTGCGGGTATTTCAAGGTATGGGTGCGAGGATACGGGATTTTACAAATAAGTAAGATATAGGTGCATTGGTGGGCACTCTGAATATAATATATTTAAACATTATATCTATAAGTGAAAATTATATATCATGTAAAAATGCAAGCATTTAAACAATTCCATCAAATTATAAAAATTAGGTTATTAGCTTCTTTAGAGAAAAAGGAAAAGGTGATCTGAATAAATTTTTTTGGGTATACTTGTTATGTGTTCAAGCAACAAGTTTATGAACTTACTCCATAACCCCGAGGACATATCTAAACATAATTTTGTCCAAACTCCAAAAGTTGTAAAACTAAAACATTCGATTCTCTTTGGATACGCACCCGAGCAAATTTCCAGTTATAGATATAATACGAAATGTATTATTTTGATATACCACTAATGTATCTGTTTCCTACTTTTTGCCTTGGTGAATCACTTATCTCACTTCTTGCTTGATGTTGTATCCACTAACTGCACTTGCATCTGGGCACATCATAGTTATTTATATATGAAGAAAATATAAATCGTAACTAAACATACATTATATATCACAAATATAATCTATCTAATGCAAACCATGGTATCAAGGATCGACCAACATTAGTTCGTCTTAACTTTTGACCTACATGATATGGCATTTTCCTAAAATATTGGTATTCGCTGATACTTAAGTTAACTAGAAAAAGAAAAACTATTGGTGCTAACACTAATTTGTCGGTGTAATGCGAACAAGAGAGTATAAGATAAAGAAACTTAATCAAATGGGAGTACGAACTAACTGATCAAGTATATTTTTAGCATACGCTTTTTGGTTATTTTTTATTATTTATTTTTATTGTGAAGTCTAATAATTCATAATTCATATTTTCATTGTGTACTCTATATTTAAAAGATTTTCGTGTACATATAAATTAAAATACATACAAAATATTTATATTATACTTCACCAAAACTATACAATGCATGTTTGCTTGAGATTTTAATGTTTAACTATTTCATAGTGTTCTTATCATACTTCACCAAAATTTTATGAAGCTTATCAATAAAATTCGACACACTAAGTCGATTTGCATGCCTTGAATGTTGAAACCGATACCACAATTGGAGGCTGATATAGAACTCAATACCGAGTTTTCAAACCATGATGCAAGCAATACGATAACAACCTAAATTCATAGTCATCTAAATGAAATCACATATATAATGTACTGCACGAGTGAAATATATTTATATTAAAGATTGAACATACTAAATTACGTAACAGTAAAACACGTCTATGAGAAAAAGGCTTATATTTTGTATACAAAACTATTTCACATTAAATACACCTTCTTACAAAGATTCTATTTTTTGTACTCTACCAACCTGCCAATATTTGTATACAAGAACTATTTCACATTAAATACACCTTCTTACAAAGATTATATTTTTTGTACTTTTCCAACCTGCCAAAAGAGGCCTTAGTTATATGTATTAAGTTGTATATGCTATTTTGAGGCCAAAGTATTCTCCAAATAATTATCTTTGTAAACAATTGCCATATACTAGTGGATGTATCTAGTTTTGGCACTTATGTCGTTGATATTTGGTCCAAACTTAAAAAAATGATTTTAAAACTTCAAATTGATAACACCTCAATCCCCAGCCACCAAAACCGACATGTCCACCATATCGGCCATTATTTAATAATGGTTTAATGATGGTATAGTTGAGAGAAGAAGACAAATATCATCTAAATTTGCAATACCACGAACTTCGTAAACCATTTTGAGTCATAGCTAGTCATAAGCCATGTCTAGATTTAAGCTCCACTTATATGCAAAATTCATAACATAAGAATAAAGTAACTACATTTTTGTCATCTTAACATACCTCTGGTTATGTTAAAACTTCTTCAAGGTTCATTTCTTTATCAACTTGTTGATTTTCACTCATTGTTTCCCACTGTAACTATGATAAGGTTATCTGTGTTTCTCGTACTCTGCAATAAATATTATATGTAGCAGTAGGGAATCCGTCAGTCATAATGGAAGTATTTCTGTAAGGCTAAATTTGAAAGGAAAAAAATCCCTTGAACTATCCCCTATATGTAGAAAACCTCTTTGAACTTTTTTTTCCGCAGAAAACCTGAAGTATGTTTTCAAAAAAACCCCCATGAAGTATATTTTCAAAAATCACATCTAACTTTTTTGCTTGTATTAGATAACCCCATTCATCTTTGCCAGTTGGTTCAGAAAACATCATGCATCTTTCTCATTATTATTAAAAAACCTCACTCAACTTTAGGAGAAAGCTCACGCCATCGGAGTGGGTTTTTTACAACCATACTTGACCATGGCTTTTTGCCCCAAAAAAGTTCAGGATGGTTCAAGGAGGTTTTTTCAAATTTAGCCTTTCTGCAACCTTTGAGATTTGTTAGTTCCTCTCCCATGAAAACATTTACATCTTATACATTAAGATACATGCTTTTTTCAACAAGACAAATAATTTTCTATTCATCAGCATCATGTGCATTCTTATGTATATAGTTTCTCAATGACTCGATGTCTTGCAACAAACATCTAATTGAGGACTAAGATTGAAGAAGATTACTGTAGCAGCAAGAGTCGCTATTAAGAATAGTAGATGAATATCACTTCTCTGAAAAAGTTGATCTAAAGTGCTTATTATTTTTCTTCTATACAACTAAACTCTATCAACATAAAGACTGAGCTGAGTAAATAATAGAAGAGGGGAAAATTTTCAGTCCCTTCAATCGCTGTCCTCTCGGTTTTCATTAGTAAGAAATTTTGGTTTCCAAAATTGGACACTTTTGAGCACTTTTGAGCACTTTTGAGACTTCAATTAAATATTAGAATGTAGAATATCAAAATAACCAACTCTTTGAATTCGAGGGAAGCTTTTAAATTACACAAAACATAGGGGACTGTATACTTGCCATTTTAAATTATGTTTTTTTCTCTTTTTAAAATTTGCATAATAGCGATTTGTTAGACCCCACCTTTGTATTTCTGATATCTCTGAATCATGCACATGGAAGTGTATATACATGCAGTGAACACAGAAGAACACAATAATGATCAGGGATGATAACCAGGAAGTTTTGCATCTTAATAGGTTGTATAATGATCTATGTTTTCCAATTATATCACTATGTATGTATATGATTTGCGGAACACTTACTATGAACGCTAAAGAAATTAGAGGACATTAACCCCAAAAACTTTAATCAATTCTAGCCACACGTGGAGTTGATCTGAGAGGTGTGTCTGAGAGACTTATATTATTTTAGGTGCCCCCCCCCCCCCCCCCCCCCCCTTCTTCCTTATATTATCGCACTTCCTTATATTATCGCAATATTACTTGGCTGCCTGGTTTGTTTTTTGTTTCCTATCTTATTGACACTTTTTAAATCCAGAAGTATTTGTTGAGAGAGAGAGAGAGGTAGAGAGTTTCCTATCATATAACACTTTTTTGAAAAATAAAGAGCTTATGACAATTTTTAAGTCCAGAAGTATTTGTTGCCTTATTAATGGCTACCTTATTGCAATTTGAAAACAGAAAGAGAGAGAATGGAGCTTCTGAGATTTGCTGGTAGCACAGAGAGAGAATGGATTGTGCCTAATATTATTCCTCACAATCAGAATGGGGTGTTGTAGATAAATTCATCATGCATTGTTATGTCCATATATAAATAAAAACAACTATTACCAAATTTAGCACATTTCGTCAAATTTTGTAGATACTCCATTTTAAATGAGGGAGATTTCATCATGACTTGGAATTACTATTTCTTGTCATCCACCACTTGCTTCCATGTTAGCTGCCGTCAACTACTGTTGTTCTCACAGACTACAAACATTAGTAGAAGGGTTAGAGCAGCTTGATAATAGGTCTAATGGGTAGTAAAAGAAAAAAAATGTCTCAAGAAGGGTAAAGTGTTCAAGTCAAAACCTTAAGGGAGTTTTAACTTTTTGTGAACCTTAGGGATGTTTTATGTAATTATCCCTTAAGTATATTGTGTACTAACTTCATCTACAAATGAAAATTATTATAAGTTTTATGATGTTGTTTGGAAGTACTTGTATTTGTTGATTTTCTATTTTTGGGACTCTGAATCGTGTCAAGGTGTTTTGATTGGCTCTCAATTTGATTGAAAATTATAAATATTCATTTTTGACTTCTTAAATATAATTTAAATTAAAGATGTTAAGAATGAAATCTTAACTTCCTTTCTAAGGATGAGAAAAAATAGTGACTTCTTTCCAAAAGTCAAGATATTGGATATTTTCCCTTTTTTTCATATAGTGAATGAACCTTCAGGTCTTTCATATTGTTGTTCTATATACTTTGGGCCTTGAAATATTTGGCTTACCGAAGAAGTGAAGATTTTGGTTTTTGTGTGGATATGCAGTGAAACTTATGAAGATTAGACCCTGTCTGTATGCTTTATCATTAATTTCAATACATTTTATTGGTAGCAGGTAGTAAATTCCTTCTTCGGAATCGTTTTTAGACATTAGAGTTTTTACGTTCAGCAAACATCAAAAGTTAAATAAACAAAATATTTTGTCGACCACATAAGATTAGGTTCCTGTGGAGAAATTGGCACTCGTTCATTTTCGAACTCGCTTCTGCATATATTAGTTGTTCCAACTTTTGTATGATAAGGTTGAGAGCATAATTTTTTTTCTTTCGGTAAGGGGGTTGAGAGCATAATTGGTAATGAAAGGTTGCATTTTTCTTTCATTTTGATTAGTTTAATTCTGGTTTCAGGACTTACAAGTCAAGCAATCACCACCGGAACAGAATGCTTCTATACACAATGATCCTGCTATCATTCAGGTAATCTAAGACAAACTCTGATTGATGTTTAACTTGAATTATTTTGAAGTTTAACATATGAATTTCACATGCAGTCACACTATTCTCGTTCTCCGCCGTCATCCACAAGCTTGCCTTCTGTTGGAAGTGGAACTCCTGAGCAACTTACCTCCAACACTGCTTCTGTAGGATCCCAAAGGTCACCCTTACAGAGTAACTTGCCATTGTATCAGCCTGGTGGCAGTGGAGGCTCATGGGCCCCATCACCTGCTTTGCCAACTGCGGTGCCAAACCCTATGCCAATGTACTGGCAAGGATATTATCCACCCACAGGCACGCTTCCACTTGTGCAGCAACCTCCTCTTATGCAGCCGCCAGCAGGATCTTCTGTGCAGTATTCTGCAGCGAGTGCTTTAACTTCTGAGCCCCAAAACTTGCAAAACTTGTCTTCTCCTTTTTTACCAACTATTGGTAGTAGTTTCAGTTCAACTTCTGTAACATCAGTACCCTCAAGACTCGCTCCGTCTCTAGTTAGTTCATTGCCTTCTGAAGTGTTGTCAAGTCAGATACCAACATTATCATCTCCTAGTTTGGTAGTTAGTAGCAACCCTATGGCGGTACCTGCTCTGGCTGTGAGTTATCAGAGCAGTTTTATGCCTAGTTCAAATCAGTTTGATTCATCAGTTGCGAATGTATCATCATTTGCTTCACACTTGGGTTCCAATTTGGAGTATAGCAACCCTAGGGTTGCTCAAATTCCCAATTTGAGTTATACTGTTGGCTTCTCCAATTTAAACCAAGTTGAAACATCGGTGCCATTAGTGACTCCTGATCAGTTGTTGCCACCTGCACTCTCCGTTGTCTCTTCCTCTAAGCCATTAGACACAAGCACTAAAGATGTAGAAATTAAGCCAGAAGAAGATAAAAGCAAACCATTACTACCTGAGCCACCGATGCTATCTCCAGCAGAGACCAAGGAGCCAATACTACCATTGCCGGTGTCTACTCATCAAAGGGTATGTCCTTATTTACATGTCTTTTATGCTTAGTTAAACAATTATTGTTGTTGTAAAAATCCCAGTAGAGCTCGTCTTTTAGCCCTTCCTTTGACTTAACCTCTGCCTTGACAGTAAATACTTATTCCCAAGTTTTCTTTGTAAAGTTATATTTGAGATTTATAGTTTAACTGTGTAAAATGTTTAATAATTATGCATTCTCTCAAGTTCCTTCTGATTTTTCCTTGAATTTTTATTATGTATTTTCAATTTTTATATTGAAAGTAATTTTGGCACTTTTTTCTGCAAATATCATAGATATCTGAGATTTTCCTTCCCTCCTTGTTCCGCTTTCATTACACATTGAGTAGTAGGTTATGTTATCTTCTAGTTTATCTGAACTACATAAAATTTTGAACTCCATTATTAGTCCTACTAATATGTTATAAGTTCTGTAACTTGTGATCTGTTTGATGTCAAAATTTTAATTCTTATCCATGCTTCATTTGTTACTCTGAACATTCAAAGGTTTAGATCGTGTCTCATCGATGTCATAGTATTTAACATGTACAGTCAAGAAATGAAGATTTTTTTTATCGTGTCCCTTGTTTCTATGTTATCTCCAGATTCTAGTTATTAGTATATCAGTACAATTCATTATACAAAAGTATGGTATTTGCTAGAATAAACTGGAACTGCAAATGATACCTGTTTTTTCTTTCTTAGCTTGTTTTTTGAGTAAGGTGCGGTCAATGTAAAAAAATCTTTCATAATTTGCACCTTTTTTTGGATGTTGTCCCTCATATTT
Source organism: Hemerocallis citrina (assembly GCA_017893485.1). Classification (NCBI taxonomy): domain Eukaryota; kingdom Viridiplantae; phylum Streptophyta; class Magnoliopsida; order Asparagales; family Asphodelaceae; genus Hemerocallis; species Hemerocallis citrina. Next base: position 15,205,462 of record CM030360.1, read on the forward strand.
ATGCAAATTTAATTCGAGTTACTATGATTGGTGAGGTATAAACCAAAGGTTATTGTTTTTCCAAGAAGTATTGGTGATTTGCATGTTATTAAAGTGAAAATTAAGTTGAAGAATGTCCGAGTCTATGTGAGAGAGGGGCAGCTGCCCACCTCATTCAATCAAAAAACTTGAAAAAGTTCGTTGTTTGATCTCAACATAACGATAGCACCGACCGGTAGCTCTCAACATAACGATGGCACTGGTAGCAAATCAGTATCATAATAAGTTGAAAGCATCAATTGCATAACAAAATATGTGTTAAATACATCTAATTATTAGTACTCTAAACCTTAACATGATTTCTGCCTTTACAATCACATTTGCAATCTTTATTTTGTTGAAAGACATCCATTATGAAGTACATTGTGCTTTGCTTGGCTACACTATTTTCTCTGTTCAAAGTTTTATGTGTAAGGTTGTTTCTTGGTAAGCGCAAGCTGCAAGTATTTTTTCAAATATAAGAATTTTCATAACTAAACATATGATAGGTTCTTTTGTTTGGATTTTGGAAAATTATGTTGACTCTTGACAGTTTGAGTTGGATAGAACCTAAGATGGCTTATCTTTTAGAAGGTTGTTGATGATTCTTATACCTGTAGATCATTTTGTAGTATTTGATAGTGATACTCTTCTAGAACTAATGATCCTAATAATTATGAGTTAGGTGATGGCAAATTTAGTGTGGATTTTTGCATGAAATCTTGAAATTGGACATTCATACTACTATTACTTTTTAACTTGTGGATTGAATGTTTTCCAGTCAAATGGAGCTTATTTACACACCCATCAAGTGGGTGGAGGGCGTGGAAGAGGATATGTGGTATTTACATTTCTTCTCTTGCTTAGTTGTTTAGACATCTAAATAATTTTACTTATTATAGTACAAAGTGTGAAGCATATCAAGGTGACGGAAGTCAGTCTTCAATCAATTACCTGATGATCATATTTTACTATGTCCGAAATGTTGACTTTCTCTTATTTCACTTGAACCGCTTGCTGCTATAATTCGACATGCCTTGATGAATAATAAAAGAGGCCTTTTTTTGTTCTTCAGATATGACAAGTCAAGAATGGTGATTATCTTGACTTGCTACCTTGATTATGTATTGGTGATTAAGTTATTTGATAATTGAAACATGAAACAGACCTGTCTGCTGTCGGGTATTTATAAGCACTATCTTCAATATGCTTCCCAAATTAACTTTTCCTTTTAGTTTTTGCGGTGTGATTAGGTAAGCAGCCTCTTCTTCAAGCTTTGTTTTTATGCTTGAGAAGTTAGAATTGGCTGAGAAATGTTTATTAATGGAAAAGCAGTACGGTCGTTTGTCAAGTCATTTTAGTAATTTAAGGTATAGATATGATCAGAAAAATTAAGATGAAGTGGAAAGTGGTAAAAAGTAAATAGAAATATAAAATATGAATGCTAGTTTGTGTAGCAATTTCAAGTATAATATAGTATGCTGTTAATGTAAAAATAATAAAAACAGTATTCTGTAATGCTGTTCGATTTTAATCTTTTTTTATTTTGTTCTAAAAAAATAAAATATCCTGCTATTCTTTTAAATCTGTTAAGGAAAGCCCTTCCAGATGTTTTCGTATGCCATCGAAGTTTGGGCAGATTGACTAATGAATAGTAGATGGGAGCTTATGCATTATGGTGACCATGGGACTAGTTTAGCTATGAGTTATATAGTTATTACTGACTCAGATTCCCCCAAACCTTCCTGATTTAAGTAACCCCCCAAATATTTTGTCAATTGCATAGAACTTTTAAGTTAGATCACACCTAAGAATTGGTCAAAATATCCTTACACATACTTACCTTCAGAGGGCATTGATTTTCGTTTTGTGTGTTGCATCTAATCCGACATTTCAAAAAGCAGTGGGTTACCTTTTTTTGGCAAAAAGCGCTATAAAAGCAGATGTGTAAAATGTGTTCAAAAAGTGCAAAAAAGCGTGCTTAAGCGTCAAAAAAAACATTGTGAATCGCTTAAGCGGCGCTTTTCTGAGTAAAAAGGCGGACATGGATTTTCTATTCAAGAAACTTAACTATTTTATTTGTTTGTTTTGTTTATATTGTTGTCGTTATTGTTGCTCTAAATTATTATTAGGTAGTTACTATTTAATTATTTTGTATGTATGATGTCGTCTTACTTGTATTGAGTTATATGTTACTTTTTGCTTGTATTGTGCCGTTTGTATTTATTAGTGTCCAAGAGCTATTGTAGATTAGAGTACAGTTTAGAAATTATTGTGCAACGTGCAATGTATAGTTGCTTATATTTTGTGACTAGTAAGTTTCATGTGCGATGCACGTTTTAATAAAGATTTTGAGTTAAATGTGCGATATACGTAAGTCGATAGTAATTAGCACGCGCAATGAATGTCTTAATTTAAAAAAAAATGGAGTTGAACGGATGACACTCTTAAGTTGTAAAGGATGTTGAAGAAAAAACTTTGATTTGTACGTGCGATGCACGTATTAATAAATAGAGTTTGAGTTGCACGTGTGTTGTCCGAGTTTGTTTGATGAGAAAGTGGTGTTTTATTTGAAAAAGTGGAGTTAAACGGGTGATACACGTAATTCTAAAAAAATAATAATAATTACTTTGAAAACTTTGATTTGCACGTGCGATGTACGTGTTAATAAATAGAGATAAATGGAGATGGAGGCGTGCGTGCGATGCACGGGTTTGATTGGTGAAAAAAATATTTTAAAAATGTTTGTTTGTTTGATTGAAAACTTAGAAAAGTTTGATCTGCACGTGTGATACACGTGTTAATAAATGGAGATGGAGGTGTGCGTGCGACGCACGGGTTTGTTTGGTGACAAAAAAGTAATAAAAAATGTTTGTTTATTTGAACCCCAACTCTCCTATTAATATAGTAAAGAAGTAAATATATTATATTATAGATAGATAGATGGATAGTAATTTACACATGTGATGCATGTTTAATATTTTAAAAAAAGTAAAAAATCTGACATAGTGAGGACTCGAATCTGAGACCTCCTTCATATTAGTTATGCACGTGCGATACACGTGTTGGTAGATTGACAAATGACACTAAGGCCTTCTCCCATTATAATATTAGAGATTAGAGAAGAGATTAGAGATTAGAGATTAGATATATATATAAATATATTTTTCCTAATTTTCTATAGTGTTTAGTGGTTCTCTCTCTCATATATATATATAGAAATGGAAAAATATTTTTTTCGCTTTTCATCGAAGATCACTTAAGAAAATCGGAGGCCGACCGCCTTTTCCCTTTTACCGCTTTTTTAAACCTTGATCTAATCTACTTGAAGTTGATGAAAGTTTATCAAAATATCACGCTATGGAAAAAAATTTCGAGCTGGTACTTTAGGGACTAAAAGTCACTCCTTACAGTTTGGTCAGTTGGGTGATGGACTGGTTGTGTGGGTATGACAAACACGTGATATATACAAATTTGTTTTCATTTTTATGTATGGGTATTCATATGTTTGTGTAAATGTATATACATTTACTACTAACTGACCTGTGCGGTACACATCAATTATGGACGAATTTTTCTATCGATCATTTGTGGTTACTCCATAATTACTTCAACATTAACTAATATTTTAAGATAAACAAACTAAAGAGCATTTAAAATATAATGCACATGTATATTAATAAGTCAATGTGTCACTAGATGAGTAGCATGTGCAATCCACTTGGTTTCTCCACACTGTTATTCATTAGGGATTTTAATATGTATGCCCGTAACAAATATGTGAATATCACATATACCCATAATAAAAGTGTGTTTTCATATTTTCCCCTAACAATATTTGCCCACCTGTAGATGCCGCTGTAGTTAAAAGACATCAAAAGAGTGAAAGATACTTTTCTAGTCAATTTACATATTGGTATTCCTTTTGTCATTTCACCCGTAAAACAGTTTACTTGTATAGTACTCATCTAAATCTTTGTTAATGGAAACAAAATTGGTTGGAATTCACGGTTCTACTGTTATCGAAATATGGCTATACAACTTATCCCGAGGTCCACTACTAGTGTCATTCTTATAATTACAACCAACATTCTGAGTAAAACCTTTGTTGGGCAAAAGTGATAGATGTAATCTATGAACTATTTCTCAAATTCTGTTCTTATTATAAAAGTTAACGTATTTTATATATGTATGCCATGCATATCTAATACTATTTATATACTAGGTTTACCCGTGGACACGTGCCTACGGCACGTCTTCTGAACGATGCAATATATGAAAAACACTGTAAACAGTAAAATATATGCAATCCTATTTAACTAACAAATCACATAGGTCAACATTTATATGCAATACCATATGGTTAGTGACTACACGATAAGTTATAAAAAATAATTAGAATGTCGTAAAGTAATTACATACTAAAACAATTAGGGGTGGTTTGTTTGGTTGTAAAAAAAATGAAGAGACGGAAAAGCACTGTAGTAAAAACAATTCCTTGAATTTGATTTCTTAAAGTAGCTTTGGTTGAATATAGGTTTGTTTTGGTTGTTGTAATACTGTAGTGAAAGTAATTTAAAACACTTTTTTATTTTTTGTTTTACATGAAATTAATCCAAAATTAGGGATTAATTAATTTTATTTAAGCTTAATCCTTAATGTTTTGGATGAGTTAATTAAGCTTAATTAGATTGAAACTAATTAACTTTTAATCCCTAAATTTTAATTAATTAAGAAAAGACTGATTAAACCACAACAATTAAAGCTTTTCTTAATTAAGATTAGTGTGATTTTAATTAGTCTTTTCTTAATTAATTAAAAGTAGGGATGAAAGGTTAATTAATTTCAAAACCCAAACAAATATCAACTACTTCACATAACATAAAGTATAAATCTGAATGTGGCTACCGTAGCTACAGTAACGGGCGGAAAAATATCTTTTGTGAGCATAAATCTAGACCGTCGATTTCCTTCCAATTGAAGGACCGTCGATTTCCTTCCAATTGAAGGAGAGCCACTTGATAGCTTTCTTTTGAATTGCCTTGTGTTTTATTATATAGATACTAGCACATATATGTAGGCATATTCTATATACGGATTCCTGAGTTTAAAAGGTTGGTTTTGTGTGGATCTTGAGGAAAATTAGCACCTGCCAGTTTCGGTTGGGTTCAATCTGATTGTGAATCACCTTTTCTCTCTTAACTGTATCATATAAAAGTCAATCATAAAATATAATCAACTTTTGCTTAAAAACACCCTATTCAAATAATAATCTCTGTCTTGGATATTTGCTATTCCCTTTTATACTTACTAGATGATTCGCATGACACTGTACGTGGTTTTTTTGCTGTATGCATCTTATTTTTGTCTCATGGCATATTAACTTTCATCAGTTTTCAACAATCACAGCTGAGAGAGACGAGTATAACTAAGAGAGATGGTAAACACACACAGTATACATGTGAGGCCAATACCACAAACCCCAACTCCAGTTATAATAGTAATTAGTAGTTAAGTACGTTTTTCTAGTTGCATAAAAAATGTGAATTTAGTTATGTACAAATATATAGCTTATGTCCTTAGCAGCAAACTAATAATTTTTATTCTATTTTATTGATTTGTACCATCTTTTTCTCGTATAAGTCCTATAATGTGCTTTATGTTATGGTGAATTCAATTCTTTGTCATGGTCACTGCAGTTTTCACGCCCTGCAGCCAAATTTACTGAAGACTTTGATTTTAATGCAATGAATGAGAAGTTCAACAAGGATGAAGTGTGGGGCCATCTTGGTAAAAACAAATCCGAAGAAGATGAAGAAGCATATGATGTCCCATATGAAGATGTCACCGAGTCTTCAAATTCTGATAAGAAGGTGAGAGAGGCCTATGAATTATGAACTAGTTATTTCGCTTACTGATATAATACTTAGATATTTAAACTTATTTTATACAAAATGAGAAAGACTGAAGTTAAGCCAACCATTTGAAGAATTTTATAAGTTATAAGAAATAAGGAATCAAATCCATTAAATATTATTTTGTTAGAGTATTTATCCAAATTCATTAATAATTAATATATCACCATTCTAAATATGTAAGTTTAGTTGTGAGGATAAATCGTACTACCGATCATTTTACTCTAAAAATTCCTGCTGATATGTTCAACCCAAATGCAGTCTGTCTATGTTAAAGATGACTTCTTCGATACATTGTCATCCAACGCCCTAGACCGCGAATCGAGGAATGGAAGGATCAGATTCTCAGAGCAGTTGAAGAGGGATGCAGAGGTAGTCTTGTTGAATTTTTCTTTTTTCTCAGACAAGGATTTAGTTTTTAACCTCCTTGCATTGTGACTTGGATGCAGACTTTTGGCGATTTTTCAAGGAATCATGCAGGTCCAGGCGGTGGTCGTGGGTTCCGCGGGCCACGGGCTCGTGGGTCCTACTATGGCAGAGGATATGCGTATGGCGGGAGGGGCAGAGGTCAATCCAGTCCATATCGGCCATTCTAGTGTGGGAAGGGGCAGAGGCTGGGGCAAATCCTTTCCATATTGGCCATTCTAGTGACTTTTTACTTGCTAAATGGATATTGTGATTGCCCTCTCTTTAATAACCAACTCATGATGTTTTGAGTATTTTACCGATGTATGATACCAGTAGGTGGATTGTAAAATAGGTCTGTATTTTTGTATTGAATCAGAGAAATATCGGTACAATTTCTTACTTTAGGAGATAAATTTCTTACTTTAGTTGTTTGATGATTGCCGTTGGAACACGGTGAATGTAGTTTTTTTTAGAAACATTGTTCCCAATGGTCAGTTTAGTTTAAAATTTTCAATGAAGATTCGTTGGTCTCAATGGCGAGAACATTTACACTAGACTCATTGGGAACGACGAGTTTAGTACTTTTTTTTTTTGGGTAGACTTGCTGTTCTCAACGATGAGGACATTTACACTAGACTCGCTGTTGGGACCGGCGAGTTTAGTTCACTTTTTTTTTTTTTTGAAGACTTGCCGTTCACAACGTAGAGGATATTTACACTAGACTCGCGGCGAGTTTAGTACCAAAAAAAAATTTAGAGTTTTTTTCGAAAATTCACTAAGTCCAACAGAGTGTTTTACACACTGTGAAATTTTCACGTCATCGCCGTTCCCAGCAGCGAGTCTAGTATAAATGTCCTTACCGTTGGCAACGACGAGTCTTTATTGAAAATTTTGAACTAAATTCGCTATTCCCAACAGTGAGTCTAGTATAAATATCATCGCCATTGGGAACGGTGAGTCTTCATTGAAAATTTTGAACTGAACTCGTCATTGGGAATGGTCATGTCCCAACGGCGAGTATGATACAACTAAACTCGCCATTGGGAACAAGTTTAGTTGTTGAGCCCACAAGCACGAATACTTTGGCAACTATCATCTTCCTACAAATAGTTTTGAAAAGTGGCATATAAAAAAAAAATCTTGTATTTGTCCAGTGTACCACAAATTGCAATTAAAATAGTGGCTAGAAATGTTTACCAAGGCATTGGTCATATATGTCTTTTTTTTTAGGTTAAAGGAGGGATAATGCAACCCTGTTTCATTAATAAGAGGTTAATAAAACACCCCGGAGTACTGGGAGAAAAACAGAAGTACAGTGCAGGAAATAAAACCTAATCCCCCAACAAACCCTGGGGGTAGGTCCAATCATCCATAAATCAAACAACCAAAAGTACAGTAGGTCGATACAAAACCAGAAAATAGTAGAGCTGGCGGCTAATGAGTCTTGATGAGTATGGAAGGCGCCACCCCTCAGTCCAATGTCGGCCCAAACTCTACCTCCTCATCATCAAATTCTTCCACCTGGAAGACTCGGGCAATCCTCCCTCTTGCTCCTGTGGCAGCAGCTGTAGCCCAAAAAGAAATAAGGTGCATGATGTGAGTAAGGTTACCAGAGATACTACTACATGAAACACGAAAATAAAAATTGTTTCCGTCTAGCCATAACACCCATGTAGTTGCCGCAATGGCAATGTACCACGCATCCTTCATTTCGTGGCGAATCGAGGCAAATTTGGGGCCAATCCACAAATCCTCATATTCGCAAGGGTAGTCACCTGTTCCTAAGGCTCGTAATACCTCTACCATAGTTGCCTTACTCCTTGGACAATGAATAAAAAGGTGATTCAAGTTTTCCGTGTGCCTATTGCAGAAACCACAGGTGGTCGCAATCTGGGGTTGTCTTTTGGCAACGTTCTCTCTGGTGAGGATTGCATTATTGAGCACTAGCCAGAGGAAGGTTCTGACTTTAAGGGGGGCTTTTGCCTTCCATAACACCTGTGCCCAGCTGGGTCTGCATCCTCGATAGTGAATTCGATGATACAGGGATCTGACCGTGAAAGCTCCCTTGGTTTCGAGTTCCCAGTGCATCTGATCTGGGCCTTGGGCGCACATCACACCAGTCCGTGTTATGTGTTCTTGCAGTTCAATCAGTTGCTGTTGTAACTCTGGGGTAAGAGTTCCTCGGAACAGCGGCCTCCAGTTCCCCCTCTTCCAAGTTTTGGCCACAGAAATATTTGGTCGATTCGTTTTCTCATACAGTTCAGGGAAGGTTTACTTAAGGGTATGGGCCCCACACCATTTGTCCCACTGAAATCTAGTTGACCGTCCATTACCGATCGTCGACGTAACTGCTGAGTTGAACGGTCAGCTTGCTTTGGTAATTCCTTTCCAGAAGTGCGAAACTTTAGATCCTACTCGGAAGCCTAAACTTCTCGTACCTTTTCCCCGGAGGTAAGGCTGAATGAAATCCTGCCATCCTTCCCGGCTGTGGTGAAATACCTTCCACCACCATTTCCCCAAAAGGGCAAGATTCATATCTCTAAGGTCAATGATGTCTAGCCCTCCATGCTTCTTTTTCATGCAAGCGATATTCCATTTGATCAGGTGGTAGCCTCCCCTATTTGAGTCTGCCCCTTTCCACAGGAATCTTTTCCAGATTCGGTCAATCCTTTGGATAACCCATTTAGGAAGCTCAAAAAACGACCTGTAGTAAATGGGTAGATTAGATAGCACTGAGTTGATGAGTACCACTCTGCCCCCGAGTGAGCGTTTTTCCTTTCCAACCAGACAGTCTGTCCTCCACCCTGTTTATGATAGGCAGCTAGTCCGACTTTGTGAGCTTCCCTGGTCTGAGCGGGAGCCCTAAGTATTTGATCGGGAACTCCTCCGTTATACAGTTTAGTGTGGTGGCGTGTTCCCGTGTTTCGGCATCGGTAAGAGTAATTGGGATCAGAGCGCTCTTATGGAAATTTATCCTGAGGGCTGACCAGGCTTCAAAGCAGTAGAGTACCCCTTTAAAGCAGACTGTTTCTGACCTGGCCCCATTACCAAAAAGTAGGGTGTCATCAGCATACTGCAGAATCGTGCACCCTTGATTAGACCTGTTACTGGCCACTGGTGTTATCCAACCTTTTCTTCGACAGTTCTCTAGCATACCCCTCAGCACATCCGCTACGATAGTGAATAGAAGTGGTGATAGCGGATCCCCTTGCCGGAGTCCTTTCTTGCACGGGAACGGCGTCCCCGGCTGCCCATTCACCGAGATTACCGTTTTGCTAGTGTGCAAACACTGCCTGATCCATCTTATCCATTTATTCCCGAATCCCCTTCCTTTGAGAGCTTCCAGCATGCATTCCCAATAGACGAACGTAAGCTTTTTTAAAGTCCAGTTTTAGGAGGAAGTTCTTGGAGTTGCTCGTATGGCAGTAGTGGATAACTTGCTCTGCGGTGGCCACACAGTCTAGAATACATCTACCCTTGATGAAACCTGTCTGAGCTTTGCTGATTAGGCTGTCCGTTATGCTTCTCAGGCGGATGGCCAGGATCTTAGTGATAATCTTAGCCGAGCAATTAATCAGGCTGATCGGACGAAAATCCCCTACTCTTATAGACTCCTCCTGTTTCGGTATGAGGACGACAACCGCAAAGTTGAACATGTCCAATCTGAGATTGTTGTTAAAAAATCATCCATCAGCACCATAATGTTCCCTTTGATTTCTTCCCAGAACACTTGGAGGAAAATCATTGGGAAGCCGTCTGGCCCAGGCGACTTGTCTGCTCCCATTTGATTAATGGCCTTTTTAAATTCCTCTTCCGTGAAAGGAGCTTCCAAGGTGGATAAATTTTGCGTTAAGTTGTTCTGGTAGGCCTGCCAGTAATCATCTCTATGTGGGATCCTGAAGTCATTTTTCTTCCCAAAGAGGTCCTTGTAGTAAGCTTGAAAGGTTGTGGAAATCACATTTTCGTCTTGTGAAGTCCCCGTGTCCGTCTTTATTGACAAAATTAGGTTAGACCTGCATCTTGCGCTTGCCACCCGGTGGAAGAAGGCCGTATTCGCGTCTCCCTCTTTGAGCCACGAAATCCTTGACCTTTGTTGCCATTTGATTTCTTCCAATTTATAAAGATTGGCAATATTCTCTCGGAGTTCTAGGAGTCTGTTTCTTTTATCTTGTGACAGGACTCTCGTTTCTTCCAACCCTTCTAGTTCATCAATTTCTTCCAAAAAGGCATCCTTAGCACGCCAGATGGTCGAAAACCTGGACCGATTCCATCTACGTAGCCGCTTCCTAAATCTGCGGATTTTTTCACACCCTCGAGCTGCAGCATCCGTACCAGTAGTTAGGAGAGCCCAGTTTCCCATTACCATGTGGTGGAACCCCTGAATTTCTAACCAGGACTTCTCAAATCTGAATTTCCTAGGCCTTTGAGCTCCCTGTACCCCTATATCCAGAAGGATCGGGGTATGATCTGATGTTGGTCTAGGGATTGATCTGGCGGTTGCTAATGGGAACTTGGCCTCCCAATCCATCGATACTAGGATCCTGTCCAGTTTGGCCATGATCGGAGCAGCCTGCATGTTAGACCATGTGAATAGTCTATCATTAATAGGGATATCAATGAGCTCTAGTTCCGTGATCACTCTATTGAACTCTTCTCTGTGCCTGTCGCTGGACCCTCTTCCCTTGTGCTCAAAGGCAAATATGGTAATAATGAAGTCCCCCCCAACGATCCAGGCTCCCGACCATCGTTGTCGAATATCGACAAGCTCCTGCCAGAAGGCATCACGAGCTGTAGCCACATTCGGTCCATAAACGACAGTGACTGTCTGTACCCAATTATCAGATCGCCGTTTCAGCCGAATAGTCAGGGAGAACGTTCCACTGTAAACCTCGGTACATGTCAGCGTATCTGGGTTGAATCCAATGGCAATTCCCCCCGAGGCTCCGGCGGACGGGCGAAGCACCCATTCCTTGATTCTAATCCCGCCAACCCTTTTGAGTTTGGCCCCGTGCGCCAGTTTGGTCTCCTGTAACTCTACCACTTCCGCTTTGGACTTGTTAATGATGTCCCTAACCATATCTCGTTTCCCTCTATCTCCCATCCCCCTGATATTTCAGAATAGTGTATTCATTGGGGGACCGTGTCTGGGTAGACCGTGGGTGTGGGTGTGGGACCGATTTCAGATTCAGAGACCTCTATCAACCCAGAGCTAGATCCTAGCTCTTTCTGGTAACTAGACTCGGCCCTTTCTGTTTCCCAACCCCTAATTTTATTGAGAAGTAACACATTGCGTTCTGTGTCATTCATTTCCAAACCACAGATTTTAGCTAGGAAAAAAACTTCAGCATCTGACATAAAATTTAATCCAGTAGCCAAGAAAATTTTCATACCTCCATCGTCGAATTTGGCCGCTTTGGCGGCCGCTGCTACCTCCAAATAGTCATCCAGGGACTCCACATGAGCCCTCTTAGGCGACCGCTGTACTCTGAACCCAAGCGTCCTGCGAGACGAACCAGTACTGTCTCCTGGTGCTGAATCTGGAAGTGTGGACAAGGCCATCTCTGGCGAGATCTTTCTTTGTGTGTCAGCAATATACTCTAATTCCTGTGACTCCTCGTCTGTAAATGAGAATTCTTCATCCAGGTTTAAGCGCCCTTCCAGATCCTCATCACTATCTGCCTGTTGATTTTCCAGCTGTAGAATAGATTCTCTCATTGTGGACTCCTCATTGAGCCCACAATTTACTGAAGCCTCTTCAGGAATAGTGGTACCACCTGTGGTGGACCCCTCGATGGGCCCAGTACCCGTCTGATTGTTCAACGAAATAGTGTTACTTGTCGCAGGGGATAAAATAAGCATTTTGGGCCCCTCTATAGGCCCATTAACGCCTATATAAAGCCCTCCCAACTGCATTGGAACCACTTCACTTTGCTTCTCATTCCCGCGGTACATCATACCGCATCTCTCGACTTTCGCACCCACTCCCCTGTCAACCTGGGCGGTATTCTCACCCCCCCTCCCACCTGGCGACATCTAGTTGGTTGGCACATTGGTCGATGGCATGTTGGTCGATGCAGACCTCGTGGTCTTCGATACATTAGGCGGAGTGATCAATGCTGTGAGCGCCAAATCGAAATTGCCTTTCTCTTTAAGCTTCATCGCAGAGGGAGCTCTTCCTTCTTCGTTGGCTTCTTTACCATTCTTGGGATTCACCAAATCTCGAGCACCAGGGGTCTCTTTCTTCTCATCCTCCTTTGGGCTTTCTTCTCTGTGAGCGACCAGTACTTTGCTCGTCGCTTTCCCCAAAGTAGGCTCTGAATCCTGGTGTTCTTGATCCAAAGAAGCCACCTTTTGCTTTTCTGGTGCTTTCCAAACCCTTTCTACCAACTCCCTGGTGGATGGAGCTCTCCGGCTTGGCTTCTTCCCCATGCTGGCACTGTTCCTCACCAACTCTTGTCCCGAAGCATTACGGGGTTAGTGCTTGCCATTTTTGGGGCATGCAAGCTCTGTCCCCCCTCTCTGCTCCACAGCGAGTCCCTCCTTGCCTGCATGCAGTGCTTGACCACTTTGTAGCAACTGATTTCCAATTTGAGCTATCTGCCGCTTCCCCTTTTTCTGATTCACCCCTGAAAGTGAGAAGTAAACCAAATCTGGGCTTGGATCATCATGGCCGTTGGATCCCTTGGTTTGGCTTTGAAGTCGATCACCGGCGTCCCTCCCTGTTCCAACCCTCTCTGATCCCTTCGCTGTAGCCTCCCGTTGAGAATCCATCTCTCTGGCCGCCTTGATCACCTCTCGATGGGCTCACTCCACTTTGTGGGTCCCGTTGATAGAGAGCTCCCATGTTGGCGACGCAACTTGCTTGTAGTAACGGCCGTCTCTTAGAGAGGATGTATGCGATGGAGGCGTGATGGAGGCTACTTCCGCCTCTCTATCTGCGCGTTTGTCGAGGACAAAGCGTATGAGATAGGAATCCTCATATGAGAACACTTTTGCGAATCTCGGCATTAAAGCGATGTCCCTACTTCTAATTAGTATCCTTGCCGATACTATTTCCGATCGATGAACAGTTTTCTCGTCGATATCTTCCACTATGCCGAAGTCGGAGACCATCTCTTGCAAAGCCTCCTTCTTCCAAAAATGCAATGGTACGTTGTGAATCCACACCCAGTATCTATCTCCCTAAGGTCTTTCAGCACCGAAGCTCGGTGACCAAGCATTAAATTCCATCTTGAAATGCCCAAAATCTACTGTTGCTATTCTGGTGATCTCCGTCATCTTTTGTGGTGAGGGGAAAGAAACCAAAAACTGAAGGGGACACATTCTCTTGACAACCCAGTCACGGTGCGCCTTCATCGGCCATCGCGCGTTCAAAGCTTGGAGAACATAGGCCTCCGATGGTCTTCCTGCAGTCACTCGTGCCATTGCGCCCCACTGACTAAGCCATTTTTCCTCATTTTTATAGTAGCGAGACTGGTTGCGAGCTTGATTGTCGCGGGGTTGTCAGGTGACCTACCCCTATACATGCGTCTCTCTTCGTCATCGTTGGACGTAACGACATTGGTGCAGTCGTAAGACATATGACCCCACATCATACACCTCAGGCATCGCACTTCTTTGGTGCACTCCGACCGATAGTGCCCCAACTCTCCGCAATTGAAGCACGACACCGGTTTGCGCTTTCCCTTTCTCTGTTGCTAACTATATTCCTTTGATGATGGCGGTGGCGAGTTGGGTTTTCTTTTTCTTTTGTGAGTAACATCCTGCCAATACTCTGCCTCTATCCCAATCGGAGGTAGTCCTTCACCCTCCTTAGATCCATCGTTTGGACCCCTTCTTTGGGCCCATACAACGCTGGACCTTGGAGGGCTAAGGGCCAGCTTTCTTGGCGGTAGTTGGTGGGGGTTGCGGGGGGGGGGGGGGGGGGAAGCAAGAGGTTGGAGTTGGTTTTGCTTGTTGGGTTCCAATGGGGGTGTGGTAGCATTTGGAGGTGAGTGGTGGTGCATTGGCGCAGTTGGTTTTGGTGGGGTGATTGGACGTACGTGCTCTCTGTGATTGTAGAGGTGCTGGTTAGGATCACTGTGCTGGTTAGACTCACTGTGATGTTTTCTTGGTTCCTGTGATGTTGGGGTTTATGAGTTGTATCACGGTAGCTTCTTTCTCTATCTCTTGCAAGAGCGTCCCTGCGGTTGTCCCTGAAATGCACTTCAGTGCTGTAATGTTGTTGATGTTGTTGAGCGTGATGCCGACCCACTGTGGGGGTTCTCTTACGTCGATAGTGGCCGGTAGGAGGACCCCCTCTGTGGGCTCTTCCTCTCAGCTGTAGCTCTACAGTCGGGCGATGATGATTTGGGCCTCTCCCCTTGTGACCGCTAAATCTGGTGTGGGGGCAAACAGATAGTATTTGTGGATTCTTGGAAAACTTGAATAGCAAACCTGAACCTGTTCCGCCGGAGTTTGACCGTTGACTCCCGCGGTTCACCTGCAAAAAGTCCGAGACACCGGGATTGATCCCGGCGACGCACCCTCCGACGCTCAAGTCAGTAATCAGGAATGATTATGAAAGAGCGTAAACTGGAAAAAGATTGATTACCTCTTAATGGAGATAGCTGGGGGTATTTATAGGCATCTCAGGGATCAGATTAGGCATGTAATTCCTGTGTATAGATAAGGAATGTAATCCCTAATTCCCAGTGAAAGGATAGATGTGAATCAGGGCCGTTGATTAGTATTAATCAGAAACCCTAATTCTATCCTGCTGGACTGGGTTCATTTCGGGTTGGGACCCGTACCCAGTTGAGGTAGATCCGTTCGTGGGTTATTGAATCTTTGGGGAGGAGATCCAGTACCCATTTCAGACCCGTTAGTAGGTGAAATTACCGTTTTACCCCTGAGCTTTAAGATTCGTGTCCGATGTGAACGGGCCCGATTTAATCCTTTTTTTAGCCATATCACGAGCCCCCCACTCCTGGAGACTGAGTTTTACAGTCTTCGAGGAGTAGTTTTGTTGTTCTAATGGCGTACGGGATTTTATCGGTGTTCTTAAGGGAGTTTGGAATCTTGCTCGAGGTGTAACGGTGTTATTCTGGGCTTCTAAAATACCCAAAAATGTCCTCAGAATTTTCTGGATTTTTGGTGATTTTTCCAGATTTTTCTGATTTTTTTGAATTTTTTTAATTTTTTATTCATTTTCCGAATTAAATAATTAATTATCGAAAATATTAATTAATTATTCTAATTTAATAATTATTTTTCCAAAATTTTTAAAATAATTTTTCTGAATTAATAATTATTTTTAGAATTTTTAATTAATTTTTTTCGATTTTTTAAATATTTTTTCGGATTTTTTAAATAATTAAATAAATAAAAATAATAATACATAAATAAATTAAATATTACCTGGACACGTGGCGTGTTCCTGAGCGTCGATCATGATCAGATGTGCACGCATCGCAAAGCAGATCACGTTTGGACACGTAGCGCGTTTATGAGCGTCGATCATGATCAGATGTGCGGTATCGCAAAATAGATCACGTTTGGATACGTGGCGCATTTCTGAGCGTCGATCGTGTCGTGACGTGATTTTTAAAAAGATCGGACGACGCATGTAGCTCGGCAACATTTTTCTCCCATTTTGAGCTCGGATTGGCACTTGCTCGGATTCCGAGCAACTTCGCCCACATTTCGCGCAGCTCGGATCCGACCTCGGAGCCGACCAATGAGGTGAAGCCACGTGGCGGCATAAAAAATATTATTACTTTTTTTTTTCCTTTTTTTCTTTTCTCCCGCCCTGTTCTTTTCTTTCTCTCTTCCGCTCCTTTCCCTTCTTCTTCTTCGACCCTGCCTTCGACCCAGAGCTCGTCTCGTTGTGAAGCTCGGCGAAGGATCTCGGCGATGGAGTCGAGAGGAGGCGTCGAGCTTGGCAAGGAGAAGAGAGCGCTTGCCAATGGCTTGGCGAGGCAGGAGCTCGTCGAAAGTGGGGGAGTTTGGCGGAGAACTTGAGCTCGGTGGGGAAGAGCTCGTCAGTAATGGGTTCGTCCTTCTTCTTTGACCATCCCTTCGCTCCCGAGCTCGTCTCGTCGTGAAGCTCGGGGAAAGAGCTCGGCGATGGAGTCGAGAGGAGGCGTCGAGCTCGGCAAGGAGAAGAGCTCGGAGTCAAGCCATGGCGGAGCTTGGTGCTTCGGAGCTCGTTCAAGGGCACGTCGGAGCTTGAGTTCGGCGATGGAGGTTGGTAGAGGAGCTCGTAGCTCAGTCGATGAGCTCGGTGGCACAGCTCGGAGAAAGGGAGAGAGAGCTCGGCATGGGTTCGGTGAGGAGCTTCGGTGGCGAAGCTCGGCTTTGTGGTGCAGCTCGGTGGCACAGCTCGGAGAAAGGGGGAGAGAGCTCGGCATGGGTTCGGAGAGGAGCTTGGTGAGGAAACAGCAGAGCTCGATAATGGTCGGAGTTTCGACTGTGGGTTCGTCTTCAGCATTGTGGAGCTCAGAACACGGCCATGGAGGTGGTCGAAGCTCGAAGATGAAGAGCTTGGTTTTTTCTTTTTCTGGTTTTGGTGGGAGAGTGGAGAAGAGGAGAGGAAGGGTATGGGTGTTCGGTTTGGATCCCTTAACGGGTCCGAACCCGACCCTTGTGCTCTTTTTTTTTTTTTTTTTTTTTTCTGGCGAATCCGAGCACGGATTTTGAGGGACAATTTTTGCCATTTTGCAGCTCGGTAGGACAGTAGCTCGGATTGTAGATCCTAGCTACGTGGCTCAATCTGGACGGTTGATCATGATCATGGCGCGAATCTCGAGGCAGGCACGGTTCCTAAGAAAATACTATCTTGTCGTTTAGTGGACGTGGCGTAATCTGGACCGTCCATCATCTCAGGCGCGATTTTCGTAAAGATCCAACAGTTGGAGTTGCTCGGTATCGTTTTTCTTCACTTTTGAGGGTCGGATTGGCACTTGCTCGGAATCCGAGCGAAGTGGCTCGGTTTTTCCCTTGCGCGAGTGGCTCGGCTCGGATTTCCGAGCTATTCGGCGCAGCTGTATTGCGATCCACTTTCCCGGTGCTACGGAGGTCCGATCGGGGCATGCGACCCCTCGTTTCGAAGCTAATTCGAAGATCTGCAACTTCTCTTTAGGAGTGGGATGAAGATTCACCCTCCTTCATGGTCAAAATAGCCCCGCAACATCCTTGTCTTCATGAAGTTGAGGAGTGTGCTGGTCTTGGGGATTTCGGAAGAGGAGCTGCACTCCTAGGGGCGGAGAAGATGTGCTAGGAAGACCCTTGTGCTAGGAAGACCCTTGTAAGATATGCTAGGAAGACCCTTGTAAGATGTGCTAGGAAGATGTGCTAGGAAGACCCTAGGGGCGAAGAAGGGGCGCGAGTGGCTCGGATCGCTAGTCGCTCGGCTCGGAATACCGAGCGACGTGGAGCGATGTAGCTCGGTGGCCGATCGTATAGCTCGGTGGCCGAACTATTAGCTCGGTATTCTGAGCTATCCTCTTTGTTGCGGGGATCAGATCGCCTGTCGCTCGGATTTTTGTTCCGAGGGACGTGGGGCGATCCTAGCCGTTGGATGGTGGCACAGATCTCGATGCTGGCTCAGTTCCCAAGAAAACACTATCTTGTCGTTTAGTGGTGCTGGCAAGATCTGAGCCGTCTGATCAAAATCTAGCGCGAATCTTGAGGAGAAAGTTGTTTTTCTCCATTTCGTAGCTCGGATTGGCACTTACTCGGAATCCGAGCTATCCTCTTGGTTGCTGAGGTCGGATCGCCTGTCGCTCGGATTTTGGTTCCGAGGGACGTGGGGAGTCATTTGGGAGACAAGTTTGAGGAGCAACTCTAGGAGAGAGTTGTGAGCTCCGAACTCGTTGAGAGGAGGTCCGCCTTGGAGATGAGCGGAGCGAAAAGCTTGACTCTAGGAGAGAGCCATTTGGGAGACGAGTGTGAGGAGGAACTCTAGGAGAGAGTTGTGCTCCGAACTCGTTGAGAAGAGATCTGCCTTGGAGATGAGCGGAGCGAAAAGCTTGACTCTAGGAGAGAGTCATTTGGGAGACGAGTGTGAGGAGGAACGCTTGGAGAGAGTTGTGCTCCGAACTCGTTGAGAATAGGTCCGCTTTGGAGATGAGCGGAGCGAAGCGCTTGACTCTAGGAGAGAGTCATTTGGGAGACGAGTGTGAGGAGGAACTCTTGGAGAGAGTTGTGCTCCGAACTCGTTGAGAAGAGGTCCGCTTTGGAGATGAGCGGAGCGAAGCGCTTGACTCTAGGAGAGAGCCATTTGGGAGACGAGCGTGAGGAGCAACTCTAGGAGAGAGTTGTGAGCTCCGAACTCGTTGAAAAGAGGTCCGCTTTGGAGATGAGCGGAGCGAAGCGCTTGACTCTAGGAGAGAGTCATTTAAGAGACGAGTGTGAGGGGGAACTCTTGGAGAGAGTTGTGCTCCGAACTCGTTGAGAAGATGTCCGCTTTGGAGATGAGCGGAGCGAAGCGCTTGACTCTAGGAGAGAGCCATTTGGGAGACGAGCGTGAGGAGCAACTCTAGGAGAGAGTTGTGAGCTCCGAACTCGTTGAGAGGAGGTCCGCCTTAGAGATGAGCGGAGCGAAAAGCTTGACTCTAGGAGAGAGCCATTTGGTAGACAAGTTTGAGGAGCAACCCAAGGAGAGAGTTGTGAGCTCCAAACTTGTTGAGAAGGGGTCCGCTTTGGAGGCGAGCGGAGTGAAGAGCTCGGCTCTAGAAGAGAGCTATTTGTGAGACAAGTGTGAGGAGGAACTCTAGGAGAGAGTTGTGCTCCAAACTTGTTGAGAAGGGGTCCGCTTTGGAGGCGAGCGGAGTGAAGAGCTCGGCTCTGGAAGAGAGCTATTTATGAGACAAGTGTGAGGAGGAACTCTAGGAGATAGTTGTGCTCCAAACTTGTTGAGAAGGGGTCCGCTTTGGAGGCGAGCGGAGTGAAGAGCTCAGCTCTGGAAGAGAGCTATTTGTGAGACAAGTGTGAGGAGGAACTCTAGGAGAGAGTTATGCTCCAAACTTGTTGAGAAGGGGTCCGCTTTGGAGGCTAGCGGAGTGAAGAGCTCGACTCTGGGAGAGAGCCATTTGTGAGACGAGTTTGAGGAGCAACTCTAGGGAAGAGTTTTAGCTCCGAACTCGCTGCTTAAGTGAGAGAATCAACGGTTGTGGGAGCAGTTCCGAATGGCGAACCACTTCTTACCCGCTTATGAGCGAGTAATTTGAAGCAGAATCGAGCGAAGTGTTGGACTCCGAACTCGTCGTTAGAGGGATTCAACAGTTGTGGGAGCAATTCCGAATGGCTAACCACTTCTAACTCGCTTACGAGCAAGTTATTTGAAGCAGAATCGAGCCAAGTGTTGGACTCCGAACTCGTCGTTTAAGAGAGGTTCAACGGTTGTGGGAGCAATTCCGAATGGCGAACCACTTCTAACTCGCTTACGAGCAAGTTATTTGAAGCAGAATCGAGCCAAGTGTTGGACTCCGAACTCGTTGTGAAGATCTTAGTAAGTTGCGGGAGCAGCCATGTAGAAGAAGCTGGACTTCGAACTCACCATTTGGCGAGTTGTGACTCGGAAAGATAGAGAGGCAAGAGCAATAATTTTCAATGAAAAAATGAAAAGTTTAATTGAGATAAACTAAGTGGCTGCTTCAATAGGGCGAGCCATTATTACATGCTATTGGCCGGATTACAAACATCAGCCTTATTAAAAATCAAAATCCTACTTCTACGATAAGGTGAAGACCTCTTGAGAGGAGCTGGGAGGTTCTGAGTCTTGAAGCACGGCGGGCCTTTCTGTTCGTTTGTCGGTTCCTCAAGGGGGTAGCTCAGCCCCCTCTTTTTGGACGAACCTGGTCAGGTGTCCCCGCTGTATGAGTTCTTCGATCTCCTCCTTGAGAGCCCGACAATCATCCGTGTCGTGGCCATGGTCCCTGTGAAAGCGGCACCACTTATCCTTGTTCCTCTTCTTTCCAGGGTTATTCATTCTAGGGGTAGCACGGAGTAGTCCTTCCTTGTCCACCTCCATAAGAACTTCTGATATATTAGCAATGAGGGGGGTGAACTTCTCAAAACGTGGAGTTAGGTGGCGCTGGCCATTACTGTCCTTCTGGAATTTTTGGGTCCCCTCTTCACTTGTGTTCTTCCGTTTGTTCCCGGAAGATGTCTCCTTAAGAGCAAGGGGGTTGAGGGCCTCTTCCGCCCGTATGTACTTCTCCACCCTAAGTAGGATCTCTGAGAAGTCCCGAGGAGGCTTCTTGGCAAGGGATGCCCTGAGGTTGGCATTAGTGACGTTGCACTCGAATGCGGCAGAGGCTACTGACTGGTTGAGGGAGAGAATGGACCGAGCTTCGGCGGTGAAGCGTCGAACGTAATCCCTTAAGCGTTCACCCTTTTCTTGGTTGAGGGTCACCAGGGATACACTTGTTTTCTCAGCCCGGCGGCTACTCACGAAATGAGTAAGGAAGAGCCCTTCGAACTGATCGAATGAGAAGATGGAGGCCGGGGCGAGTCGAGAGTACCATTCTCGTGCAGACCCCTTTAGCGTGGCAGGGAAGATCTTGCAGAGGAGGGCGTCTGAAGCATGGTGGATCATCATGATAGTTTTGAAACTCTCTATGTGATCTGCGGGGTTCGATTCTCCGGTATACGACTCGAAGTGAGGCGGCTTGAAGTTCTCTGGGATGGGGGCCTCCATGATGGTGCGGGAGAATGGAGGTCTGTCCGGGCGGAGGTTTATCGCCCGTTGCTCTTCTTCCTTGTCAATTCGGCCGAGGCGCTTCTCCATCTCGTGGAGACGGCGGTAGACCGAGTCTTCTCTTTGATCATACCTTGCCGAGCTCCGGGACTCATCTTCGTACGATGATGGACTGGGGCTGCGACGATGGTAGCTTGGAGAAGGACGAGGACTGAGAGTGTGAAGGCGGTGGCTCCTAGCTGGCTCATGAGTAGGTGGCCTTTGGTCGTTCTTTGGGACGAGATTGAGGGCCCGTAGCTTGGAGAAGGACGAGGACTGAGAGTGTGAAGGCGGTGGCTCCTAGCTGGCTCATGAGTAGGTGGCCTCTGGTCGTTCTTTGGGGCGAGATTGAGGGCCCGTAAGACTGTCGCTTGGAAGTCTTGAAGATCTGCCCTTGTGACTAGTGCCTCTCCAACTTGGTAGTCTCTATGTGTGGCTCGGCTTACTGGAGAATGAGTTCTCCGCCGATGACGCTGAGGGGACTCCCTTCGCCCTCTTCGAGTAGGGGACCTTCTGTAGTCTCGGCGATGAGGAGATCGCTCATTTGGACGTTGTTGGCGGGAGGCTCCCTCTCGGGCCCGCCTTTCATCCAAACGGCGGCGAAGATCCTCTTCCTTCTTCCGATTGAGGATGGTATTTCGAAGGTCGGAAGCTCGGAGATTATGGGATGCCATAGAGTCGGAAGAGGGGTTGTGTATTGGGATGCGGTCCTGTTGGAGAGGTTGCTTCTGAGGATTAGGACGCGAGCCCCCCGCGCCGGCATTCTGAGGCCCGGTTGGATCCCGGGGGGGTTGAAGATTCTGAGGAGGGAGTTGGTCCAGCCGCAGGGGGTCCTCTGCCTGAGGAGGAAGTTGCCCCTGCTGCTGAACGGGTTGGAGGGGGACCTCCTGTTGTGGTTGAGGAGGGGTAGGCCCACGGTTGGACCCCCTAGATCTGAGTTTCCTTGGAGGCATGACGGGAGAAGGTCTGACCAACGGGAAGAGGGGAGGTTGCTATTCGTGGTGTTTCCCACAGACGGCGCCAATCTGTTACCGCTAAATCTGGTGTGGGGGCAAACAGATAGTATTTGTGGATTCTTGGAAAACTTGAATAGCAAACCTGAACCTGTTCCGCCGGAGTTTGACCGTTGACTCCCGCCATTCACCTGCAAAAAGTGCGAGACACCGGGGTTGATTCCGGCGACGCACCCTCCGACGCTCAAGTCAGTAATCAGGAATGATTATGAAAGAGCGTAAACTGGAAAAAAGATTGATTACCTCTTAATGGAGATGGATGGGGGTATTTATAGGCATCTCAGGGATCAGATTAGGCATGTAATTCCTGTGTATAGATAAGGAATGTAATCCCTAATTCCCAGTGAAAGGATAGATGTGAATCAGGGCCGTTGATTAGTATTAATCAGAAACCCTAATTCTATCCTGCTGGACTGGGTTCATTTCGGGTTGGGACCCGTACCCAGTTGAGATGGATCCGTTCGTGGATTATTGGATCTTTGGGGAGGAGATCCAGTACCCATTTCAGACCCGTTAGTAGGTGAAATTACCGTTTTATCCCTGAGCTTTAAGATTCGTGTCCGATGTGAACGGTCCCGATTTAATCCTATTTTTAGCCATATCACCCCTCATGCCTAGGATGTGCATTTCGTTGTACCCGCTGTGGGAAGCTAGCGTCGCTGAGCCCCGAGGGTTCACCCTCCCTGTGGAAAGACTGTAAGGTAGAGTTAGGATTTGGGTTTGGGACCAGTGTTGGGGGTGAGGAAGTCATAGGTTGAGGTCTGTGAGGGGGTGGCAGTTGAATATCGGAGGTTGGGGGGGGGGGGGGTTGCTGTGGCTGTAGGAGTGTGGCGGACCCTCTCGTTGGGTCCACACCCATTGAGTTCCAACTCCGACAGCATATGGAAATGAAGTCAGAGGTCCGAGGTTAGATGGTTGTTGGGGTTAAGGTTGCAGTTGGTAGGGATGAGGTCAGGTTGCAAAGTAGAATGGAGAGGAAAGTCGAAGTAGAAGATCAGAGGAGGAGGAGAGGGAAGAGACTGGGTGAGTCGGAGCCGGAGATCAGCAGAAGTGGGGAGGGGTGGTTGGGGTTAGGTAGGAGCAACATTTTTGGTCATATATATGTCGAACATCTAGGCTAGATAGATATTACTCTTTTTATATATGGCTTAATCCTTTACCATTTCGGAGTGAGAGTTATTGTTGATCGATGTCTGCTATAGTTTGGATGAATTGCGCTGAATGCTATCTGAAGAAGAGAGATTTTGTTGACATCTCCAAGTTTATTTAAGGATACTGGCACTATCAGGAATATGGTAAACCCATGGGTTAAAGTCTGTTTAACATTATGTAGCCCCAATCCTACATTATATTGTTTTGTACATACATACAGAGTTATATATGAGGAACAAAAATTTGAAGACTTGGTTGACTTTTCAGGTTTGGATTAGGTTGGTTCACTTGATAGAGTCCACTTCTCATTGAACCTAAATCGAATCCTCACTTTTCTTATCCATCATTATCGAACTATGATCACTTTTCTTATCCAACTTTATCAAACTATGATCGTTCGCTGATTGTAGTTCACTTCTCACTGAGCCTTAATCCGAACTACCCTTATTTTTCTCAACCAATGGGCAGCGTAATTTGTCGATTGATTGGACCCAAGTCGAGAGTAATAAGCAACTACTGTTTGATACTGATGCTTCTCTTCTCCTTCGACTTTAACTGGACGCTTAACGGATGCACAGAACCTCAACAGAGTTTAATTAGTTACAAATAGCATTTGATTAGGAACCCAAACCAGAGTTAATTTTAAAGTAATTTAATAAAAGAGCTTTCAGAATTAGAAATGACAATACTTTTACTGTTTGTGATCAGTACTTCATGCGATCGAGTGTACTAATTAGAGTGAGTGAAAACAATAGTAAAGTAGACAAACTTTTGCCGATATAATACATAACAAACGAAAAGCATGATAAAAACGACATTAATATATGTAGTTTTCGCACATGAAAATTAACAGTATATAACTAATTAATATAATTAATAATGACCTAAGTCTAACCACATAACCTTGTTACAATTATCGACTGTGTGGCTTGAGTCTATTTCCATGTAGCCATTTTCATCAAGGGGCGGCCAACTGTTGTTGCTAGTCGCTTCATTGAAGTCGCTTGAGATTGTGCGACAGTAGACCAAGAGATCCTTGTAGTCGTCTTCTTTATAGTTCCCATATTGCAACTGATTCTAAAAGAAAATATCAAAATTAAAAATAAATTTAATTAATTGTGTTCAACATTCATGTCACAAAATTAAGGAAACTATTAGGTAACGATTGAGATGCCATCGAAGTCCAGTTCGTATTTGGAAGCAGCAGTTTGACCTACATTGAAAATTCTAATCCACACTTGATCTTGTTTCATTGCTGAACTTTCAATGCAATTGTTTGCACCTTTCGTTCCTGCAAGAGAGATATAACTTCATATGGAACTAATTTAATGAAACTAGAGGCAACCGAAACAAAAGTCTTTCGCAACAAACCAAAAGTGCTTTTATAAGGTAAATTCCCCCCCCCCCCCCCCCCCCCCTTCCTTTTTGTAAGATAGTTAATCTATTTTGATTCTAATTTATATGAAAATCTGAATATTCGATCATATGCCCCTAAACTATTTTTCTCGATCTCCATTTCTCACATTTCTCAACCAAGAGGATCTCACATAGTAACCTGATTATCCTTATAGTCATCAAAAATATTGAAAAAGGCATAATTAAAAAGCGAAAAGATTTAAGTAGAAGAATACACCGTAAAATATATAAGAGAAAGGATACTGACCATATACATACAGTAGAGCAAACAATAGGAAAAGAAGCACTCCAAGTTTATTCCCCATTTGTCAAGCACATCAAATAAAGGAGAAGAAACAAGGGAAGTATATATATATATATATGTCAAGTATATAATCCTACATTTATTCTCTAATTAATATATCGGGGGAGTTGTAATTTCAAGACAAATGAACCCTATCTGATCTTTATTTGGTGTGACATGATCAACAATTTGAATTCAAAAGCCATGTAAACGGATAATTAATTTGAAACCCCTCCAGATTAATTAAACAGTTAAAACTACTTTCAAGACCAAATTATCAGTGATTTTATCACCTCTATTTTCCTATTCTGGACATGTTGGCAGATCACATCAACAAACCATATTTCGGGATCAAGAGGATATATATCTCTAATCTCTAATTTCTATCTAATATTATAATGAGAGACCTTAGTGTCATTTGTAAAAAATAAAAATAAAAAATCTGACGTAGGAAGAATTCGAATTGGAAATCTCTCTTTTATATTAATTCTGTACGTGCGTTGCATATATTGGTAGAATGACAAAATGACAAATGACACTAAGGCCTTCTCCCATTATAATTGTTACCGCTGATTTCGGTGTGGGGGTAAACAGATAGAATTTGTGAGCTCGAGAAAAACCTGAACAGTTGACCCAAGCCTTCTTGCTCCTGCCGCAACCTGCAAGGATGTGCGAGACACCGGGGTTGATTCCAGCGACGCACCCTCCGACGCTCTTGTCAGTAATCAGAAGGAATTAAAAAAAGAGCTTAAAGTGGTGAAAAAGTGATCAACCTGGTCACAGTGGCAGAGGGGAGGTATTTATAGTCGCCAGGGGAGTGATTAGAGGCCTGGTTTCCAGTGTAACTGCTAGGAGAAAAATCCTCACAGTTTGTTTAGGAAACTAACCCCTTGATTCCCAGTGAGAGCAAATCAGGCCCGTTGACTTGGTCAAATTAGTGGTCCTGATTTGTCTCTTGCTGGTCTGGGCTCGCCTCGGGTCGGGGCCCGTGCCCAATCGGTGTGGATCTGCTCGTGGGTTATTGGGTCTCGTGTGAAGGAGATCCAGTACCCGCTTTGGATCTACCTTGTATGTGAAATTACCATTTTGCCCCCGAGTTTCAAGATTCGCGCCCAATCTGGACGGTTCCGATTTAACCCCATTTTTAGCCATATCACGAGCCCCCCACTCCTAAAGACTGAGCGTGATCAGCCTTTGAGGAGTAGTTTAACTGTTTCAGTGGCTGGTGGAGTTGTATCGGAGTCCGAGTGGAGGATTTTGAATCTTGAAGGGGGTAGTGAAGTAATTTTCGATGCTATGTGCTGTTCTCTAGCCATATCGAGTATTTGACGGCTTTTATTTATTTTTTCGGACTATTTATTTAATTTTGCGATGTGTTTGCTAGTCGTTCGGGGGCCTTAACAGTACTTTCTAGGCAATAATTGTTCGTTCGGGGGCTCGAAAATATACCCCCAAATTTTTAATTATTTTCCAGAATTTTTAGTTAATTTCCCCGGATTTTTAGCAATTTTTCGCAATTTTTAAATAAATAAATCGATTAAAATAGATAAAAAATGCCTTTAAATACTGATTTATGACGTGGATCGATCCGGGCCGTTGATCATAGACGGGCGCGAA
This sequence comes from Hemerocallis citrina, assembly GCA_017893485.1. NCBI lineage: Eukaryota > Viridiplantae > Streptophyta > Magnoliopsida > Asparagales > Asphodelaceae > Hemerocallis > Hemerocallis citrina. Next base: position 15,232,006 of record CM030360.1, read on the forward strand.
TTTTTGAGAGATCCAGCGGTTGTAGTAGCTCGGTGCCTCTTTTCTCCGTTTGCGAGCTCGGAAAGGCACTTGCTCGGCCGCCGACCGAAGACAGGGGGTCTCGGCAGGTCGAGCGACGTGGCGCAATCTGAGCCATTGGGTGACGACGCGCATCTCAAGATGGGTGCGTTTCTCAAGAAAACACTATCTTGTCGCCTAGTGTCCTCGGCGAGATCTGGGTCGTCTGATCGAGATCATGCGCGAAAATTGAGGAGAAAGTGAGTTTTCTCCGTTTGCGAGCTCGGAAAGGCACTTGCTCGGCCGCCGACAGAAGACAGGGGGTCTCGGCAGGTCGAGCGACGTGGCGCAATCTGAGCCATTTGATGACGACGCGCATCTCAAGACGGGCACATTTCTCAAGAAAACACTATCTTGTCGCCTAGTGTCCTCGACGAGATCTGGGCCGTCTGATCGAGATCATGCGCGAAAATTGAGGAGAAAGTGAGTTTTCTCCGTTTGCGAGCTCGGAAAGGCACTTGCTCGGCAGCCGACCGAAGACAGGGGGTCTCGGCAAGTCGGGTGACGTGGCACAAGCTGAGCCATTGGATGATGACGCGCATCTCAAGACGGGCACATTTCTCAAGAAAACACTATCTTGTCGTTTAGTGTCCCTGGCAAGATCTGGGTCGTCTGATCGAGATCATGCGCAAAAATTGAGGAGAAAGTGAGTTTTCTCCGTTTGCGGGGTCGGAAAGGCACTTGCTCGGTAGACGACCGGGGACAGGGGGTCTCGGCAAGTCGAGCGACGTGGCACATGCTGAGCCATTGGATGATGACGCGCATCTCAAGACGGGCACATTTCTCAAGAAAACACTATCTTGTCGTTTAGTGTCCCTGGCAAGATCTGGGCCGTCTGATCGAGATCATGCGCAAAAATTGAGGAGAAAGTGAGTTTTCTCCGTTTGCGGGGTCGGAAAGGCACTTGCTCGGTAGACGACCGGGGACAGGGGGTCTCGGCAAGTCGAGCGACGTGGCGCAATCTGTCTCGAGACGATCCTGTTCCCAAGGGCATTAATGGTGCTTCGGGGTTCGCGCGGCGTTCCACTTTCCCAAGGTCATTAAGGATAACTCTTTCAATTAATGCGTGGCGTTTCAACTTCCGAGGGTCATAATGGCTAGACCTTGGAGGGGAGCTTATAAGTACTCCACTCCCTTTGTCATTTCAATCACAACAATGTAGAGTTTCAAACCTCGGAGGTATTGGCCTTGGGTAACTTGTCTTTCGAGGTCCGAGGGGGTGGTTGCTCTGTTGCCTTTTTCTTCTCCCGTTCCTGACGGCCCCGAAGTGGATGTCAGGAGCGGGGGGGGGGGAACGAGGCAGTAGTGGTGACGACCATAGTCCGGACCCGAGGGATGAGTTACTTCGGAAGGACGGGTGGTCACCCTGTTTCCTTGTTCTTCTCCCGTTCCTCACGGCTCGAATGGGGACGTTAGGAGCGGGAGAGAATAAGGCAGAAGTGGTGACGACCGTAGTCTGAACCGAGGGTCGAGTCACTTCGGAAGAACGGGTGGTCGTTCTTCCACCAAGATCTTCTGCCGACTCTGGTTGCTCCAACGTGGGTGTTAGGGTCGGGGGAGATCATGGTGGAAGAGGTGATGATCCATGTCCGAAGCCGAGGGGTGAGCTACATCGGAAGGACGGGTGGTCACCCTTCCACCATGATCATCACCCGATTTTGACCGGCCCGAATCGGGTGTCAAGATCGGGGGTGATCCTGGTAGAAGGGGTGATGACCGGAGTCCGGATTTGTGGGACGAGCCTCGGTTGGACGGGTGGTCGTTCTCCTACCGTGATCTTCTCCCGATTCTGACGGCCTCGGCATGGGTGTTAGAATCGGAGGGTCACGGTAGGAGAAGTGATGACCCAAGTCCGGTCCGAGGGGAGGGTTTGCTTCGGGACGACTGGTGGTTGTTCTCCCGCCCAAATCTTCCCCTGACTCTGAAGGCCAGGGTGGAGGTGTCAGGGTCAAGGGAGGTTTGGGCCGAGGGATAGATCACCGAGGTCCGGAGCCGAGGGACGACCTGTCTCGGTAGGACGGGTGGTCGTTCTTCCACCATGATCTTCACCTGATTCTGAGGGCCCCATCGTGGGTGTCAGGGTCGGGGAAGGTCATGGTAGAAGAGGTGATGACCCTAGTCCGGAGCCGAGGGACGACTTTGCTTAGGTCGGATGGGTGGTCGTTCTTCCACCAAGATCTTCACCCGATTCTGAGGGCCCCCATCGTGGGTGTCAGGGTCGGGGAAGATCATGGTAGAAGAGGTGATGACCCTAGTCCGGAACCGAGGGACTGCAGCAACTTCGGAATGATGGGCCTCTTCCCATCTCTGTCTTCCTTCCGGGCCGACGGCTTCCGATGGTTGTCGATCCGAAGGGGTTAGAGATGGGGGGTGTGCCGATCTATTTCTGACTGGGCCTCGTGGGTTGGCGGAATGCCGACCGAGACATGGGGCCTGGGGGGCACGCCGAAGGCGGTGCCTTAAAACTTTGAATTGAAATTTTTTCCGGTTTCTTCAGACAGAGGTGGGGTATAGAGGAAGTGTAGACCATCCGGGCGACTTGACGCAATTTGTACCGTTGGATGGCATTGCGCATCTCGAGACGGGCACATTTCTCGAGAAAACACTATCTTGTCGTCTAGTGTTCTCAGCGAGATCTGGGCCGTCTGATTGAGATTTTACGCGAAGTTTGAGGGGAAAGGGAGCTTTCTCCGTTTGCCGACTCGGATAGGTACTTGCTCGGTAGCCGACCGGTCTCTTTGCTGGCGTGGTCGGATGGCGTAGGGTTCGGTTCCCGGTCTCGATATACCAAGTTGGCTGCCTTGGCGAGGAAGGTAGCTGTGTTGGGCCTTCGCGACGTTTCGAGAGCGGCCCAAGAGTCGCACTTTTTCGTTTGGAAGTCCAAGGGACGTTCCTTTTTACTATAAATCTTCACCCCTCCTCAGACCAAGTCTCACTTTTCACTTTTACTCTCTCTCTTCAGTTCTTACTTTTCGCCTTCGAAGCTTTTAGCTCCTTGGTGGTGGTGCTAGCTGACGCGGCAAGGCGTTTCTTGTCTCCGGCAAACTTTCCGACCACACCTATCACTTCAAGGTCAGTCTCTTTCCCTTCTCTCTTAGAAAATGGTTAAGATCACGTCCTCGGATGAGACCCCCGCCTCGGAGCTAGTAGTAGGCCGAGGGGATAAAGGGAAGGAGGTAGTGGAGCCGAGCGATCAGAACGTCGTTCGTCCGGATAGAGAGGGCGAAGTGGCCAAGCTGCCTAAGGAGGTTGCGGCGGTTTCCCGGGAGGGCAAGGCCGTGGTCACGATCGTGGAAACGCCGAAGACGGCGGGAGCGTTCGGTCGGCAACCCATTGCTCTGTCGAGCGTGGGAGGTGTACGGGATTACGCCGAGGACACCTTGGAGAGAGTGACACAAGGTACGGCTAAGTTGGTGGAGGAGAACGAGCCAAGAGAGCTGTCCGAGGTGGACCATACCATCTCATCTCTTACCGAGGCTGACCTTCACCTGATCCGAGAGGGTTTTCGGATCCCTGCCGACTACGGACTGCTCCTTCCCGAGCCGGGTTTCCGAGCCAATACAAAGTCTTCGTCAGACGTGTGCGTCTTTCCGGTCGACTCTCTTATTGTCGGACTCCGTTTTTCACTCCACCCGTTCGTGGTCGATGTCCTGACATGGTACAGTTTGAGCCCCGCCCAGCTGATGCCCAACACATGGAGGCACGTCATGGCATTCGTCCTCCGATGCCAAGAGGTTGGTGCCAAGCCGAGTATGTTCCTCTTTCGGAGCCTCTACCGACCTTGTCAGCCAAGGCGAGACGAACAAAGGTTCTATCTTTCGCCCCGGACGGGCGTGAAGCTGATCGAGAATCCGGACTCGATCAAATATTGGAAGGAGAAGTACTTCCTCATCCGAGCCCCTGTGCCGTGGGTGATACCGACGGTTTGGGCAAAGGATGGTCTGCCCAAGCGGACCAAGAAGGAGGCGGCGCTGAGTGATGAGGAGGCGGAGGTCCAGAAGAAGCTCCTCGCCCTGCCAGCGCTAAGCTGGAAAGAAATTACCGAGGGGGATCTGTTCCGAGGGGGTCTCAGTCCGATCGACCCTAGTATGCTTCTGGTATTTATACTCTTTGCTTAAAGTTCATGAAATTTTTTTAAGTTTTTTCATTCGGCTTGTGCAGAGACGATGAAGCTGGATTACAAAGCTCTGGTGGCGAAGGGCAGGTCGGAGCAGGAGGCAAAGAAGAAGAGGCCTTTGGCAGGGCCTCAGGACGTCCGAGCCTCGAAGAAGCCTTCGGTCGCGAAGGCTGCCGACCAGCCGAAGGTCATGGTCCTCGAGCAGGGGGAGGTCATGGTCCTCGACCCTCCTGCCTCGGGTGCGCCGACACCGACCCCGAAGGGGGATGCTCCCGGTTCGTCGAGCGGTGCGTTCGGCATGAAGGAGGTGTTGTCCCTCCAAGTTCCTTCCCTCACTGCCGAAGCGGAGAAGATCTTGACCGAGCGTCATAAGCAGATCTTCGTCCCTGACTAGCAGGTGATGAACGTCGACGGCTTCTTGGGCGACGGCAACATCTGCATGGAGACGGTGAGGCACCTGCCGACCCCAAAGGATCGAGCGACCCTGAAGGCCGGGCTAGCAGGGAACGCCGTGATGCAGATTGCTCGGAATACTATGTCGGTAAGTAGGCCGAGCTCTCCCTCATCAAAATTTCTTTCTTAGAATTTTTCTAAGTCCTTGGGTTCGGGTTTTAATGCGCTGTTCTTTTTCAGACCCTCTGCCACTTCAATTTCCTGCTTGAGGAGTTTGCGAGCAAGGAGCAGGAGAATGAACGAGAGAGGACGGAGCATGTCAAGGCCACGCAGCTGCTTGATGCCGAGCAGCTCCTCTTGGCAAAGAGGGCTGCTGAAGTGGCGGGGTTGGAGAAGCAGCTGGCCGACGCCATTCAGCTGTCGAAGGACACGGCGGCCAAGCTTGAGGCGTCGGAGAAGGAGGCAGCTGAGCTGAAGGAGGAGCTGGCCAATGCTCGGTCGGAAGCGGAGAGGGCTTGGAAGAGGGCCGAGAAGATCATGGCCAAACACCAGAAGAAGGTGAAGAAGGTGAAGAAGGCCGTGCAGGAGGAGGCCGCGCAGCACATGCTCCAGAACATGGAGGATGCCTACGGTCGAGCCTTGCTCCACGTAGCCGCCAAGAACCCTGGCTTCGACAAGTCCTCCTACCGTTTTTACGACCCCGTGGAAGGGGAGGAGGAGGTTCCCGAGGGGCTGCTCGACCCCGCGGGAGAAATGGAGGGTGTCGAAGGCCCAAGAGAGACCGAGGCCGAGGGCGAGGAGGAGGACGACTCCGAGGAGGAGAGCGGGAGCGAAGGCGACGGCGAGGGCGAGGGCAAGACCGGGGGGTCGACGGACCCGAGCGACAAAAAGGTCGACCCCTGACTCGGTTGTCTCTTTTAGTCTTTTGTTGTTTTGTCTCTTTTTGTAAGCCTAACTGCGGACTGGCCACCGCTTTTGTAAAACTTTCTCCTCGGTTTTGAATGAAAATATTTTGTTTGGCCAAAATTTATCCAAGTGTTGAGTCTCGGATTTGCATGTGATTAGTTGTAGATGTTTCCATGTATCGCCCCATCGGATTTATCTCTGCTTTTCAGGTGAAGTTCGGTCCGATCACGGAGGTTTCGTACCTCCGTAAAGAGTTGGTCAAGACGAAGCGAGAGCTGTCACTGAGCCGTGATAAGCGCTTTTACTTATTTTTGGAACTGGGGGAGGTAAAGGCGCTGGCCAGGGCGAAGTGTCGCGAGTTGGCGCAGCTGCGAAAACGTCCCCCGGTCTCTGCTCTCGAGGGCGAGGTCGAGCGGCTTGGTGGGGAGCTCGCCGTCACCGAGCGGAAGAACGAAGAGCTCTCGGCCAAAATCCGACACTTGGAGGTAGCGGGGCGAGGTCGTTCGGCGGAAGAAGAGAAGCTTGCTTCCGAGCTGGAGAAGATGTCATCCGAGCGCAAGAAGCTGCTAGCCGAGGTCGACAAGCTTAGGAGGATTACCATAGATAGGGGGATCGAGGTCACCCATTACCGACGGCTTGCGATCGATAGTGCCAACGCCTCGGGCTCGTCGAGGCTCCCTTGGCTGAAGAAGTTGGCAAGGGACGATGCTCTGAGGGATAGAATCATCGAACTGGAGGAGGAGGTCGCGTCGCTCAAGCCTCTGCCCGAGAGAGCCAACATCCGGAGCACATCGTGTACCCGCAAAGAGAGCGAGAGAGGGATTACATTTTACGAACTTGCGACACGTTTGCCTACGACCAGGCGGAGTCCAGCCGACGCTCAGAGCAGTGTAGCCGTCTCGTCGAGCGGAGCCTCGGTCGGCGCCGCAGTTAGAGCCAGCGGCGAAGGGGGGTCGCGCTTCGTTGGTTTAGGATCGAGTTCGGAGGGCAGGCCTCGTCATCCTCGCGTTTCCCTAAACCGAAGCGTTCCCCTTCCGAAGAGGCCCTAGTCATGTCATTTTTCATTTTTGTTGGTTGTTGTAAAACCTAATTGTAGGGTCGGTTTGGCCGTATGTAGCACTATTATGTCTGAATGCGAATCTGAGAGTTTCTTTAGAAAATTTCCAAGTGTTGGACTTCGGCAGTGTATTGAAATTTTGCTGTTCGTTTTCCCTTCTTTTCAGCTCGAGGCGGCCGACCCATATGCCGATTTCCACGGTTCGGATGATGACTCTGAATCCGAGGGCACTTCTGGGACGGCAGTTCTGAGTCCCAGGAGCGTCGAGCTGGAGTTACGCCGAGCTGAGAGTGAGCGGGCCCACCTTTCGTCCGTCCTCGACCTACGGGAAGCCGAGATCCAACGCCTGGAGAGTAGGATTGCCGAGTTGAGCCCTACAGGAGGGGACGAAGATTCGCAAACCGCTTTCAGCAACGCTCTTCGGGTCAAGTGTATTCGGCACAACCAGTCGAAGATCATAGCCGAGCGGGACGGTTTGCTCTCGGAGATTCGACACTTACAGACTGTGGTAGCGAAGCTCCGGAAAGATACAGGGGAGCCATCAGCCGAGGAGGACGGACAGGCGACCGAACAGTCCAGTGAAGATATTTCCATATGAGGGCCAAGTATAGCGGGTTGGCGGCGTGTATTTTGTTTGCAAACACTTTATAACCATGGAAAAGATGTGCTTTGTATTATGGCTTGGTTATTTAATAAAATATCTTTCGTTGCTCTGCATATTTATCTTGTTTATAACTGTGTTGGTCGCGCTGAGATCCTCGAACCGAGCGTGTTAGTTCCGTCGGCGAGAGTGCTGAATCGAACAGGTACCTATGAGTACAGTATTTCGTCGCTTAGCGACTCTGACAAGGTACGGCATGAATCCCTAGGCGGCTCAGTCCCCAAGAAAATGCCATCTTGTCGTTTAGCGTAGGTGGCAAGATCTGAGCCGTTGAACGTAGGCACGAATCTCGAGGCGGCTCAGTTCCCAAGAAAATGCTATCTTGTCGTTTAGCATCGGTGGCAAGATCTGGGCCGTCTGATCGAGATCATGCGCGAAAGTTGAGGAGAAAGTGAGTTTTCTCCGTTTACGAGCTCGGGAAGGCACTTGCTCGGTAGCCGACCGAAGGCGTAGGGCTTCGGGCTTCGGCTGTTAGGCAAGAGTGCTCGGATTATGTGGCCGAACGTAGCTTCGGTGTCCCTCCACTGACGGAGCAGAGGGGTGGACCACTCCCAGTTTGCCGCGAAGCAAGCGTGGGGGGACTGGGAGCTAAGTGTTGGACTTCGGGACCATCGTTGTAGTTCAACGGTTGTGGGAGCAATTCCGAACGGCGATCTACCCCTGGCTCGCCCGGAGGCGAGCCGAGGAGGTAAAGTCGAGCCGAGTGTTGGACTCCAAACCATCGGTGTAGTTCAACGGTTGTGGGAGCAATTCCGAACGGCGATCTACCCCTGGCTCGCCCGGAGGCGAGCCGAGGAGGTAAAGTCGAGCCGAGTGTTGGACTCCGAACCATCGGTGTAGTTCAACGGTTGTGGGAGCAATTCCGAACGGCGATCTACCCCTGGCTCGCCCAGGGGCGAGCCGAGGAGGTAGAGTCGAGCCGAGTGTTGGACTCCGAACCATCGGTGTAGTTCAATGGTTGTGGGAGTAATTCCGAACGGCGATCTACCCCTGGCTCGCCCGGAGGCGAGCCGAGGAGGTAGAGTCGAGCCGAGTGTTGGACTCCGAACCATCGGTGTAGTTCAACGGTTGTGGGAGCAATTCCGAACGGCGATCTACCCCTGGCTCGCCCGGAGGCGAGCCGAGGAGGTAAAGTCGAGCCGAGTGTTGGACCCCGAACCATCGGTGTAGTTCAACGGTTGTGGGAGCAGTTCCGAACGACGGTCTACCTCTGGTTCGTCCGGGGACGAGCCGAGGAGGTGAGATCGAGCCGAACGTGGACTCCGAACCATTGGTTGAAATCACAATTTAAAAAGCAGGTGATAAGAGGGGAGAGAAACATGCGAATTCACAAACACGAAAGAGCTTTCTTTATTGATAATCGACGGCAAACCGCTTTACATAGTATAATTTATGAAAATAGGTTACAAGTTAGAGGACTGGAATGGCTCGATATCCTATGATACTTAGAGTGGCGCCGGAGCGCTCTCTTGGTATTTTAGGAGGTGGTCGGCATTCCAGGTCCTCGGAAGCTCTCTGCCCTCTAGATCTTCAAGACGATAAGCTCCGGGCCGAACTACCCTCGTGATCCTGTACGGCCCTTCCCAGTTTGGAGCCAGCTTGCTCTTCTTATTGAGGAAGGATATGGCCAATTTTCTCAAGACTAAGTCTCCTTGCTTAAGGTTGGCGGGTCGGACCTTTTTGTTGTACGCCAGTTCAACCCTTCTTCGGTAACTCTGCTGCCGAATCGCCGCTCTTTCCCTCAGTTCATCTATCAGGTCTAATTCTGCTCTGAGGTCCCTGGCATTCTGTTCTTCGTCATAGGCTGTGAGCCGAGGGGAAGGTATTCCGACCTCGAGGGGTATCACGGCCTCGGACCCATAGGTGAGGTTAAAAGGAGACTCGCCTGTGGGGGTCCTCTTGCTCGTGCGGTAGCTCCATAGGACGTTGGGGAGTTGGTCGACCCATAAGCCTTTGGAACTTTTGTCCAGCCTTTTTTTGATGCCTGCGAGGATCTGCCGATTAGCATTTTCTGCCTGTCCGTTCGACTGAGGGTGGGAAACGGACGAGAAGCGCTGCTGGATGGCAAGGTCGTCGCACAGAGCTCGGAATGCTGTGCCAGTGAACTGTGTTCCGTTGTCCGTAACGAGGACACGGGGGATGCCGAACCTGCATATGATGCTCTTCCAGAAGAACTGTACCACCTTGTTCTCGGTTATAGTGGCGAGGGGCTCGGCCTCGACCCACTTCGAGAAGTAGTCGATGGCTACGACCAAGAACTTGAACTGACCCGAAGCCGGAGGGAAGGGCCCTAGTAAATCCATGCCCCACATTGCGAAGGGGATAGGACTTGATAGGGAGGCGAGGTTGGCCTGAGGGAGGCGACGGATGCTAGAGTGTCTCTGACAAGAGCTACATTGCCGAACGTGTCGCTCGGCATCTTGAAGGAGGGTCAGCCAGAAGTATCGATAATTCAAAGCTTTCCGGGCCAAGGACCTGGATCCTGAGTGTGCCCCGTCGATGCCTTCATGGAGTTCTTGTAGGGCGTATTCGGCCTGCTCTGGAGAGAGGCACCTTAGGTATGGTCGGCCGTCTATTTGGGAGAAGGAGCGTTTGTATAAGATACCCTCGTTCAAGACGTAGCGCTCGGCCCGAGTTCTAACTCGGCGCGCTTCCTTGGGGTCTTCGGGTAGGAGCCCGTCCCTTAAGAACTCCACTAAAGGCTTCATTCAATCATCTTGTAACATGACCGGCAACGATTCCACCGAGCCAGGTGTCTCGTCTTCGATGCTCGGCTTAGAGAGGACTTCGATCAGTACGGTCTGTTCGAGACCTTGTAGGGAGGATGAGGCCAATTTGGAGAGGGCATCGGCCTGTGAGTTCTCTTTGCAAGGGACCCGCTGGATGAGCGCCTCCTCGAACCGGCTCATGAGGGCCCGAACCTTGGCGAGGTACTTCGCCATCCGCTCGTCTCGGCCCTCGTACTCGCCCAAGACTTGGTTCACGATAAGTTGGGAATCGCTGTGGATTCGAAGGCATTGCGCCCCAGCACTTCGTGCAAGTCCGAGACCGACAATGAGTGCCTCGTACTCCGCCTCGTTGTTCGAGGCCCTGAAGTTCATACGGATCGCATACTAGAGGACGAAGTCGTCAGGGCCGTTCAGAATGATTCCGGCGCCGCTTCCCTCGCTGCAGGAGGATCCGTCCACGAAGACTGTCCAAATGGGGGGTCCATTCGGGACGTGGCCGACCTCAGGGATAGTGGACTCTACGATGAAGTCGGCGAGGGCCTGTGCCTTCATTGCCGTCCGAGGCTGGTAAGAGCTGTCATGCTGACTCAGCTCTATGGACCACTTCATCAGCCGGCCCGAGGTCTCAGGCTTGTGGAGGATCTGCTTTAGGAGTTGGTCGGTGAGGACAACGACCGAGTGGGATTGAAAGTACGGCCGAAGCTTCCTCGCTGCCATGACCAGGGCGTAGGCCATCTTCTCTATCCTCGGATAGCGGAGCTCGGCGTCCCGAAGCACCTTGCTCACGTAGTAGATGGGCCTTTGGGATCGGTCCTCCTCTCTTACTAAGACAGCGCTTAGGGTCTGCTCGGAAGCAGCCAAGTAGACGAAGAGAGTCTCGCCCGGGACCGGTTTGCTGAGCAGAGGGGGGTTCACCAAGTATGCCTTCAGTTGGTCGAACGATTCCTGTTGTGGTTGGCCCCATTCAAAACCCTTAGCCCCCCTGAGTGCTTTGAAGAAGGGAAGGCACTTTTCCCCCGACTTCGAGAGGAGCCGACCGATAGCGGCGAGCCAACCAGTAAGCTTCTGCACCTCCTTGATGTTCCGAGGCGGGGCCATATCTAATATGGCCTTAATTTTCTCGGGATTAGCTTCGATTCCTCGCTGGCTCACCATGAAGCCGAGGAATTTTCCCGAGGAGACCCCGAACGCACACTTGTTCGGGTTCAGCCGCATGTTGTGCCTTCTCAACACGCCGAAGGCCTCCTGGAGGTCGGCCACATGATCAGTGCCTCGGACGCTTTTGACGAGCATGTCGTCAACGTACACCTCCATGTTCCGGCCTATCTGGCTTTGGAAGACCTTGTTAACCAGGCGCTGGTAGGTGGCGCCCACATTCTTCAACCCGAACGGCATGACCCGATAGCAGTAGAGGCCTTGATCGGTGATGAAGGAGGTCTTCGGAATGTCCGGAGGGAACATTCGGATCTGATTGTAGCCCGAGAATGCGTCCATGAAGCTGAGGAGCTCATGGCCCGAGGTGGCATCAATAAGAGTGTCGATGTTCGGGAGAGGGAATGGGTCCTTCGGACATGCCTTATTTAGGTCGGTGAAGTCAATGCATATTCTCCAGGAGCCGTTGGACTTCTTGACCATCACCACATTGGAGAGCCACTCGGGGTAGTTTACCTCCTGTATGAACTTGGCCTTCAGCAGTTTATCCACCTCTTCCTTGATGGCCTGCTGTCGCTCGGGAGCGAACTTTCGTCTCTTCTGCTGAACCGGTTTGCACCCCGGTTCGACACTTAGGTGGTGGACGAGCAACTCCTCGGATATGCCGGGCATGTCCGCGGCCGACCATGCAAACAGGTCTCGGTTATCCCGGATGCATCTAATCAGGTCAGAGCACAGCACGGTCAGCAAGGACTTGCTGATGAGGAACTTTCGGCTCGGGTCCTCGTCCGAGAAGAGCACTTCTTCTAACTCGTCCGCTGGCTCGGACGTTGGCCGAACTTTCGGCTCGGGGATTTCTAGTGTCTCGAGCGAGAGCACTGGTCCCCCTGTGGAAGTCATGTAGCACTTCCGGGCCATCTCTTGGCTTCCCCTGACTTCCCCTACCCCCGACCGAGTGGGGAACTTCATTTTGAGATGGTATGCCGAGGGGACAGCTTCCAGGGCGGCTAGGCCGGGTCGACCCAGAATGACATTATACGCTGCCGGGACGTCGACGACCATGAAGTCCATCGGCTCGGTCCGGGTAGTAGGGGTGCTTCCAGCAGTTACGTGTAGGGTTATCACCTCCTCGACAGTTACTGGGACCCCCGTGAACCCGTGGAGTGTATAACCGGCCAGTTTGAGACGGTCCCGGGACAGCTGCAGGCCTCGGAAGGCCGAGAAGAAGAGGATATTGACCGAACTCCCATTGTCTACCAAGATCCTTTGCACCTTGAAGTTGGCCATGCGGAGGTCGATGACGAGGGCGTCACAGTGGGGGGTCCGGACCCCTTCGAGGTCTTCATCGGAGAAAGACACAGGGACGCCGAGACCTTTGGGAGGAGGGGCGCTGTGAACTGAGTTGACCTCTCGGACGAAGGCCTTTCGAGAGGAATTTGAGGAGCCTCCCATGGGGCCTCCGTGGATCAGGTGCAGGACCCGTTCTTCCTCGAACTCGGGTGTCTCCTCGCGTCGCTCGGAGCGCTTGTTAGCCCCCCGAGGCGGAGGAGTGTTGCGATCCGCCCGATCGTTAACCTTTACGAATTTGGCCAACTGCCCCCTCCGGATGAGGGCTTCTATCTCATCTCTTAGGGCCCGGCAGTCGTTCGTGTCGTGGCCGTGGTCCCGATGGTAACGATACCATTTATCTTTGTTCCTCCTCTTTGCCGGGGTGTGCATCATCGGAGCTGGAGGGATGACTCCCTCCTTCTCCACTTCCATCAGGATGGTGGAGACGTTAGTGGTGAGGGGAGTGAACTTCTCGAACCTGGGGGGAGGACGGCGCTGACCGCCGTTGTCCTTCTGCGCTTTCTTGGACCCTTCTTCCCCCGTCGCCTTCCTCTTCGACCCGGAGGAGGACCCCCCGAAGCTCGGGAGAGCTTCAGCCTCCTCTGCTCGGATATACTTCTCGCACCTCAGGAGGAGGTCGGCGAAGTTATGCGGGGGCTTCTTGGCTAGGGACGATCGGAGGTTGGCGTTGAGGACGTTCGACTGGAACGCCACGGTCGCCACTGACTGGTCTAAGGAGGCGATAGACCTGACCTCTGCGGTGAATCTCTTCACATAGTCCCGCAGCTTCTCTTCCCTTTCCTGCCGCAGGTTCAGTAGGGAGAGGCTTGTCTTCTCAGCTCGCCTGCTACTCACGAAGTGAGTTATGAACAATGTTTCAAACTACTCGAACGAGAAGATGGAGGAGGGAGCGAGTCTGGAATACCATTCCCGAGCCGATCCCCTAAGGGTGGCGGGGAAGGTCCTGCAGAGCACGGCGTCGGAAGCTTGATGGATCAGCATCAGGGTCTTGAAGCTTTCGACGTGATCAACTGGGTCGGATTCCCCTGAGTACGTTTCAAACTGCGGAGGTTTGAAACCCCTCGCCATGATCGACCGAGAGAAAGGGGGTCTGCTGGGGCGGACGGTTCCTGCTCGGGACTCCTCCTCTCTGTCCATGCGACCAATGCGCCTCTCCACCTCATGGAGACGACGGTTGAGGGCATCGTCCCTCCGCTGGTAATCATACGATCCCCCGGACTCTTCTTCATAGGAAGGGGAGAGGGGACTGCGGCGCCGGTAGTCCTAGGATCGGCGAGGACTGTAGCGCTACTGCCGGCGGCTGGGTGCCGGGGAAGGACTTCAGGTTCGGCGACGAGGACTGGGATCCCTCGGGGGCGTTGGAGCCCTCTGGGCATTTTGGACGTTCTGCCGAAGATTGAGAGCCTGCAGTACGGTGTCTTGGAATTGTAAGAACTCGGCATGAGTGATCGGTGCGTCATTGTTCCTCCGATGATGCCGATCCGCGGGGGAGTGCGGTCTCCTTCTTCGGCGCTCGGGTGATACCGCTCGGCCCCTGTGATCCGGAGACCTGCGACCGTCTCGGCGGTGAGGGGACCGCTCGCCCGGACGCTGGCGGGAGGCTCCCTCTCGGGCCTGCCTCTCATCAAGGTGGGTGCGGAGGTCCTCATCTTTCTGGCGGTTCAGGATTGTGTTGCGGAGGTCGGGATGATGAGAAGCCATTGAATCCGAGGATTCATTACGAACCGAAACATGGTCCGGATTGAGGGGCTGCTTCTGCTTCCGACCGTTATGGCCGGAAGGGCCATTGTTGGGTTGCTGCTTGGGAAGAGGAGGTTGGCCCTATTGGGCCGGCGGAGGAAGGTCGGGCTGTGGAATAGGATTGACAGGGGCTTCCTCTGTAGTGTCGGCGAGGTTGGTCCCGCGATTGGACCCTCTAGATCTGACCTTCTTTGGAGGCATGGTTGGAGAGGACGACAAGGAAGGGGCTGAGGCTGTTCGTGCGGTGTTTCCCACAGACGGTGCCAATCTGTTACCGCTGATTTCGGTGTGGGGGTAAACAGATAGAATTTGTGAGCTCGAGAAAAACCTGAACAGTTGACCCAAGCCTTCTTGCTCCTGCCGCAACCTGCAAGGAAGTGCAAGACACCGGGGTTGATTCCGGCGACGCACCCTCCGACGCTCTTGTCAGTAATCAGAAGGGATTAAAGAAAGAGCTTAAAGTGGTGAAAAAGTGATCAACCTGGTCACAGTGGCAGAGGGGAGGTATTTATAGTCACCAGGGGAGTGATTAGAGGCCTGGTTTCCAGTGTAACTGCTAGGAGAAAAATCCTCACAGTTTGTTTAGGAAACTAACCCCTTGATTCCCGGTGAGAGCAAATCAGGCCCGTTGACTTGGTCAAATTAGTGGTCCTGATTTGTCTCTTGCTGGTCTGGGCTCGCCTCGGGTCGGGACCCGTGCCCAATCGGTGTGGATCTGCTCGTGGGTTATTGGGTCTCGTGTGAAGGAGATCCAGTACCAGCTTTGGATCTACCTTGTATGTGAAATTACCATTTTGCCCCCGAGTTTCAAGATTCGCGCCCAATCTGGACGGTTCCGATTTAACCCCATTTTTAGCCATATCAATAATATTAGTGATTAAAGATATATAATAACTATTATAATAGAAGAGTTGGAGTTGTAAATCTACCTCCAGCAACTACTGTTAGAAAATGAGTGTTTTATACACCATTTACGAACCGATTTTTGAGTAAGATCCTCAATGAATTATTGAGAGATTTTGATTGATTTGTGTTCTCCTTCGTGAGTAGATCAAAATCATATATTGGTTTGCTAAAATCGGTTAAGGGGTGAATGAGAAATTGTCTCTCAAAGTGAATAGTTTTCATTCTTGAAATGGGTTAAGGGAACATAGTCCCACATCAGAAAAATCAAAGGAAATAGAAGAGGATATATAGCAACCTCCTTCTTATCATTATAAGATAGCTAGAAGAGAGGCTCTCTTTCGCGGGTGCAGGGGGGTGCAAATCTCGGACCGGATTACATGCGACTTGTGTGCGCTCGCACGACCTGCGGACACGAATGCCGGACCGACTTAACCCCGTGCAGAGCCACTTTTTGCTACAGTTTTGATTTTTTTTTATAACGGCTGAAATGAATGCAGAAACGGTCATGTCTGCCGTTTCAGTGCTGTATTTAACGTTTTGTCTGCCGTTAGGCTGAAGGCAGTGAATGATGTTTGCCGTTACAGTGTCGGCATTCAATTGGTTGTCTGCCGTTACAATGAAGGCATTAACAGCCTTGTCTGCCGTTACGGTTTTAACCTAGCCCCTATAAATAGAGGCCTTCCCTCTACTTTCTTCCCTGCACAACAGATCTTCTTTCTCTCATTCTCTAAGTATTGTTCTGTTCTGTTCTTCGGTTCTGGTTTTTTATTGGTAAGTCGGTGATAGAGTTCAAACGCTGCTACTCAGTTCAGGAGTGCTACGTGGTGCTTACGTGATCGCTCCAGTTGTTGCATCCTGGGAGACAGACGCCTTCGTTCATTCCAGCAACCGGAAGAGGCGAAATCTTTTTTAAGGACACTGTGTGATACACAGGCCTCGACCTCTCCACTTGTAATCCTGAATTGTTCTTGTAAGTTGTTTATTTAATTTTCATTTTCGTTTCTTTCGGTTTTCTTTCTCTTCTGTTCTCTTCTCTGTTTTCTGTGCCTCTCAACCTTTTATTGTAAAAGAAATTATATAAAAATTTTGTAACAAACTTAAAATAGATTTTTCGATTTTCTTGATTTTCGGTTTGAGGCACGGTTTTTTTTATTTAATCTGGAAAACTTACACTTGTGTTGTGTAAATTTCAGAATCAAAATAACTACTGCATCGGACAATGCTACTGTGTCTGAAACGGTCTACGTGCCGGTTGCTGATACGACCCAAGAACCGAATACTGCTGCGGCACGAGTGCCAATGCCCACCGTTGTACCTGTCTCAGTCTCCCATGAGGAGAAACCTGAAAAGTTCAACGGGCAGAACTTTAAAAGGTGGCAACAGAAGATGATGTTCTATCTGACCACACTGAATCTTGCAAGATTCTTGAACGAAGATGCTCCAAATCTTAAAAAAGATGAGCAAGATAACCAAGTCATTGCCGCTGTGGATGCTTGGAAAAATGCTGATTACTTGTGTAGAAATTACATAATGAACGGATTAGTCGATTCTTTGTATAATGTATACATTGACAAAAGAACAGCTAAAGAACTTTGGGAATCACTAGACCATAAGTATAAAACTGAGGATGCCGGCGCCAAGAAATTCATTGTGGACCGCTTCCTAGACTATAAAATGGTAGATTCTAAAATAGTGATCAGTCAAGTTCAAGAACTACAACTCATCTTGCATGAGATTCATGTTGAAGGTATGAACTTAAGTGAAAGTTTTCAAGTGGCATGTATAATTGAAAAACTACTACAAGGTTGGAAAGACTTTAAGAATTACCTAAAGCATAAGCGAAAAGAAATGGGCATTGAAGATCTCATTTGTCAGGCTTCGCAATGAAGAAGACATTAGAGGATCTGAAAAGGTTGGACTCGTCAGTCGTGCAACTAAGGTAAATGTAATGGAACATAAACAACGTTCTAACAAGCACAACAAAGGTCCCAAGTTGGGGCCTAAGGGAGGGATCTCCAAGAAGCCGAAGTTTCAAGGCAAGTGCTTCAATTGTGACAAAATGAGTCACAAGTTTACTGAATGCAGACTTTCCAAGAGGAACAGGAACAGAGAAGCAAACTTGATTCAAGGGATTTCTCAAGATGTTTCCGATATCAACCTCTCAGCTGTGATATCAGAGGTGAACATGTTAGGTTCAAACCCGAAGGAATGGTGGATTGACACTGGAGCTACTCGACATGTGTGCTCCAATAGAAGTATGTTCTCCACTTTCAAACCATTAGAAAATGGGGAGAAAATGTTCATGGGGAACTCGGCTACTTCAGAAATAAAGGGCCAAGGCAAGGTGATCTTGAAAATGACTTCTGGAAAGGAACTGACTCTGAACAATATTGTATATGTTCCTGAAATCTGTAAGAACCTGGTATCTGGTTCGTTGCTTAATAACCTCGGTTTTCGTTTAGTGTTCGAGTCGAACAAATTTGTTTTGTCAAAAAGTGGAATGTATGTTGGTAGAGGATATATGAGTGGTGGAATGTTCAAACTCAATGTAATAACCATGATCAAGAATATGAATAAAGCTAGCTCTTCTACTTATTTACTTGAGTCTTCCAATTTATGGCATGGTACACTAGGACATGTTAATTATGATACTTTGCGAAGAATAATTAACTTGAATCACATACCAACATTCCAAATTGATTCAAAACACAAATGTGAAACTTGTGTTGAGGCAAAACTAACAAGATCATCGTTTAAAAGTGTTGAAAGAAATACCGAACCACTTGATCTAATTCACACTGATATTTGTGATTTGAAAATGATACAAACAAGATGTGGTAATAAATATTTTATTACCTTCATTGATGATAGCACAAAATATTGCTATGTATACTTGCTTAAAAGTAAGGATGAAGCTATAGAGAAATTTGTTCTCTATAAAAATGAGGTTAAAAACCAACTCAATAAGAAAATTAAGGCGCTAAGAAGCGACCGAGGTGGAGAATATGAATCGCTATTTGCTGATACATGTGCTAAGCATGGAATTATACATGAAACGACAGCGCCTTATTCTCCTCAGTCCAACGGTGTTGCTGAGAGAAAGAATCGTACATTGAAAGAAATGATGAATGCAATGTTAATAAGTTTTGGTTTGCCACCAAACTTATGGGGAGAAGCTATTCTTTCAGCTAACTACCTTTTGAATAAGGTGCCCAAAAAGAAAGAAGAGAAAACTCCATATGAATTATGGAAAGGAAGAAAGTCATCCTACAATTACTTGCGAATGTGAGGATGTCTTGCCAAGCTGACAGTACCTCCACCTAAGAAAGTGAAAATAGGACCAAAAACAGTTGATTGTATTTTCATTAGCTATGCACTTAATAGTAGTGCCTATCGGTTCTTGGTGTACAAATCCGATATCACTGAGATATCAAAGAACACGATAATAGAATCTAGAAATGCATCGTTCTTTGAAGGTGTATTTCCATGTAAGTCAAAGGAGGAACCAAGTTCCTCTAAACGAACACATGAGACTATCAATGAAGATAGTGAAGACCAAGATAAAGAAGTAGAGGAGGAACCTCGTCGCAGTAAAAGAACAAGAATGGAAAAATCTTTTGGTCCGAATTTCTTGACTTTTATGCTTGAAGGAGAACCCCAGACCTTCAAGGAAGCGGTGAACTCTAGTGATGGTCCTCAATGGAAAGAAGCCATCAAGAGTGAAATTGATTCTATCTTGAAAAATCATACTTGGAAACTAGTGGATCTTCCACCGGGTAGTAAACCTTTAGGTTCCAAGTGGATCTTCAAGAGAAAAATAAAACCTGATGGATCAATTGATAAATACAAGGCAAGACTTGTAATTAAAGGTTATAAATAAAAGGAATGTCTTGATTACTTTGATACATATTCTCCTGTGATGAGAATAAATTCCATTAGGATGGTACTTACAGTAGCAGCTCTACACAATCTTGAAGTACATCAAATGGATGTAAAAACAGCTTTTCTTAATGGAGATTTAGATGAAGAAATCTACATGGAACAGCCTGAGGGTTTTTCAGCTCCAGGACATGAAAAGAAAGTGTGTAAACTGGTGAAGTCATTATATGGCTTGAAATAAGCTCCAAAGCAGTGGCATGAAAATTTTGACAATGTCATGATGACAAATGACTTCAAGATCAATGAATGTGACAAATGTGTATATGTCAAAGACACAGAAGATGGATATGTCATTATATGTTTGTATGTAGATGACATGCTTATTATTGGAAGCAATGATCAGATAATTAAATCTGTTAAAAATATGTTAAACTCGAGGTTTGACATAAAAGACATGGGACTAGCTGATGTTATATTGGGAATTAAAATCACAAGAACATCAGACGAGTTTATTTTAAGCCAGTCACATTATGTTGACAATATTCTTGAAAATTTTGATAAAGATCATTCTGGAATTGCCAGAACTCTATTAGATCTAACTTTACATTTATCCAAGAATAAAGGGGAGAGTATTTCTCAAGTACAATATTCTAGAATCATAGGCAGTCTAATATACTTAATGAGTTGTACAAGACCAGACATAGCCTATGCAGTAAGTAAACTAAGTAGATACACGAGTAATCCTGGAAGCGAGCACTGGCAAGCAATTATAAGAGTACTGAAGTACTTGCGTTTTACTCGTAACTACGGGCTGCACTATACAAGATACCCGGCTGTACTTGAAGGATACAGTGATGCGAACTGAATATCGAGTGATAATTCAAAATCCACTAGTGGCTATGTGTTTACACTAGGTGGTGCAGCAGTTTCTTGGAAATCATCGAAACAAACAGTGATCGCTGAATCCAAGATGGAATCAGAATTTATTGCATTGGACAAATATGGGAAAGAGGCTGAATGGTTACGCCACTTTCTTGAGGATATTACAAGGTGGACGAAGCCCGTGCCTCTAATCTGCATACATTCAGATAGTCAATTTGCAATTTGTAGAGCACAGAGCAATATGTATAATGGTAAATCTAGACATATTCGTCGAAAACATAATACCATTAAACAACTACTCTATACTGGGATTATCTCTGTGGACTATGTAAAGTCAAAGGATAACTTTGTGGATCCGCTAACCAAAGGGTTAACAGAAAGTTAGTTGATAAATCATAGAGGAGAATGGGACTAAAGCCCATGAAAGAATAAGTCAATATAATGGACACCCAACCTAGCTGACTGGAGATCTCAAGATCTAGGTTCAAAGGGACAACTAAATTGTAAAGACCAAGTTGGATCACTGTGGGAATTTTTTCATATCCATTCCCATGATGAAACAGTGATGCCCGTAAGGTAACAGGTTAAGCTAGGCTTTTAATGATTCTTATGCGTCGGATATCCGAGCAGTGTAATACGGGTTACTCTTAAGTAAGAAATCACCTATGTAAGAGGGAAGAAGGGCCGCTTTCAAGGGAATAATATAGGGCAATATTCCTGTTAAACTCTTGCAGAACCAGGCGTATGTTCATGGCCAAAACGAACATAACAGTGAGAACTGAAAATGCGTTAGAAAAATTTCTGTGTGAGATATGTTATCGTTTACACAAATGACAGAACAGTTCAAAGACATCGCGTCTACTGTTTAGTTAGTAAAGTAAACATATTTTCATAAGGGAAGGTTCAAAGGGTAACACCTACCTATCCTAAGCAGGAATCAATCGTTGAATTCTATCACCAAGTCTGTCGTGTCAGTCTGTCCTGTCTGTGGTCGTCAATTTTCATTCATGTGGAGATTGTTAGAAAATGAGTGTTTTATACACCATTTACGAACCGATTTTTGAGCAATTTTTTGAGTAAGATCCTCAATGAATTATTGAGAGATCTTGATTGATTTGTGTTCTCCTTCGTGAGTAGATCAAAATCATATATTGGTTTACTAAAATCGGTTAAGGGGTAAATGAGAAATTGTCTCTCAAAGTGAGTAGTTTTCATTCTTGAAATGGGTTAAGGGAACATAGTCCCACATCGGAATAATCAAAGGAAATAGAAGAAAATATATAGCAACCTCCTTCTTATCATTGTAAGATAGATAGAAGAGAGACTCTCTCTCGCGAGCGCAGGAGGGGGGTGCAAATCTCGGACCGGATTATATGCGACTTGTGTGCGCCCGCACGACTTGCGGACACAAATACCGGACCGACTTGACCCCACTCTGTGCAGAGCCACATTTTGCTACAATTTTGATTTTTCTTTTTGTAACGACTGAAATGAATGCAGAAACGGTCATGTCTGCCGTTTCAGTGCTGTATTTAACGTTTTGTCTGCCGTTAGGCTGAAGGCAGTGAATGATGTTTGCCGTTACAGTGTCGGCATTCAATTGGTTGTCTGCCGTTACAATAAAGACATTAACAGTCTTGTCTGCCGTTACGGTTTTAACCCAGCCCCTATAAATAGAGGCCTTCCCTCTACTTTCTTTCCTGCACAACAGATCTTCTTTCTCTCATTCTCTAAGTATTGTTCTGTTCTGTTCTTCGGTTCTGGTTTTTTATTGGTAAGTCGGTGATAGAGTTCAAACGCTGCTACTCAGTTCGGGAGTGCTACGTGGTGCTTACGTGATCGCTCCGGTCGTTGCATCCTGGGAGACAGACGCCTTCGTTCATTCTAGCAACCGGAAGAGGCGAAATCTGTTTTAAGGACACTGTGTGATACATAGGCCTTGACCTCTCTACTTGTAATCCTAAATTGTTCTTGTAAGTTATTTATTTAATTTTCATTTTCGTTTCTTTTGGTTTTCTATCTCTTCTGTTCTCTTCTCTGTTTTCTGTGCCTCTCAACCTTCTATTGTAAAAAAAATATATATAAAAAATTTTGTAACAACTACAACTCTCCCATTATAGTCTTCACAGTTACTTTAAAAAATATATAATCGATCATATTTATGAAGACATGCATCGCACGTGTAAATCAGAATTTTTTACTTTTATTTTTTTCTAAAAATTAATACGTGAGTTCATCTCACGTGTATATTACTAATATATACAGCTAGAAAAGCAAGCACATTGTAAATATTCAGAGAAATAAAGTACTTGATATAATTACTCAAAAGAAATATGATGCATATAAACAGATATGTGCTCTCCCAGATTTCGCCAAGATAATCCATGCAGAGGCAGGAGATCTGAAGTAAATGGCATAAAAGATCTGAAGTTACAATAATCATGCCATCTCGCTTACATTTGGTATTTAAAGCTTTTATATTACAACAATATATAGCCTTAGCTTTATTAATTCAACTTCATCTCATATATAAGAGAAATACTTAATATATATAATTAAAGAAAGTAAGTAGCGTAGCGTAGGGGTTCTACTCTAGCTACTTGCATGTGGAAACAAGGACCCTCCTTGGAGGGAGAGAAGGCCTCCTTCCATGGAGGGTGGCGAAGTTATCAAGAATAAGTATGTCGCCCTTCTCCCACTTGAACTGGATGCTCTCCTCCTCAATGATCTCCTCACACCTTTTCACCACATCAGCCGGGATCTCAGACCCGTCAGCAAACTCAGCTGAACTAATGTCTTTCCCGTGCATTCCCACCAGCGTGTTGAACCACATCCTTCGCCCTTTCCGGTTTGGAAACACTCGGGTGACTGACCGCGGGCCTAGTATGGTCTTCACCCCACCATCATTTGGAAGCCATTCCAGCTCCATCCCTAGTGCATTTGCCCTGCAACAAATTTAAACATTTTATTTGGTGGCCAACAATTTCTGTCTTCTAAACTGTCTGTATATTCTTGATTCTTGTGCTCTGTTTAACATTTTGTTGCTGAACCTTGTATTCCTTTCGTTTTTTAATTATTATTGGACTGAAGTCTTTAGACTCTATCCTGTGTTATCAAAAAAAAAATTTATACATTTTTACCTAGTCAAAAAAAACGTAATTAAATGCTAAGTTCAATTTTCAAGTGTTTTAATTGTAGTACAATATATATAGTGGCGGAGGGAGTAAGAGAGGAAGGGGGACAGTTGGGACCCCAAAATTTTTGTAAAACCCTCTAATATAGACCAAAATTTGTATTTGGCCCCCCAGTTAAAAAAAATTGGAACCCCCAAGTCTAATCTACATCTTAGTAAAGGCTCAAAATAGTGGTATGAGCTTTGGACTAAAAATTAACAGTGATACTTATTATTTGATCTGTGTAATCATTGGATAAAATTTTGAATAAGAAACTAGTGTGTACACAAGTTACAAGTATATTTATTCATTTGAGTCGTATCTCTTAGCCTCTAGTATTATAACAGTATAATATGATTATTGATTAGTATTACTCTTACCAAATTTAGAGTATAACTGTACAAGTGCGAAAAAATACATGATACTAAAAATATAAATTCGAATATTTACTTTGATTATAATTTTATTTTGATCCAATTACTTTAATTATTCGAAACAAAAGTAAAGAGATTTTCGACAACAATTATGTTGATGCCGGGAGAAAAAAATTGGACCCCCATTTTGATTTGTCTGGCTCCGCTACTGAATATATATATATATTGATGTTCAAAAGAGAGAGAGATTTTGCGTACCTTTGTTCAGCTTCAACCTTGTCAGAGGTGGCAAAGGCATCCTCCCACCCCCTCCCTCTCATAGAACCCTCGTCGTTCTTGCTCGGGGCAGAGAATGTATACCTCAATCCCTTCTCTTCCAACTCTTTTACGCACTCTGGGAACTCCTTCGTCATCTGCTCCGTCACCCTCCAGCTCGGAACAAACGGAGTTTCACCCCCTTGTGGGGGTGGAACCTCGCAAAATAGGATCACCTTGCCAGGAAACTCTTTGATCTGCTTGTATGTATGTATTGTTCAAAGAAATATATAGCAACTATAAATTAATCACAGAATTCTAATGCACATCGATTCTATGGTTTTTTTTTTTTTTTAATTTTAATTTTAAATCCCCTATCCTATAATCGGTTAAGGTATTTTTTTTATTACTGGATGATCTAATATCTATCAATGTTTTGAGTAGCATTGGTATTGGGTCGGGTCCTTCACTACCCGGACCCGGTCCCCTACGGGTCAAAAATTGGACCCGGACCCGGATCCGTGAGTACCGGAACCGGTTCCAGGTCCGGGTCTGGATCCTATTAAAATATTCCTACACGTTCTGGTAGGAGCGGGAGTGTGAGCGGCGAGCGGAGGAATTAGAATAGAGGAGAGAAGAAAAATGCATGAGTTTTGAATTTGGAAGAGGAAGATTTAGAATTGAGGATGAATGAGCGAATTGGGGATGATGACAGAATATTTATTTTTATGTTGATTTTTTTAGATTTTTTTAACCGGTCCGGGTCGGGTCTCTTTTGAGTGGATCCGGACCCGGATCCGGACCCGAAAGTACAACGGGTCTCAATCTCATTTTAGAATCTGGATCCGGATTCAAATAGGTCGGGTGGGTTCCAGTCCAATACCGAATCTGGGTCGGATCCGAATTTCGGGTATTTATACCCATACTAGTTTTGAGACATATGTGGTTGTTTATTAATTTTCTTAATAAAGATAGACTACTACTACTACCTGTCTTTTCTTAATAATGATAATTTTTGTTTGGGGGAAGGTTCCTTTCTTAAAACTCTTGACTACGACTATCATATGCCGTCATCTTTATTGTTTGCAAGTTTGATTAGGTTTTCGAATACTAATTAAAATTTCTAAAGTTGGCCTATATTTATTTTTCTTATTGGCAAATGCTTACCAGTTAATCATAATAATTTTCGATACTATCTAGCTAGGTGTAGACATAGTCAAAGCAATTTTATCGATATATAATTAGAAAACCTTTCTCCACGCGCGGCCAAGCAAAAAACATTCGTTAGTTGCTCATTCACTAATTAAATGAAATTTGTTTCATTTTTATTATTAGAGAGCAACAAAGTAATAAACGAAAATATTTGTGAAAATTGCATCTATATCCGTATTTTTTATTAAACGGAATTGTGTCACTTAGTTTCAAAATTATAAATATACCTATATGTGCTTCCTAAATTCTTTCTATTTCTACACTAAATTTGAAACTAAATGTGAACAAACACAAATTTATTTCAGTTTAGTTACATATAATGATCATGCTTAATTATGTGTTCTGTTCCAAATAAAATACAGTGCCATCTGCCAACTTTTTCAGTGAAAAAAAAAGGAGAAAAGGTTCTGTTTCAATCTAGTCATCCAACTTTCCGAATAACTAAAGCATGACAAGAATAATTCACCAGCACCTGTTTCTTACTGACAGATGTTATTGTATTTCATTTTCAGCTTGTACTTCCTGTTAGATGGTGGACTGTACTAAGCTTGGGCGGTAATATTTCGTACTTTGTTTTGTTAACTTTTCATTAATGAAACAGATGACTAGGATCATTTTTATTTAAAAAA
This sequence comes from Hemerocallis citrina, assembly GCA_017893485.1. Taxonomy (NCBI): domain Eukaryota; kingdom Viridiplantae; phylum Streptophyta; class Magnoliopsida; order Asparagales; family Asphodelaceae; genus Hemerocallis; species Hemerocallis citrina. Next base: position 15,257,478 of record CM030360.1, read on the forward strand.
AAAAAAACTCACCAGCACCATCTCATGGTGGTAGTAGATGAACTCTTCAAGTGGCCCCTCATTCGCAGTCCACACCCTCTTGTGCACATGAGTCCTCGGTGCAGGACCAACGTACCGAATATCCTCCCACCCAAATTCCTCGACCACACGGTTGAACCCCTCAGCATCGCGAACATCAAAACCCCGGAACAGGATTCCACTGTTCCTCACCAGCTTCTCCTCCAACCACTCTAGGCTCGACCCAATCCCCGAAACAAGCGAGTCTACATCTCTCAAAGTATCGTCGGATGGGTGAAGTACCAAAGGGACTTGCTCGCCGTCTAAAACTTTCTGCCCTTTGCACTCCCCTACCGTGAAATAACTGCACTCGCCCATCTTTCTATCCCTCTGTTTGTTTCTGAGTTGATAGGGAGGAGTTTGTCGCGGGGGGGGGGGGGGGGTTTATATAGCGAGTGAGTGACAATGTAGAGGAGAACTTGTCTTGATATCGTGTTTTCTTAGGGTATTTGTTTAGCGGAAAATTTGAGACTCCGTTGGTTGTCTTTTACATAAAATACAGAAAGATTCCCGGCCATCCATTTACTGTTGGTGGGCTGGATACTGCCTGGAACTATGCTTTTGATGTTAACATGGGTGGAAAGATTCTGAATCTTTTGGAATTGAATCCAAGTGTAGAACAAACATAGCAGGTCGGGTTTGGGTTGGATTCATATTGGATCAAAACTGTGTTATTTTATTTTATTTTTATTTTTTTACTCTGCTTTTAATATGTGCAACCAGTGGGATTCAAACACCGGTAGGTCATATATCATGTAGGAGACAGCCGGTTGCATACCAAAACTTGGGAATTATATTGAGAGTTGTAGACTTTTATTCTACATTTACAACTAGTTCAGTTGTAAAAATTGGAGTATAATTCTTGCTAAACCATGACTACATTGCCACCTATGAGGATAAAAATCGCACCAAATCGGGGTCACATGATTGAGGCACGAATCTTGAAGCTTTTAGAGGCAGAATGGTAAATTTATAGCGAATATAAGCCTGTATGAAGAACATGGGTCATTTTTAGGCCTATCAACTCAAAACAGGCCTACAAGCAAAGGAGTAAGCTGCAACCCAAGAAGAGGAGACCTGGTTAATTAAAAATACTTGACCAAATCCTCAATCCAAAAGAGAGTTATTAACTAACTTTATCTCCTAATCATGGGAATAAGCAATTTAAACATAAAAGATGTTTTTTCAAGCTAATCTTTTGTAACTAATTCATAGCCTATAAATACACTCCATGTAGCGCCCCGAATTCCCAACACTAAAAATTCGTGACACAATCCAGAATCTTACTTCAAATAGTACATAACACAGAAAGGTACAAAAAATAAAAAAAACTTTTATTAGATAAATGTTATTACAATGTCCAAAAGGTAAAAAAAAATTATTACAATAAAAATTTACAATGAACACGGACAATGAATCTCCACTTGGATGATTCACCCTGCTCGAGTGCCTCCCGCTCCCACGATCTAGTATCGTGTACTAACCAACTTTGGCCATGTCAGTTGAATGCAACTGACGCAATGCTGATAACACCAACGACTCCCCAACTCAACAACCAAAAATATTGATGCAAGAGAAAAATGTGCAGTTAGAACACAAGTGTGAGTCTACGCTATGACCTAGAATCTAATGCACAGTTCTAAGAATGCACACGATGCTCCTACTCTAATGCACACGTGATTTGGAAGCGTATGTATTCCATACTACATACTTCCCAAATCAAGCTCGCTTCCTCCTAATTGTAGGGGGTTCGATCCATCGTCATGCATCATACTCTTGTACTCTTTTTCGTTCCTGACGTTCATCTAGTAACTGATGAGGTTGTATTTGTTCAGTCCAATTCCGCTTTGGTAGTCAGTAGTGGTGTCCCCATTTTCCACTATGCCCGGTCCCCGCAGTCCTACTGCTCCGGACCTCGCCCAAAAGTTTTCACGAGCATAGAGGTGTCCCCAAGGTACCCCTGCTCACTGAGATGCATATAGTCATACTCACACATTGAAGTCTTACTCTAGCTCCCTTCCCGTACTAAACAACATAGAACGTGATGGATTCGTAGGGTCCATTCCCTACTTCCGATAGGAGCACCTCCCATTCTTGTCACTAGACCCCCGAAATTAATAGATGAGATCATGCAACCCGTGCTCCCAACAATGGGAAGGCACCGCATGTGTCCCCTTGACAAACGAGTACAACCACCCGACTAGTGCCTGTCCTATCAAATAAATGACATGTTTGGTCATAGGTTACTATAATAAACCTACTAACCCTAACTTATAACACATGCTAGACATATTAAGGCAATTAATTATCTTTTATTAGTGGGATGATTTGTATAATACCAAACGACTACTTGCTAGTTAACTACCTAGTCTTTTATTCAACTTAACTGCCTTGGGTTAAACCCATTTCGGTCTTTAACTCAGACCAAAGATTGTCCTAACCTGATCTCAACTTGACCTAGTGACGACAATGATTTGACCTCGTCGATCGTTGCCTGCCCTCTGCTTGGATCTCATCCCGATCTCCGTCCCACAATCTTCCCTTTTTGGTTAGCGATCAGCCAGCGTACGAAGAATGTCCTCATCCAAGGCACTAGAGGTGATAATGCTACAAGCTACCCAAATATCATGCAATATGACAAAAGGTACGGCTCACCAACTAGGTCAAAGGCAAAAATGATAGAAGAGTTGCTCAAATAAAAAAAACACACATTAGGTGCAACTAGCACAGCCCTAACATGATCAAACACGACTCAAAGGTCAGAATGAACACCATTTAAAGTCAATTCTAATGCCCGATATGATGCACACATATATTCAATCAAAACGGTAAGCTACTATTCAACTTGTGATTTATGCAGTTTTGGAAAAATCACCATAAATCACAAACTCAATGAAATTCCAAGTTCTTAGGTTCTTCGGAAAGATATTTAAGTCTATTTTAACATCTCAGTTGAAAACTTTATCAAAATACTTCACTTCAGAGAAGAAAAATAGCCATAACTGATGAGCATGCAAAACTTCCAGATCTTATGGAATTATTAACCAGTTGCACCAATAAACTCCTTTAAAATATCAAATGAACTCAAAAATTTATAACATTTTATAGGTATGTTCTAGACACATAGAAACAATACATATAAAAAAAAATTCTTAAAAATCCAAGAATATATGAATATATGATATTTTTAATTAGATACAAATTACCAAACAGCAACAACACTGCTTTTTAACCACAACGATAAGTTGAATTTTTAAAAGATAATAGTTCTCATCAAAATATTACGAAACTTGGTAGAAATGTTCCAAATTGACTTAGGAAGCTACTGTAGAAATTTCAGGTTCAATTTACATCAAGACACAAAATTATGATTTTTATAAGTCAAGCATGTTAAACTCACACAGCAGAATTTTATCCCTGAACCAACAACAAGATTGAATTTTATTGAGATAGCAAACCATATCCAAAAATTAAGAAATTTGGTAGAGTTATAATATACATGCATGAGAAGCCCTAGTAAAATTTTCATCTCTAAACTCATATTAACCATGAAGATATACATTTTACAAGTCAAGCATGATTATTCACGCAGAACAACAAGATGATTCAATAATAGCAGCAACATGGATTTATTAAAAATATCAACCCTCATTCAAAATTCACGAAATTTGGTATAGTTATTAGGGACACAATGAAGATGCTACTATAAAATATTCAAGTCTAAATTCTAACATACCACAAAGTTATGAATTTCTAATCATCTCATGCTAAAACTTCACAAGATTCAACTTTTTCCTATCAATTAACATTTTTGCCTAAAAGCTTCAGTTGAACATGCAAAAAAAATCTAATTTATGTCATTTAGCAAGCCAAAATTAGCAATATTTCATCACACAAAACAAGAAAACAACCAACATGCATAGAGTTAAGAAAAGTCACCCACTATGAAGTTGTTGATGATCCCCTCTTCAAATTTTTCTTATTTGCTTGAATGGCTCATCCTCCTAGCTCCTTGCTTCTACCACTTTCTCCACCTAAGCTTAGATGAAGAAAATTTCCTTCATTTCTTTTTGAAGTTGAAGAAATGCTAGAAAATGGGAAAAAAGAATGATTTTTTTGAAGGAAGAAAATTAAAGGGTAAGATAATGAAGGAGGTGATATATAACATTTTGAGGGTTTAAATGGGGGGGGGGGGGGGGGGGGGGGGGTGAGAATGGCCGGCTAGAGTGAGAGAGGGGTTGACCATAACCCTAACAGCAGCTCATAGTTTTAGTAGTGGTTTAGGATATATATAGTGGTTTATGGTTTTATTTGTATGGATAATTATACATATACATACACACATACAATATATATATATATGGGTAAAAGGGATATGAGCAACTTACTCATTTAGTAAATGAGCAATTGATTATGTGGCATGCATGTGATACATTGGACAATTAACCCTTTTAAAGATTTTCCAATCACATGCATGCCACCTCATCAATTGTTTATTTACTAAATGAGCAAGTTGCTCATACCCCTTTTTCCCTATATATATATATATATATATATATATATATATATATATATATATATATATATATGTATATATATAAAATACAATACAATGCATGCCTAAATATTTTGAGAAAATCTTGTATAAAACAAAGATATTTTTATCCAAAAAAAAAATTATTAGTATTTTCCGGGGACCTTACACTCCACCTCCTTCAAAGTCAAGTAATTATTATTTTGCCACAAAACATTCCACTATTTTTATGAGTTCTGACTTGAGCGTCGAAAAGTCTTTCGCTAAGGAACACCCGGGTGTTTAAACTTCTTGCAGATTTGCTGGAATAATTTTGGCCGTCCAAATCAGATCCAAGCGTCCACAATTGTCACGCCCCGCTTTCCAAGATACGGGAACATGAGCACGTAATAAAGACCTAGCGAATGATGTGTACATCATCCATAGCTGTAACAGATTAACTCAACAATATACAGAAGATCACAACCATGCAAGAAAGAATAACCACATAAACAATGAATAAACTCCAAAATAATCATGAAATAAATTCACCAAATAATATCCAACATCTGGAAGAAAAGTAAACTTCGGGTCATACAAGCCTGGAATACAAAGTACGATAAAAGCAATAAAATAAAAAAATAACATGAAATAACTACACCAGTTTAATAGTTCATCGCTATCCTTCAGAAAGTTTTCTCACCAAGTCCTTGGGTCAAATTTCCTTTTGTACCTGCAAACTCATCAACTAGAGGTGGGGAAAATTGGTCGTTATAGCAAGTTACGAATAACAAGTAGTGGAAACAAAGAAACAAGGATACATGGTATGTCAAGAAATAATGAACTAGATCAAAATCAAGATCAATGACAAGGGATGATAATAAAACTCAAGATCTAGAATTAACGATGCAATAAACAATGACTGCGATAAATAATTCAAGGTCAATAACATATATCATGATCAAGAATTCAAGTGCCAATCCTAAGTTTATTAATATTTTAATTATCCTATCTAATGTACGTAATACTATGTCGTATACCACAGGTTCGGTGCATACAAATAGTGATCGTTTAGACTATAGTGGTGAACTCAACAGATCATGTACTCGGCACAATAAATAATCATTTGAAAATCAATAATCCACGACCAATAATCCACAATCCATGATAATAAATAATCGAGAACAAGGGGCCCATTCCGAGTACAGTCTCCAATTGTTTACTACTAAGTTGACCCTTAATACCCCGGCTTGTTAATATTTTATTATACTCAAATGTGGACATGCAATGTGTATGGAAGTTTCAAAGTGATGTCAAAGAGATGTCAATTCTATGCAATGCATGGTACAACTAATCCTATTCACTACATGCAAAATCAAACATGGATATACACAAAACATAAAACACACTTTCTGGACAGCAAGACGTTGTTGTACAAAAATCAACTTTCCTGTTGATAAAGGAAAGCAAATCAGGTTCCGTCAGAGATTCTGCAAATTAGACTCTCTGCCGGTTCCAATGCATATTCACATGATATATAATAACTATAGAAACTAGGTAAATAGTCTTATTCTTTACTGATTACATATTCAAGCAGCATGTTAGAGTTAAAATTCTTGTATATAAAAATAGATTGTAAAATCATTTAAAATCTCATAAAAATCATATTTTAATTCCTAACAATGTTTATTAACAACACAATTAATCTCAAATGTTATTTCTTAAAATTAATCTATTGTTTGAATTAATTAGACATGGTAATACATTTTCAAACTGCATTCTGAAATTCAGACATTATTGTACGAAAATATCTATATCTTGCAATCTGTAGGTCGGATTGCAAAACCGTCAGATGATCTGGATTCTAGACACACAGGAATACAACTCTTATTTAATAAGTTTTAATTGATATTATCTGTAGTTAGGTCAAAATTCTTGTTCTTTACTGAACTAGTGTTCTAATAGCAACCTAGAGTCAAGTTTTCACATTTATAAAAGGTCTGAAAAATTATCAAATAATATTATAAAAATAATAATGTTACTCCTAGTCATGTCTAGTAACAACATATAAAATTTCAAGATCAACTTTTACTGTTAACATTTTATTTTAATAGAAAATCACGTCGGTGTAACTCTAGATAGAATTCTGAAAATTGAAAACCTAGTAGTGTTAAAAATATGATAACTTATAGTTTATAAATTGAAATTTAGATCCGTAAAAAGTTCTGAAAAATAGATTCAGAAAGCTACAAATTATGTGTATAAAGTTCTATTAAATTGCAACAGCAACCGAGTCAAAAACTTAAAACAACATGAAACAAATAGCAAGCCAGCAAGTTAATTTTTATTAATTAGCAACAACACGAAATACACATGCATTTAATTTCATGGAAGATAATTAACAGAAAATTATACTCCACATTAGGGTGGAATTCTACTGTTAACAGGACAATTTATTGTTATCAACATAGCATGAACATCATATCCAATCTAAAAGTATTGAATCTTCATTCTTCTATATAACATGCTTCTAATCTATGTATTCGTGTCGTGCATGCATATGACGATGTATAACCAGGCTTGGGTTTGAATCAAGAAAAATGACACGAAAAGAGGACTACTACTTGGTTTAATCGATGAATCCGTAATAGTCTCTTTGACGGGTATCAAACAAATAGGATATGATAAACGAAAGAGGAACTACTTGCGGAGATCAAAGAAAATTCTTGAACAAGAAAAATATAACTAGTTCAAGAGGAAACTTGCCTTTTAGACGATTATTCTGAATATTAATGAATATGATATGAAAAGATCCAACAACAGCAACACATGCAAACCACGTACACAGCAACCATGTGCTAAACACGGCGACCACGACACATGCAAACCACGGAACGACGGCCGCACGACAACGCAAGGGACAACAACAATCACATCAAGAGACAGTGACACCGTAGTAAGGCCAACAGCAACAACACAAGGAGACGACGACAGCAACCACAACAATGACACAATAGTGGCTATGAGCGCGGTGAAGAGGCAGAAACGGGGGTGCAGGTTTGGTGGTCGACTGTGAGGTAGCACCGGGGCTGGCGAAGGTCAACCGGGTGGTAGTAGGGGGTGCTCGAGATGGTGGCAATTGAAGGTGGTGCTTCGGGTTGATGGTTGTAGTGGTCGGTGATGGTTCTAGTGACTAGTGGTTGAGGGAGAAGGCAGGGGATGATTGTGGTGGCCAGAGTGCAACCAAGGAGCGGTAGGGTGTTGACACGGTTGTTGGCAGTCGAGGATGGGGGAGAAGGCTCGGGGTTGTCGAGATGGAGAGTGTAGGCAGAGAAGGGGCTCGACGAGGAAGATAGAGGCTCGGTGGTGGCACTGTGGTGGTGCTGCAGTAATGGTGGTTGGGTGAGTTGCAGCTTGACGGGGATGGGTTCGAAGGCAGGGGCTTCGGGGAGAGGAAGATGGTGGTAGATGGGACTATAGGAGCGGCGGGAGGCAGCCGACAACAACGAGGGCAACGGAGGTGGCGACTGGGGCTGGCGAGGGTGGCTTGGGGTGCAGGCAGTGGGGATGGAGGTCGACGGGGTTGGGTTTGCTAGGCTCGGAACGAAACAGGGGAAAGAAAGGGAGAGAGCGGCAGGGAAAAGAAGAATAGATTAAGATGATTCATTAGGTTTAGTAATTAGGGTTAAAATAATTAGGATATATATAGGGATTTAGGATGTTGAGTTAATGAGTTATAGGGTTAAGATCCAATAAGAAGGCTATTGGGTTTAAAAATAAATAAATAAAAATGGGATATTGGGTTAATGAGTTTGAGTTTAGGATTATAGGGTTTATAAAATTGGGTTAAAACCAATAAAAGATCAAATAAATGAAGTTTTGGGCTTTACCAAAATAATTAATAATAAATATTAGTTAAATAGTAGATTACATTTAAAATATATTTCTGGGTTCCAAAAATAATTGAGTGAGCCAATGGATGCAATTGAGTTTAAGAGAACAAGGTTTATTTAAGATTCAAAATAATGACCAGATAACAAATATATATATAATAGATTAAAAAAATGGACTTTATGGTCTCACACTTTATAAATGGTCAAATAATAAAAGATGGATTACAATCTATGGGCTCTCAGAAATTAATGAACAATCAAAGAAAGAATAATAATAATAATAATAATGATAATAATAATAATAATAATAATAATGATAATAATAATAATAATAATAATAATATGATCATATAAAAAAATAGGATTTGTATTACAATATAGAAATTATTTGAAAATAATTATAAATACAATTAATGAATAGAAATGGATTTTAACAAGAGAACCAAAATAAATTTAAGACAAAATGAATTCAAGATAACAAATTTTTTTATAAAGAATCCAAACACAGAAAATACACAGAAAAAAATATGTATAGGTGAAAACAGGGGTTACAACAATAGTCAGAAAATCAGATTAAGGAGTGGTTATAGATGATTAATTCCGATCAAAGTAAAAGATAGATATTGATAATTTTTCATTAAATATTTCACATTATATATTTGCTCGAACACAGAAAATAGCAGCAACAGATTGTACCGTCTGTGGGAAACTAAAGATCTAACTAACCGATCAGATTTCGCTGGCAAAAGAATACTTTTTCCTGCAATGACTCTAAGAGGGAAAGGGGAAGATGGCGACTATTAGCTCCACATCCTCCTCATACGGAGGACCCCTTTTCTCAGTAGAATCAACCTCTTTAACCACCTCAACCTCTTCATCAGCCAGAGCATCCCCCTCAACAGCCTGCTTAGCCGCCCTCAAAAGGCACTACACCGGGGGGCTCCCGTGAAGTCGTCCCCCAGAGCACCTTGTGTGGTTTGTGGGATTTTTCCTATTTGTGGGTCATTTGTGGAATGCAGGAAAGGTTCATGCAGCTGTAACAGGATTCGAAAAAGGAGTCAACAGTGATTTGGAACATATTCTTTCTATGACCCCTCTTAGCTGAGATATTTTTATGGGTATTTATTCTCTTTTTGATTTTTGATTATTTTTTTCGGTTATGGCTCGGCTAGGCGGGATAATCGAGAATGTCTACGATTCAAGTCCGTATAGCCCTAACACATTCCATTTTTTAATATTCATCCATTGGTGAAATCAGATATTTTTTTTACCAAACACATGCAGATCAAATCACGATCGGTGAAAACAGGGGTTCAGTCTACACCTTGACCCCATCAACGATTCCTTCTGTGGCACCCCAGGCACAACAAGACATCTGTTAGATCATACTCAACCGGCATCAAGGGTATGATCTCCGAGATCGCCTGAATGAAATGTGAGTCCAAGATGAGGTCTTTTGTCCAGAGCGTCAGGAAAGCAAAGGGAGCCACTCTTCTCGAAGACAGGGGTCCAGAAGAACTCCCTCTTCTAGGGGGTGGAGAAGATCTCTTTCTCCTTGGGGACAAAGAAGGTATCCTCCCCCTCAGGGGTGGAGAAGCCTTACTCCAATAAGCCGACCAATTCCCAAAAACAACAGGAAAGAAGAGGCACTCGTCATCAAAGCCGAGTTCCGAAACATCAAGGATGAGATCCTTCAAGCCCTCCGTGGCACCCCTGACAGGGTCCGACGAACCAGTAGTCAACAAGAGGATTCTCACGATCAGGGGAACAAGGCAACGCGATCATTCATCACCTTCAAGAGATGGAAGACCGCCTAGCATTGTTCAGGAAAGAAGAGGGAAGTCACACAGAATAAACCCCCTCTCTGACCCCCTTCTCTAGGTCAATCCTCAAAGCCCCTTTCCTGACAAACTTCATGATTCCAGCTTTCGAATCATATAATGGTGAGCCCGACATGGTAGATTTCCTAGAGAGTTTCAAAACTCACATGATGATCCATCAAGCCTCCGACTCCCTCTTCTGCAAGACTTTTCCAGCAACTCTGAAGGGATCAACACGTGAATGCGTCTCTCTAGGGTTTATTTTTTTTCTTTGATCAGTTTAAGGAGCTATTCCTCACATAATTTATCACCAGTCGCAGGACCGAGAAGACATGCTCTTCCTTACTCGACTTGAAGAAAATGGATGGGGAATCTCTTAAGGATTATGTCCGACACTTCACAGTCGAACTCGATCCATACCCTTCCTTGATTCGACAATAGCCACTGCTGTCTTCAGATAGAGCTGGGATCGATTCCTATCGGGTCGGGTCCTCTACTACCAAGACCCGGACCCGGTACCTCATGGGTCAAAAAACTGGACCCGGACCCGGACTTGCAAGAACCAGGTCCGGGTTAAAAAAATTACCCGTCGGGTCCGGTAGTAGAGAATAAATATTTGCACTTAGGTATTTTTGCACTCGATACCCTACGATTCTAATAATTTTTGCACTTAAGTACATGAATTAATATTATATTTACACATCTATCTTCAAAAATTACTATTATGTACATCCTTATAACCCTATTATTCAAATTCTATATGTTTGGGGATATTTTTTAACGGGTCCGGGTTCAGGTCTGGGTTGGTTCTATTTTAAGCGGACCCAGACCCGGACCCGAAAGTGTATCAGGTCTTATTTTAGGACCAGGACCCAGACTCGTAAAATGTGACAGTGCTATGCTGGGTTTCGGTCCAATGCCAGGTCCGGGTATCGGGTAAATGTGACAGTGCTATCTTCAGATACAACATCTGGAATGACAAACTCAAAGCATCTTTCATCAAGTGGCCTCCTTGGGACTTCTCTGACCTCCTACAAAGAACTGAGAAGTACATCCGAGTGGAAGAGGTCATTCATCAACAAGACTAAGGAGAGCGTTTATTCGGGAACAAGCGAAAGAGTACCATTGAAGAGGGACCCCAAAATCCCAGACGGATGGTTCTAGCCAACGTCGCCCTCCTCCGGCCTCTCGCTTCGACAAGTTCACTCCCTTTAATGCCAACATATCAATGATATTCATGGAAATTAAAGGAGACAGGCTACTTCGACCCCCTCCAAAGGTGAACCCGACGTAAAGGAACAAAACGGATCAGAACCGATGGTGCTGTTTCACCAGGACCACGACATTGGCACAGAGGAAAACTGGAACCTCAAAGAAGAGATCAAAGCTTTCATCCACCATGATTACCTCTCCAAGTACACGCAAAAATATAAGGTTGAACCTCCTCTAGTTCAGGGGGCTAACAAATGCATTGAGAAATATTCTGAGTCCTAAGACTCCGGACCTCCAACCATCCTCCATATAGTCCACTCAGTACCCCCCCCCCCGGTGCCAAGTGCTAAGTTTCAGTAATCTTCTCAGACAAAGATCTGGAAGGCGTTCATACCCCTTACTGCAAAGCACTAGTGATCACCATCTTCATGGTGAACCACGAAGTGCACTGCATCATGGTAGACAATGGTAGCTAAGTGAACATCCTCTTTCTGGATGCATTCGAAGGTCTCAAGCTTTCCTAGGATCGTCTAAAATCCACGGGTACAACCTTCACGGGTTTTCCAGGTTTCTAGTCTAGATTGAAGATATAGTCACCCTTGATATAACTGTTAAGAAAGCTATAGCCACTCGAACAGAAGCGCTCGACTTCATGGTCATCACCGTGAAAGCTGCCTACAATGTCATCTTTAGCCGTGAAGGCCTAGCGGCCCTTCACGTAGTGGCCTCCGCCTTCCACATGAGATGAAGTTTCCCACAACATCAGGGTGACGATAAGTGAAAGGGATCTAAGAAGCAGTACGAGCATGTTACACAGCTACAATGGGGGGCTCGGTACTCCTTCTTAGATTCTATAGAGGTCCCCTCTCCAAAGGAGATCATACTAAGCATTCTTGAGATAGCCAAAGCTCTCCCCCACCAAGTCCGAGGATAACTTGTTACATGGTCTCCAAAGTCGTTTGCCTTGAGGGTGACTGACTTGGAGACCTGAGAGGCAAGGAGGTGTCAAGAAAGCATTTGAGGAAGTTCAACTAGGGCCCTTAATGTTCTTTACTTAGATTTGATTTCAAAACCTTGCAAATAAGACCAACCTTTATAATGGTCATCGCATGTAATAAAGGCTAGCTACCAAGTAGCTACTTAGATTTATTCTTCAATAAAAGTTCAGCATTTTCTTAATTTTTTTTTACTGCTCCCCCAATGTAAGCAAGGACTACCCCGCTCAGCTCCTCTTCCCAGCTACACCAACAATTCTCTCATTCCATAACTCTAAAAAGGCAAGTTCGGAGTCCAGCTAAAGCTGCTCCCACAACTAGCCAACACTCTAAAGGCAAGTTCAGAGTCTAACTATAGATACTCCGATAATTAGCTAAATCTCTAAAGGTGGGTTCGGAGTCCAGCTAGAGCTGCTCCCATAAATCATTAACACAAAGGTGGGTTTGGAGTTCAACTAGTGCTGCTCCCACAACTCATTAATTCAAAGGTGGGTTCGAAGTCCAGGTAGAGCTGCTCCCAAAACTCATTAACTCAAAGGTGGGTTCAGAGTTCAGCTAAAGCTGCTCCCAGAACTCATTGACTCAAATGTGAGTTCGGATTCCATACTCGTGGTTCGGAGTTGCTCTAGCAACTTGCAAGTAAGCAAGTTGAGAGCTCAACTCGCCACTTAAACTGTTCCTGCAACTCATTAAACTCTTAAAACAACAAGTTTGGAGTCCATACTCATGGCTCAGAGTTGCTTTAGCAACTCACAAGCAATCAAGTTTAGAGCTCAACTAGCCGTTCAAAATGGCTATCACAATTCGTGGATTTCCTTGACCAACAAGTGTGGAGTCCAGCCTCTCCCTAGTGCGACTCCCGCAATTTTCCAAGACGAGGACACAAGGGTCTAGCTCTCTATAGAGCTGCCCTTTTGACCCAGTGACTCTCAGACATCAAAGGAGACAAGAGAGGTATTTGAACACTTAGAAGATTTTTCCTTTCACATCTACATCTCATTACAAGTCCAAAGATTACATCGAAAGCAAAGTTCAACAAGTTTACGAGTCTCCCTCAGAGTCATCTTTACTTCCTCGAGGCAAGGGGATGTTTCGGTTGAGGGACACGGTTCGCTTGCGGTTCCCCCTTGCTAGGAAAGAGCCTTCTCAGTCTCCTAAACGACCCGAAGGCGCACCATCTTCTGAATAGGAGCCATGCTTGATGAACCGGCTACCCTACTATTGGCATCCTCCAGGTTCCTTAACGTCCCTCCCGGACATAAGGCCAGTTCATGGAGTGAATTCTCTTGATTTAACTGATCACGAGAGCAGGAGCTACTTTTGGTCTGTGTCCATTCAAGTAACAACTATAGTCGATGGATCTCGACCTCCTGCCGACAAGCCTCTGCTTGATCAATGCATCGTTGACCCTAATCTTCCAACGAACCATAAGAGTGCAAGCCAAGCAGTTCAGATGAGTTTCGCCCAACCTTACTTAAGTGGGAAACTTCCAAGTGACATTCTTCAACTTGTCCGTCTCAGATGTGGCTGCAAGCAAAGCACCCAGAAGACGTTCGACTTCAAAATCATTCTTAACTAGGGTATCCCTTAGGCGAGCAAGCCGCAACTCCGTTAGAGCATCCATAGTCGTTCAATGTAAAAAATGGCAAAATGCATATTTTGACAATTAAAAAAGAAACAAAGACGAAACATGTCATTAAAAAATAATTTATACAGACCAAAACTTAGAAAATATTAATAAAAAATATGGGACGAAACACCCAAAGAGAAGAAAAAAATTTCAAAATAACATGATGTTTCGTTTGGGTTTTTTTGCAAAAAAAATTGCAAAAACAATTTAAAAAAATAGTTTGTAAAAAATATTTGCAAAAACAATTTAAAAATTTGCAAAATCAATTTAAAAATTGCAAAAACAATTAAAAAATTTACAAAATTAATTTTAAAAATTATTTAAAAAAAAATAAATTGGATTGGGACCACATGGGACGAAACATCATGTTCATTTCCCCCCTTAAATTCATTTAACCGGTTATTTTATTTGGTTTTTAATTTTTTTTTACTTCGGATGATACATGATGTTTCGTCCGATTAATTAAAAATATAATTAAATAATCCAGACGAAACATGATACTTTTCCCTTTTGATATAATATGCATTTTGATATTTCGAATGCTACTTTTCCCTTTCTACTGTAGCCGAATTGCCAAAAAATAGTAAAATAGCTCACGACTGTGTGCGCTACAATAAAAAAAATGGCAAAAATAACAAACAAGCAAACGACTGTGGATGCTCTTACACGTAGCTTAGCATGAAAACTAGTTATTTCCGCATCCCAAGGGTCTCTCTTGAACACAACCATCTGCCAATAAAGGAGAGCATATAAGTTAAAATAACGCTAGTAAAAATCACTACAAGGATAAGAAGACTCAAGAAATTCAGCCACACACACCCAAAGCTCTTACTCGAACGGAAAAACACAAGTGCATGACACCAAAAATATTTTCATTCAACTAGAAACATGAGAACAGTCCTCAGCTACTTCCTTTCCCTTCTCCCCTACTTCGCCCCCTCGAGCTCCCAACAACTCATTTACGCCATGCAATGAGTTCAGCGCTTTGTTCGCTGCTTAAGCTACTCAACCAACTTATTGATTCAATACAATGAGTTCGACATTCTGCTAGCCACCCAAGCTACACCAGCAACTCGCTAACATGCAAGTTTAGAGATCAGCTCGTCACTCGAACTGCTTCCAATACTCGCTTAACTCTCAACAATTTTAGAGTCCACCTCTTCTCTAGAGTTTCTCTCGTAACTCGCTAACTCTCAAACAACAAGATCAGAGTCTAACACCTTCCTATGGATACCCCTATAACTTGTTAACTAAAAAGTGTTAAGTCCAGAGTCAACATCGTCTCTAAAGTTGCTCCCCCAACCTATGGACTTATAGCAACAAGCCGCAACACAAAGATAGCAAGAGTCGAGACAAAAGCACTTGAAAAATCCTTATCAACATTCTAGTATAGTCGCAAAGCTCACCGGTGGCGAAGCTACTCTTCGTACCTCCTCGGGGGCAAAGCTTCTTTTCTTAGCTCATCGGGGGTGAATCTGTTTTCGTAGCTCATCAGGAGCGAAGCTTCTCAGTGGCAATGCTCCTCATCTTAGCCCCTCGAGTGAGAAGATCCTCTCCGTACCTCATCGGGGGAAAAACTTCTCTTCTTAGATCTTCCATGGTGAAGCTCCTCTTCGTAGCCCGCAAAGCTTCTCTTCTTAGCTCAAGGGCAAAGCTCCTTTTCGAAGCTCCTTCGGGGGAAAAACTCCTCTTTGTAGCTCTTCGGTGGCAAAACACATCTTCTTAGTCCATCGGGATCGAAGCTCCTCTTCATATCTCCTCGAGAGCAAAGCTCCTCCTTTTAGCTCCTTAGGAGCGAAGCTCCTCTTCATAGCTCCTCAAAGGCAAACCTTCTCTTCTTAGCTCCTCGGTGGCGAAGTACCTATTCGTATCTTCTCCATGACGAAGCTCCTCCTCGTAGCCCGCAAAACTTCTCTTCTTAGCTTATTGGGTGCAAAACTCCTTTTCGAAGCTCCTTCGGGGGCAAAGCTCCTCTTCGTAACTCCTCGGTGGTAAAACTCCTCTTCTTAGCCTATTGGGAGCGAAGCTCCTTGAAAGTAAAACTCTTCTTCGTAACTCCTGCGTGGTGAACCTCCTCTTCATAGCTCTCCGGTGGCCAAGCTTCTCTTCTTAGCTCCGTGGGGGTAAAGCTCTTCTTCTTAGCCCATTGAGAGTGAAGCTCCTCTTCAGAGATCCTTGAAATCGAAGCCCCTCTTCTTAGTCCCTCGAGAGCGAAATTTCTCTTCGTAGCTCCTCGGGGGAGAAGCTTCTCTTCTTCGCTCCTCGGTGGTGAAGCTCCTCTCCGTAGCTTCTCTGTGGTAAAGCTCCTCTTCGTAGCTTCTCTGTAGCGAAGCTACTTTTTGTAGCTCCTCGATGGTGAAGCTCCTCTCCACAGCTCCTAGGTGGGAAAGCTTATCTTCTTAACTCCCCAGGGGCAAAAAATCCTCTTCGTGGCTCCTCCATGGCAAAGTTCCTCTTTGTAACTCCTCCGTGGCAAACCTCCTTTTTGTAGCCCCTCATTGGCGAAGCTGCTCCTCAGAGATCCTCTGTAACAAATACCCTGGGGTCACTCACCGGGGAGAGAGTGTTGGTGTATGCCCTAGAGGCCAGCTGTATATTGACCATGCTAGTTTACATTATAACATGACATTTATTTCATATATGAGATATTTTATTTATTGTGTTTTTTATTGTGATTAAATGAACATAATAAAGTCCTTAGAATAGTAAGTTCAATGTCATGGGATATCAAGTGTATGACTTGATTGTGAGATCCTATTGGTTGAGAATTTATATGTTATAACGTCGTCAAATGTCGCCTGTAATAAGGTGATTATAAAGTCAGCTATTAGACATACTACGAATCATGCGGAGGGATGTGAGTGACTTAAATATGATTTTCCCATCTTACATAACATGAGCGATATCTTTGGACCCCTTGATTGAGTGAGACTGCAAAATGCATGACCATGCTCAAATGAGTCAATATGAGATATTGATCTCATTTGTCTTAGTAATTCTACTCGAACATCAAGAAATCAAAGATTGAACTATATAAGGGTGACACGCTCCATGCCTTGTGGTCAATTAAGTTATCTGGATAAAAGGATTAGACTACTTGGTAACATTGGTCACGGATAGGTTATGTCAAATCACTGGCATTTCGATTACTTGAGTCGTATTGATGTATTGCTAGATACCGCTCACTGTTTGTAGTACTAAAATAAAATTACTTTCAACGTAATGAAAACCTTAATTGACTAAATAGGCTATCCCAAATTAGAAGGCCCACACATAAGTCTGACCTAGGTCAAATTATGAGCCTGTAGTTTCATTACTCACCTAAGGCATCCCTGTTGCGCGCGCGCACACACACACACATGTGTGTGCATCAGGGACACACGCCCTAGGTGTAGCTTCATTACTCACCTAGGGCGTGCGTCCCTGCACAGCACGCACACACACACACACGTGTGTGTGTGTGTGTGTGTGTGTGTGTGTGTGTGCGGTAGTGATATTAATAACCCTAGCCATCACAGAGCGTGAGGAACATCCCCCTTTCCGCA
Source organism: Hemerocallis citrina (assembly GCA_017893485.1). Taxonomy (NCBI): domain Eukaryota; kingdom Viridiplantae; phylum Streptophyta; class Magnoliopsida; order Asparagales; family Asphodelaceae; genus Hemerocallis; species Hemerocallis citrina. The sequence continues at coordinate 15,275,143 of CM030360.1, forward strand.
GCTAGCACCGTGGCATGTGGAAGAGCCCGATTTTGCTTTGTTCGTGTTGATACCATAGAGGCACTACAACATTGCAGTGCTCGTGATTGGCACACTGTGGAGACAGTCGTTCCATCGTTGAGGTAACACTCCTAACACAGTTTATGGTTTTTGCATGGATCCATGACTGGGTTTCAAATTTTTTTTGTGTTTTTTTTCGTTGCCTATTTACCTAGTTGTAAACCTAGAAACCCAACAAAGAGTGCATCGACCAGATCAACGAAAATGTCCATTTTGGACCATTGGATTGCCTTAAATCTCGTGTAGTACGATCGTGGCCATTGGATTTGCTCCAAAGTTATCACTACCACTTGACGACAAAAGAGCACAGGGCAGACCCCCTCCCTGATGTCACGCACTGGGGATAGCATGCTTCGAGCAGCTCAAAGAAAATTACATTTCTCAGCCGTTGGATCTCCTTCCGAGCACCGTTAAAAACACGTGCAAGCCGCGTGCCCAGATGACTTTAAAATGCGTGTAAAAGGGTGTCAAAGCTACCTAAACCTAAAAGATACACACAAAATGCGTGATAAAAAGAAAGAGAAGAGAAAAGTCAAAGAGGAAAAGAAAAGAATAAAAAGATAGAGGAAAATATAAAGAGAAGGGAAAAAACAAGAAGAAAAAGACAAGGACGAGAGAGAAGGGAGAGAGCATCACGTGCGTTGCACGCGCCCGCCGCTAGTCAGCAGTACGTGCGCGGCACTCGCAAAAGAAAAGAAGGGAAAGTCCTGTGGCGCGCCACATCAGTGCCACTTCTACCAGGTGCAGCGCATCGGGTAAGTGTGTCACCGGGTAGAAAGAAAAGAATGCCCATTTTTGCTGTCTAATAGCTTTAAAATTTGTGCTCCTTGATCCAGTTGTCAGATCTTGTCAAAATTTGCTCCAGGTTAGATTTATTATTTCAAAAATCTATTGTATAATTATAAATTCTTAAAATTTATTTAAAAATTTCGAATATTAATTAAAATTTTAGGAAAATTATAAAAAATAGTTGTAATTTAGGAGAAATAATAAAAAAAATCAATTTTTTAAATAAATTTAGAAAATGTAATTGATAAGTTCCAGAAGTTAATTAAAAATTCAAAAAATACTAAATTTTTTAAAAAAAGGAAAATTTCAGAATAATCCAGCGAAATCGGAAAAAGTTAATGGAATTTCTACAAAGCTGCTATTGCTCCCAAAAGCTCCAAAAGAGGTTTATAGCCTCTCTAATCTTCTCTGAAAGCCTAAAAGATGTTCAGATTACGTTAAACAAGTTGAACTACTCATAAAAGATTGAAAAATTCAACCTTCAAAGAGAGGGAGGGGGGGGGGGGGGGGGGGGGGGGGTTGACGAAGGTAAAAATTGTGTAGCAAATCGGGCCACACGACTGAGGCACGAATCTCGCTAAACTTCTAGGTGCAAAATGATAATTTTATAGTTAATACAGGTTGTATGAAGAACATGGGCCGTTTCCAGACACATCAACTCAAAACAAGCCTACAAGTAAGAATTAAGTTGTAGGACAAGAAGAGGAATCGTGGTTAATTAAAAACATCTTTGACAAAATCCTCAATCCAAAATAGAGTTATCAACTAACCTTATCTTGTAACCATGAAAATAAGCAGGTTAAACATAAAATATGTTTTTTCAACCTAAATACCCTTTACCTCCTTTAAAGTCAGGTAATTATTATTTTGCCACAAAAAACTTCACTATTTAACTGAGTTCTGACTTCATCGTCGGATGGTCTTTCGCCAAGGACACCTCAGTATTTATACTTCTTGTAGGTATACTGGAGCGATCTTGGCCATCTAAATCAGATCAAAACGTCTACAATATTAAGAAAATTAGATTTAGGAGCAGTTAATGGTATTTAATTCCGATCAAAGTAAATGTTAGATATTAATAATTTTCCATTAAAGAATTTACATTATCGGTTTGCTCAGAGAAAATAGCAACAACTCCTATGTATAGATAGATGAAGTTAAATTTGAAACCATTGAACTCTTAATTGTTTTTCTCCTGACACTGGATGCAGTGGTTGAGTATTTCACTCAAGGTTCCTTCTTCTTCTGTATCGAGGAAGGTTGAGGATTATTGTTATCTATTTGATTAACAACAACTAGACTAGGAGTAACAAAATATATTGTATTGGAGTCCCAATCATGTGTTAGATTTGAGATCAAATCCAAGTTTCCCGAAATTTAACTTATTATTGCATGTTTCCCAACAAAAATACTATATATTTTCCAAATCTGCATTTCTTCGTCAAAAACATGAGAGAACACCTGCTAAAATGAAACTAAAATGTTGATGGTTACCCTCTCCTCTGACAAAAGACCGCAATTGTAGGGCACAAAATAACATCTTTGGCAAGAACACTAATTTTGTCTTTATAATTTTCCAATCTACTATTTGTCAATACTTCACATTTGTTTCTAGAGGATACCTTTACTAGAAAATTGGATACCCGCAGTTTCATTTATTATTCTTATCGGATCTTGTCTCAAGCTAAAATTCGTACATGTATCAGGCTATCCTATTAGTAAGCCGATTTGGGCTAGTTTACTAGACTGATAATCTTTATAGCGTTGGTCAAATGTGTAGAAAATTTTCTCATTATCAGAGTGGATGCTCAAGAAAGCATGATTCATATCGAATAAAATGTATAATTTGACTTTGTGCGCAAGAAATTTATCTCGTAAACATCTTCATTTTTTTTTGTGTGTGAAGATTAGGATTGAGGTTATTAGAGGAATTGTTTACGGAAGAAGAGTGGGTTCCTTTTGATCCTGGCGAGCCCCAACCTCGTCGTCCCTAGACCAGCCTTGAGACGTGCCACTTCGGCCACCCAAGGTACTTCGGCGAGTAGTAGCGCTTCGGCGATCTGAAAAAAAACTCCAGAACAGCAAATAAATTATCAAAGACTAAGGACACCATGTTGCAAAGCTAAATCTAAGCATGTCGACCACAAGTCAACTCAGGAGTGGGGCAGACTCAAGCAATTCTGAACTCCAACACTTGTTCAAAAAGTTTTCCATTAAAATCAAAAGATACAAGCGGTGGCCAGTCCGCGGTTTGGCTTCAGTATATAAAAATAAAATAAAAGACAAGCAGGTCAGGGGTTGACCTCTGTCGAGCCATCCACAGTAGAAGAAGTCCCTGGTGCTGCCACCATCACCAGAGGCATGACCTCCGAAGGCACGTCAGCCCCGGTCTCGTTGACCCCGGCCTCGTTGACCTCGGCGCGAGCCTCCACCTCCTCATCTCCGTCGTCACCATCCGAGGCGTCGTCGAAGCCGGGGATAAGGTCCGGAAAGAGACGCCATCAGGCTCAATCCACGTCCGGATACGCCTCTTTCACTTGATCAATGGCGCAGGCATAAGCCTTTGCCATATTCACGACGAGGAAACCCTTTGCCTTCCCCATGGCCTGCTCCTCGGCCTACTTCGCCGCTGCAGTCGTCACCGCGGCCACGACATCCCTTTTCTCCTTCGCCGCCAACTCAGCCGCCTGAAGAAACTTAGTGTTGTCCGCCTCGAGCTTTGCGGCCAAAGCCTCGTGGTGCTCCAACCTCGAAGACTTCCCTTCAGCCTCTATCTTCAACACCTCGAGCTCTTTGGCGATCCGAGCTTTCTCCGCCCGAGCCCTATCGACCTCCTGCTTCAACTCTTTCTCTTGTTCGGTCATCTTCTCCATGAGATGACCGAAGTGACAAGTCATCTGCAAGAAAGCGGAGCACACATGTTTAACCTTAAAAGAAAACCAACTATTCAAACGAAGAAAACGGCCGAATCAATACTCACCAACATCGCCGCTCGAGCCACCTCGTCGTCCCCAACGCTATGCGCATCCATAGCGGACCTGTCCTTCGGGGTAGCTAGGCTCCGAACTGCCTGCATGCAGCCGAGTCATCTAGAAATATGTCATGCTTGCGGACTTGTCAGTCCGGGACGAAGATCTTTTTGTGCTCCTCAGTCAGGAGCACCTCGGCGTCGATGGTCAGTGGCGGGGCTTCTAAGCCTAAGGTAGCAAACAGAGGGAACACCGCTGTATCAGTTGAAGCCGACCTCGCCGCATGGGCCACCGGCCTCTGTGTAACCTCGGCCCACTGTGGGGGCCGATCCACAACAGCACCGAGGGTCTTCGGCTTGGGCAAAGTTACCTTGGTGGCGACCCTCTTCCTCTTTCTCCGAGCCTTGCTGCTCAGAACCCCACGCTCGGCCATGATATCTTTGAAGTCCATGGATCCTGCGTGAAAGAAGAGTTAGAAGTTGAATACGAATGAAACAACTTACGAAAACAAAGAGAACCGGCCTAAGTATATATATATATATAAGAAAAAAGAACCGTACTGGGGTTTATTTGACTAAGACCCCCCTGTAAAGCAGCTCCTCGGTCAGGTCCTTCCAGTCGAACTTCGGACGACCAAGAAGAATTTGGACCATGTCGTCTTCTTCGGGGCTGAGGATCGGACTCTCTTTGACTCTCTTCGTGATGGCCTCGACCCAAGTAGTGGGAATCCCCCACGGACCATGATTCTAGATGATGATGAACTTGTCCTTCTAATGCTTTATTGAGTCAGGGTAGCTGACGAGCCTCGCCCCGTGCCTCGGAGCCAGATAGAAGCGGTAGGATGACTTCTGCAATTGGTGAAACCGATATACCATCCGGAGCACACTCAACTTCGGTTCGAAACCCGCCGCTTGGCAATGGCGGACGAACATGTTAATTAGCCTCCAAACGTTCGGCATGAACTGAACGGGGCATATCCTAAACCACCTCAGCACTTCAACTACGAAGTGATGAAGGGGGAGCCAAACTCCAGCCAAGAAAGCGTCAACCGGCTAGAAGCACATGTCTTCTGGCAGCGGCGAGTTAGCCATCACCCCGGACCCAGGAAGTAGTAGATCGAACTCCTTCGGTATCTGGAAACTATCCCAAATTAGCCCAAGATCGACGTCGGTCAGAATAGACATCGTCTCATTCGCCTCCGTGATTTCTCTAGCTTCGTTCTCCTCGAAGCTCTGCCCCAAACCATAGATAATTCGCTCCTCTTGCTCCTCCGGGATCTCCCAAACCCTATGGAGCCCCGTCAACTCCCCTGGTAGTCTCCCGAACTCCCTCATCCTCCGTTCGACCTCGACCCTCGTCTCCACTACTACCGAAGCCTAACTTGCCACTGCCTTTCCCTTGTCGATGCGAAGGACCTGACTAGAAGACGCTTGTGCGATATGGGGGGGGTCTCTTGCCTCGGCGGAACGGTGGACATTCTTTAAAAAATAAACTAAGTATTTAGTGTTACCTTGATGGGACAGTCACGGTCGAAGTAGTTGCCGGAATGAGACAGGATCTCGCCTGAAGTTCCCTGCGGTGAAGAAGGATTGCCTGAGCTAAAATGTAAGAAGTGAGCAAATGAAGTTGGGGGCGGGGGGAGTTTTATAGAGGGGGCGAACTATAATCGAGACTAAAGGGCCTCAAAAGGCCAAAAGGCCCGACCCATTAATCACAAGACGAAAATAAACGAAAGGAAGCGCAAGAGGCCAAAAGACCTTTGACAGGTTGCTATCGTCAACATTCCACATGTCAGCCTCCCAGACTTTGGCAGCGTGATCCGAGAGCTCTTGCCACCGAGCTCCAAACGTGAGAAAATTCGTTGACCAGTCAACGCTACTTGGACACGTGTCAGCCTCCCAGACTTCAGCAGCATGATTCGAGAGCTCTTGCCACCGAGCTCCAAACGTGAAAAAAGGGTTGATCAGTCAACGCTACTTGGACACGTGTCAGCCTCCCAGACTTCGGTAGCGTGATCCAAGAGCTCTTGCCACTGAGCTCCAAATGTGAGAAAAAGCATTGATCAGTCAACGCTACTTGGACACGTGTCAGCCTCACAGACTTCGGCAGCGTGATCCGAGAGCTCTTGCCACCGAGCTCCAAACGTGAGAAAAAGAGTTGACCAGTCAACGCTACTTGGACACGTGTCAGCCTCCCACACTTCAGCAGCGTGATCCAAGAGCTTTTGACACCGAGCTCCAAACGTGAGAAAAAGCGTTGACCAGTCAATGCTACTTGGATACGTGTCAGCCTCCCAGACTTCGGCAGCGTGATCCGAGAGCTCTTGCCACCGAGCTCCAAAAGTGTGACACATGTCGCCTTCTCGAGTGGACAAAAGCTTTGACCGGTCAACGCTAAGTGGACACATGCCGCCCTCTCGAGGTCCTTCTCGAGTTTGGCAACAATCGCCGAACCTCCAATACTTCGGACACCACTCGAGCTCATGTCTGCGCGCCGAAGAGTTAAGAGGGTCGGCAACTTGCACCGAGAGCTCTTGCCACCGAAACCCCCGAACACGGAAAAATGCAGCTATGCCTCGGATCCGCCTCCCGATCACCTTAAAACTCGCGCCCAGGTGTGATCGACGGCCTGGATAGTGCCACGCCGTTATTCTAATTGATTATTCCTTCTATTTTAAATATAATTCAAATTAATTATTTAAAAATTGCTAACAAATAATTAAAAATTCAGGAAAATTAATTAAAAATTCTAAAAAATAGTTATAAACCCGGGAAAAATATTTTGAAGCTCCTGAGTGAATAATTATTTGTTGGAATAATTAATTGGCGCTTCTTGAAGTTAGATTGTTGCTTCGCAAAATTAAATAACTGATCCGAAAAATATTTTTAAATTGAGGAAAATCACCAAAAATCCAGAAGAGCCCAAAAGCAATTTTAAGCATAATACCAGCTCAGAAAAGCACTATTACCCCTCAAACAAGATTCGAACACCCTTTAAGAGCTCCGATAAAGTCCTATACTCCATTGAAACAACAAAACTACTCCCCAAAGGCTGTAGCACACAGTCTTTGGGAGTGGGGGGCTCGTGATATGGCTAAAATTGGGGCTAAATCGGAGCCATTTAAATTGGGCACGAATCTTAAAGTTACAGGGGCAAGATGGTAATTTTACCTACAGACGGGTCCGAAATGGGAACCGGGTCCCTCCTCTTGAACTCGATAACCCGTGAACGGACCGTTCAACTGAGAGTGGGTCAAAATCCATTAAGGACCAGTTCAACAGGATAGGAGGAAATCCTGGCTCGTCCTTATCCTGAGGAGGTGGATCTAACCACCTCCATCCAGCCGCACCGGGAAGTAGGGATTCATTCTTATCCTGAAACAGATCCTCACGGCGACTATAAATACCCCCTACCTCCTACTATTACAGGTGATCACTCTTTGTCTACTCAAGCTCTTTCCCTTTTCTTTTTCTGGTACTGACAAGAATGTCGGATCGTCGCCGGGATCCATCCCGGTGTTTTGAATGTTTGTGCAGGTCCGCGGGAGCACCAAGGAGTCAACTTGTCAACAAGGGAAGAAGTCAGATTTAGCCTGTTCGAGTTTCTTCGAATCTACAAATTCTGTCTATTGCCCCCACACCAGATTCAGCGGCAACAGATTGGCACCGTCTGTGGGAAGTCTCGGCAAGCAATCCAACTTTCCTCCTTCAGCCAAAGCTACTCCTTGCCATGCCTCCCAAGAGGAAGTCTGTACACTCCAACCGTAGAACAACCTCTTCTCATCCTTCCTCCTCCGGAGAATCTCCCTCCACCCATCCAACAGGCCCTGCAGCTCGAACAACAGGCTCCTTAGTCTATTCTGCAGCCTGTAGGGCCCCAAGCAATAGTGGGGGAGCCCCCTCGGCGAAGCCGCCACAAGCAACTTATGCATCAAGTTCGGGTTTCCATCCACAATGCCTCCACAAATTCTATGACCTCCCATAGTCCTCCTACACCGAAGGATCTACGGGACGTGCTCAACAATCAGCAGAACGAGCCCGGGCCTGACCTTCGGATCCATCTAGACGAGGGGCGGACCCCATTTTGATGACCACCAAAACCCAAATCCCCATGGCCCAAAAACCCAAATCTCAATCTCCTCTCATTTCTAAATCCAAAATTCTTCTACTTCATCATCTTCTACCCCTACTTCTTCAAATTCTCCGAAGATTGAGGAACAAGAGGAGATCCATGAAAAGAAAGCTTTCTCAGAGAGAAAAACCCTTCGCGAGTTCCGGTGGGAGGGATCTGTGGATCTTCGCTCGAGTAGGTGCTTTGCTTTAGCCCAGCTCTAATCGATTTTCTTCCCGAACCTTTTCCTCGAAATGAGAAAGAAACAGAGAAGGGAAAGAAAAAGGTGGAGTCTTTGTATGGTAGAGAAGGAGAAGATAGGGTTTCATTTGAAGACCAAGGAGGAGGAGCAAGGAAAGGAGCAAGCAAACAAGCTAGAAGATTTTCTTGCAACTACAAAAGGTAGGTGTTTTCTAAACTACTTCCTATTAAATTTGTGTTTATTTAAATTGTGCAATTAAGATGCTTGTTTGAATGCTTGTTAGTAGTAGACATGGAGTATAAATGGTTGTGCTTGAAATCTTTGGCTTGAATAGGAAGTTGTGGTAGAATTACAATTTTGTGCTTAAGAACTTAGTTACGTTTGGAAATTTGTAACTTGGTGATGCATTAGAATTTTGATTCCAAATTTTTAATGGATGATCTTGAATATGTATAGAGCAAGCCTGAATTATTTCAGATTTTTCAGATTTTATTGTTGGGGTTTACAAAATTCATTTCCAAAACAGCGAGTTAAGGAAATTCTGCAGTTTTGGGTAAGCAGCGAGTCGAGTTCAAAAATTCATAACTCAATATCTATAAGGAATTTTAAGTCGGAACCTGAAAGGAAAAGTTATATGTATATGTTAACAAATTGTATTCCAAATTTTAGAATATTTGGAATTTATTTGATATTTTTAACATATTTGTTTGCTCGATTGGTTGAGGGGGGAAACCGCAGCTAAGTAGATGGAAGTGTGAACTTTGAAAAATTGTATCTCTCAATTGGTATGGAAATTTGTAATGAAATTTGGAAAGTGGTATCTTATATATGTCTATTATTAGTGTACCAAATTTGAAAATTTTTGGAGAACATTTGGGGCTTCATTCGATCGATTGAAAACAGCACAGTAAAGTAGAAGTAGCTGCTTCTGTTTGAAGAGGCTGATTTTGATCCATGTTCAAAATTGCATAACTCCTAGGATATTATGAGTTTGAAGCTAAAATTCTGGGTTATTTCTCTTGTATATTTCTAGTTATTGAATCTAAAATTTCATAAGTATTGGACTTGTGGTTGAGTTGATTTTGACTTTTGTGTACGGTATGCTTAGTTCAGTCCAGTTTTTGAGTAATCAGTAAATTCGTGTAATTATGGAATTGTGTGATGAGGATTCGGAAGAATGATCAACTAGAGAATCGTAGTAGAGAGTCGTAGCTTTCCAAAACATCTGGAATCATGCAATTCCAGTTTGTGTAGCAAAAGTTATGATTTTTTTTAGATGGGGGCAGAACCAATCTTACTTGAAGAATTTGGTTTTCGTAGAGGAAACTTATTTCCTGTGTGTATGCTTATAGAGATTGAAGTTTTTGAGGAATTTAATGATTGAATCTGAGGATTTGTTCAACTCGAAAGTTGTAGTAGACACTCCCACCTTTGCATAGAATCCAGAATCGAGTAATTCAGATGAGTGAGCAAATTTTTATGCTATTGGAAATGTGCAGCAAGTACCGGAAGGAACGTACAGCTGGGAGTGTATTGGGTTTTTATAGTATCAAGATGATTGAATTTGAGGAAATGGTTAACTAGAAAGTTATAGCTTAGGATCTTAGCTTTCCAAAATGGGTAGTATGAAACAATTCCAAATTATATCTTGGAAGATATGGGTGTTGCAAGTTCGGCGACCTGTTGCCTTGATCGACTTCAAGCATGTATTAACGCAGGGAAGTTGAGTTCTGTAGGGAATTTGAGGGATTTGTCAACTAGGGGATTGCAGTAGAGTCTTCTACCCTTCTAGAAAACCAAATTTTGTTGGATTTCGATGAGTGTAGCTTGAGTCGCCACAACAGCTTATGATTGAAAGATTGATGAGAAATTTCTCTGCATGACATAGTATGATGACCATGAGCTATTGAATTTAAGACTTTTTTGGCACTTCATTTGGGACTTAGACAAGTTTTCTGTGCTTAGTACTCATGGTGGACATGAGTGAGTTGAGAGGATGGCTACATGGTTGATTTGTGACTGGTGTCTTGAGGCCTGGGTCTATCAATGGTCGAGTATTGGTGGTTGTATATATTTACCTTCATTCACAAATTATAAGCATCTTTTAGGCACCGTTGGAAAACTCGATGAGAGTCACGGGCCGGGGATATGGTCGATGACCTGTGAAGGTATTGGGAATTGGTATCGGTGAGTGTGATTCCCGTAATTAATTGTTATTATGACAGACCTGTTAGGCTCAGCATTGTTGGATGCGACACCATGTATGATTTGAGTGGTAGCATGTTTTCAGTAAACTGTATTTTATTAAGTTTCCTTTACTGATCGCTTGAAGACCAAATTGGTGTTAGAGATGATTCCCTATAATCCAACTCATTCTGAGAGTTAGCACTAGGTGGTGATAATCAGGGTTGTCTCTTTCTGTCATTAGGGATACGTGCTGTGGTGCGTATTTTACACTGTTGATTCTTTAAGTGTCGTGGTAAGAACATGAGCTTCCCGTCAAATAAGGGGTTTTAGACCTTCGAGGCCGTCATGTTCTTATGTTGTGTGGACACAAACGAACCATGGGGTTGTTGTTCCATGGATCTTCGGTGCCACAGATATGCAGCTGTATATCTGTAAGTTCATCACAGGCATTTGGTATGATTTGATTTGGAGCATTAGTGGCAACAAGAACCACTGTATTTGTATTTAGCAGTAATAACTGCAAGATTACCAGCCACGATTGTATCTATCAGGAATGGCAAGAGTACAATAGTAGAATGCATTGCATAGCGAGGGTTCGAATCCCTGAAAGTGGAGAACCGACTCGATCTGGAGCACATGTAGTATGGGATGCATGTATATCCAGAGTCTTGCTGACATTAGATTAAGTGCATCCGTTTTGTACTCTGTATATTGCATTAGACCACAGGTCATAACTGTAATACCCCGCAAAATAACATATAGCTATTTTTGCATAGTAATCGGTGCACAATTGAGTATTGCGCACGATTATGTATTTTTATGATAACTATCAGTTTTTAATTGAGAAATTGCAGATATACGAGCTGTTCTGAACACCGATGAGATAGACTCAGGATATCTTCTCGATTAAACTATAGAATGTCCCGATTGTTTTGACTAAACAATTTCCAGGAGAAAATAATAATTTAGATTATTATTATTATTATTATTATTATTATTGTTATTGTTATTGTTATTGTTATTGTTATATATATATATATATAGAGAGAGAGTCTTCTTCCGTTGCAAACGGGCCGGAACGGGTCTGTTCACACAGACCCGTGCGAACTTCGATCTGGACCATTGGATCAAAGATCCAACGGTTCATATTTTTTAATAAAATCTTGCCTTAATCCGTCGTTGGGAAGGACGGGTTAAGGCAAAATTTTATTAAAAAATATAACCTTAACCCGTCCTTACCAAGAACGGGTTAAGGCTATCTATATTCATTTTTATTTCCATTCTGTTCGTCTTCTTCGGCGATTGCTCTCGCGCTCTTCTTCTTTCTTCGACAAACCCAACCCAACGGAAAAAAAACCCCTAGCTCCGACATCTCCGTCCGCTCTCCCTCTTCTCTCCCAACTCTGAAGATCGAAACCCTACTCTTTGTGGAAGTCGAACTCCGACGATCGAAACCCTAGCTCCGAAGTCGAGCTTTGATCGAAACCCTACTCCTCCAAATCGATTGTTTGGCTTGATTTGGACCTATCTTGTAAGGTATACACTATTTCTTTACCCCAGTAATCTACATTTGTATTGTTATTTTGAATTTGTGTGTAGTAAATTATTTAGAAATTGGAAAAAAATTTATATGCGTTAGTAGATTTTAGATGTAGAATCGGGTTGACTTCAAGTATATTCAATTGCCGAATTATGTTGCTTGCGTTAGTAATTTGTAGAATTAGAATTGTATATACGAAATTAGTTAAAAACGTTTCAGTGCGGTTATGGTTGAAAACCCTGCAAACGACCGTAAAAAAATACGAAACTTTCCAAGTAGGTTCGTCTCACGTAGTACAAGCCACACCAACTTGTAGAAGCGAGTTCCGACTCATGGTTCGAGAGATACGGCCGCGTATCGCTTTCGGTTGAAAAAAACTAAGTATAGCGGTGCACGGCCGTATATCGCAAACCGTGACTCGAAACTCGCTTCTACAAGTTCGGGTGGCTTGCCCTACGTGAATTTGACCAAGTCGGAAAGTTTTATAATTTTCGGATGCCGTTTGTGCGGTTTTGCTCAACTTCTTCGCATGATAGTTTTTTGACTTAGAATTTTGTAAGTGCGGTTAGATTAAATTAGAAAACCATTCAAACGACCTCCCAAAAATACGAAACCTTGGGAGTTAGTTGGTGTCACCTACGAGAAGCCAAACCAACTTGTAGAAATGAGTTTCGACTCACGGTTGGAGAGATACGGCCGCGCATCGCTTTTGGTTGGAAAAAAACCAAGTAAAGTGGTAGACGGCCGTATCTCTCCAACTGTGACTCAAAACTCGCTTCTACAAGTTCGGGTGGCTTGCCCTACGTGAATTTGACCAAGTCGGAAAGTTTTAAAATTTTCAGATGCCGTTTGTACGGTTTTCTCAACTTCCTCGCATTATAAGTTTTAGACTTAGAATTTTCTAACTGCGGATAGATTAGATTAGAAAACCCTTCAAACGACCTCCAAAAAATACGAAACCTTGCGAGTTGGTTGGTGTCACCTACGAAAAGCCTAACCAACTTGTAGAAGTGAGTTTCGATTCACGGTTCGAGAGATACGGCCGCGTATCGCTTTCGGTTGGAAAAAAACCAAGTAAAGCGGTAAACGGCCGTATCTCTCCAACCGTGACTCGAAACTCGCTTCTACAAGTTCGGGTGGCTTGCCCTACGTGAATCCGACCAAGTCGGAAAGTTTTAAAATTTTTGGATGCCGTTTGTGCAGTTTTCTTAACTTTCTCGCATTACAAGTTTTAGACTTAGAATTTTCTAAGTGCGGGTAGATTAGAAAACCCTTCAAACGACCTCTAAAAAATACGAAACCTTGCGAGTTGGTTGGTGTCACGTACGAGAAGCCAAACCAACTTGTAGAAGTGAGTTTCGACTCACGGTTCGAGTAGGGGACTTCAAATCAATTCACACCAAGTAGGGGACTTTGAATCGAGTAGGGGACTTCGAATCAAACTGTGAGTAGGGAACTTCGAATCGCCGAGCCACAATAAGTACAAGAAGAGCCAAATCCCGAAGATGTTGATGAGGAACAGTCGTCGGATGACCTGATTCTCCCCAGACACAAGGCAGACGGCGAAATCCTCAAAGGAAGCGGCAACCTCCCAATCAATTCACACCAAGCGGTGGCAAGCGGCGTGGTCGTAGACGGTAATCTCTAATACTCTGTAATAGCATATCTTTTGGTTGGTGATTTTGTTATTGCAGTAACTAACGTATTGTTTGTTTCTACGTTGATAAACTGTTGTAGGTGAGTACCGGGCATGGTGTGCAAGCCAAAGTCGAGAACGCCTTTATTTGTAATTAATTGTCTTTTGGCCATGTGCAACCTGATATGTATAATTTTGGTATAAATTTTTGAAAATTAAATTTATTTCAAGTAATTAAGTGGTTTGGTTGACATTGTACATTTGTATGCCTTCAACTTTCTTGTGAAGATATCTGTTGTATTATTTACTTTGATGTGATGTTGTAGGTGAATTTGTGAACAACATTTGATGAAGTCGTTTCTGTATCAGGAAAAATGTACACAGCCAAAAACAAACAAAAGTGCTGCACAAATATCTATACTTAACCCGTTATTGACGATAACGGGTTAATTGAGCTTAACTCGTTATCACTAAGGATGGGTTAGGTAGAGAGATATCGACAGTCCTTTGGAAGCCTACAGACCATGTCTTGGTAAAGTTCTGCTAATATGGATCTTCTTAACCCGTCATTGTGAACAACGGGTTAACTGAACTTAACCCGTTCTTCACGACAACGTGTTAGGTAGAGCGATATTGGCAGTCATTTAATTCCTACAGACCAATGCCAATATTGCTGTCTTTAAACCGTTCTTGGGAATAATGGGTTAAGTTCACTTAACCCGTCGTTCACAAGAACGGGTTAGGTAGAGAGTTATTGCCAGGACCCTATCTAAGTTTTCAAATTATACTGCCAAAATCTACTTACTTAATCCGTTCTTATAAATAACAGGTTAAGGTTACTTAACCCGTTCTTATGAATAACGGTTTAGGGCGTTTGAAATTTTGGGTTTTCTACAAATTTCTCTTCACTCTTTGCGAGAATTGTCTCCTGAACTGTGCAAGGTGACATTAATATGCCCATAAATTGTTTATAATTTTTATTAATTTCCATTTACTACCTCGTGATTAACCACTATAAATTTGTTACCATAATAAGTGTTGTGAAAGTTAAAAAATTAAATTACGAGATTTTTGTACCAAGGGTTAGGGTTAGGGTTAGGTTAAGATAGGGTTAGTGTCGGGTTAGGGTTAGGGTTAGGTTAAGATAGGGTTATTGGTGAGTGTATATTTTTTGTTTTGATTAATTAGGTTCATATTTGTGGATCCCCACATCTATATTTGACTTTGCAACATGTGGAACCACATGTAAAACATAGCAAGTATCTTAATTTGTGGGATGAGTCGTTAACTTGTAGTACATTAACAGGCCGTTCTAAATTTCCAGCTTTGCCTTTGTGGTAGGGAGGGCCGCCGGCTCTGCCTTTTTTTTCCACAGTGTTTCTGTTAGTCTTCTATTTTTTTAGCTTTTAGATGTGTTTGCATAAGTAGCAATTGTCCGCCTTTCATACACATTCGTTCTCTATTGTTACACAGAGTGTAAAAATTCTCTGCTTTCGTTGGACGGAGTAGTGGTGGGTGTCACAGTGTATTCATGGTACTTTTCAGCTTCTTGGCATGCACACCTCACAATCGTGCAACAAATAGTACGAATATGAGGAGTGCATGTCAAGAAGTTGTTAAGTACTTTGAATATACGGTTACACCCACTACTACTCTATCCGACGAAGCGAAGAATTTTTACCTCTGTGTAATAGTAGTGAACGAAATTGTATGCAGGGGGTACAACTGGCTACTTATGCATTCAAAAAAAGGCAGAGTCAGCAGTCCTTCCTTCCAATTCGAGAAGAAAGCGAGCATGTACTTGTATACTAAATTAATTTCAATTTAGGAGTAGAGTATCAAAGGATGACTTTGTAATGTCAACTAGCATGCGGATCATGTACAAATTTCTATGTTTTTTCAAACAATATGTTATTGCTAGTTTGTAATGTTCCTTTATATGAATAAATTTGGTTTTGCAAATGGCTTGTTGTGAATGAATAGATTTGTATATGTATCAACAAAAGAATATATATCCAACATCCGCGAAAGTTATTCGGCATATTTTTAAACGGAGAATGAACAAATATGTATATGTATCAACAAAAGAAGATATAGTCCACAAAGTTGAAAGCACTGTAAGAAATTCTTAACCTAACCCGTTATCCCCAATAGCGGTTTATGGGATATAAATCGTCAACGCCAATGACGGGTTAAGTGGAGAGATATTAGCCGAACTTCATCCCCTACATGTGAAGTATTGGTTAAGGACTGCCAATATCTATCTCCTTAACCCGTCATTGGTAATAACGGGTTAGGTGATATAAAACCGTCAACGCCAATAACGGGTTAAGTGGAGAGATATTGGCCGAACTAAAACTCCTATATGTGAAGTATTGGTTAAGGACTGCTAATATCTATCTCCTTAACCCGTTATTGAGGATGACGTGTTAAGGTATCGTAACCCGTTATCCCCAATAACGGGTTAAGGTATACAGTATCTGGCAGCATCTCTTCTTGTGAATACTGCATACATTTTCACAATTTTCCACAATATAGATATATCATCCACAAAATACACAATCTCCAACACAAATAACAAATCTGTTCACATCGGCATGCAGACAATTTTTATTAACACAAAATTCACAAACAGAACGAGTTCCCCAAATTGCACACATCTACCAATTTCACATTTTTCGACATAAATAAGCATTCGCTACCCAAATACCTGGTCAAAATCCATAGTAACATATTTTTGTTCACAAATACACAAAATAAACTGACATACAGAGATTACATTCTGATTAAATACATCATTAATTTACTTGCACCAAACAAGCCTACGTCAATTATCCACATATATATACAATCCAAAAGCAACGAATTTTTCAACGCATTGTTTCTTTCCATTGGGCGCGTTTTTTTTGTTTCATTCCGGACCTATACCAAAAAATTAAAAAAAAACAAAGTTAACAATCCAGTCGAAATTAATAAATATCTGCACGAATAAATATAAAATTCAGCAATTATTCGGTGATTATTTTGAAAGTTTGATATGACATACATATTAAAGTACTTAAAACCCCCTAGCACGAACCTTCGCCTTCGTCATCATCACTCTTTACAGTGTTTGGAGCTTCTATATTCCCCACCGATCCACTAAATAAGGAAGAAGAATGAGTTAGTACCGACCAAATTAACATTCATTGAGTCCAATTAACAAATACAAAATCTCTGATATAATACCTTGCTACATTTTTTGGGCAATTCCGTGAATCGTGACCTACGACACGAAGGCATGTCCTGCAAAGTCTTGGCCTCTTCGTTTTTTGACCTTCTCTTACAGACTTCAACCGTTTCCCTTTAGGCCTCTCCTTTGTGGTGCACTGTACAGGGTCACCTACATGTGCATGTGCATGTGCATGTCCACCACTCTCATGTTGTGCGCTACCTTCGTGTGGTGTGCTGTTCACTGACTCAATTTTAGCAAAGCCTTCAATTTCCTTCAGCATGTGGTCGAGCATGTACTTGTATCATCGCTCTGAAGAACAACCAAGATCGACCAAATGTCTTGAGTGCATACTCAGTTCACAATAACGCGAGGCAAAATTGTCGCACATACTGTTGGAAACCGGTATACTACTTCTCCTCAGTTGATCTCTGGTCCATCACCTACAAATATATTGCTCGGGTAGTGCAGTGTGATCTGTGAACCGAATAACTGCCAGTAGATGTTTGCAAGGAATGCCTACGAAGTAGTACATGGAATAAGGGCATTTAGCAATTTCAGTGATTTTACAATAAGAAATCACCCTCCCCGGTTCTGAATTTCCACAAACTGTTACAGAATAAGCTGCACTATCCGGTGTATCCATACTCGTAATTAAACTCACATTAAGTAATAAGCTTTTGACAAATTCTTGTTGAAATTTGTAGAAAATCTTCAAAGTGTATGTCCCTGCCATTTGTGACTCTAATGCCCATTCGGTCTTCAATTTTGGCCGCTCCTCGCGATTACGATGTGTTTCTTTAAGTTCATCGTGTCTTTGTTTTACTAAGAGTCGGTCAAAGATGACGGCAAATTCATGTAGTGAGTACTTTTTATGAGTATGATGCTTCAAGGATGAATGTAGCGATTTGCTACGTTGGGTACTCAACATGCCCTCCCAAAATGAGTCTCTTGCGTACACATGGGCTCATTTTTCGTGGATCTCAAATTTTTCCTTCAACCATTTGTTATTCTCTAGTTTGTACTGGAAGATCAAATTTTTCCACTTGCATTCGAATTCTGTTTTAAATTCCGCCGTATAAATGATAGTCTTCAAAGCATCCCTGAACTCATCAACGTTATTCGGCATTCGAACTTCATGCGGTAGCTTAACCAAAATATGCCAAATGCAATATCTATGTGACATGATTGGGAAAACTTTGGAAATTGCAGAAGTTATCCCACGATCCTCATCTGTCACGATGTTGATCGGATCACATGGCATTGCAGCATGCCACTTTTCAAAGAACCACTCAAATGAGGATGTCTTCTCATTGGGGATGAACCCACAACCTAGGAATATTGATTGCCAATGATGATTGAATCCAACAAATGGTACGAATAACATCTCGTATCTATTTGTGTTGTAGGTAACGTCAAAGCAGAGATCATCCCCAAATACTTCGTAATTCTTTCTAGCGATACCATCCACCCAGATACAATGTGACAATCGCCCTTCGGGATCACATTGGTAATCAAAATAGAATAATCGGTCTCTTTTTTGGATTCAAAAAACTCAGTAGCATTTGTCCGTCGTGTCCTTTTAAACCCTCCATCTCGTCTCTCCTGAGATTTCTTACATCGGTTTCGGTGAATCCAATTTTCTCATTACCTCCACTTGCACCTTCAAAGAATAGCATTTATTTGCATATAGGGACATTAGCTTCGGTAAGTTGACCAATTACATTTTTATCTGTCTTAGTCAATTTGCGGTTTCGAGGTAGCAAGTGACGTCTACAGGGAGAAGTAAATTCGTGATTGTGTGCTTCATTTAACGAATAAAGAATCCACGAATTACTTTGTGGGTTTAGTTTGACACGGACGAAAGCTTTACAACCTGTTCTAGAAGTTGTACCTCGTCAAGTTTCATTATGGCTATTCGGTGACTCCCCGGCTTTATTACAAACGTATGATTTATCCACTACATCGTTTTTCTTATATTTATTTCCACCCTTACGCATAGAGAATCCCGCACATTTGCAATATGATGAATAAAATTTTTCCGCATCCTCAAGAGTGGAAAATGTCATACCAATCTTTGGTTTTAGGTGCTCGTCAACATGAGGAAGATACTCGCCAATTTGTTGTGCACGAACAAATTTATCTCCGGCAACAGAACTTCCTTCAAAACTGTCCATACCTAAGAAACCGTGAAAAGGAGAACAGTTAGGGGTACTAAACAGTGGTATTTGGTGTTTTTATAAGTGCGCAAGCCACCACAACTTGTACAAGTTCCAGTTTCTACTAACGGTTGGAGAAATACGGCCGTGTATCACTTAATTTGAGTTTTTTTTAACCGAAAGCGATACGCGGCCGTATCTCTCGAACCGTGAGTCGAAACTCGCTTCTACAACTTGGGTTGGCTTCTCATAGGGGACACCAACCAACTCACAAAGTTTCGTATTTTTTGGAGGTGGTTTGAAGTGTTTTAAACTCTAACCGCACTTACAAAATTCTAAGTCAAAAAATTCACATGCAGGGAAGTTGAGAAAAATGCGCAAACGACACCCGAAAATTATAAAACTTTCCAACTAGGTCGGATTCACGTAGGGCAAGCCACCCGAACTTGTAGAAGCGAGTTTCGAGTCACGGTTTGCGAGACACGGCCGTGTACCGGCTTTAGTTGTTTTTTTCCAACCAAAACCGATACGCGGCTGTATCTCTCGGACCGTGAGTCAAAATTTACTTCTACAACTTCGGGTCATTTCTCATAGGGAACACCAACCAACTCGCAAAGTTTCGTATTTTTTGGAGGTCGTTTGAAGTGTTTTCTAATCAGCCCGTTTTAAAAAAAATTCTAAGTCAAAACTTCTCATTTGAGCAATTGAAGCAAAACCGCACAAACGGCATCCGAAAATTTTAAAACTTTTCGACTTGGTCGAATTCACGTAGGGCAAGCCACCCGAACTTGTAGAAGTGAGTTTCGACTCCCGGTTTGCGAGATACGACCGTATACCGCTTTATAATGATTTTTTCCAACCGAAAACGATACGCGGCCGTATCTCTCGAACCGTGAGTCAAAACTCACTTATACAAATTGGTTTGGCTTTTCGTAGGTGACACCAACCAACTCGCAAGGTTTCGTATTTTTTGGAGGTCGTTTGAAGGGTTTTCTATTCTAATCTACCCGCAGTTAGAAAATTCTAAGTCTAAAACTTATAATGCGAGGAAGTTGAGAAAACCGCACAAACAGCATCCGAAAATTTTAAAACTTCCCGACTTGGTCGAATTCATGTAGGGCAAGCCACCCGAACTTGTAGAAGTGAGTTTCGAGTCACGATTTGCGAGATACGGCCGTCTACCGCTTTACTTGGTTTTTTTTCCAACCAAAAGCGATACGCGGCCGTATCTCTCCAACCGTGAGTCGAAACTCACTTCTACAAGTTGGTTTGGCTTCTCGTAGGTGACACCAACCAACTCGCAAGATTTCGTATTTTTTGGAGGTCGTTTGAATGGTTTTCTAATTTAATCTAACCGCACTTACAAAATTCTAAGTCAAAAAACTATCATGCGAAGAAGTTGAGCAAAACCGCACAAACGGCATCCGAAAATTATAAAACTTTCGACTTGGTCGAATTAGGGCAAGCCACCCGAACTTGTAGAAGCGAGTTTCGAGTCACGGTTTGCGATATACGGCCGTGCATCGCTATACTTGATTTTTTTCAACCGAAAGCGATACGCGGCCGTATCTCTCGAATCATGAGTCGAAACTCGCTTCTACAAGTTGGTGTGGCTTGTACTACGTGAGACGAACCTACTCGGAAAGTTTCGTATTTTTTTACGGTTGTTTGCAGGGTTTTCAACCATAACCGCACTGAAAAGTTTCTAACTAATTTCGTATATACAATTCTAATTCTACAAATTACTAACGCAAGCAACATAATTCGGCAATTGAATATACTTGAAGTCAACCCGATTCTACATCTAAAATCTACTAACGCATATAAATTTTTTCCCAATTTCTAAATAATTTACTACACACAAATTCAAAATAACAATACAAATGTAGATTATTGGGGTAAAGAAATAGTGTATACCTTACAAGATATGTCCAAATTAAGCCAAACAATCGATTCGGAGGAGTAGGGTATCGATTAAAGCTCAACTTCGGAGCTAGGGTTTCGATCGTCGGAGTTCGACTTCGACAAAGAGTAGGGTTTCGATCTTCGGAGTTGGGAAAGAAGAGGGAGAGCGGATGGAGATGTCGGAGCTAGGTTTTTTTTCCCGTTGGGTTGGGTTCGTTGAAGAAAGAAGAAGAGCGCAAGAGCAATCGCCAAAGAAGACGAACAGAATGGAAATAAAAATGAATATAGATAGCCTTAACCCGTTCTTGGTAAGGATGGGTTAAGGCTATATTTTTTAATAAAATTTTGCCTTAACCCGTCCTTCCCAACGACGGGTTAAGGCAAGATTTTATTAAAAAAAATCTGAACCGTTGGAT
This sequence comes from Hemerocallis citrina, assembly GCA_017893485.1. Taxonomy (NCBI): domain Eukaryota; kingdom Viridiplantae; phylum Streptophyta; class Magnoliopsida; order Asparagales; family Asphodelaceae; genus Hemerocallis; species Hemerocallis citrina. Next base: position 15,296,327 of record CM030360.1, read on the forward strand.
CTTTGATCCAACGGTCCAGATCGAAGTTCGCACGGGTATGTGCGAACAGACCCGTTCCGGCCGGTTTGCAACGGAAGAAGACTCTCTCTCTCTCTCTCTCTCTCTCTTTCTCTCTCTCTCTATATATATATATATATATATATATAACAATAACAATAACAACAATAATAATAATAATAATAATAATAATAATAATTATTATTATTATTATTATTATTATTATTATTATTATTATTATTGTTGTTATTGTTATTGTTATATATATATATATATATATATATATATATATATATATATAGGAAAGGCTCGGTTGAGCACTGTGCCAGTGCTCAACGCTGTGCGCACTCGCACTCAGCCGTCCGATCTCTCGTTAAATCATGATCGCGATTTAATGGCCACTAACACCATCCGCTCATCTCAGAAGAAGCGAGGGCATTCTCATCATTTCCCAAACCCCAAACGTTATCTCCCCCTCGCCCTTACTTCGCACGCTCTTTCTCCAGAAAAGCTCGCGATTCCTACCCTTCTTCTCCATCAATCGAAAAATCCCTAGCTCCAAATATTCTCGAAATCTACTTCGATCAGAACCCTATCTCTTCTACTCTCTCCCTCTCTAATCTCCCGATGAATCAACTCTCCAAATCCACAAATTTCTGGAATTCAACGAAACCCTAGCTCCGAATCCATTGCTTCCCCTTCACAGCTACTCGAATCGGTCTCCACTTTTCCCTTTGGAAACCCTAGCTCCAGACGTTGCACCATCTCCAATTGATTTCAGGTATAAAATTTTTTCCTTTATTTTTGTTCAATCGAAACCCTAATTTCTTCCAAAATCAGTCGAAGAAAAAAAAGGCTAAAAGAGAAAGTTATAATGAAGAAAAATTATGATTTCATATCATAAGTTAAATAAATTTTGGGTAATAAAAAAAATGAAGGAAAAAAAATAGTAGAAATGTGAAACCAGTTTAAATTAAGTTAAACAATTCATCTTCATCAGAGTTTCACATTTATACTACAACTTTTGACTATACAGTACTTGTATAGGGTGTCAAAATTCTTCAATTTATTGAAATACTTGTGTCCAAATTAGTTAATCTCACTTATAAAGGGTATTTAAAATTAATTTCCTGAAAATAAGTGTATTGTGTGTGTCCTAATTGGAATTCTTATATTTGTAGTATGCGTAAATTTTAACAAGAGGTGGATTCTTCCACCGAAGTAAGTTCCGATGACACTACCGATTATATGGCTTGAGGGAAGTGTTCGCATCGCTGTTATTTTTTGAAATATTGTGTTCCCATTGTATTTGGCTTTTTTTTAGTAAGCAATGATGAATGCAGGGCAGTGTTCTAAAAAGCGGCCTAGGCGGCTGCCTAGGCGCTAGGCAGCCCTCCAAGGCCTCGCCTAGGGGCTAGGCGTTTAAGAAAATTGGTTAATGGTTTTAGGCGGTTAAAAGCGAGTCTAGACAGAGCGTAATCAGTGTAAGCGGGTCTAGGCGGGCTAGACCCACTTAGGACTTAATTTTTTTAAAAAAAAGGGACCCGACTTATTCCAATCCGACCCGCTCTAATACACTCAAACCCCTAAAACTTCTCTTTCTCCTCTAAATCCCCCGTAAAAAAATCCCAAATCAGTTCTATTCTTTAAATTCCTAATTCCTCTTCTCTAAAACCCCCAAATCACCTCCTCCTCCCTCCTCGCAGTCGGAGGCTCCCTCATCCTTCGCCTCCCTCCTTGCAGTTGTTGCTTGCAGTCGTCAACACAACCTCCTCCGCCTTCCTCCACGCAGTCACAGCTTTCACTCACTCTGTCACTCATTCGTCAAAACCTCCTCCTCCACATTCCTCCTTGCAAGTCGTAGCTCGCTTCAACTTCAACCGACATCAACACAACCTCTCTCTCCTCTCTTCAGCTTCAAAGTCAAGTCGTCAACACAACCACACACTGCCTCCCGCCTTGCTTCACCTCCAACGTCAACACTACGTCCTCTTCTCTCTCAAACTTCTCTGGACGCAACCCTTCCTCATCCCCCTACTCAAGCCTTCTACTTCCCCCATACTGTTTGCTCCTTGGACTGCAACAGCCAAACAGGTAATCTCCACTACTGATCTTCGTCATAGATTAATACTAGTCTAATAGATGAGTATAGGAGTATACAAAAAAAGAAAAAGACTAATAATAATACACCGATTCGATGTTGTAAAGCTCATCCTGCAATTGCAAGGAGAAATATCAAGAGTAAGAATTGGTAACAACAAAACAAAACAAAATGATAAAATATATAAATAAAATATATACATACATCAATAAATATATAATATATAAATAAAACCGCCTAGCGCCTAGCCGCTTAAGCTCCGCTTACAAGGCCTAGGCGCTAGGCACCCATCGGCCGCCCGACTACTGCCTAGCGACTTTTAGAACATTGATGCAAGGCATAGTCAAGTTTATTATTGTGTTGCCCCCACCTACCAATTTAGTTTATTTTTTAAAATGGGAATAACATTCATTGTGTGCACCATCATTTGTTATTTTTTTTAATGCGTTCACTGCACAAGAGTTGGATTCTTCCACCGAAGAAAGTTTCGATGACAATGCTGATTATATGGGTTGAGGAAAGTGTTCAATTCACTGTTAATTTTTAAATTATTGTGTTCCAATTGTATTTGTATTTCTTTTGGGTTCGTAGGCAGTGATGAATAATTTGAAACACGTCAAAATAATGCATGTACAAATTTTTACTTACTGAATGAACATGGGTTATTCTGGCTATTTGAATAACAAGGCAATAGTGTTTGGTTTTTGGTTACATTGGAGAGTCATGAGTGAGTGTGTCTGGTTTCTGGCTATTTGAATAACAAGGCAAATAGTTTCCACGCTGATTCTGCATAATGCATCCTTAATATATATGTAATTTTGTTACGTTGCATAATGCATTTTGTTTTGCAGCTTAACTTCTGCTGCTGCCTGCAACCTTTCACTCTCATTTACTGAATGTCATCTTGTCTAGTTTTTGGTTTTTGGTTACATTGGTCCCTTCATTCATGCTTGATTTATAGTGCTTCCAAATTTTATGCATTTGATACGTTCATGCTTGATTGAAAATTTTCATAACAATACACTTTAATATCGAGCCTACAATTTTTTGAGTAATTTTTAGCATTGTGAAATTATACTCTTTTAACACTTGCAAGATCATGCTTTAAAGTCTATTTTATGGTTTTTTATTTATTTTGTAGCACATGCAAAGGATGAAAGCCATTCTGTAGAAGCTTCAGGTCGAATCCTGCAGTCCATGTAACTGATGGGATGAAGCAGATGCTGAGTTGGAGGTCCGGCGACATATCAGTTACTTCGGCATCCATGACAGTGCTCTCCATCAGCACACTCAAGTAGGGGAAATTTGTAAATTCTTAGTTAGTCATGTGTATTGAGGATTTGATCCTAAAGGGAGGGGTGTGTTCAATGATTCAAAGCTTCAAATTGAAGTCTTAATTAGTTTTGATGTATAAGTCAGTTGATAGGTTGATTAACAATGGTGTGCTTTGGAAATTCATCAACTGTTTGGTTTGTTTATATTGCTTTGGATTTGATGGGTTCTGACTTGTTTGTAATTTCTGCATAGTATTGATAGTAATTTGTTTAGTTTCTCTTAGTATCAGATTCAACTTTTGAATGTACTTTGAGAGTTTGAGTTACAGATCTGAAATATCCTATTCTTTTCATCACTCATTTCCTTCACTGCAAATAATAAAACCTGTAGTTCATTCTTACAGTTGCCAATCCTTGCAGATAGATTGCTGAGAATAATTGTTGTATTTTGAGTTGAATTTGCAAGAACCCTCTAGTAGCGTAAGGCTGTTTCATTAAAAAAGGTGATGTGATCACCTTTTTTGCGACATTTTTAGGAACGGATGGCTTATTCTCTTCTATTTTAGTTTTTTGTAGCAAAGCAAAAGGATTGTGATGGTCCATAATCATGTATTCATTCTAGTGTTCCACTCATATTTGCAACATCAGGTAGTGTTTTTTTAGAGTTTCACATTGAAGATGCCCCCTTGCATATGAAGGTTCAACAGTTTCACAGCTACTCCATTCATACTGTAAAGAAGCAACATAAACATTAAAAAAAATTGAGTACATATCAGCCTGACCACTCTCTGAGTACATATCAACCTGGAAAGAAAATGAGAGCACAATCTTCAACTTAATAATTCCTGTACAGCTTTAGTCATAAATATCAAAATCAAAATCTTTCAGTCATATACAATTAGCACTGCACTGTTAACAAAGATATCAAAATTTTTCAGTCATAAAATCAACTCCCTGTAATGTAGACATAAACTTCCACGCATAACATAAACTCCCTCTCATCACTCTCACTCTCATCAACTCTGTAATGTTAAGGCAGCCACAACATAAGCTCCCACTCATCTGCCTGCAAACATAAACTCCCACTCATCTGTTTGCAACCTCTCATCACTCTCACTCATCAATCTCACTCTCATCACTCTAACATAAACTGCTGCTGCTGCCTACAACCTTTAACTCTCCAACTTCACCTCTGCTGCATCTCCAACTACTGCATCTCCAACTTCACCTCTGCTGCTGCTTGCAACCTCTCACACTCCAACTTCATGGCTTGCATATGCTACAAAATAAAATAAAAACCATAAAAAAGACTTTAAAGCATGATCTTGCAAGTGTTAGCAGAGTATAATTTCACAATGCTATAAATGACTCAAAAAATTGTAGGCTCAGAATTAAAGTGTACTATTATGGAAATTTTCAATCAAGCATAAACGTATCGAATGCGTAAAATTCGGAAGCACTATGGCGGCATTATTATGCCATGCCTAATAGTTCAACCAAATTTCTAGCACCCCCACCTCTTAAATATAAACAATGAAGGGACCAGCGTAACCAGTAAATGAGAACGAGAGGTTGCAGGCAGCAGCAGTTCAGCAGTTGAACTGCTAAACAAAATGCATTAAGCAATGTAACAAAATTACATACTAAGGATGCATTATGCAGAAACAATCTCGAAACATAAACTCCCACTCATCACTCTCACTCTCATCACTCTCACTCATCAGTCTCCAATGTAACCAAAAACCAAACACTCGACAAGTTATTCAAATTGCCAGAATAACCCACATTCATGCAGTAAGCGAAAATTTGTACATGCAATATTATGACATGTCTTTCAAACTATTCATCATTGCCTACAAACCACATATATATAGAGATGTGTTCGGTTGTGCACTTGTCTAGTGCACACAGCCGTGTGCACTCTGCCTCACCCGTTCGATCACCCGTTAGATCATGATCGTGATCTAACGGCCAATAACACCCCCCACTCATCTCATACTCCATGAGGGCATTCTCGTCATTTCCCTACCAATATTGTATCCCCCTAACTCTCTCATCACTCGCTCACTCTCTTCTGCATAGGCTCAGAATTGAAGTGCATTGTTATGCAAATTTTCAAATAACCATAAGTGTATCAAATGCAGTCAATTTTGGAGCACTATGGCTGCATTATTATGCCATGCCTAATAGTTCAACACAATTTCTAGCACCCCCACCTCTGAAATAAAAATAGTCAAGGGACTAATGTAACCAAAACCAAAAACTGGACATGCACAGAAATTGGTCCTCGATTTGTTTCGGTAACCCACATTCAGTAAATGAGAAACTGGACATGAATTGCGCAGACATGTGTTTCAAACTGGATGTGCGTTTCAACTAAAAAAAAATAACAAATGATGGTGCACACAATGAATGTTATTCCCGTTTTAAAAAATAAACTGAATTGGTAGGTGGGGGCAACACAATAATAAACTTGACTATACCTTGCATTCATCATTGCCTACAAAAAAAAAGCCAAATACAATGGGAACACAATATTTCAAAAAATAACAGCGATGCGAACACTTCCCTCAAGCCATATAATCGGCAGTGTCATCGGAACTTACTTCGGTGGAAGAATCCACCTCTTGTTAAAATTTACGCATACTACAAATATAAGAATTCCAATTAGGACACACACAATACACTTATTTTCAGGAAATTAATTTTAAATACCCTTTATAAGTGAGATTAACTAATTTGGACACAAGTATTTCAATAATTTGAAGAATTTTGACACCCTATACAAGTACTGTATAGTCAAAAGTTGTAGTATAAATGTGAAACTCTGATGAAGATGAATTGTTTAACTTAATTTAAACTGGTTGCACATTTCTACTATTTTTTTTCCTTCATTTTTTTAATACCCAAAATTTATTTAACTTATGAAATGAAATCATAATTTTTCTTGATTATAACTTTCTCTTTTAGCCTTTTTTTTCTTCGACTGATCTTGGAAGAAATTAGGGTTTAGATTGAACTGAAATAAAGGGAAAAATTTTATACCTGAAATCGATTGGAGATGGTGCAACGTCTGGAGCTAGGGTTTCCAAAGGGAAAAGTGGAGACCGATTTGAGTAGCTATGAAGGGGAAGCAATGGATTCGGAGCTAGGTTTCGTCGAATTCCAGAAATTGGTGGATTTGGAGAGTTGATTCATCGGGAGATTAGAGAGGGAGAGAGTAGAAGAGATAGGGGGTTCTGATCGAAGTAGATTTCGAGAATATTTGGAGTTAGGGTTTTGGAGCTAGGGTTTTTTCGATCGATGGAGAAGAAGGGAAGGAATCGCGAGCTTTTCTGGAGAGAGAGCGTGCGAAGTAGGGGCGAGGGGGAGATAACGTTTGGGGTTTGGGAAATGACGAGAATGCCCTCGCTTCTTCTGAGATGAGCAGACGGTGTTAGTGGCCATTAGATCGCTATCATGATCTAACGAGAGATCGGACGGCTGAGCGCGAGTGCGCACAGCATTGAGCATTGGCCCAGTGCTCAACCAAACCTTTCCTCTATATATATAGAGAGAAATCTTCAGCTGCACACTACTTTGGTGAGCACTCATGAACTAAAGACCCAATGAAAAATTCGAACCGCTCATATCGTTCTATATGCCTTAGATAGCCTAACAATAAAAAATCAAGTAATTTGAAGTTCATTTGCCCATGATTTACATCATCACAAAATTGTATGGCTGAAAATTCTAATAGCTTGATGGATTGGCAAATGAACTTCAAATTACTTGATTTTTTATTATTAGGCTATCTAAGGAATATAGAACAATATGAGCGGTTCGAATTTTTCATAGGGTCTCTAGTTCGTGAGTGCTCACCAAAAGTAGTGTGCAACTGAAAACCAAGTTAGTGCTCGAATTGTTTTGGTGCATGATTATTGGATTGAATAACCAAGCCTATTTATGCACTAGGGTTAGGGTTAGGGTATGGTGACCTAGAGTTCCTTGACCTACCCTAGGGTTAGGAACCCTAGCATCCTGTGATCATGGCTTGGATCTTGATGAAGATCCAATGGTGGAAATAATTCACCATGTGTGTTGACTTTTGAAGAATGAGAAACTTCCAAAAAGCTTCTACTTGTGTGTTGGCTCTCATCTCATCCCTCCATCTCCATAAACCCTACCCATCTTCATCCTAGCCCTCCATTCCCCCATAAATTTCTGGCCCCATTTCCCCAAAACCCTAACTCCCCATCTCCTATAAAATACCCCACTCCATTCTCTTCTCATCCCTTCTTCTTGTTTTGTTTTTGCTTCAAAAAAAAAGTAGAGAAGGAGAAGAAGAAAATGTTAAGTCTTTTTGAATAAAAAGTGTAGTAGAACAGAAGAGTGGTAGGAAATTTGAGATAGTCAATTCCTACAAGAGCTAGGAGCAAAGGAAGGGAGCTAAGCTACAAGGAGTTTTCTTGCAACTACAAGTGGGTGATTCTCTTAACTCTAAAAAATTAGTCTTTTTATGAGTATGTGATTTTTAGCAAATTGTAGTAGTTGGAGAAATTTTGATTATCATGTATGATAGTGGCACTAAGAAAAAGGTATTTGAATGGTAGAACAACTCTTTCATGAAACATATATGAGTATGTGAGTTTGAGAATTTCTAACTCTGAAACAGTTGGGAATTTTGGGCTCAAATTTTTGGGGCTTGTTTTGCTATGTATCTAGAGCTCCCATGAATTTTTTTTCATAATATTTGGAAGCTATTTAGTAGCCTAAACACTCAGTCCAATTTCAGACAGAAAGCAGTCGAAAAAATTGCTGACTATCTGACAATTGTTATGACTTTCTGAAGTCATAACTCAAAATTGTTTGGATATTTTGATCTGAAAATTTTTGTGGATGCTCTTGTTTGTGCGTACAACCATAGTATTAAATTTAATAATTTTCTGAGGTCATTTGATGCCTCAAAAAATTTGTAAGCTACGACTGGTCTGGATGTTAGAACTGAAGCTGGCTGTTTTTAGAATGAAGTTCACATGGCCATAACTACTTGTGTGTGTATGATATTACTATAAAATTTTTGCAGTAGCTTTTGGTATGAGTCTATTTGATGATTCTAAAATTTTAGAATTTTTAGAAGATATTTGATGAGGCTTCAAAAATAAATCGTATATAGTGGTATGGACCCTGTTTGAAGAAGCAGCTGAAATTTATGCTATAATTGAAGGGTCATAACTCTCTGTGTAAGATGAACATAGATGCAAATTTTCTACACAAAGGAATGTTATATGTGTAATTTAAGAATATCAAATTTCATGAGCTTTGGACTTAAGGTTGATTTGTTATTGAATTTCAAAGTGTACCAGGTTCAGCCTAGTTCAGATTGACTAGTCTGTGAAGATGTATAGTTCTGGAATTATTTGTTAAAAATTTGGAAAATTGGTCAACTAGAGATTTATAGTAGGGATTCATATCTTTCCAAAATATTTGGAATTTTGTAATTCTAGCTTGTAGGTTGAAAGTTATAATTTTCCAAAGACTGCGGCAGATCCTCTCTCAGTTGAGGCATTGTTGGCTAAATAAACCAATTCCTCCCTGTTTGTGCACCTGATGGAATTTGGTATTTTTTTTAGGACTTTAATGATTGAATCTGAGGATGTGTTCTACTGGAAAGTTGTAGTAGACACTCCTACCTTTCTATAGAATTCGGAATCGAGTAATTCCGATGAGTGAGCAAATTTTTATGATATGGGAAAAGTGCAGGGAGTGCATGAAGGAATGTACAGCTGAGAGTATAAGAGATTTTTATAGTATCAAAATGATTGAATTTGAGGAAATGATTAACTGGAGAGTTATAGCCTAGAGTCTTAGCTTTTCAAAATGGGTAATATCAAGCGATTCCGAGTTGTATGTTGGAAGTTATGGATGTTCCAAGATCAGCAACCTACTATCTTGATTGGCTTCAGGTTCGTATTAATTCAGGGAACAAAGTTCTATAAGGAATTTGGGAAAGTCGTCAACTAGGGGATTACAGTAAAGTCTCCTATCCTTCTAGAAATCCTGATTTTGTTGAATTCCGATGAGCGTAGCTTGGGTCAGAGCTACTGCTATTTCTTGGACTACTTTTATTAGACGATTAATGAGGAATCCTCTACATACCGTAGTATGGTGATCATGAACTATTGAGTTTTAAAGAAGTTTTTAGTATTTCATCAGGAACTTAGACAAGTTCCTGAGCTTAGTACTCATGGTGGACATGAGTGAGTTGGGAGATAGCCATGGTCAATTTGTGTTTGGTGTCTCGATGCCTGAGTCTGTCAATGGTCAGAAATTTGTGTTTATGTGTGTGCTTACCTTCATTCAAATTATATTGCATCCTTTGGGCGCCATTGGACTACTTGCTCAGAGTCACGGGTCGGGATTATGGTTGGTAATCTGTGAAGGTATTGGGAATCGGTGAGTGTGATTCCCATGAAAGGCTCAGCATTGTTGGATGCGACACCATGTATGATTTGAGTGGTAGCATATTTTCAGTAACTGTATTTTATTAAGTTTCCTTTACTGATCGCTTGAAGACCAAATTGGTGTTAAAGGTGATTCCCTATAATCCGACTCGTTCTGAGAGTTAGCACTAGGTGGTGATAACCAGGAATTGTCTCTTCCTGTTATTAGGGATACGTGCTGCTGTGCGTATCTTGCACAATTGATTCATGAAGTACTGTGGTAAGAACAGGATGGGATTTCCTGACGGATAGAGAGTTTTAGACCTTCGAGGTCGTCATGTTCTATGATGGTGGACATGAACGGATCATAATGAATCTTCTGCGCAATGGATATGCTGTTGTATATCTGTAAGTTCGTCACGATTTTTTAGGATGGTCCGATGCAATAACTATTGGTAACAACGGGGTAGCTTCCCAAAATTATCTTTTATATACCTCCTCAATCATGTTTTACAATCAGGAACAAGAAGTGTACAATAATAAAATGCATTGCATGGCGAGGGTTCGAATCCCTGAAACTGGAGAAACGGCTTGATATGGGGCACATGTAGTATGGGATGCATGTGTGTCCAAAGTCTTGCTGACATTAGATTAAGTACATCTGTTATGTACTCTGTACATTGCATTGGACCTCAGGTCATGGCATACACAGATACTAGAAAGTTAGGATGCACGTTTCTTTTCCATTCAAGAAAGATTGTGACTGCTAGTTGGAGATCGTTGTTTTCTTATCAGCATTGCGTCAGTAGGATTACTGACGTACCCCACTTTTAGGTACTGGATATTGGGTCGCAAGTGCAGGATAACCCAAGAACATCAGGACATCCAAGTAGAATGGTAGTGTACATGCCTACTATTTGAGCATATGCCGGAATATCAAAGTAGTGCAGCAAAGGATTCGAGCTACGGGGCGCATCTCAGGGAAGCAGTAGGACCACTTAGCGGCGGTGGAGATCAGTCAATCATCACTCTGGAAGACAGCTGATAGCTTCATAAGTGGAATCTGGATATTTTTGTAAATATTTGTAATAAGTTTATGTAATTTGTATTCCTTGTTCAAGAACAAGATAAGGGTTATAATTATTGATGTAATGATCTTGTTTGGCAATAAAAGTTTTAAAATTTCCGTATTATTTTCTGTGTTGAGATGCATTTGAAGGCAAGGATTCTGATTGTGTCACGGATGTCCGGTAATGGGGATCCGGGGCGCTACAATGGCATACTCAGACACTAAGAAGTTAGGATGCATGTTTCTTTTCCATTCAAGAATGATTGTGACTGCTAGTTGAAGATCGATATTTTTTTATCAGCATTGCGTCAGTAGAATTACTGACGTACCCCATTTTTAGGTACTGAATATCGGATCACGAGTGCAGGAGAACCCAAGACCGTAGGGCATCTAAGTGGTATGGCAGTGTACATGCCTACTATTGGAGCAGATGTCTGAATACCAGAGTAGTGTAGCAGAAGAATTCAAGCTACGGGGCACAACTCAGGGAAGCAGCAGGACCACTCAGCGGAGTTCGGTAGTGATCAGTCAATCATCAAGGAAGATAGCCGATAGCTTCACAGGAGGAGTCTGGTTATTTGTAACAAATTGTAATGGGATTATGTAATTTGTATTCCTTGTTCAAGAATAAGATAAGGGTTGTAATTATTGATGTAAAGATCTTATTTGGCAATAAAAGTTCTTAAATTTCCGTGTTATTTACTATGTTGAGATGCATTTGAAGGCAAAGATTCCGGTTGTGTCACGGATGTCTGGAAACGGGGATCCGGAGCGTTACAGAATGATCGATGATATTGGTAATGTGATTGACATGTGAATGTTGTTGTTGTAATTGGTTTGAGAATGCATAAATATGATGAAATTTGTGAACTTTGTATATGTGTGAATGATATAAAATCTTGATATGTGAAATTTGTTAAATTGTCAACTGTTTGAGATGGTAAATATATGTTGTGGGTGTTTTGGTTTTTTTTTTTTTTTCCCACTTAACCCGTTAACAGTAATAACGGGTTAGGTTGACTGAAAATTTGTACAAATTTGATCTTTGGAAGATAAAGTTCTGCCAATATCTTCCAACTTAACCCGTTATTGGTGATGACGGGTTAAGTACACTTAACCCGTTATTTACAATAACGGGTTACGTTGGAATACTTTGACAGTGTATTTGCACATAATTCATCTTCAATAGTTTAAGTCTGCCAATATCTTCAAACTTAACACGTTATTTACAATGACGGGTTAAGCTAACTTAACCCGTCATTTACAATAACTGGTTAAGTTGGAATTTTTGACAGTGGGTTTGTCTTTGGGGAAGAAAACTTGCACAAAATTCTTCTTGACGAGTTGAAGTTATGCCAATATCTTCCAACTTAACCCGTTATTGGCGATGACAGGTTAAGCCCACATAACCTGTCATTGCTAATAACGGGTTAAGTTTGAATATTTTCCCAATGTACTTGTCTATGTGGATGAAAACTTGTTCGTTCGTAGATGAAGTTCTGCCATTATCTTCCTACTTAACTCGTTATTGGCGATGACGGGTTAAGATCACTTAACTTGTCATTGTTAAGAATGGGTTACGTTGGAATATTTTTTAACAAATAATTCGAAGATTTTAAATAAAAACTCTCTAAAAATATATATATATATAATAAACTTTCCAAACAAATTGAGAACTCCATATAATGTTTATTAATTAAAAATAAATATTCAATATCATTCTTCGTAAACATTGATTTTGGTTTAAGAGTTTAGAGTGTTAGACGGTTAGGGCTAGGGTTAGAGGGTTATTGGAAGGGTTATAGATAGTGCTGGGCTTGGAGCTTTAGTTTTTTATCAACTTCAATGCTTAAAATTAAGTATTTTGTTTTAAAATGTAATTTTTTAAAAATATAAATTTTGGTATATATATATATATATTCCCCCCATTTTTAATATTATTTAAATTTTCTATTTAGGATTGATTTCATAATTTGTATTGCACCAATTTTTTTTTTAGCCAACGAATTCAGAACTCCATTTTAAAAAAATATATTTAATATCATTCTTCATAAACATAGAATTTGGTTTAAAAGTAAGAGTGTTAGAGGGTTCGTGCTAGGGTTAGAGGGTTATGAGGGTAATGGCATGGGTTAGAGTAGGGTTAGAGATAGATTTTCTACTTTTTTATGAACTTTAATGTTAACAAATTTGAAACTCCATATAATATTTTAATATAAAAAATAAAGATTTCACATCATTCTTCATAAACACTGAATTCAGTTTAAGAGTTATAGTGTTAGAGGGTTATGGCTTGGGTTAGAAGGTTATGAGGGTAATGCCATGGGTTAAAGTAGGGTTAGAGATAGATCTTCTAATTTTTTTTTATGAACTTTAATGTTAAAATTTTTCAACTATATTATTTTTTTTGTTAATGTATTTTTTAATTTTTTGCAAGATTTAAAACAATTTCATAATATTTATTTTTTTTTTTACAAAAATCTTCTTCATTTTTTGGAAAATCAAATCTCTTCATAAAAAATTATATAATCAACTATCCAAACAAATTGAAAAATCCATATAATATTTTAAAGTAAAAATAAATATTTAACATCATTCTTCATAAACATTGAATTCGGTTTAAGAGATAGTGTCAGAGGGTTAGGGCTAGGGTTAGAGAGTTAGGGTAGGGTTAGAGATAGTGCTGGACTTGGTGCTCTATCAGCTTCATTGTTTAGACTTCTAAAATTGATTCTTTTAATTTATAATGTTTTCTTTTTAAAATTATAATTTTATTTTTTATATAATTTTCCCCTAATTCTTATATATATAAAAAATTTGGTTCAAATTTGAAAATGAATTTTATGATTTATATTGGAACCTTTGTTTTGGGTGCAAAACAATTTGGAAACTATAAATAATATTTGTATATAAAATTTACAGATCATTCTTCATAAACATTGAATTCAGTTTAAGAGTTAGAGTGTTAGAAGGGTTAGGGCTTGGGTTAGAGGGTTAGTGTAGGATTACAGATAGGGTTCTACTTTTTTTTTTATACGAACTTTATTGTTTATATTTTTCAAATATATTATTATTTTGTTTTTTAATTTTTTGTTTTTTAACTTTTTTTCAAGAATTAAAACGTTTAATGTTTCCTTTTTTTATGAACGCGTTAGGTGGGCATAATATCGTTATTAATGGGTTAAGTGGGAATATATATATATTTTAAAAACAGTTGAATTTTTGGAAATAAATTCTCTTCATAAAAAATTATATAATAAATTATCCAAATAGAGTTAGGGCTAGGGTTAGAGGGTTGTGGCAAGGGTTAGTGTAGGGTTAGAGATAGGGCTCGACTTGGAGCACTAATTTTTATAATTTCTATCTAATTTCCTCACAATTCTAATATTAAATTCAAAATTATTACAATTGATTTTATAGTAATTTATTTCTCTTTATGGTAGAAAATTTGGTCTTTCGAAAAGAAGTTCTACCAATATCTTCCAACTTGACCCGTTATTGGCGATGACGGTTTAAGCTTAACCCGTCAGCGTCAATAACGGGTCAAGTAGGAAGATTTTGATAGTGTATTTCTTTTTTTGATAGAAAATTTGATCTTTCAAAAATGAAGTTCTGCCAATATATTCCAACTTAACTCGTTATTGATGATGACGGGTTAAGACTTAACCCGTCATCGCCAATAACGGGTTAAGTATGAAGATTTTGACAGTGTTTTGTCTAAGTGGATGAATATTTGGTCTGCCGAAGATGAAGTTCTGCCAATATCTTACAACTTAACCCGTTATTGGCGATGGTGGGTTAAGATCACTTAACCCATCATCGTCAATAATGGGTTAAGTAGGGAGGTTTTGACAGTATATTTCTCTGTGTATTCTTTACAAGATGAAGTTCTGCCAATGTCCTCCTATTTTACCCGTTAATGGAGATGACGGGTTAAGTGATCCTATCCAGTCATTGCCGATAACGTTTTAGGTAGGAATATTTTTTCAATTCTAATTGTTGTATGTGGATGAAAATTCAACTTCATAAAACGAGTGGCTGTGAAATTATTTCAACTTAGCCCCCTATTGTGAATAACAGGTTAAGTTGAATTATTTTGCCAAGGTTAAGCTCACCTGTTTCAGTTCATTCACATCAATTACATTTCATCTACATTTCATTCACAGCAATTCACATCAATTACATTTCCCACCAATTCATTCACAGATTCAAAACTAAGATCACAACTATTCATTCACATCAATATATATAAAATCACAGATAATATCACAGCAATTTAACAGCAAAAATCTCAACAATTTTCACATCAATTTGACAACACGAAACGTTGCAAATATCATACTTTCCAATTCATTCATCTACATTTGTGAAATTATCTCAAACTAGAAATTACAACATATTCATTACAATATATTCATCTCAACTATCAATCTAAAGTAGCCTAGCTGGATCAATACATTTATCTTCATGGTTGATTTCCTTGCATGTCCGGTATTCATCTACAACATTTATCAACATTGAAAACACTTTGCATTAGTTATTTAACGAATAAAATCATCAACCAAATACTAAACTACTAGATACTACCTTTTCCGACCACGTGGTTTACGTGCACTTGGTGTGAATTAATCAGGCGGGTTCTTCTTCCGTTGGGGATTTCGGCGTTTACCTTGAGTCTCAGGTGATTGAGGTTCATCCGACCACTGCTCCTTCACATCTACTTCTGGTGGTTCCTGTTGTTGGAGTTGTTGTGGCTCGGCGATGTGAATTCCCGGCCTAGTCACGCTCTTTCACCGAGAACCTGCCACGTTGGCTTTTAAATATGCATCAAGTTTAGGACCTTCACCCACCTCTTCAAGACTACGGCAGCACGGTTTTAGAATCTCACGCATTATTTCCTTAATGCTCTCAGGTACCTTACTCTTCAGGGTGTGAGAAGCTATCTGAATGGTTTTCCATGTGTTTCCAATCTACATTAGGTTGAAAATTTGAATTTAAACAACATTATCTATATTATCATCCCATCCTCAACAATACATTCATACAGAATATATGAAATTGCGTGAAGTTAGACTAACCAAGTTCCGATACGTCGATGCCTTTGGTTGATACATCGGATGGGAAGAAGAATATGCCGGTGGTGGTTCTTCCTCGGTTGGGAAAATCGGAATCTGGACACCGGCTGGTACAGTGGCTTGCGGAGAAACATACAATCTTGTAATGCGCCTGTACCACGTCATGTAAACCTGTTGGAACGAGTCATCGTATGGTATAGCGAAGAACATCATATTCGGTGTCATCTGATAGCGCAAGGTGTTCCAGTTGGCCACATGGACCCGGTGAAAATTCGCCCAATCGAAGTTGGGCACTCGACCCATTCCTTTCACCTCGTGCAATTTTTTGTCATAACATCAGACTTCGGAAATCTTCTGCTGATATCTGAATTGCTGCATCTCTTTATCCGGATACTGAAACTCAACAACATAAAAGTTCACAAGTCGCGCACCAGCCAAACATACCAGTGGAACTCTTTCCGTCCATCATTCTATCTAACTCATCTCTATAATATGTAAGTGCATGGGTTATCGACCCACGTGTGTCGCCCTGCCCAATATACCCCTAAAGATGGTAATATCTCTGGAACCGGTGGTTCGACCAATCAATCCGGTGTTGGTTCAATAATACGGGGACGTCCGATGTGGATGCGTTCCCAACTTCATATTTACAACAGAACCATTGGGCCACCCATTTGTACGGCACCTAATGCACATGCACAAAAAGTTTCTATACAGTACGCCAAGGTCACACTCCCCCAATTGTAACAGTCGGCTGTACCGAAATATTCCAACAACGGTAAATACATGAGCGGCGCGCTCGCACGGATGAGTTTGAGAAGATTACACCCTCGATCATACTGAATATGTAGGCACGAGCATAGTACTGTAGGGCTTCCTCGTCCAAATCATCCGTCAAATATTCATCGAATTGCAATTTCAACCAACTAATTCGAAGCAATTTACCGTTGAAGATTTCATCCCAAAAATCAGCTTCGGCTTTATCTTTAGCATCCTCTATGGCTTGATCTACTAGATCTGGATCATGATCTTCGGGAATATCTTTGAGGATTTCATTTTCAACATCCTCTTTTTTTTGTCCAACGAAACCTCCTGGTCGATACCGAGCAAATCATGAACAATTACGACTCGGTCAAAGTCCATGTTCTCCGTCACGGCGAACCCATCTATTGGAAGCCTAGTAATGAGTGCTACAATTTGGAGAGTGACGGTCATCTCACACCACCGGTAGGTGGAATGTGTGGGTCTCCGGCCTCCATCGCTCGACAAGAGCTGTAAGTAGAGGTCGATCAAGTTTCACATCCCCCATAAATCGAGCTCCGTAGAAACCGGCTTCAACTAAGTACAGAGTGATACGAGGGTCCATGGAAAGAACTGCGTGTTTCCGGAAGTTATACTTCTTTGCGAACCCATTCCACACGGCTTCGGATAGGTGAATGGATTGCAACGAAAGTAAGCTTGAGTCCAACGGTCTAGGAGGTGTAACAGCAACCGAAGACGACGGACCGGCCTCGACAGATGTAGATTAACGGCCACCAACCTACACGAACAAATATAAATGTTATTATTATTGATATAATGTTACATATTCATATTTAAAACCAATAATAATAATCAATCTTACCTCTGTAAATGGTGCGCCACTAGCTCTTCCAAAAGGCTTTCTCGGTCGCCTCATTCTAGCCATTTATCTATCAACCAATAATTTAAGGTTAGTTGATACGGGTTACATCCATTTCTCTATCATCAATAAACAAAGCAAAAATGTAGAAAAAAAATGCACAAATGACAACAAAAAATAGCAATACTTTGCAAGTGGGTCGGGCTCACCTAACACAAGCCACCCCAACTTGTAGAAGTGAGTTTCGAGTCACGGTTTGCGAGATACGGTCGTGTATCGCATTATTTGGATTTTTTAAACCAAAAAGTAATACACGGCCGTATCTCTCGAACCGTGAGTCGAAAGTCACTTCTACAAGTTGGAGTGGCTTGTGTTACGTGAGACTAACCTACCTGCAAAGTTTCGTATTTTTTGGAGGTCATTTGTAGGGTTCTCTAGTCTAACCACACTAAAAAATTTCAAAGTAATTTAGTTCTTGTTCAAGAAACATGAGAAAATCGCACAAACGACATCCAAAATTTATAAAACTTTGCAACATGGTCGAATTCACGTAACACAAACCACCCCAACTTGTTAAAGTGAGTTTCGAGTCACGGTTTGTGAGATATGGCCGTGTACCGCTTTATTTGGGTTTTTTAAAACCAAAACTGATACACAGCCGTATCTCTCTAACCGTGAGTCGAAACTCACTTCTATAAGTGGGAGTGGCTTTTGTTATATGAGACCAACCTACTCGCAAAGTTTCGTATTTTTTGGAGGTCGTTTGTAGGGGTTTCTAGTCTAACCGCACAAAAAAAAATCTAAGTAATTTAGTTCTTTTTCGAAGAACGTGAGAAAACCACACAAACGGTATCCAAAATTTATAAAACTTTGCAACTTGGTCGAATTCATGTAACAAAAATCATCCCAACTTGTAGAAGTGAGTTTTGAGTCACGGTTTGCGGGATACGGCCGTGTACCGCTTTATTGGGATTTTTTTAACCAAAAACGATACACGACCATATCTCTCGAACCGTGAGTCGAAACTCACTTCTACAAGTTTGGATGGCTTTTGTTATATGAGATCAATCTACTCGCAAAGTTTCGTATTTTTTGGAGGTCGTTTGCAGGGTTTTCTTGTCTAAGCGAACTAAAAAATTTCTAAGTAATTTAGTTCTTGTTCGAGAAACGTGAGAAAACCACACAAACGGCATCCAAAATTTATAAAACTTTGCAACTTAGTCAAATTCACATAACACAAGCCACCCTAACTTATAGAACTGAGTTTTGAGTCATGGTTTGCGAGATACGGCTGTGTACCGCTTTATTTGGGTTTTTTAACTAAAAGCGATACACTGCCGTATCTCTTTAAACGTGAGTCGAAACTTACTTCTATAAGTTGGGGTGGCTTGTGTTATATGAGACCAACATATTCGCAAAGTTTCGTACTTTTTGGAGGTCATATGTAGGGTTCTCTAGTCTAACCGCACTAAAAAATTTCTAAGTCATTTAGTTTTTGTTCGAGGAATGTGAGAAAACTGCACAAACGGCATTCAAAATTTATGAAACTTTACAACTTAGTCGAATTCACGTAACACAAGCCACCCCAACTTGTAGAAATGAGTTTTGAGTCACGGATTGCGAGATACGGCCGTGTACCACTTTATTATGGTTTTTTTAAACCATAAGCTATACATGGCCGTATCTCTCGAACCGTGAGTCGAAACTCACTTCTACAAGTTGGGGTGGCTTGTGCTACTTGAGGCCAACCTACTCGCAAAGTTTTGTATTTTTTGGTGGTCATTTGTAGGATTTTCTAGTTTAACAGCACTGAAAAATTTCTAAGTCATTTAGTTCTTGTTCGATGAATGTGAGAAAACCACATAAACGACATTCAAAATTTATAAAACTTTGCAACTTAGTCGAATTCACATAACACAAGGTACCCCAACTCTTAGAAGTGAGTTTCGAGTCATGGTTTGCGAGATACGGCCATGTACCGCTTTATTTGGGTTTTTTTAACCAAAATTGATACATGGCTGTATCTCTCGAACCGTGAGCTGAAACTCATTTATACAAGTTGGGGTGGCTTGTGTTACATGAGGCCAACCTGCTCGCAAAGTTTCGTATTTTTTGAAGGTCGTTTGTAGGGTTTTCTAGTCTAGCCGCACTAAAAACTTTCTAAGTAATTTAATATATATTGAACGATTATAAATACGACTCAATCTACAATATCGTCGAGCGATCAACAACAACTATGACTACAAATGCACCGTGTAAATTTATCAAAATACTACTTACAAAGTTCTACATCTACAATTTTTTCGGTCAATTTTAATATATTCAAGTAATTGGAAAGAGACCAAAAAAATAAAAAACCAACCCAAATACAACTACTAAGGCAAAGAATTAGTTATTACCCTACAAAATAACTGCGAATTTTCCCACTGTAGTTGTTGTGGCCGAACTAGGATTTCGATTTGCTTTCGAAGTTGGGATGAGAGAGTTGGGTTTCGATGTTTGGAGTAGAGATTGGGAGAGAGAGATTGTATAGGAATGGAAGAGGAGGAGGAGCGGACAGAGGAGGAAGAGAGGTTTGTGTTTGGATTAGGGTTAGGATTTTCTGGGTTGGGGAGCAACGGACGGAAGAGAGAGAGAGAATCGCGGAATGATAGAGGAGGGAAGTGAAAGAGGAGTCGCCGGAGTGAGAAGCTCTCGATTTCGGCCGAGTTGGGTTTGGGTTCGGGAAGAAATGAGAGAGAGTGTGGGGAGAGATCGAGAGAAGAAGATGGAGTATACAAAAGAAAAAAGAAAAAAAAAACTTTTACCTTAATCCGTTCTTGGAAACGCCGGGTTAAGGCAAAAAATTTCAAAAAAAAGATCTGGGCCGTTGGATCTTGATCCAACGGCCCAGATCTCAGTTCGCAACGGGTCTGTGCACACAGACCCGTTTGCAACCGAAGCAACCGAAGAAAGCCCTATCTATCTATCTATATATATATATATATATATATATATATATATATAATTATGGTTTTGCCAACTGTCATATATATATAATTATGGTTTTGCCAACTGTCACCCGAATGGCTAACATATGTTGTTGTTATTTGAGTTCGAATCCTCTACACTCACAAAATATGAGTGAATGTTGCACTTATTTTGTATGAACTGTCCATCGTAAATTAACTTTAATGAATGATCAAAATTAATTATATTACTTATTATTAAAATCAAATATGCTTCAATCAAGCTAATTAGAATAGTTTCTATTTAAAAGAAATTTAACAACCTAAATGAGAGACCCTCCCATGAATTTTTGGGTTTCTTTTTTTAAAAGCACCCTATATATTTGGCCAATATTTTGTTTTCTCTAAGTTTTCTTAATAAAAAATACTTGACTTTAATCCAATGAGCCAAAATTCAATGACCAATGTCTTTTGAATTTTAGATGTCTTCTCAAATTGCAAGTGGTACTCAGATGAATCTGGGTCGTTTTCCTGTCCACTAGTTCATCTGGGTACCACTTGCAATTTGAGAAGATAGCTAATATTCAAAAAATAAACAAACATAAATGTATGGTATTGTAAAATTAATTCAAGATCACAATTTATAATTACCTAGGTTGATTTAATATTCGATGAATTTGAGAAAATTTGTAGTTTATAGCTCTTCCTTATGTTGTTTGATTCAAATTTGAAATCAATGTTATTTATTATTGGATATCGTTACAATTATGATGGAAGGAATTGAAATTCTATTGAGTATCAGTGATGATGTTTGTATGTTGTCCGATTCAATTGTACAATGATGTTTTCTTCACACACAAAAGATGTTAGATAATTGTGGGTTATTTTTTGACTCATTGGATTTTTTGACTTATTGGATTAATATCAAGTCTTTTATATTAAGGAAACTTAGATATAACAAAATATTGGCCAAATATATAGGGTGTTTTTTTATTAAAAAAGTTACCCAAAAATTCATTAGACGATCTCTCATTTAAGATGTTAAATTTCTTTTAAAGGGAAACTGTTCTAATTAGCATGATTGAAGCATGTTTGATTTTAATAATAAGTAATGAGATTAATTTTGACCATTCATCAAACTTGATTTACGATGGACGGTTGATACTAAGTAATCACACAATTCACTCATATTTTGTGAGTGTAGAGGATTCGAATCCCTGTTATTTTGGGTAGTTATGGTTAGGGTTATAAACAAGCCCGCAAAAATAGAAGGTTGGCTTGGGCTCGGCTAGGCTCGGTAAAAGTTTGTTTTAACTCGTTAGATAGTTAATGAACCAAGCTAGGAGATGAATTTATGGTCAATTAATTAAACGAACGAATATGAACATATTTTGTTTGTGCTCTCGGCTTGTGTTCGAGGTCCGTTCGTTTAGAGCTCAATAGGGTAAACTCTGAAACTCTCTGTAGGTTTTGAGGCTCGTTGAGGAATACAAACGCCAGTTACCTTTATAACCTATGAAATACAAACGTGTTAGATGTTGTTGCTATTATAGTAGTTATTTAACAATTGAGAATATTTCTTTTTCCAACTCATCATAAATAATTAAGGGTAAGAGTCAGAAACCTGCATGAACTATTGGAGAAGCACATAAAATCCTGTCCATTTCAAGTCAACAAACAATTATCACTCATTTTAAAACCTGGTAATTTGCAGCTGCTAGTTATGCACGGGAGATACACGGAACTTATCAGGGCAGGCCCTGAGTTTCCCCGGGTCCGAGGCGAAAGGCCCAAATAATTATTTTTGGGACCCCTAATAATAATATATTTTTATACGCACAAAATACGTGTCTATATTCACAAGGGAAATATAAAATTGGGGGCTTTAAAATTACAAAAAAATTGGGGGCCTGCCTCAAGGTGGGGGCCCACCCTTTACTTATCTAAACCTAATTTGTCAAAATACACTCATCTTCTTCCTTACTCCACCTTCTCTCTCCCTCACCTCCTTGCTTCCCCTTCTATCATCATCTTCTTTGCCTCCGTCGACTGTCTCCCTCTCTGCTTCGCTTCCCTCCAATTGTCAACCTTAACCCAAATCTTATTACAAACATCCTCCAACACCTTCCTCCTTTGTCGTCACCTCTGCCTCCTCCTTCCCTTTCTTCTTCATCAGAACCCTAGACCTAAGGTAAGTTTATTCTAGACAACCTTTGGATTGCACACAATAGTAAAGACCAAAAATATTTTCTTGCGCGGCGATGAGTGCCTTGTCAGAACTTTTTAATCAAACTCAGAAAATTATAAGTTTTATGTAGTTTTAAAAGGTAATCTATATTCACACCTGGATAGAGGTGATAGATAGCATCAAAGACTTTAAGGATCCATTATATAAAAAATTTAATCTCATTAGTACAGTATACTAACGTACTCTTTTTATCATGTTTATTAAGTCTTTTAGGGCAACAGTACTTTGGATCTCCTCAATGGTCTTATGTTATGAACTGCCACATGTAAAACATTCTAATTTATTTTATATAATCTGTTTGGTTTAAAAAATTTAACATGCATGTTTTTGTTGATCATAGTAAGGCTTTCTTCTATTTAATTTTCTTAAATAATACTTCTAGGAGTTCTTTTGTATTTTCTAGGTTCTTTATCATTAACTCCATATGTCTGAACTGGATAGATTTCTCTGCAAAAACTATAATATGAATGTTTTAATTGACTCTGTATTTGTGTGTCAGCACATTTTTCTTTTAGGATTGTAAGTTTATGTTGAATACGATGTCCTATTGTCTCCAGTCTATTAGGTTCAGCCTTTACTCCTACCTCATTCTTCCATCTTTCTGCTATTTCTATTCCTAAAACTCCTGGTAATTTTCTAAATAGCTTATCTCATAATTCTTGGTTAAATGCATTTCTTGAAATACACACATAATGATAATAGTCATTAAGGAACTTCTTTATATACTTCAATTTATATTTGCTTAGTTGTTCTAAATTTCTAATGGCATCTTTTTGTACGCCTAGGTGTCGTGAGTTTGGATCTTCTGCTGTAACTAAGCTCTGTATTTTATTTACAAAATTATATGGGTTAGCTCCTAATGTAAGTAATTACTCATTGTATTCTGCTACTTGGGTTATTTTATATGACTCCCATAAGGCTCTTGTAATTTCTCCAAGATATGTTTCTAGATATTTATACATCTCTTGTGCCTCCATGTCTAAAGTTGATTTATAGTAATCTCCTATTAGGGTATATTTCCAAACATCTAATATATTGGACCAAGTCTGTGGATCATGTGCTGGTATGTTTAAGATTTGGGGTTCTGCCTTTGCCTGAAACTTAATGGGTTGTTTAAAAGGTTGTCTTTTTCATTTTTTTCATAAATTTATTTCCTGATTCTTGATAAGATGAGTAAGGGATTCTAGGCATGTTACGTTCTGTATAATTTCTAGTGCCAAATGCTACAGTTCTATGGAATGGAGATGCAAATTTTGTTGTACTAGTTTCTTCTGTATCTGCTAATTCTTTCTGATAAGATACATCAGATACATGAGTTAATTGGTCATCTATTTCGTCTTTTCCTTCTACTAGTTTTCCTATTTTAATATTTCTTTCATTATCATAGTACATGTATTCATCTTTTAAAATAGACTTGTTTTTTATAATGTATATCTTCTAATTCTAGTAATTCATTTTTACTAAGTTTTGTTATTCCTAATTCTTTAGGATATATTATTTTTTTGTCTATTTCTAGTGTATGCATAATACTGTTGTACTAGATTCTTCTGTAACTACTAATTCTTTCTGATAAGATATATCAGATAAGTCAGTTAATTGGTCATCTATTTCGTCTTTTCCTTCTACTAGTTTTCCTATTTTAATATTTCTTTCATCATCATACTACATGTATTCATCTTTTGAATTAGACTTGTTTTTATAATGTATATCTTCTGATTCTAGTAATTCATTTTTACTAAGTTCTATTATTCCTAGTTCTTTAGGATATAATATTTTGATTGTCTCCATTTCTAGAGTATGCATACATTCTATATGAATGAGGTTTGACGTTTGTTTCTCATATTTCTATTAACTTGTGGGACATAGTCTGTAAACCTAACACTAGTTCTTCCTTGAGTATCTGTGTAAATTAAGGAGTCTTGTGTTGACCTTAAGTTTGGTGTGCACAAAACGTATCATCTACAACTAAAATTTTCAGTTGAGATTTACAGGATCTACAGAAAAAAGAAAACCAAAATAAAAGATTCAAAGTGATTGAAAATCAAGCAAAAGAGGCATAAACCCAAAAATCAATGAAGATTGCACAAAAAGAAACATGTGCTTCAAATCATCAAGAAAGCCAGCCAAAATAGATGATTTATTTCTATTAATGTGAGGAGAATATATGTAAAATTGTGTTGATTGATAAATTAGTTCTGGAAAGAATAAAAAGTGAAATCGCCAAATAAAAATTGAATCTGCACGACAACGGTCGACCGCACAGTTGACCACAACAACAGTCGACCGCTCATCTCTGTGGAAAAGATGAGTCATTTGACCGGTCATCGCTCGACTTATGAGTTAAAAGATGAACGGTCGACTGTCCATCATTACGGTCAACCATCCCAATGCAGATCTAACTATTTCGGAAATATCTTTTCATTTTCGAAAAGATACATTTCCCCACTCTATATATAAAGGCGAATTCATAGTATATTCTTCAACCCCTTGCTATCATAACTCTTCTGAACTAATCATTCAATCAATACTTCAAGTGTGATTTTATTATTTTCTTCAGTCAAGGTCTTTTTAGATCTTGAGAGTTTTTATTTCTTTTCCACTTCGATGAGTTTTGCGGGACTTATTGTAGAAGCTATGCAGGTGTAATAGGTCGCTTAGTCTGAATTCTGAGAATCACTGTACAAGGGTTTAAAGTATAGTGGAACGCTTGTGGCGGAGAATTGCTACAAGTAGATGGTGTGGACATAGACCTGTGGGTCGAACCACGTTATATCGTTGTGTCTTGCTCGTTGCTCTGTTTGCTTTTCTTACTCTATCCTTTTACTTTACGCATTTTATTTAAATTTTTAATTTCCGCACAATCACCCTATTCCCCCCCCTCCCCCCCCCCCCCCCCCCACCCAAAGGTGATTTACATCTTTTGGTACTATGGTTTTAATAGGCTCAATAAATTTATCTAAATTCCAATATACTCCTACTAGTCTAGATGAATCACATTCTAAAGGTTATATCATTTTAATTCATTTGCTACTTAATAAATCTACTACTTCTTTTATATGGACTTTATATTTATTCTTAGCATTAGTAGTTACTCTTCCTAAGAAAGCAATATGCATTAATAAATTATCACCATTTTTGGCTATTTCATACTCCTTTGTTTGTATCCCTATATGAATATGCTTGTTAAAATCTTTTACAGTCATCATAAAATATGGACTGCAGTAAAATATTCCTGAATTATTATTCATATCTACTTCAATACTAGCTATCATGCCCTTTGGAATATCATTCCATCTATCATCATATAGTGTGACTAATACTATACATCCTAAATTCTTTCTCATAAGTCCTTCAATTCCTATGACTATTAGTCCTATATGCATAAAAGACCTACCAGAATTTCTTAATTTTGTACCAGCTGTTTGGCTAATCAAAGGTAAAGTAACCGCTAGATTTCCTAGACAGCTTATTGCTTGTTCTCTATTATGTCCAAAAATTCTAGACTGAAAATTAAATCTACTTGTCTGATATAATGTTCTTGGATTGAGTGTGCTCAATCATTCTCTCTGGAATCTTTCATAGTCCTATTTAGGATCTATGAGTTCATCTAGCAGAATATCATAATTATTTGATCTTCAGCTAAACAGTCTTTCTAAGAGAGGTCTTGTACTGCTTGTAAAGCCTTGTTCTCGTTCTGACCTAATTGTTCTTGAAGGTCCTGAAAAGGCTTGGACTTTGTTAGATATTATTATAGTCCCATATTGGTTGTAGAGTTATTTTGATATTTGTTCCCCTCCTATATATAGGTGGTATTGTACTTGGTTGAACTCAATTCAATATTCAGTATTGTTTTCATCTCTCTGATTTATCTTAACATGGTATCAGAGCCAATTACTCAAATTTTCTTCTTTTAAAATTTTTCCATCCAAAAATCCTCAAATTCCAACAGCCAAAGTTATACAAATTTCTTTCCAAAAAAAAAGTCATCTTCTTCAACTCCAGATCAGATCCGAATCTCAAGATCCTGCCGTCCAACCAGGTCGCCGTCTTTTTCAACCAGATCAGATCCGAATCTTCTTCAACCAGGTCGCCGTCTCCTACCTCCTCTTCGACACCAGCACACTCCGTCGCTCTTTGCCCTCTTCCCGTCGCTTCGCCCTCCGACCAACCCTCGTCGACCACCTATCCTGTCGACGCTAGCCCAGTCGTCAACCCCCTGACGCTCCGTTCCGTCGACCTCAGCCCAGACCCAACGAACCTCCCGCTGCTCCTTCTTCCCCGTTCGTAGCACCACCGAGACCTCGCTCTGCTCCTCTTCCCAATAGACGACGGTAGTCAATGCCACCGTCCAGCTACCGCGTCAACACTAACCAGCGCCGCTTCGCTACCGTTTCCGCCACCGCCATCCCGTTTATGTGATTCATCAAACAGTAGCATCATAGGCTTATTTCTGATATTTACCCTAAACCCAGTACCCTATTTCTTCCTCTTCTTCTTCTTCTTCTTATTTCTTCCACACAAAAAAAAGGAAAAAGAAAAAAGTCGAATATATATATATATATATATATATATATATATATATATATATATATATATATATATATATATATATATATATATATATATTATTATTATTATTATTATTATTATTATTATTATTATTATTATATATACAGGTACTACTACTTGATGGAATCTCAGTTTCTCCCACATATTTCTGCCTCCACTGACTTTCTAGATGCAACCGCCTCTCGTTCCTCCTCCAGATTCAAACAGCAGCAGTATCACTTTCAGTCTGCCTCCGGCCTCCTACCTTCTGATAACATCATTGCTCACCCTACCTCACCCTACTTCCGACATCGGTAGCACCATTCTGCTCCCTAAACCGATTCAGACACCAGCAGCATCTCCCTCCACATTGTGCTCTCAGTCACAGCAGCCCTCGCAGTGTGTTGTCCCTCACATCCTCGGCCATGTCCGTCACTCCAGTCTTGCCATATCCTGCTGATTGGGCTAATCTTCAGCACCGCCCCACACAGCTGCAACAACAGCTCATGGGTCAGTCTATCAATGCTGGCTCCTCTGCTTCTGCACTTTCTGCCACTCCCGGTATGAATTCCTTCTGAATTTTAGATTCTGGTGCATCACATCATCTCACTAGTAATCAGACACTATTCACCACCTACACAGCACTTCCCTCTCACTCTCCATCTCTACACATAGCTGATGGTTCACCACTTCTTATTACACACTCAGGAACAATTAGTTCTCCCACACTCACATTACCATATGTTCTTTATACTCCTTATTTATCAATAAACCTTATTTCTATTAGTGCGTTGTGCGGTAGTGGTCTTCTCGTTACTTTTGACTCTTTAGGTTGTTTTATTACTGATTCCTCCACCGGTGAGGAATTTGGACGTGCTAGTCGTCAGGGTCGTCTATATTATTTAGATTTTCTTCGTGCACACCACTCTCCAAGTTTTGCCGGTATTGTTTCCTCTGATGTTAATCTGTGGCACTGATGTTTAGGTCATATTAGCGCATCACGACTCCAGACTATGGCTCGCAGTGGTTCCCTTGGTTCTCTCACTTTTAAACATTTATCTGATTGTCATGGTTGTCATTTGGCCAAACACATTGTCCTATCCTTTAGTCACAAAAGAACTTCTGAAACCACTTATCCTTTTCAACTTGTTCATTCTGACATATAGGGACCCTCTCCCGTACCTTCGTGGAAAGGGTATCTCTATTATGTTGCCTTCATCGATGAATTCATTAGACATATATGGGTTTTTCTTATGCGTCAGCGATCTGAGATACCTGATATTTACTGGTTCTTTACAACTATGATTCACACTCAGTTTGGTGTGCGCATTAAGAATTTTTTATCGGACGGTGCACGTGAGTACACTTCCACTACTATGAGATCGATCCTTCAGTCTCACGGCACCCTTTTTCAACAATCATGTCCTCACACACATGAGCAGAATGGAGTAGCTGAACGCAAGCATCGTCACATCCTTGAGACGGCTCGCGCTCTTTTACTCTCCTTTTTCGCTCCTCGTTCTTTCTGGGCTGAAGCCATCATGACCTCTGTTAGTCTTATCAATATTACTCTCTTGTCTATCCTAGCTGGTACGATGCCTTATGAGGCTCTTTATCATTCACCTCCCGACTACAGTATGCTCCGTACTTTTGGATGCACCTGTTACGTCCTTCTCCCTCTTACTGAGCGCACGAAGCTCTCTGCTCATGCTGCTAAGTGCGTTCACCTAGGTCTCAGTCCTGAACACAAAGATTATCGTTGTTTTGATCCATCAGCGGGTCGTGTCCACATTTCTCGGCATGTATCCTTTGTAGAAGACTCTCCTTACTACCTGACTCCCCCCGAGGATACTAGATTTCTCGATTATCCAGTTATTGCTAGCCCCCCGACTTTATCTTCCCGCATTCCTTTTGATCCCACTTTCCTGGCTCCATTCACATCTCCTGCAGTCCTTACACCTGTTGTTCCCCCTACCGAAATACCACTTGCATCTCCACAGCAGCCAGCACCCATCCACCCTACTTCCCCACCGACACATGCACCTAATCCACCGTCCTCACCCCCACACCCTATCAGTCCACCACATCTTCGTCAGTCTACCCGTTCCACTTTTGGTATTCCTCCGACACGTTATACACCTGATGCCACTGGTCCTTCTGACCAATTTGGTTTTGCCACCCTAGCTTCCTATTCACCACAGTTTCATGCATATCTCAATGCTATTCACCACAGTTTGAAGCAGGCCCCTCGAGCCTGGTTTGAGTGTTTTCACCTTGTCATCACCAAGGCTGGTTTTAGTCAGAGTTCTCAGGACCATTCTATTTTTATGCGGTCATCACCACAGGGGAGGGTAATTCTACTACTCTATGTTGACGATATGATCATTACTGGGGATGACTCTGCAGGCATTACATCTACCCAAAAATACTTTCATCAGAAGTTCCATATGAAAGACCTTGGCAGACTACGTTATTTTTTAGGCCTAGAGATTGCTCATGGAACTCGAGGGATACTCATTTCTCAACAGAAATATACATCATATATTATCTCCACTGCATGCCTTCCTGACAGTAGATCAGCCGATACACCCTTAGAGCTTCATGTGAAGCTTCGTCGCACTGATGGTGAGCTCCTTCCTAATCTCACTAGATACAGACAGATTGTTAGACAGCTTGTCTACTTATGCATGACCAGACCCGATATTGCTCACGCAATCAGTGTTGTCAGTCAGTTTGTTTCTGCTCCTACATCAGTTCACTACGGTGTTCTTCTTCGGATTCTCAGATATCTTCGGGGCACTATTACTCGCTCATTATTCATGCCTGCTACATCCAAATTAGAGCTGAGTGCATATTCTGACTCAGATTGGGTAGGTGATCCTACACCAGACGGTCTACCACCAATTTCTGTCTATTTCTTGGTGATTCGCTGATCTCATGGCGAAGTAAGAAACAGGCAGTTGTTGCATGTTCTTCGACTGAAGCTGAGTACAGAGCAATGGCAGCTACTACTAGAGATATTGTTCATGTTCGTTGGCTGTTATCAGATATGGGTGTCACTCTTACAGGAGCTACTTCTCTTCATTGTGATAACCGGAGTGCATTGCACATTGCAAGCAACCCGGTCTTTCATGAGCGAACGAAGCATATAGAGATTGATTACCATTATGTTCGTGAGCGCTTTGAGGCAGGGACCATTTCTCTCCATTCTGTTACATCTTCCTAGCAGACTGCAGACTTCTTCACCAAATCTCATACTGTTCAGAGATTTAGATACTTAGTAGGCAAACTCACACTGTTTGACCCATCGTGAGTTTGAGTGGGAGTGTTAGATATTATTATAGTCCCATATTGGTTGTAGAGTTATTTTGATATTTGTTCCCCTCCTATATATAGGTGGTATTGTACTTGGTTGAACTCAATTCAATATTCAGTATTGTTTTCATCTCTCTGATTTATCTTAACAGACTTCAATTTGGTTTCTATTCATTCTGACTTTTGGGCAAGGAATTTAAATGTTGGTCTAGGTTTTCTTGTTATACTTTCTTTACCTGTTGGTTCTAATGATATCTTAGATATGTTTTGTGTAACTTACTAATCTCGTCTTCAATTCCTGGTATAGTTGGTTTCTAGATATTATTTATCTTTTGATAGATTTTAATTAATAGTTTTATAATAATATTATTTTGTTTAAGAATTATCTTGTCTGATTGCGATTGAGGAATATAGGTTTCCGTTCCTTCTATTTCTTGGAGTATTTCTTTATAGTCAATAAATTCGTTATTTAAACCATTCATTAACTAAGAACAATATGTTAAATCTCTTCTAATATCTTTCTATTTTCTTTTGATTTTTTTAGAAGGGTTTCTAATTCTATTTCTAATTTCTTTGGTTTATTATGAATCATTACCTCTTTTAATTCTAAAAGATCCTTTCTATTTGGTAGATTTTCTACTTTAGTGAGTTTTTTCTAAATTAATACTATTTTGGTGTTTAATATAATCTAATTTATTGGAAATTTCCTATAATAATTGATTATTTTCTTTAAGAGCAGTAACTATTAATTCTAAACTGTGAGAAATTTGGGTATGTTTATGAATTAAATCTACTGGGTCTATACTAAGTTTTAAGTGCTCCGGTTGTAAAGGATCTATTGTATATGCACTGTTAAAAAAACTTGGGGGTGCGTATATTTTTATTTTATTCCTAAGAAGTTATCACTTTCTTAATATTGCTATTAAGAAAATCTTACATGTTTAAATCTTTTAGTGCTCTTTTTATGTACTTTTGTTTTGTTCTTAAGATTTCTATTAAATCCTGAAATGTGTTTATGTAATTTATAATTTCTCCAAACCAGATAGGTAAAGCAAGAGCAGAGAGTAAAGTCAAAATATAAGCTGTGTTAATCTTATAAGTGTGTAAACCCTTACCTGGTACTTCCCCTTTGCTTATGTATGTTTTTATGTCCCTTATTACCTTTTTTTTAACTGTTCATCTTCCTTAACCTCCCATCTAGGACATATCAAGGTGTGCTATGCCCTGTTTGACATTTCAGCAAAACCTAACCATTTTCCCTTTTGGCACACTCATGGCCTTTCCTCCACTCGGCCTTTTTGGCCTATAGGGTCACTAGTGGTTATTAGGAACTCCTTTGGACCTAACTATACTATTATGATATGCATACATGAAAGAGCTTAAAGAGAATACCAATGATTTTTAAACATATTTTATACATAGAGAAAAAGAGAAAAGCAAAAAGAATATATGATCATTACTTATAATTTACAATAGGGGACATCGAACATACATAGCTAAGGGTTTTCCCTTTCGAGAATCCCCTAAAGAAAAGAAAAACTTACAGAGGAGTTCAAGCTTAGAAGGAGCTTGTTCCTATCTTCAGTATCATACAAAAATTTTACACAGATCGAGAATAGATGAGGTTTTTTTGTGGTTTGATAGAACGAGAGAGTTGCCGATGATTTTTTGAGTGAAGGGAAAAGGGCCTTTTATAGGAGTCTGAAGTTCTTCTGGAGCATTCTTCTATGCTACGTGGAGTTATTATGTCCATATCTTTTGTGAGTGTGCTTTTTGACGTGTCTATTACTTTTGGCGGAGTCTGGAGTGCTTTTACGTATCCTCGGTTGTGGTCTGCTTTTCTTAGTGGATTCTTTTTCAGTAATAATAGACGTGTCCTGGTGGGTCATTTTTCTGGAGACTTCTGCTTTTCCTAAAGTCATCATCTGCCTTTCTATGTATCTAGATTATGAATAGCCACTGAATCAAAGGAAAATAAATATGATCCTTGGTCTTCATGATTGGATTCTTCTCATGACATGCCTTTGTCTTCTTCTGTTTCTTTATTATATTTGGGAATATCTCTTGCTAGTGGGCTTTCACCATCTTCTTTCTTTATTGCATTCTATAGCGCTTTAGCCACTTGTTCAGCAATCATTGTTTTTAAAGATTCTTTCTTTTTCTTTAATGATTTCCTCTTCGATTTAGAACGTTCTGGTAGATTCCATAGTTCTTCAATTTGTTGTAATATCTGCATAATGTCGTCGGTTTAGACTACCTCTTCTTCTGCAAGGGTTTTACCCTTATCTTGGCTTTTTGGCAAAGCCCCAGCCGTCAACGGACTAGATATGTCTTTATTGGTTACCGTTTGAGCCAGACTAGCCATTGAAATTTTAGACCCAATGGTATCTTTTATAGCATTTAGTTGGGAATGCTCAACAGTCTCACCCTTTTGATTTAGGACCGAGGGTACAGTTTTTTGTGGGAGTCTTGTCTGCAACAAGTCTTTTTGTAAATCTGCTATCTTTTGATGTAACTCCTGTTTTTCTTGAATGAAACTATTTATATTTTCATTTAATTTTCTAACTGTTCTTGTCATAGCTTCACAATGATCGCAAAAATAAAATCTTTTCTCTTTCATCTTTTACTACTGAGTAGTCTAGAGGTGCTTCATAAACAATTCTCAAAGAAGGAGAAACAAAATATTTTAGTCCTAGGTGCTATTTGGCTATATCTAGTGCTTCTGATAGATTATTAATATAATGGATCCTTAAAGTCTTCGATGCTATCTAAGACCTTTATCCAGGTAGATTAACTTTTAAAACTACATAAAACTTATAATTTTTTTGAGTTTGATTTAAAAGTTTTGATACGGCATTCATTGCTTGGTCTTTAGTATTGTGTGCAATCCAAAGGTTGTCTAAAATACACTTGTGTTCTTTATTAACCGAAATATGAGAAAACATTCTAAATGATATATTGCTATTTGGGAAAACATCAAGTTATTGACTACCAAATTTGAGACTTTCTTGTCTTGGTCTTCCTACTATGGTCGGTCTAGATGCAAAATTATTACTTGATGGTAAACCTGGCCTTGGTGGAAGTCTCTCCATCTGCAAATCACTGTAAAAAATGTTCACTAAATTAGTATGAAAATATAGTGAGGATATTTTAAGAAGATGATATATTGTAGAGTTGATTAACTGTTTTCTAACTAATCCATTATAACCTCCTTCATAGGCATCAAATTGTTCGATATCTGAAATAGAAAATGCTTATCATATATACAGTCTATGCTTTTACTGAATGCTTCTATAGAGCAACTTTGCAGATACTTGAAAAGAGTAAGATCTAGGTCTATGTAGTCAAAGAACAGATTGGGAAAGTTAGCAAATTCTGGATGGACTAGGTCTAAATCTTGTACATTTGGTTGTATTCCTCGCTGTATAAACATAGATCTATAATAAATTTCTCGTATTTGTTGACTAACTAAGTCATAAAGGATACTTGTTGTCCCAAAAATGTTATAATAAGTCATAAAGGATACTTGTGTCATGAATTTGGTTTAAAATGGTTACAAACATTTCAAGAGAACAATGCTCAACAAATAAGAATAAACGGGGACCAGTACGGAGTACAAGGTCCACCACGCTTTCTAGCGCATTCTGATGTAATATGCAACTAAGGGTGTCTGCCAAAGTATTGTTGGAACCAGCAATGTGCTCAAATTAAATATGAGTGCCAAGCTGAGTACAGCGGTCAATGAAATTTAACCACCTTCATCCAGAGCTGCATCTACTATCTATCATTTTGTGATGGAAAGAAACAATAGTAAACTTGAGAAATTTGAGAAGATCAACATCCTTGCCAAGAGATGTGGGTTACTAGAGCTACCTACAGGGAATGGGTTAACTCTTCTTCATCCCAGCATCTACAAACCCAACATCAACTACTTTCTTCGGACCAGATGCTTCGTCCCCCCGGGTTATCGGAGCTCGAACTTAGTGGGTGCGGGCCCAACGAAGGGGTCCGACACCCACCACCTCCCCCCCCCACCACCACCACCTCCACCTCCAACTCCCCCCTCACCTCTACCTACTTCCATCACTGCAGATCCTCCTCAGCTCCCTCTCATCCCAGCTCCTGCACCGAGGGCCAACACCAACTGCTCCGCTAACGCCAATGCTGCATCCCCGATCCATCCCCGTAGGGAGGACGAAAAGCCGAGGCTCAGACGCTCGCGCACTCCGCCGAGGTCTCACCGCAGTGGCACTCATCGGCAAGGTTGGAGTGGCGATGGTCATCATCGCCGGCAGGGGTCCTCCTCGAGAGAAGGGGCCCATAGAGGGGGTCCCTCTACTAGCCTTTACAGGCGTAATGATCACCCCCCCAGGACCGGCTCTTCCCCCGAAGACACCACCAGGATGAGCGACAGCATACTTACAAGAGGGGTCCCCAGTACAGTAAGAGTTACAGACAGAGAGATGGGGATAAAGGTCAACAAGAAGCTTCCCGTCCGAGTCACTACAGTGAGCAGCGACACCACTCTCTTCCCCAAGGTGACAAGGTAGCCCCTCTATCAACCCTGCTCAGAGAGCAGCGACAACATTCGCATCACGTGGACCACAGTTCAATGGCCAGCCACCTCAACCCTACCCACGCCAGACTCAATGACGCCCACTCCAACCACAAAGGCCAGAGCCCAGAACCTCCACTGCAGCAACGCCCTCAGACCGCTCCTACCGGTCCCGACGTATCCATCACCAACTGGGCCCAAAGAGAGGGACCAGAGGGGACGCGAGGGGATGGGGAACTGTCGGAGGGGAGCTGGCAAGTTGTCGTTCGGAAAGGCAAGGGTGCTACAAAATCATCTTCTTCTCCGACTCTCCCAAATCAACATCAAAAACAAAAGCAGAGGAGAGGCAAAAGGAAACCAGTGCCATGCTTCAACTGTGGAGACCTTGGGCACTACCACAAAGATTGCACAAAAGAGGTGAGGTGCCTCAAATGCTTGAAATGGGGCCATCTATCATACGTGTGCTCCAACTTTGTAGAGTCGGCCCCAGACGAGGAGCGACTGGTTCACAGAGGGAGATCGCCGGACAGCCCCACGACTATCAGAATTACAAACAGCCTGGGCATTATAAGGAATGAAGAAAGGTGGTTAAGGCAGTGGTGCGCGGTTGCAAGGGTCCGGTCGGGGAGGCCCTCCGAGACCCATCTATTGCAGGCATTGGAGGCCAAGTGGCCGATGAAGGCGTATAAGGACTGGGTGGTCAAGAAGATCTGCCACTTACAATTCTTGGTTTCTTTCCCTTCGACAGAGAAGGTTGTGGAGGTGACGAGGCTAGGGACGGTGGACTGCGGACACTTCTCAGTTGAATTTTTCCCGTGGACACCAACCTTCGGTGTGGAGCCACCACAAGGAGAGCTCTATTGGATCTGGATTCACAATATCCCGCTTCATTTTTGGAAGCGGGAGGCTATTCAAGAGATCGTGGCTGACTTCGGGTCTGTTGAAGAAGTAGACGAAAAAACAGTGCGACGATCGGAAATCGTCTCGGCAAGAGTGATGATCCGCAGCGTCGACATCGCTCGGATGCCTAGATTCGCCAAAGTCTACTCTTTCGAAACCTCCTATCTGATTCGCTTCATTCTCGACAGGAAGGTTGATCCAGGAACAAAGACGGCGAGCATCATCTCCCCAACGCCACCTGATGCCATTAGAGATGGTCGGTCGTACTCACAGGTGGTCTCCCCGTCGAGGGACTCCACCATTGATGGCATGCATGAGATTGAACGAGCTCATAGGGAGCTCATCAGGGAGGCAAGAGATCGGGAGCAGCTACTGTGCAGCACGGTGGAGGGATCAGCGCCGCCGGGGGTCACGTCGACCATGGATGGGCGGGAAAGAGCCATGTCCATCAGATCCAACGGTCAGGGTGCTAGGATTTCAATTTCAAACCAACGACCTGATTTGGGTTGTTCGGCAGTTGAGCCCCAAAGGAAGGAGGCACAGCAGAGCCCCAAAAGTGGTAGCTCTCGTCTAGGAGTTGGTGAAAGGGGTAGGAGGGAGGACCACTGGGCCAAGACAGGGATGGATAGTACTGCAAAAGACAAATTGGGAAAGAGTCACCAGAGGTCAAAAGGGAGGTTTGAGGAAGGGTTGGTGGGGGCTAGTGCAGGTGGGGGCTTCTCGACGCCAGAGGACGTGGGGTGTTCCAGAGCCCCCCCCAAAGAGGGAAAGCTTCTGAACCACAAGCTTCCGTCCTCGAGGCTGCGAGAGCTCAAAGAGGCAAAGAAGTTGGTAAGTCTGGCGTGTTTGGTGATAAGGGGATGGGGGTTTGGAGCGAAGTGCAGAACGTGAAGCCAGTCAGCGCATCGGAAGGCACGCGCTCTGGCAGCGCCGATGGGAGAGCCACTCCCCATTTGACAGGTGGCACTTCTGAGCGTTCGGCAGGTGATAAGCTCGAGGGGGGTGGTGTGGTTCTCGAAGTGGAGGGCGGGAGTTTTAAGGGGGATGGTAGGGTGTCTCGCGATGGAATGGAAGGGGTATTCGGGTCCAGCTTGTTGGACAGTAGTGGACAGCTCTCAGGGGGTGTTTTTAAGAATGTTATTGGACCAAAAGTTGGGCCCATAGAGGGGTCCTGTCTTGGGCCAATTGAGGGGCCCGTTGAGGGGTCCCGGATATTTTATCAGTCCCCAGGCGTTACTTTGGGCGCAAATGAGTGTGTCCAAGCTTCTCCGCATTCAGAGGAGAAGCGGCTTAACCTTGACGACGTCTGCGAGGATGATTTTTTGGACTCAGAGGAGGAGACTATGGAGCTCCCTTGTGAGTCTCCAGAGCTGGTCCCCTGCACGTTCCCTTCAAATCAAGAGTTGGCCACACCTCCGTCTCAGTATGGTGCGGATTACAGGGGTCACAAGAGGGCGGTGGAGGAGTCCTTAGACGATTACTTGGAGATAGCGGCAGCCGCGAAGGCGGCGAAAAACAAATGGCGGAGGTACAAGTCCTTTCTTAGCTTCAATTTTCAATTTTATGACAGATTGTGAAGTTTTCCATCTAGCCAAAACATGCGGTCTTTCGGTGAACGATTTGGATAGAAATACCTGTCTTCTCAATCTTATTAGAGGATGGGAATCGGATAGGATTAGTCTTATCCCGTATTCGAACTTAGGTTCGAGTAACGTAACCCCCCCCCCCCCCACTGTTTAATTTATGGATGCCCTCTTCTGGAACGTTAGGGGCCTGGGAGGCCGGGGTAAACGGGGTATGGTTAGAGAACTCGTGGTTAAATCCAAGGCGAATGTAGTGGGCCTTCAGGAGACAAAGTTGTCTCACTTAGCTAGACTCAAGAAGGTGGGGGGTTGTAGAATCTCAGAATGGAGAGCGCTCCCGGCAATTGGAGCATCTGGAGGCATCGCGCTAGGTTTTAATCCCAATATCTTCAGCTGTGTGGGCGAATTGCACGGGCAATTCTCCCTGTCAGTTCTTCTGCAAAGGAAATCCGACCTTTGGCTACAAGCGGTCACGGTCGTGTATGGGCCCCACACTTCCATAGCTAGAACGGAGTTCTGGGCGGAACTGCGATCGGTCAAGGCACAATGGGGTCACCCGTGGGTAGTAGGGGGCGACTTCAACATTACTAGATTCGCGTCAGAGCACAGGGGGAGAGGTGCTTGCTCCCTAGATAGAGAGGCTTTTAACGAAGTCATCATGGACCTGGATCTTGTGGATATCCCCATATCGGATAGACTTTTCACCTGGTCGAATATGCAGGCTCAGCCCATTCTGGCCAAGTTAGACAGGGTCATGGTGTCCTCGGAATGGGAAGCGAAATTCCCATTGGCTTCTGCCAAGTCCCTTCCTAAGCCAACCTCAGACCACGTCCCAATCTTCCTATCCGCAGGGGAAGTGCAAAGCAGAAAGCCGGCCAAATTTCGATTTGAGAAGGCCTGGTTGGAGATTCAGGGGTTCCACCACATGGTTTATGAGTGCTGGTCCCGCCCTACCAAGGGTACGGAGGCAATTGCAATCTGGTGCGAGAAAATTAGCAGGCTTAGGGCCAAGCTGCGAAAGTGGAACCGAACCAGATTCGCATTAATTTGGAGATCAAAAGAGACCATTCTTGAAGGTATCAAGGACCTCGAGAAAATAGAAGAAACTAGGGATCTCGTACAGGAAGAACGGAGGAAACTGCTCCAGCTGCGAGAGGACATTGACCAGCTCTATAGGTTGGAGGAAATCAGGTGGCAGCAACGTTCGAGAGTCACTTGGCTCAAGGAGGGGGATGCAAATACAGCCTTTTTCCACCGTGTCGCCAGTGCTAGGCATAGAGCCAACATTATCCATTCCATCGACTCAGACAACGGTTTGATTCAAGGCGAGGCGGCTATTAGGCAGGCCGCCCAAGCCCACTACAGGAAGCTCTTTGGGCGCAAGGCAGAATTCAGATCCACCCTTAGCCAAGACTTCTGGCATAACCAAGCAGGGGAGCCAGGAGTTGATTTGCAATCCATTGAATTACCCTTCACGAAGCAGGAAGTCTGGAAGGCGGTCCAACTTTTGGGTAGTGACAAAGCTCCGGGCCCAGATGGGTTCCCGATCATGTTCTACCAGATTTTCTGGGAGGAAATTAAAGATGACCTGCTTAATTTGTTCGGCGACTTATATGAGCATAAACTCAAATTGGGGAGAATCAACTATGCAGAGGTGGTACTCATCCCTAAACAAGAAGAGTCGCGACGCATAGGTGACTTCCGGCCCATTAGCCTGCTTAACTGTTCGATGAAGATCATCACAAAGACCCTTGCTAATAGATTGGGTAAGGTGATGGATGGCCTTATCAGCCAAGATCAGACAGGCTTCATTAAGGGACGGTGCATTCAGGACAGTATTGCCACAGCCGAGGAAACCATCCACCATTGCCATGCAGGTAACAAGAAGAGCTACCTCCTCAAACTAGATTTTGAGAAAGCCTACGATTCTGTAGAATGGGACTGTTTGTTGGAAGCACTTAAGGGGAGGAGATTTGGGGAGAAATGGATCAGATGGATTCACTCTTGCCTCACTACTAGCAAAACAGCCATCTTGATCAATGGTTCGGCGGGCCACTCATTCCCCTGTAGGCGCGGTCTGAGACAGGGTGATCCCCTGTCCCCCCTTCTCTTCACCATTGTGGCAGACGTCCTCAAGGAAATGATGGTCAGATGTAGCAGAGCAGGATGGACTGTACCGGTGGCCAAAGGCGCGCAGCGTCAAGGATGCTCCATCCTCCAGTATGCAGACGACACCCTGTTCTTTGGCAATGGAAACCTGGGGGAAACTATCGTTTTCAAGGGCATTCTATACTGCTTTGAGGCGTGGTCCGGACTCAAGGTTAACTACCACAAGAGCGCTATTACACCGATTGCTCTGAATCCGGAAGAAACAAGGGAGCACGCCTCCATTCTAAATTGCTCCGTCAAGAGGTTCCCAATTCAGTACCTGGGATTACCCCTATGACCAGGGAAACTCAAAAAGGCGGACTGGCTACCCATCATCGACAAGGTGGATAAACGTCTCGCTGGTTGGAAAGGGAAAGCCCTCTCCCTGGGAGGGAGAGTCACCCTTATCAATGCTGTCCTGACTAACCTACCTACCTATTACCTATCCTTCTTCGAGATGCCTCGGTGGGTGATTCAAAGAATTGACCGTACTAGGAAACGGTTCCTATGGAAAGGGGCAGACCCAGATCGAGGAGGATATCATCTTATCAAATGGGAGAAAGCGTGTATGAAAAAGATACACGGAGGCCTCGGCATTATCGATCTCCGGGACATGAATTTGGCCCTGCTGGGTAAATGGTGGTGGAAGGTTTTTCACCCCAATGGAGAAGGATGGCAACAGTTCGTCCAGGGGTACCTGCGCGGGAACGGTACGAGAAACCTGGGGTTCAGGGTAGGCCCTAGGGTCTCTCACTTCTGGAAAGGGATCGCTAAGGCGCACGGCCCTTTCAATAGCTGCGTCAAGTCAGTCATTGGTAATGGTAGGCTGACCAGGTTCTTGTGGGACCAGTGGTGCGCAGATCATTCTCTCAGCTCCTTGTTCTGGATTTATACGCTCAAGCCTCCCGTCCACACTGTACGGTGGCAACAACCTGGAAAAGAGGTGCTTGGAACCCAGCCTTCAAACAGCCGCTCGACGCGGCTTCCCTGCGCAGGCTGACG
Organism: Hemerocallis citrina; assembly: GCA_017893485.1. Lineage (NCBI taxonomy): Eukaryota > Viridiplantae > Streptophyta > Magnoliopsida > Asparagales > Asphodelaceae > Hemerocallis > Hemerocallis citrina. Next base: position 15,337,133 of record CM030360.1, read on the forward strand.
GAACTTAATGCTTTCATCACTAGCTCCGGTGCCAGTTGCTCTCAGGGTCCCGACAAGCTGGCCTGGGACCTGGAGCAGGATGGTAAGTTCTCAGTCCGTTCGTTGTACAACCGGGTCCACTTTCGGGGATGCACACCAAATTGGTCTAACGTAGTGTGGAAAACAAAGGCGCCGCTGAAGATTAAAGTCTTCATTTGGTTGGTATTGAATGATGCTATCCTAACCGGGGAGAACTTGAGTAAACGACAACCAAATTTGGATGTACAGTGTGGGTTCTGCCACCTCAACGTGGAAACCAGGGAACACCTATTCCTTCACTGCCATAGGAGCAAGGCGGTGGTGACAGAGGTTCTCAATGCATTAGGGGCAAGCCATTACCCTCATTCTTATGAAGACCTTTGGGTGGGGCCACTATTTGCGACGGAACGTAGAGCGATGAGAGAGGCGTGGTTCCTTGCGATCGCCGCTATGACCTGGGTGCTTTGGCTAGATAGAAACAACCTTTATTTCCGCAATACCCGCAATTCCATTTCTGGCAATTTAACTCATATTATGCATCTAATCTCATTTTGGGCAAATGTCGCAGCAGCAGGTCCCAGGGGCAGAATTGCTACAGTGTTCCAAGTGCAGGACTTTGACGACGACGAGATTGAGATTGGACCGACTATTGACTGAGTCGGCTGCCACCAGTTGTGTGTCCCACCACCCCAGGGCTTGTTGGGGGGTAGTAGTGTTTTTGCGTTTTTTCCTTTTGTATTTTGTTCCCGCCCACCATGTTTCGGGGGGAGAATGGTTATGATGTCTCTTTTTAGGACCTTGATGTAAGCTCGGTAGCCTGAGTTATGTTTATTAATTGCTGATTAATGAAACAGGGTGGCCAGATTCCACCTTTTCCTTCAAAAAAAAAGAAACAATAGCCTCACAATCAGTTCTAAGAGCTATTTCTTTTTTTAGAAATTATAAATAATTCAAAATTATCTAATGCGTATGTGATGGCAAGAAGTTCTGCATCAATACTACTAATATTACATTTTTTTCTTTATACTTGCCACTAGTGTACCTACATATTCTTTTGGTCTTCTACCCTGTGCATTTATTTGGTTTAGCAATAAGGGTTGCTCCCCACCATGTACTGCAATCATCTGTCTCAACGATGAGAATGGATTTCAATTTGCCATATCATCACTTTTTTACAAATAAAAATATCACTGTACAGAAGTTGGCTTTAACCATAGAAACATGCAAACGAACTCATCCAACAATTTTTTATCATCATATTTGTCAATATTATTGTTTTAGTTTTATGAACAAGGCCGTAGCTATTCACCCACTCCCCTCGTGCTTTGTCTCATTCGATAATATAAGGCTGGTGCAAATTAAGAGAGTTGGATTCCTGGATCTCTTGCTCACTAGCGCAGCGGCTTATCACTCCAGTACTATGACACTTGTCAACAATCAAATTAATGAATCTTAAAATATTAGCATGCATTATGTACATGTTTGTCTTTTTCTTCAATCCTTCTTTACTCATCTGTATTATGACAATTATATGTAAGGTTATACAAACAATATCTACACGATTATATATGGTCTCAATGGTTTCCATAAAAGTGGAGGAAAATAGATCCAGATCCTGACTAGAGGATTGTAGTGCATAGAAATTTCAAAATTTGAAAGTAATCATATTAGTCTTTCACTGAAACAGTTGAATATAAAGCCACAGTAAACTTGCATTGTTTGCCATGATATGAAGTACATTAATATTACACAGGAAAAATTAGAATATCAGCACAATAAATTCAACAAACAAATAGTATGTGTAAGTGTGAAGATAAATAATAGAGGCTGTTATTCTCATGTAATCAAATTATGCCAGTAACTAGGGGTTTCTACAAACAATTATTGCATCTAATCGGCTCAAAATCATATAACTATATGAGTCAAAAAAAAATAAACAAAAAATAAACAAAAAAATTAAAAAAAAAATTACAAAAGAGTTTGTATCAGAAGCCTCTGTCACTATGCTTGTTGTTAATAAGCCTCAAGAAAACTTTCGCTACATTAACAACCAGGTGGAAAGCTCTCTCATGTTCAATCCAACAAAACCCCGAGAACCTCGGGCTCCCCAATCGAAACATTTTATAGAATGGCCGAGGCTTTATGAGAACTCCATGCTTCATAATCTTCTCTACTCTCCCAACCAAGGTCTTTGCCATTCCATGCTTCATAATCCATGTTCTTGAATCTTCCCTTCAGCGATCTTGTTTAAGTACGGCAATTTAGTAACCACAAAATATAACTCAATGTACTTTAATGCATACTTCAAATAACATGCCAAAACAATATTGGTTTTTTAAGAGCATTTTTTATTGTTCATTTTCTGAAAATGGTATATTTTTACTATAATAGGTTGACTAGCCAACCTATTAGTTCCAACAAATAGGGGACACAGTTGATCAAAACTAGAAACAATACCATATTGATAGCCGCTTATTAGTCATGTGTATGAAAAGAGATAAGGATACTGACATAGTTCAGAAATGAAAGCTTGTATCCATATCTGACATTTGACAATGTCAGAAATGGGTATGAGATGCTCAGATACATCTATAAATCAGACATTACAGGGTCCTATCAGTCAGAACAAATTTGAGAGGAAATCCTTACAGTTGTGGTCCATGTGGACACAACATGTTTTATTTTAAAGATGGCACGAGAATTGCCATCACATATCATATAGATAACTCAAACTGATACATCATAGATACAAACTTACTCAAAATAACTCACGGGACATAAAGTCTACAAATACAAAATACATAAGGATTCATAAACAACAAGAACCCTCCAAGAAGCTCAAACATCGCCACCCATTTCTCCAAAAGTGACAAACAACCTCCAACTACACTCCCCTACAAGCAAAGGAGTGAAGAATGACAACATCCTATTAGTAGTTGACGTTTCTAGAAATACCCTCTTCAGTAGGAACAAAGGTCCGTTTCGCGCTTTATTCCTAGCATCTGGAATGGATATCCAAGATGAGGTGAGAGAATATATTTTAGGAATCAATTGTAAAAAGTTGCAAGAGTGACTTCTAAAGCACAAATCATTTCTATCTAACCAAATGACCCATAAAAAAGCTGCAACTAAACAATCCCAATCCCTCTTCCTCACATGAACAACTTCACAGTCTCTAAATTCTCCCCATAAATGAGATACTCGCAGGCAGGGTCGGCTCGGAGATCCGGGTTGCCCTAGCCGAACTCATGTTTTGTTGCCCTTTAGTAAAAAAAAATTTAATACTAACAACAAAAGGTAAAAGTAAAAGCAAATAAAATAAATTTACGCAAAGCCATGAAAAGCATTAAATGTACACTAAACCATGGAAAGCAATTTATGCAAAAATATTTCCTGATTTAAAATAAAAATCAATCTAGGAACAGAAAATTTTGTAAGCTTCAACAAAGTTACAGAACCCACAAACTAAATCTAAAAGCGTAATTTGAAGCAATTCTAAAACCCCAAAACTAAATCTACTTACCACACTGTTGCAGCAATGACAGTATATTCCAGAATCTTTTATATACCCATCACGTAGTTTCTGTTAATAAAAGGAACTTGTTAGTGAAAAAGAGGAAACATATAATGGTAAACTTAAGCAATAAAAATAGTAATTGATTAATAAATACTAGGCCTCGAACATAATACCTACTTTGGTTCCCTCATGTAAAATGTCATCCATGAACACCAACTTGTGGAGGCCCAAATCCCTTCACAAATGACAATTCAGAAAATTAAGTTTAAGTTGAAGCACAAGATTTGTGGAAATCAATGCATATTAATTAAAGATACCCACTTTTTCTGTGAAGATGTTCTCCTATATAGGCCAGCACAAGTGTACCGACAAATCATTCTAAAATATGTTAGGTATGTTGTCAGGACTTATCTTTATGTTTCAAGGATTTATCTTTGATAAAAGCATGATTACATTGTTTTTAAAATCTTCAACTACATCATAAAGTCAAACAAAATATGATTACATTTGTAAAATCAAAATTACATTCGGATTATAATTTGGTTCAAAGAAATATGCTTCTCCTTGCATTTCTTGAAGCAAATTCTTCAATTAAGTCATCATACTTAAGCTTCTCCAAAAATTCATTCTCGATTGAGATCATAGACAATCCACTCAATCTTTCTTGTGACATGGTAGTCCGAAGGTAAGTTTTTATCAACTTTAACTTAGAAAAACTCCTCTCCGCCAAGGCAACTGTAACCGGTAGAGTCAACAAAATTCAATAAGCAAACCATGCACTTTGGAAACACCTTCGTCCCAATAAGATCTTATAAAGTTAAGGATGTCAATTGATTTGATTATCTCCTTTGGCAATATTTTTTTCAACTCTCTAAGATCTTGAAATAACTCTTTCCCATAAATATCACATTGTTGGTCATGTTCCAAGAAGCTTTGTAGTTTAGTGCAGTGCTCCCTCAATTTCTCTTCACTAACACTTACGAACTTCGCATTAAATAAAAATTCAAAGATTTCTTCATAGAGCTCAAATTGTTTAAACCGGTCATTTAATGATGTAAGAGCTTGATCTATGATGTGGATAAAGTATGTAACTATAAAATTATCCTCCGGTGATTGGCTTCTCCAACTTGACTCGAATGTAGAGATTTTTGAAATTTTGCATCAAATAATTTAGAAATTGAGCCCACTAGTGATTGTTACATCTTTGCGTTGCTTGACCCTCCTATTATGAGATCCGGAATTTTGTTTCCGAAACCTCACTCGATTTTTGTCATTTTCATTCTCGTCTGGGACACGTGCGACGTGGTCTCGACTGTTAATTTCTGGAATTTAGTGATAAGAATGGGATGCAGACGTAAGTCACAAGTCCTGTCGGAACTTAGGAGATGGACTCATAAGTTTCCGTCTATGTTCTGGGTTATCAATACGAACAAGGAGCAAGAGTGTAACTCTAAGTCTCTAGGCAGAATAGGGGTGGCCCTATCGATTCGCCTTATATTCATGATAACTTTGGTAGGGGCAAGAGTGGAGAAGGACCATGATTCCGGCAGAGCTGATGATCACCGGCCTGACCGGGAGTGGAGAGGGACCGCGATCCTGTCGGAGTGGAGAAGGACCATGATCTGAACAAACAGGGTGATCACTGTCGTTCAGAGTAGAAAAGAACCACGATCCGACTACAGGAGCGAAAATGGACCGCATATGCTGCAGACTCTACCAGTCACTAGATGAATGTCAGAAACAGGAAAGAGTACAAGAGTATGATGCATGGCGAGGGATTGAACCCTATTATCTGGAGAATACGAACTCGATTTGGGGAGTATGTAATATGGGATGCATACGTTTCCAAATCAAGTTTGCATTAGATTAAGAGCATGATGTGCATATGAATTGTGCATTAGAATCTAGATCATGACATACACCGACACTTATGGTTTGACTTTCACATTTTTCTTCTGCAACAAATATTGATTGTTGAGGATTTTGGAGATTGTGGTTTTCATCCGCGTTGCGTCGGTTGTATTCAACTGACGTGCCCACAGTTTGCTAATGCAGGATCGCTGATCGTGGAGCAGGGGACTCGAACTGCAGAAAGCATCCAAGTGGAAGATATAGTTTCCTTGCGTAATGTAAGTTTCTAATTTCCTGTAATTTTTCTGTGTTGTGTACTCATTGAAGTAAAGATTCCGGGTAAGTGTCACGAGCTCCTAGTGTGTGGAACTCGGGACGCTAGACACTTGCTGCAATTGGTCGTGTGAACCAAGAACCTATAAATAAATACGAACACATTCCTACAAGTTCCCAAAAATTATAAATTTGTATCAAGTTGGAACTGGTAACTAATCTCAACATAGAAGTATTGAAAAAACTCATATAAGCAAAAAATCTCAAATATCCTTGGTTGTGAGACATATAATTGTCACTATAAATAAGAACCATGATTCCAACAGTAGTAAATAATATTGACATAATAAAAGTAAGTAAATCGATTAAGTGTCTGAACACTAAAGAAAGAACATTATTGATGGTCCAAGACCAAAGATATTGATAAATAAATTTTCCATTTATTGTTGAATAGCTAAATTAACCGAAAATGCCATAACTAGACATCAAACCACTCAAATAAGCCCACATACGATGAATATTTTTTGTTGCTGTCGGAATAAGCAGGTCTAAATTCTATTAAAAAATTAACTAGAAATGGAAGAAAGGTATTATTCACGCATATTTATATGTATGTTCCATTAAAAAAATCTTAATTATTTAATTATTACCAATTCAGAATTTTTTTGGGAAAGAATAAAAAAAATCAACAAAAAAATATATGAAAAACTCAAATATTTGAATTTTTTATTATTCCGACTTTTCCCAGATATTGGAAACATTCAAATTCAAAAGATTCTAATTGGTTGGTTACCCACTGTGAAAAAAGTTGTCTATCATCATCAAATAGAAATATGAAGTTGCAAGATGTTGGATCCAATCAAACAAGCATATCCGAAAGGAGATGAGAAGTGGCTTATCAGATCAAGATAATGATCCGTAAGAAGATGAAGGAGCAACTTTTAGTTTGGATATACTCATATTGAAGAGGATCCAAGTGAAGGTTGGTTCAGGAATATCATCAAACACATTGTATGCTGGCATAAGAGTCAAATTTGAGATGAATCGAAGTTGGGTCAGTTCTGTGGAGGGTTAAAGAAGAGTAGTTTAGGATGATTCATATCTGAACGACGAGGATCTCGAGGCAAGAACGATGCCGCAGTTGCAAATTGACGAGAACTTTGACGATGACAATCAAGAAGTCAAAAGTCGTAGAAGACATAGGTCGACGCGTACGAGGAAGCTGATGACGGTTCTCGGCCACGAGAGAGCAATGAGATTTGGATTAAATCTGGATTTGGCATTTGGATTTGGATGGGGAATTGATTCGGGTCGTGTCAGGTCGAATTCCAGGGACCGGGTTGGATCTGGCCGTTCCAGATTGGGCGCAGAACCGCAGGCCCAATTCAGAGTGAACCGGGCTCGGGTCTTGGGTTTCGGGTAGAATCTGAAAGCCCCAAAATAGAGGGGCTAGGGTTTGGAAGAAACCCTAGCAGGAGGCGGCAGGGCACTAGAGGCAGCGCAGGGAGATTGACGGTGAGGCAAAGCAAAGCAGTGCAGGGTGTTGCGCTTGTTGCTATCTTCGGCGGCAAGGTTGGAAAAAGATGAAGAGGAGGTCCAACGGTGCAAAGGAGGGCTACACTCGGGAGGATGGACGACGACGGTGTGAGTTCCGGTGAAGTCAAGAACGGGAAGAAGAAAAGGATAGGATTTGGATCTGGGATGATTTTCGAATTTTTTTTATTTTTTTTAATGGCTGCAGATCTAGGGTCTCTTATTGGATGGGAAAGAGAGGATCGGTGCTCTGATACCATGATAAGAATGAGAAAGTAATTCTATAGATCAAAATGAAGCACTCATATAAATAGGCAAAGCTAGTGACAACTTACAATATAGACCCTTTAAAATATCAATATAACACCCATACATCATACACTCAAACACTTCACACTATACAACTATAACTTCAATACTTACGTTGCAAGAGTAACGATTATTAGACTAATGGCATGTGCTTTGCACATGTTTCAGGTATTTTGTCTCGTATAATTTTATTGGCAGATAAAGAGGTGGTCCTTACTGCTTTGGTAAATGAAGGAGTATATGTCTGGAAAATGAAATGCTTCCCCATGGTAGAGTGGGATAAATAAAGTAAAAATATGATTGTAAGATTTTTTTAAAGAAAGATTGTTATGATTTATTAAATACTAGATTTGCCCGTAGGCACGTGCCTACGGCACGTCTTCGGAACGATACAAAACATGAAAAGCCCTGTAAACAGTAAACAACAATTATGTAGCTCAAGTTTGAATAGTATGACAATAATTAGTTGACAATAAAAGTCCATATTTTCATTAGTATATATATTGAAAAATAATTATAAATGAGGGTGTAAAATCTAACTTCTTAGAAATTTAAGTGTGGAAAATGATAAAATTTAACTCTTAAAGAGATATTTGCTATTTTCAATATAACATGCGCAATAAAAAAACATAAAAATTCTAAAAATTTACGAACCTGAAATCTTAAAATCTAAATTTCTAAGTAAATAAAGAAAGAATGAGGGAGAGGGATAGGGATAGAGAGAAAGAGAGAAATATGAAAAAGTGAAGAGAGAAGAGAGAGATAGTAATAAAGTAATGAGTTTTTAAGTTTTGGGGGGAAAATTTTGGTTTTGGGGTTTGAAATTTTGGAAGGAAAAATGTGTTTTTGTAAGGTTAGATCTGAGCCTTTGATTTTGGGGGGATTGAAGGTAAGCCACTTGATAGCTTTCTTTGTGTTTTATTATATAGATTAATTACTCTGGTTTATTTAGACCATAGTTAGGCACTTCATCATATAAGTCTATGCTGTATTTCATTGTTTTCTTCTCAAACTAACCTGTTATGTAAATGAAATTATCGTTCAAATTATACCTGCTAATGTAGGGGATACTGGATCTTCGAGGCCAGGTTGAGGTGCATCTTTGTTCAAATAATATGCTCTAAAAAGGAAAAGTGAATGAAAATTTTATTAGCGACAGTTATAGACTCACAGTAATACAAAAATAAATGGTCTTTCTACATGTTAGATCCACTGACAAGAAAGCCCATTCCTCTTCTCAAATTCCTGATCAAACATAGGCCGACCTTGTGCCATTACCAAGAAACTAAAGAACCACAAAGTTGAAGAACAACTGCATACAACCATTTGACATCAACTACGAAAGGCAAGCACAAGGCCTTCACAACTTAAATATACTAGTAATATACACGTACGATCTACGTATTAATTTTTTAAAAAAATTTAAAGTAAAAACCCTGATTTACACGTGCGATGCATGTCTTAATAAATATGATTATATATTTTTAAAAGTAAATGTGAAAACTATAATGGGAGAGTTGGAGGTGCACGTGCACTGCACATAAGTAGGTAGATTTACAACTCCAACTCTTCCATTAAAATAGTAGAGATTATATATTATATTATAGATACATAGACAGATAGTAATTTTCACGTGTGATGCACATTTAATATATTTTTTAAAAAATTAAAGTAAAAAATCTGACGTAGTGAGGACTCGAACCTGAGACCTCTTTCATATTAGTTATGCACGTGCAATGTACGCGTTGGTAGATTTACAAATGACACTAAGGCCTTCTCTCATTATAATATTAGAGATAGTTAGGGGTATTATATGAGTATTATATTTTTATATCATTGGTGCAAACAGAATCAAAAGAAGATATCTATATAATAAAACACAAAGAAAGCTATCAAGTGGCTCTCCTTAAATCCCCCTAAAATCAAAGGCCCAGATCTAACATCACAAAACACATTTTTACCCCAAAAGTTTCCCCCCAAAACTCAAATTCAAATCCCCTCCCAAAACAACTCATTTATTTATTTAATTATTTCTCTCTCTCTCTCTCTAGTATAATGTGCGTGCGATGCACGTCTAAAAAAAATAAGTCATCAAATTAAATGAATATATATTGAATAAGAAAAAAATAGTTTATATTTGAATGTTTTGATTTGGGCTACACGTGCGGTGCACATTTATATTTATTGGATATAGTTTGGACGTATATTATACGTGTTTATATAGTTACAAAGTTAGAGTTTGTTTGTTACAAACCCCACCTCTCCCATTAAAATAGTAGATAGATATATATATATATAGGGAGCTCTTCGGTTGAGAACTAATTTTGGTGAGAACTCCGTGAGAACTCAATGAGTAGACCCCCATGAAAAATCCGAACCGACCATCTCGTTCTACACGCCTAAGATAGCATAACATAAAGAATTCAAATAATTTGAAGTTCATTTTCCCATCCATCAAATGGAGTAGAATTTTTAGCCATACAATTTTGCGATGATGTAAATCGTGGAAAAACAAACATCAAATTACGTAATTTCTTTATGTTATGCTATTTAAGGCGTGTAGAACGAGATGGCATGTTCGGATTTTTCATGGGGGGTCTACTGCTTGAGTTCTCACGGAGTTCTCACCAAATTAGTTCTCAACCGAAGGGCTCCCTATATATATATATACTTATGGAAACATGGACTTTTATTTACAACTAATTATTCCTATTGAAACTTGAGCTACATAATTGTTGATTTACTGTTTACAAGGCTTTTCATATGTTGTATCGTTCTGAAGACGTGCCGTAGGCACGTGCCCACGGACAAATCTAGTATATAAATACGGAAAAAATAAATCTTTAAACTTTATATGCACGATGTGAACCAGTAATACAAAACCATTAGAAGAGTGAATTAAATTGAAGAACTTGTCAATGAGAACATATTTAAAAATGTAATGTTGATCATCATCATAAATAAGAAATCCAATTATAGGGCTAATTATTAGGGAACAATGTTAAGATATCAGAAGAGGGAAAGAATATGCAACTATGAATTAGTGGACCTCCACAGATTAGTCATGCAATTAGCATTGCCCCTAAAGAAACATCGCCTCCCTCGCGACAAGGTCTCAGTTAGCACGTACCCCTCCAAGCTAAAACACTCGGATTGAGACATGAGACCTTGTGCGGTCACTAGACATGCTATATGACAACTAAAGTCTATTGAGAATGTTAAGGAGATGTGTTTGATTGTGAAGGGCTAGATTGAGGAGATACTGCTATATAAAATGACTGTCCAATCTATTCAGCAGCTCTCTTATTTATAGCCTCGAAAAACCGAAAATTCGGATAAGAAACAGGGGAAACAAAATAGGAAAGAAAGAAAAGAAAACACACAAGAGAATACAACAAAGAAACTGAAAGCAGAACTCTTTGAACTACCAAAAACAACTAAGCAAATTTTCAGGTATTCAATTTGAAATTAAAATGCAACTCATATCCAGAACTTACCAAACAAGCCCAGTACGGATACAAAACCCCAAGTTTTTCATAGATTTGCAATATGCAGGATCCCTGGTGGTCTTCCGTGTAAAGGTCTCCTCGTGCTCCTCTACCGCTATTCCTTTTTTCTGTTTTCTTTTGTAAGGACTGATTCTGATCCCTAGGTTCCCGTTAAGGCATTCTCATATAAATGTTGAATGATCATCATTGTCGAATGTTTTGCCCTTCGAAGAGTGTTAAACCTATAATTGTTCTCCTCACATAAACTCAAGAAATCCACCCTTGTGTCCAAAATACTAGTGAACATTTTCACCTCTTCCTCCCCGTCCTGAAAGCACAAAAACTACTTACCTTTTCTAAAAAAGTGGGAGGGAACTATTTGAAGACAATCATTAGATCAAGTATTAATTGAACAGAAAAGGATTGTACCATGTGAGGCATAAATCCACTCTTCGTTGTTTCATGGCACCTGAATAAAGAAACACAAAGTTTTAAGACACTTATTTAGACGTGAAAAAGTAGTACATATCTATATTTATGTGTTGTTAATATATAACAATGAGTTGATAAAGACCAGTATTTTTCTACTTCGCATATAATTTGTTGAGTTGCAAATCATTTTCTCTATATTTGTCACTACTTTTTCCATTTCGAAAGAAAATCTAATGGGTAGTTTACTCTAAAAATATAAATGTTCGGCAAAAGATAAAATTGTAACAAACCGACTTTTGCACTTTCGCCAACTATGACAGAGAGTGCTCATTTTCATCTTACAACTTCGTGTTAAAAAGTGAGGAAGTTTGCCAAGAAAGGAAGTATCACTAAAAAAATATTTAATCGCCTAGTATAAGCTACAATAGTAGGGAAAGTTGGCCAAAAGAGTAAGAAGGTGTAACTAAAAAAATTGTTTTACTGCCTCGTATAAACAAGACTCTTTCACTTCATCTTTTCGATTTCACTTCTTTCATCGAAACGAACAATTTTTTCACCTTCAATATTTATATAACAAGGATACTTTAGGAAAGACTTTCACACTTTCACACTTTCATTCCACTCACACAATGCCAAACAGCCCCGAACAGAAAGGTAAGGATTACATGGTTGGTTACAGTGACAATGCATAAGCAATCAGTACATATGAAAAGAAACACAAAAAGAAAAAAGGAAATGTACAAGAAATATTGAACCAATAAATCAAAAATACGAAAAGAACACTTACCTTTCACGAACTGGAAAATCATTATCATTGGGCCGCAACTTGATGATTATATTGTCTTTCTTGTACTTGCGTATGAAATATTCAAACTGTAAAGATTTAGATACGTAGAAGTAAACTGGAAGCAACTTCTCAGAAGAAGAAAAGCAGAGCAACTAATTCAATTCTTTTAAGGGTACTTTTTAAATAATTTAATTCTTTTAAGGGTATTTTTTCTCTTTTTTTGTTTTGTTTTATAAAGTGGGATTCCACTGTGTTTCACAGATAAGAGACCAATAAAACAGAGAGTAGTTAATTTTAAAAAAAGAGGTAATCCACCTTGGTATTACAAATAACAGTTGGAGATAGTGGTTGTTTTTAGTTAATGAATAATGACACCTTAGAAAGGCTTGAAGATGCTTACCTTTTCTACTACTGAACTTGAGGCTAACTTTCCCTTCATTTTCTTTGCCACACTTCCATTAAAGGTGTTCCTTTTATTTGCTTCATCGTTAAAGATGTTCCCAGCTAATTTGGGCAAAAAATCGCCATCAAAATATGGCAACGTAAATTGCGCAATGTTCCTTTCACTATTTCGCTTGAAGTATTGATCATATAAATTAGTACAGTCCACCGCAATATTTTCCTTTTTAGCTTTCCGTATGAGTGCATGATACCTAAAAAAAAGGCATTCCGTTTATACCATTCAAGACAGGATAAGGCGGACTTAGAACGATTTGAGATTTTACACTAAACCACTTACCATTGTCGAAGCCTAGAGACTGAAGGCATCTTCTGTTCGTCTGGATGGTCATAAAGGATAAAATCATCATTCTTGCCAGGTGGGTAGACCCATAAATGGCAATGAGTAAAGCCCCTCTTGCTGCAGTAGTCAAGGTACCCAATCTGATTGCAGAAAAAATTTGAATAATAAAAGAGTTAAGTACCTAAAGTAATAAACATGTTTTACAATGCTCCCAACAAATACCTATTAGTGGATTTTAATTGGAAACCAAGTATGGTTTGTTAGTTTGACTTGAAATGTTGGCGGCCCCAACAATTGACAAAAATGAAATGAAAATGCCTACTTATTCCAAACCCTAGGCACCAAGTCCACTTCCACCAAACCCCACCTACCCCAATTAGGGGATGTAGGCATGGCCAAAGATAACAGCGGATGGTGTCAAAAATGGGGGAATTGTCTCCTTCCACTTCCCTATAAATTGAGATGCTACGGGAAGTGGTGGGAAGGCAAGCAAAACCAAAGGCAAGAAGTAGTAAGAAAGTAAGGGAGAAGTTTTCTTTCATTCTCTTTTGTCTCTCTCGAGTCTTGCGTAAGAGAGTACACGATTGGGCTCTATTTTGAGTGGGTTTTTTTATTGTGTGAGACATAGTGAGTGTATCGTTGTATTCTCCCCTTATAGTGAAATCTTGGGTGATCCTCTTTTTGTGTTGTGCCTACGTCTATACCAAACTCATTCCGTACATTTTGCAACTACTCTCATTAAAGATATCTCACCAATTTCCTAACATGGTTAGCTTAATAACATATAGATATATAATCAGAATGAGACCTATTCTATTATTAAAAAACGGTAGAATTTACTTCAAATTCTAAAAGAGAAACTTCTGACCAAAACTGCCCTAGTTTAAATTTAAAATAAGCTTTAAATAATAAATATTAAGACTTTCATCAAATACGTTCGTCCAGTTGAAATGAGAATGGATTGTTTTGCTTGTGCTCCAAATCAATATGTCAAGGAAAAATAACAATTCTTATTTACTAATAAAATTTTTGAGGAAGATAAGAGACATACCAATATTTCATGATAAACATAGGTACGCAGAGATTCACCAGTCGCTGCACTGGTTCTAGGTCTGAAGTAGTTTACAGAGTCTATGTAAGAAAGATAAACACGCCTTTGATTTGGGCCTGGGCAATCAAGATCATACTCTTGGACATAGGCAGCAAAAAGACAAACATCTACACCTCCAATCTTTTGAAACAATAGAATAACCTGAAAAATAAACAGAATAAAGAGATGAAAATCAATAACACCAACTGATGGAAAATTAAGAGGTTTGCAATTCGTTTGATGGGCAAAAGGTTGCACCTTCGAATTGTAAGGAAACTCTTCGGGATAATTATTATCTTTTAGGAACTCTTTTCTAAATGAATCCATCACTTTCACTTTCTTGGAAACTGATGAAACTACTCGGACAACTAGAGCTTCTGCCCCTACTACCTGAGAGTCAGGAAAAAATAAAAAAAGCATTTAGTTAATTAATTTTGTAGTAAAAATAGTTGTAAATGTATTCTTGAAAATTTTAAAAGTTGGTGTCAAAAATAATAAATAATAAGAAGGTTTTTCCAAATAGAAAATTTTAGTGTTTAGTCAGAGAAGACTAGAGTTTGCTCTACCATGATAAACTGCTACAAGAGAATTATCTTCATTGTATTAGGCCTCCAATAAGAGGGAATATAAACAGAACAAGGCAAATGATATATGGTAGGATAAATAATAAATAATAAATAATATCTAATTATATAATGTACCATTGATAGAATATATTATTTAACAATATACAATAAGAGGTATAAAGTACAACAAGCAAATTGAATTACCTGATTAATATTTTTGCCCAGATCATTTGCCCTTTTCTGCCTGTCCTCCTCTAACCGACTTGAAAGCCATTGCTCTATATGGTCACTCAACTTAGTTCGTGGTAACTGCTTTGCCTCAAAGAAATCACTCTTTGCCAAGCTTTGAGGAATAGTGCTTTCAATCTCACATACGTAACAGTTCGCACAAGTGTATTCAGCTTGATCACCCTCGTTCTTTTTATCATTGAAAAGAGCACATATCTGATGTTGCCATTTCTTGCATTTGTCACACTGCACCCACTGGACAGTTCATTGACATATAAAAAGGGGGGGAAATGAAATCAGACCAATAATAGCATGGGATGAGAGAGAGAGGGGAAATGAGAAACTAACCAGTTCATTAGTTGCCGAGTTTTCCATCTTCTCAAACTTAGCAGTCGTGGACTTGTAGCATTCTGTGTAGCATCTTTTACATATCAATCTAGCACCTCCCACATCTGCCAAATCAATAGTATAGAATGCTCCTTTTCGTATGCAATGACGGCAATACGAACAATAACTACGGGATTTTTCAAAAGTAATTTCAGTCAACCCACATAAACTGCAGCAGTTCTCATCCACAGAACCCTCCATTGGCTTCTCTTCATCTCTAGTTTTTCTACTCTGAAAAGAAATAGAACAAACAAACCAACATAGTTTAAAATTAACTAAATAGTAGTTATTTATTAAATACAAAGACCAATATCTACTACTAGTATACATATACAATGCCTAGTTTTGTAATATATAAAAGAGAGAGCGTATACGTTGACTTCCATAATAGTGAGGCATAATAGTGAGGTAAGAAACCTTGTGATGGAACTGATCATTGTGACCAAACAAATTTTTGTGATTATACAGTTAATTTAACTACCTTTTCTCATTAGTGTAGAATTTAAGACTAAAATCAGTACTTTAAACTAACCTTCTGGTTGGTCTGCCTGACATCTAATATGTGCTCTTTAACTTCCTCGCTTGTAAAGGAGTTGATCAAAGAGGCACAATTTCTTTTTTTCCTTGTCTCGTTCAAACCAGCAGCAAATTGCATAGGAACACTAGAGTCAACTGCCTCAGAAGAATTCCTGTCTACCATCTCTTCATTCTGCATGCAAACAGGAATATTTGTAACTGGAAGTAGTTATTTTGTTGTCAAAAGGTTGTATCGAAGAGGTCCTAGAAGCGTCCCGGTCATAAAAATAGATTATATATGGACTACTTGCAAAAGAACCACAAGAAAGAGCAGTGATCCTTTGATATTTTGGGTTGCCGCGTAATCATAAACCAAAATAATGCATGGATATCAGGGCAAGTCAGGGCAAGCATATAAAAGTTACTTATAACCTAAATTGAACTAGTTTTTCATATCAAGAGAACTATGCAAATCTTGACAGTACTTTTGTTTATGCACCGGTTTTGTAGTTCATTGATGTTAAATACGAACTATGGACGGATGTCCTCTTTTCATGTTTATAGATATCAAGTCGCCATAATGCAGCTGCATGGAACTTCCATTTCTAACACTAGTGGTGTTTCAAAATAGTTTGGAAAAAAAGGTTTTTAAAGTATATAAGGAAATAGTTGAGGGGCAAAGGAAGTGAGAGGAAAGGGATGCAAGGTTATAAGCTTAGCAATTGTAACTATCTGAAATGAGGGATGACTATTGGAAATTAATCCAAGCAAAATTTTAACCTAACAAGTAATAGGTCATATGAACTAGCTATTAGTAACTGAATGAAAATCCAACACTCAAAACTTACCATCGAAAAGTTGGAAATTTTCTTATCATATCATTTATTCCAAATTTTCGGTAGGCAACATGAATATTTTCTCTCCATTCAGTTAAATATAATTTAAACTTATAATTCAAAATAAAATTCACTCAAAAGTTCATGAAGTCAATCAACTAACCTGATCATTGTGTGATATTTCTATTATCAATTCCTTATCTTGCTCATCAGCAGAAGGTGACGCATTGATGTTTTCACACAACTCTTCTTCTTGCTCATTTTTGATAAAATTCGTTTCTAGATCAGAGGGATCCATAGTATTTCCTCGTGTAAGAGACTCCTTTACAGTCCCTTCCTCCTGGAGATTCTTGTCTGGCTCATCATAATCATTACACATGCTTCTGTTTGTTGAATCATATAACTGTACAAAGTCGCCAATCTTAACAAGATTAGAATTAAACTATGAATATGTGTGTTCCGTGTTTCCGACTGATAACAGCAAATGAATAACGTTCTCTACCAAAACAAGAATGAACAACCTTTTTTCTCCATCCAGCCAAACAATAGTTGAAACTTCCAATGTTAAATAAAACTTTACTAAAATTTATGAACTTGTTAACTAACCTGATTGCTGCACAGCTTCTCTCTTATGGTTTCCTTAACTTGCACAGAGGGATCCACACAAATTTCTTCTCTACGAGATTCTCTTACAGCCTCCTGGAGATTCATGCCTGACATGACGTCTTCGGTACTCAAATGTTTGCTCATCGGTTCCAATAACTGTACAATGTTATCAATCTTAACATGATTAGAATGAACATACTGAGAATTTGTTATTCTTGTTTCCTACAGGTAAGACCAAAATGATTAAAGCTTTATACAAAAACAATGAAATGAACCATTGAGTTGTAGCTCAGATGGTAATGGGGATGGGTAAAGGGAGATCTCAGTTCGAAACCAAACTACGTTGTAGACCTTTATTATAATAATAATAATAATAATAATAATAATAATTTATTAAAAAACAATGAAATGAACAACCTTTTTTCTATCCATGTAAATGTAATTTAAACTGTTAGTGTAAATAAAAAAATTTACCCAAAATTTCATGAAATTGTCACTTACCTGAAAGTTGGATGGTTTATCTCTTATAGTTTCCATAACTTGCACAGAGGGCTGCATACAATTTCCTTTTATAAGAGGCTCTCTGCCAGCTTCCTGGAGATTCATGCCTGGCCCATTGTCTTGGTTACTAAATACCCTGCTCAGATCACCTAACTGTACAATACCATCACAGAGATCTTTACGCAATTAGAATGAAGTAAAAAACTGTTATCTTTGTTTCCACTTATAACACCAAAATGGTTAATTCCTACACACACAAAATGAAATGAACAACCCTTTTTCTCCATCAAGTTACATATATTTAACATTCTAATTTAAATAAAAATGTTCATTTTACTCTAAATTCATGAACTTGCAACTAACCTGATGGTTGCACGACTTCTGTCTTATGTTCTTAATATTTTCACCAATCTTAGACTGTTTACAGTGAATGTCTAGAAGCTCTGGTGCATTGATCTCCGGATCAGGCATCTTCCTTTTAGTACAACTCCGCCATTTCTGGGAGTACTTCGCCCAAACCGGCTTACAAAGTTCACAATGACCACGGCATTTCTTGAAATGGCTGAGCAATTCCTTCGTCCTAATACAGCCACAACTTTTATCTCTACACTTCTGAATGTGACACCTAACCAATTCCCCCTTTAAGCAATCAGTGTGCCCACATTTCCTATTGTGGGATAGGCAGCAAATTTCTGAATGTAAAATATCAGAAAAAAACACTCAGAGGTTACAGATATCATGCCAATTCAGGCTCCTTGCCAAAGGACTGGAAACCTTCACTGGCAGTTGTGAAGGTCTTGTATATTGTTGATGGATATGATTCACCTACAAACTTAAATCCAATTTATATATTAGAGATATAAAGTGTTAGTAGCAGAAAGTTAACTAATCGAACTAATTTGTCGTAATTTACTAGAAAGTTCACCTGCACGGCTATTTGGAAGATTATCATTTCCTGATATTTGAAGGTGCATAGGCTGTGATGGTGCACCACTAAGGCCATAATTGAATTGTTGACGATGGACGGCTTGCTCATTAAAATGGTTTTGACGATTGATGACTGTAGAGTGATACTGATCAGGAAATTTCCCTGCATATGTCAAACATATTTTTCTATAGTGAGAAATCCCTTCCAGAATCATCAAAAATATATTTATGTTTATCACTTTCATTAGAAGGAAAGAACAACCTCCTGAAAATGAAACATCTATATAATAAAACACAAAGAAAGCTATCAAGTGGTTCTCCTTCAATCCCCTCAAAAATCAAAGGCCCAGATCTAACCTCACAAAACATATTTTCCCCCCAAAAGTTCCCTCCAAAACACAAATTCAAATCCCCCACCCAAAACAACTCCTATATTTATTTAAATTTTTTTTCTCTCTCTCTCTCAATCCCTCTTCTATTCAAAAAATTAAGAAAATAAATTTTTTTAAAATTTTTAAAAAATAAAAAATTTAAAAACTAAAAAAATTTAAAATTTAAAAGCTTTAAAAAATAGTTCAAAAAAATCAAAAAAAATCATATAATATGTTTTTTGCTGGACCCCAAAAGTTTCTCATATAATATGTTTGCTACTTCAATTAATTTGCACGACCTCCAAAACTATTTTATATGATCAAATAAGGTGCACCGTTTCGAAAACGTGCCATAGGCACGTGTCAATGGGCAAACCGAGTTATTTAACAAGGTACTAAATGTCAAATTTCACCAGCATGTCGGCCAAATATATTTCATGTAGGGAATGTCATGCATTTCAGGTTGTAATACCAAATGAAAATATGTCCTATATATCTTGATGAATCTATTATCATATGACATTCAACTGACACAAATGTAAACTTATAATTCAAATGTATGGATGTCCTTATAAAATGGCATGTTGCTTTTAAAAAATAATAATAATTAGAATGATAAGAATGTAAAAAAAAAAACATGGCCCAAAAAAAAGAAGAAGAAGAAGAAGAAGAATTACGTTCATCATTATTTTGCACTAAAAAATTAATAATATCATAATATAGCATAATAATAAGCATGTCGTACAATTGAGAAAACCATTTCAGTAAATCAGTTCCTCCAATTCTGTTATGAGTTACAAATTTTAGTTGCGCAGAATCTTAGACCTGGTAAATTAACTCAATTTTAAAATGCTTCTCTTAATGCCAATATACAACAAAATTGGCCAACATCTTCAAGCCGATAAGTGGATATCACTAACATATAACCAATTTGTGTTAAAAGGGCATGATTTTATTTATGAAGTCGGTGTTCATTGCCCTCCAATCCAACAGATGAGCTGATAGATCGTTTATTTCAGCGAATATTAAGAGCATTGCTAGCAGATTTGTGAATTGTAACTTGGTCAGAGCTGGAAAACAATCTATACACAGATACTCAAATAAGTATATACGCTCATATGATATTATACTATGTATGTACCTAAAAGCGTGTGGGTTGTGTGCTTATAGAAGGCTTACTAAAAAACTACCTAAAATTTCAACCAAAAACAATTAATTATCCTGAATTCACTTTCATATGTGTACTTACCTACACCTTTCCACTTTACATTTCCAAAAGATACTCCCGTTGCAAGTCTACTGCAAATTTTTCTGTCAGATTTGTCCAATGCGAATTTTATAGCTGTCAGATTCGTCCAATGCGAACTTTATAGACGAAATACCTTTGCCTTCAGTTTTAATATGAAAAGGATTTATCATATTACATAGATCATGCCAGGCCACAATTCCTTAGGTCCAATGTGCCCATGCTGTTCTATATGATATCCTATAACCTTAAAATATATGAATATCCCCCTATTCTCTCCTTTTTCCTCATTCCACCACCTCATTCGTCCTCACAGCCTCTACCACCTCCCCCATTCCCGATCATCACCTTCTGCTCCTCCTCCCTTTGCAGCCACCTTCGTCTCCTTCACCGACACCTCTACCTCCTTCCTGTTGGCAACCCCCACCACTGCATCCTCAATCACCATCTCTACCCCCCCCCCCCCCCCCCCCCCCCCTCTTTCTTGTAACCACCATTATGTGATAGAGAGAGAAAGGGGGTTCTTTTTTCTTTAGAACCGGGATTTGAATTGTTTTAATGATAAACTACGGAGGCATTTTTGTTTTTTGGATAAATCGGGGCTGGCACCATTTTTTCACATTTAAACTGAGAGGGAAACTTTGTTTTGTTTAATCTTTGTTGTTAACACCGTACATGGTTTCTAAGAAGAACTAAAGTTTTGGCTAGTTATTCATAATACAGCAAATCAGTAGTTAATTGTAAATTGCTGTAACTTTAGCATAGTTTTTCATAATTTAGCCATTCATAGATGATTGCAGCATAACCACTCAAACTAGGATCAAGATTATCATGATCTATATCCACTCTGTATAAAAACAAGGCATAAAGTAGGTGAGTCCAAAATTGTGACTTTCATGATTGTATCATATAATCAATGACGCAGTATAAATAGTTAGCAATCTGAAGGTCAAGTTTCAAAAAGATTAACAAAGAAAACTCAATTATACAGATTGAATCTACTCACCATAGAAGGAAGGAGCTCTGGTGGCTGCTGAGTTCGGAAAAGCAAACGGACGCCCAACTGGATTATTAGGTACAAGGTGTTGGTTCTGTTCGTATTTAAAAATTTTAACTTTGGGTTTGTTCAAGTATAGGAGTTCATTCAATTGAAAGGAAAAACTAAGGTTTTTTTTATTTAAAAAAAAGGAAAAAGAAGAAGTCACTGAAAATATTTAACCATGTAGCCAGAAGGGATTTCTTCCTGCCCTTGCAATCGTGATGACATGCCAAAACAATTTAACCTGCAAATATGATCGGAAAAAAAAAAGTAGAATGATATAGAAGAAACTGACATTTAACTTCATGATAGCTAGAAGTGAATAACGTTGTATCCATGAATACAATTGATTAATGTGGTTATGGGATATAATAAACTTACATTATGGTATCCATTTCTCGCTTTCTTGCAATATCAAGTGGAAGATCACTTGACTTTCTATTATATTGATCCTGCATTTGCAAAGAGTATAGCCTTCGCAAGTCATCCATTGATCCTGAAAATTCAGAAATAGTAAAATTCAATTTGAAGTAAAGCAATCAATAAGAAATGAAATGTAAAAAAATCAGAATATATGATCATGTTGAACATAGCAGAAAAAGACCAAATTTTTTAGTGGCTTGTTGTATGAACGAAGTTCATATGTATGGTGTAGATAATTAAATGTGACCAGAGCATCCTTTCCTTCACCAATATTTTTCTTACTCCGAAAAGACCTCTGAGATTACTTAGAAAACTCAAATTTATAAAAGTGTGTATCACGATTCATTGACAACGATTTGATAGTGATGAAATATTGATCCTTCATCTATTCTTCATTCATTCTCAAAGTCAACTCGACTAATGAATTTACAGGGACATAACAGGGACTAAGTCGTTGTTCTTCTTGATGTAGGTGATTGAGTATTGAGTGACTTGATTTAAGGTTCTCGAGTTCTTAATGAGGTAGCCTATAACATTTGAATGGGATTGGACTATTAAAAGGTTCAGGGAGGACACTTTCATCATCCCATGTTCGACGGAAGCGAGGATCCAGATGGTACTAAGCAAGCAGTCATTCTCAGGTGTGGGCTTCAACGTTGTCTTCTAACAGTGGAGTCTCGATTATGGAGAATTCAAGAGGGATAAGATCAAGTCGAGATGGCTGTTAATTTCGAACTTCCCTTCGGAGTGTTGGCAGAAGGAAGGGTTTCAGGGTCTTGTTCAGTGTTCAGTCATTTGGTTGGGTCGAAGAGCTTGATCAAGCGACTAAATTTCTCAATAAGTTCAACATTGCTCGAATCCGAGTTAGCTCTCTCTGAGGGACGGTTATCCCACCGACGATATTCACAACTTACAAAGGGAAGTGCAACAAAGTCGACGTCGCAGCTTAGACGAATAGGTTCGTGCCATGAGCTTGGTCGAAGCCAGAAAAAACTGGCGTGGCATATTTTCGAGCGACTCAGATTAATTCAGAGGTAGACAATGATCCCCCATTGTTGGATGGAGATCATCCACCGGTGGATCTAGCACTCATGAATAAATCCAAAACTGATGCTAAAGATAGAGTGGACATATTTATTATTTAAAAAAAAGTTGACGTGGCTCCTACAGTAAAGGTGGGGGGCCTAAGCAGTGCCAATGAGGGTGCAATGTCTCTCCACGTGGCAAAACATACCGCAAAAAGCCCGGGTCTTGTCGCACGTGAGGTACAATCAATCTCGTACAACTCGAAGCATGTCGCTTTGCAGCGCGAATCAAGTGTGGCGCCACGTGGCATCATATCGAGTCCAAGACAACAGCGTACGAGGTAGGGGTTGTTGGTGTCGGAGGTAAGGAGTAGATGCCCAGAAGGAGCTGTGAGGGAGAACTCCGATTTCAGACGATTTGAAACAGAACGTTGTTGATGTGGCCTCTGCTTTGGTTTCCGAGTCGTTGCAATCCTCTATGCAGTCAGCTTTTGTACAATTTTTTTAGAGGGGATGTAAGCTCATTAACTAGAGATCAAATGGATTCTTGGGCTAGCTTGCTTAGAGCCTATTCTCATGGGCCACCGAAGCCCATTCAAGAGCCTATTAATAATTTTGAAGTCAATTTGAGAAAGCAAGATATGGAGATGTTATCTACCGGACATTTTGTTCAACAGGGGAGGATCTTATCCAATGAAGATAATTCTAATGAGTTTACTTTATTGCAACCAGTTAGAAAGGCGAAGCTGGGAGATTTATTGTCGTCTGGCTCTAGAAAAAGGATTTATGAGTGCGAAGAGAAGAGAGATGAGGTGGATTCCAGTCAAGCTTCCAAGAGAGATGCGGGTAAAGCTAACTATGTCTCACCCAATGATGAAGATCTCATCGACGCATTAAAAAACATTGAGGATTCACCTCTTTGTAATGTGGCGAAAAGGTGGGACATTGAGAGGGAGGAAAGAGTTGAGGAATCTCCCCCACCTAGACGTGAAACCACATGCGAAGGAAAAGGGAAAGAGATGGCTATAGAGGACCTTAGGCGCAGTTCTAGACAAAGGGAAAAGCATGGGGATCGCCCAATTTTCAAAGATGATCTTATTGCTTCTGCAGCCAAAATAAAAGTTCCTGTTTCAGCCTTGGCAGGTGAGTCTATTCATAATTCTACAATTATAAATTTTATTCCTGATTCCTTGTTAATTAACTTGGCCAAGGTTTGTCGAGTAGATTTGAGCTGTGAGGGTTCTTCATATTAGAATGCGCTAAAAGAATTAGAGATTGGGTTAAGAGTCACATTAGTTTTTTATTAACTAACCTCTTTAGAGAAACCCCGATTGTTGTACAATGGAATATGCCTTTTGGAATGTTAAGAGATTTGAATTGTAGTAAGAAACGTAGGAAAGTTAAGGATACATTGTCCTGTCATTGTTTTTCAGTGATAGGATTTTGTGAGACTAAGATGGAGAATCTGTCTTCTGATTTGCTTGACAAATTGGTTCCTAGTAACAACTGGGAATGGTATTCTAAACCTTCGTCTGGTCAGTCAAGAGGTATCTGTGTTAGGTACAATGTAAAGCTCTTTCAATACCTTGATGTTATGATTGGAGATTTTTCTGTCTGTTAGACTATGAGCTAAGAGTGAGGATTTTTGCCAAATCTACACGATGGTCTATGGTCCAAACGGATCAACTGACAGGTTTCGATTGTGGGACGAACCTTTTGAAATCCGCAAATGGGCAGATGCTTGGATTATTGGGGGAATTTCAATATTACACGCTTTTTCGACGAACACCTAGGTGGAGGTAGTAGTCAAGCTGAGAGATCTATTTTTAATCAAGTTATTACTTTATTAGAGTTACGTGAAATTCATTTCTCCGATCGAAAAATCACTTGGTCTAACATGCAAGACAAACCCATTCTTGCTAATTAGACCAATTTTTTGTTTCCGAGGATTGGGAGATACGCTTCCTCCTTGCCTTTGTCAGATTCATTCTGCGCAATACATCTGATCACATACCGTTGATTCTTTCCTCCGGTGGACAGCCTCGTAGAAGAGCAATGACTTTTCGTTCAAGCCTGGCTTCAAAACAGTTCCCTGTGTTCCATAGTTTCTTATTCCTGGGAAACACCTGTAGAGAAGAGGGAGGGATTTCGATGGGATGCGGTGTCAACCTGGAATTTTAAAATTCGTAGACTCAGAGGAGTTCTTAGACGATGGTCTGGGGAAAAGAGAAGACGAGTCAATGTTGATAAGGAACGACTTGTGGAGATTATTCATGCCTTGGAGCTATCTAAGGATGATAAAGCTCTAGATAGGGATGAACTATCTGACCTTCATAAGGCTAGAGGTGATCTAGACAATATTTTCCAAAAAGAATATGATTATTGGCGACAAAGGTCGCGGTACCAATGGCTACTTGGGGGGGATGCTAACACAACATACTTTCATAGGGTTGCCAACGGTCAAAGAAGAACCAACCTTATTTTGGGCCTCAACATTGGGGACAGGTGGGTAACAGATCAACATTTGGTGGGCTCCCACATTGAGAATCATTTTAGAGAAATTTTAGGGCGGTCGAGAGAGCTGGTGTGTTCTCTTAGTGAATCCTTTTGGTCACGCCCACAAGTTGAGGGTTTGGATAACCTAGAGGAACCTTTTGTGTTGAGCAAGATCCACAATGCAGTTGAAGACTTAGGTCGGGATAAAGTGTCAGGACCTGATGATTTTCCTGTCTTTTTCTACACTGCTTTCTGGGAAATTATCAAGACGAATCTGTCGTGGATCTTTGAGGAGTTGTTTGAGAACCATTCTCGGATTGGGCGTCTAAACTATGCGTCAATTGTTTTAATTCCCAAATCTGAGGATATCAAAGAGGTTGGGAATCTCAGACCCCTTAGCCTTTTGAACTCCTTCAAAATCATCACTAAAGTTTTGGCTAATAGACTGAATCCATGGCTTAACACTATCGTTCACCCTGCCCAAAGGGGATTTATTCACGGGAGAGACATCTTAGATAGTATCGCAATTGCCCATGAAATCATATGCCAATTGGATAAAGATAGAGAAGAGAGCTTCCTGCTTAAACTTGACTTTTAAAAGGCGTATGGTGCTGTTGAATGGGTTAGTGTTATAGAGGTTCTTGCATCTAGAGGGTTCGGATCCAGATGGATCAATTGAATTGACTTGTGCATTAGGGGAGGTAAATCTTCGGTGTTGATTAACTGTTCTCCTAGTAACCTTATCATGTGAAAAAAAGGCATCAGACAGGGCGATCCTTTATCCCCTCTTCTATTCACCTTGATCACTAATGTTTTGTCAGAAATGATCTAACATTGTTCCAATCAGCATCTTCTTCGAAGTATTGGGTGTTTGGATGGTATCCGAGGTATTCCCATCCTTCAGTCTGCTAATGACACACTCCTGTTCGGGAGAAATGAGGTTAACAAGATCCTTATTTACACGAGCATTTTGCTTTTCTATGAGGCTTGGTGTGGGTTAAGAGTCAACTTTGAGAAGAGCAATCTTATTGGCCTAGGTAGATGTGATGAAAATTTATCAGCACTACTGGCTAATATTCTGGATTGTAAAGTGGGAAAGTTTTCCATCAAATACTTGGGGGTCCCTTTGCGACCAGGTAAACTTAAACGAAGTGATTGGAACCTACTCATTGAGAGAATTGAGAAACGACTTCCTGACTGGAAGAAGTAGAGGTAGGATCACTCTCATTAACGTTGTTCTCTCAAATCTACCTATCTAT
Source organism: Hemerocallis citrina (assembly GCA_017893485.1). Taxonomy (NCBI): domain Eukaryota; kingdom Viridiplantae; phylum Streptophyta; class Magnoliopsida; order Asparagales; family Asphodelaceae; genus Hemerocallis; species Hemerocallis citrina. The sequence continues at coordinate 15,363,599 of CM030360.1, forward strand.
TGGATGTCGATCTATGAATTTTCTACCTGGGTTATCAACAAGATTGATAAAATTTGTAGAGATCTCTTATGGAAGGGTACTAGTGAGGACGGCAGAGGTCTACCCTTCGTCAAATGGTGCATTGTCTATAGAATAAAAGAATTTGGAGGTCTGGGGATCCTTAACCTCCGTGAGATGAACAGAGCTTTATTATGCAAATGGTGGTGGAAAATTCATTCCCGCCTCTCTTCATCTCAAGGATACGTTTGGGCCCGTTATCGGAGTCGTAGACGTTTCAAGTTTAGGGAGTCAGCATCGTAGATGTATTTCACCACTGTGGAAAGGGATAGACAAACAGGGTGATCTATTTCACTGCCACTCCCCAAGTAGAGTGGGAAATGGAGAAAATACCAGATTTTGGCTAGACATGTGGGTAGGTCCCAATTCATTAGCATCTCTCTTCCCAGAGTTGTTTCACATTGCCCTCAATAAACATGCATAGGTTGTAGATTATTGGGTTAGGTCCTCATGGCACATTAAAATGGGGCTAATCAACAGATTAGTTGTAATTCTCTCTATACATTCTTAGAGGGTAGGATGATCGACGAGAACTCTTGGGACGAGAGGGGATGGTGCCTTGCTACCAATGGGCAATTTTCAGTTAATTCCATGTATATATTGCTCTGTGATGGGAGCATGAGAAGCGCTGAGTATAAAGTTATTTGGAATTCGTGTGCTCGGCATAAGGTCCAGGCCTTCTTGTGGTTGGTCCACAAAGAAGCAATTCTTACGAGGAAAATCTTGCTAAGAAGGGAATGGTCACGATGGCATCTGGGAATAGGCTTGAAACCATTAGTCCTCTATTTCTGAAGTGTGTGCACAGTAAACGTATTTTGGGATTTTCTCCTTTTGGGTTTTGACCTAAATAAATTATTCTTACATGTCTCACATTTATAGGGAGAATTTAGAGATTGTGAGGTTGTCCATGTGAGACGGAGGGACTGGGATTGCTTAGTTGCAGCTGCTTTATGGGTCATTTGGCTTGATAAGAACGATTTATGCTTTAGAAATCGCTCTTCTAACTTTGTTCAATTGATTAATAAAAAAAATTCTCTCATCTCTACATGGATCTACATCCCAGGTGCTAGGAAGAAAGTGCGTACGGGATTGTTGTTCCTTACAGAGGATGGTGCTACTGGTAACAGCAACTACTGATCAGATGTTGTCTTCTCGTGACACCTTAGTGGGGAGTGTTGATGAAGGCATATTGTCACTTTTGGGGTAGACAGTTGGCGATGTATGGTTTCCGATGTGGGTTCTTTCTATATGGAATTGAATCCCTATGTATTTTGGGACTATGTGTAGTTTGAGTTCTTTTGAGATGTTATATAACCTTGATGTATTTGTTTCAGTTATTTATATGATTCCGATGGCATGTCTTGTGCCATCCATATTTCAAAAAAAAAAAAAACTAATCAGCCACTCTGCTCGGGCAAATATAATAATAATAATAATAATAATAATGTTAATAAAATCTTCCACATTATACATGTAATTCGAAAGAAGCAAAGAAAAATTGATTAGACGCAAATTAACCTGATTCAGTTTGTATTATACGGGAAGGACAGAAGTGCTTACTAGCTATTACCATAATCATATTGGAGTAAAACATTATTTAAGGTTTTAATTATGTTTATGTATAAAGATTTGATGCCCTACACAACAATGGAGTAGCAAAATATAAAATATGTAATATAATGATCCAAAACATAAAGAAAATCTATCTCAAGCTCAAACAATCCTACGGCTTTGGGAGTACTTGTTAGTCCTCAACTATTTGTACGATAACCAAAGCCCCATTTCACAAGAGGCTAGGTTAAAATCATTGGTAGGCCCAAAGACAAGGCTATATAAAGGTCAGTTTAGAGTTACCTGCAGGCGAAAATGAAGCACATATATAACGAGATATCTTTGTCAAAGTTGGGTTACTCTATAGAGCGCACACAGTTATATCTAGAAGCCTTGAAGTGTGCATTACATGTCAGGCATTTGTGTCATATATATGTTCGTCATATCCAAAACGAATTCACTAATCTAGTATCTAAAGTTTTCCTTGTTTCAGTGTGCTATGTTATTTCATGTTTGTGTATGTACATCTAGTAATCTGATATTCAAAGTAACCATAGAATGTCAATCACTGTATCTGATAAATATCATTTGAATTCTCATAATACCCTATATCCAATTATTTATACTAGTATAATCTACGTGCGATGCACGTCTACAAAAAGTAAAGTCATCGAATTAAATGAATATACACGTGCGATGCACGTTTTAATAATTTAAAAAAATAAAAATAAAAACTCTGACTTAGGGAGGATTTGAACCGGAAACCTCCTTTATATTAGTTATATACGTGCATTGCACATGTTGGTAGAATGAAAAATGACAAATGACACTAAGGCCTTCTTCCATTATAATATTAGAGATGACGGAGACCCGGCTAAGCCAATTAACGAAGTATTTCAATATAATTTACTATCCAATTTTTGTTAGAGTCGCCGCCGGCAGGGTAGCTCCGATCGTCGACTCCGCCGGAGAAGTTAGTTGCAAGGGAGTAGGAGATAGCTGAGTTATATTCCAGTATCAGAGTAAGCAGAGATTGGGTTTGTATCAGAGTGTTGTACGCGCATAGCACACCTTATTTGAATTAGAGTTGAGCGGGGGAGTCAGATGGCGGGAAGAGGGTTTCGTGCGTGTTGCACGTACCTCCAGACTGTCTGATAGCGAATCCGTTGTAGCTCTTTATATTAGCTGTAATGCTCTGGAAGGAATCAATCAATAAAAATCTTCTTCAACTTATCCAATCTTCTTCTATCTCCTTCTATCTTCTTCTACCTTCTTCTTCTTCCTCCTCCTTCTTCCATTCCCCCAGCTTCTTCATGGCTCGCTCCAGAACCCATCAAAACCCCAACCCTGACAATTTTCGATATGTACACTTAAATGTACGAAATTTATATCTAATAGATAGACATTCCTGATCGAAATTAACTCTATTGAATGTCTGATTAAAATCAAAAAATTAAATACCTGGTTTCAACTTATTGTCTTCGATTTCAATTTTAAAATTAAAACCATCTAAACCCCTACGGTTTCTATAAGGCTCTCAAACTAAAAAGAAATTACCAAAAAAACAGGAAAAGGGCAAAATAAAAGGCATTGTCACAATCAAGCGAGAAATTACAAGAATTGAACAATGTTACAATCAATAGAATCAATCGATTTACTAGGGTTTTAAGGGAAGAGCCAAACCTGGTGATCCCTAGGTTTTTGGAGGGATTGAGTTTGCAGGGAAAAAAAAAAAAAAAAAAAAAAAAACGTGGTGATCGATAAATATCGGGCTCAATTTGGTAACGGATCGGATCCCAAAAAACCCTCATTTGTCAAGTTCCAAATGTGATATCCGATCATTCAAATCTATTAACTGTTATTTTCAAACATCCACCTGAACTACAAAGACCTGGCAATGAAGACCCGTGTGTACGGGTATTCATCTCTCTATATCTCTCTCTATCTCTCTATATATACTAGTATCATGCACGTGCGATGCACATGGAGGGAGAATGAAAAAGACCAAAAAAAAACTACCAACACGTGCGCTGCACGTGTTGACACACATACACAAAAAAAATAAAAAATTGTTTATTTGTTTACCAACCCCATCTCTCCCATTATAATAGTTATTATAGATAATGGGAGAGTTGGAGATATAATTTATCAACATACAAACCCGTGCATTGCAAGTGAACCTCCAACTCTCCCATCTATATAATTAAACACAAAGAAAGCTATCAAGCGGCTCTTATTCAATCTTCTCAAAATCAAAGGTCCAGATCTAACCTCACAAAACACATTTTCCCCACAAAAGTTTTCCTCCAAAACTCAAATTCAAATCCCAAAATAACTAATTTATTTATTTAATTTTATATATATATATATATGGGTAATGCTCAGTTGAAAACGCAAATGTCTGTGAAAACGTGAAAACAAGCCTAGGCCGTTGTTTGAAACAACGGCCTAGGTTATAATGCATTATAACCTAGGCCGTTGTTTCAAACAACGGCCTTAGTGGTTTTCCACGTTTTCACAGACATTTGTGTTTTCAACTGAGCATTACCCATATATATATATATATATATATATATATATATTAGGTAAAAGGGATATGAGCAACTTGCTCATTTAGTAAATGAGCAATTGATTATATAGCATGCATGTGATACATTGGACAACTAATATTTTTAAGGATTTTCCAATCATATGTATGCCACATCATCAATTGCTTATTTACTAAATGAGCAAGTTGCTCATACCCCCCTTTCCCTATATATATATATATATATATATATATATATATATATATATATACAACTAACCATTTTAATGATTTTCCAATCACATGTATGCCACATCATCAATTGCTTATAAACTAAATGAGCAAGTTGCTCATACCCCTTTTTCCCTATATATATATATATATATATATATATATATAAGACTTTGGTTTGCCGATGCACACGTGTCTACGACACGTTTTTGTGAACGATACAGTTTATAAACAAATAAAGAAAAATACAGGCAAAACAAAGCACATAAAGAAAATGCAGGCAAAGCACATAAAAAAGTTAAAGAAAAATCAACATGCTAGTGTTACTACTAACCATCAAATGTTAAAAAATGTATAATTTTGTAACTCCTTATTTTCTAAAAAGTGAAGAGAGAGAGAGAGAGGATGAAAACTTTTGGGAGGAAAATATTTATTAGTTTTGGGATGAAAACTTTTTTTTTAGGAGAGTGAATGTGTGCCATTGATTTTGTTTCAATTGAATGAGAGTCACTTGATAGTTTTTTTTTTCTTCAAATTGGCTTGTGATTTACTCCCTCCGTTTCAAAATATAAGTCATTCTAGCATTTTTATTTTGTTTCAAAATACAAGTCACTTTAGGTTCACGAGGCAAATGTTTTGTTATTCTTTAATGTTCATCAAGTATTTTTTTATGAGATTTCTAATTTTACCCATATTTTTTTATAAAATGAGTAATAGTAAAAGAGATACCCCAAAATATGGAAACTAGCATATACCCCAACTATTTTAAAAACTAAGAAATTCCCACAATTTTGACGGAACCGTTAAAATCTCTGTGAAGTGAACTCACGTATGTCACACGTGATATGTAAAATGACCTAAATACCCACGATAAAATGTATTTTAGCAAATGTCCCTAATCAGAATGTGAAAACTAACATATACCCCCACTATTTTAAAAAAATGATATTTGAGATATTTTAGCAAATGCCCACATTTAAAATACAGAAATTAGCACATACCCGGCCCACTTTTTTAGTGTTAGGTGTTGTAAAAAATGTAATTTTTATGTACTGTCACTCATTTTGAAAAACTTTCTTCCTATACTGATGATAACAATGTAATGGAAAGAGGTTTTACGTCAGATTTTGACCCTAAAAAACACAAAAAATCATCATCTATTACAACAGATTGTTATGCATCATCACTATCTCGTGTATCATCATCTATTACAACAGTGGTCTCATGTTCCACTATAGAATGTGCATCACCATTTTCATCATCTTCATTCACAATAGGTTCAACAGTAGTTTATGTATTACTCATAGTCACAAATCCGTTGTTTATAAATAATTCGACAATATTTAATATTTGAAAATTAAAAAAAATCAGGTAAATTAGGAAAAAAAATTTGGCAAAAGTTCAGGAAGAAAAAAAAAATATAAAATTTAATGCTAGTTTCTGCATTTTGAATGAGGGCATTTGCTAAAATATTACAGATATCCTTTTTTTTAAAAATTGTGGGGGTAAATGCTAGTTTCCACATTCTGAATGGGGGCATTTGCTAAAATACATTTTATCATGAATATTTAGGTCATTTTACATATCACGTGTGATGCATGTTAGTTCACTTAACGAGGATTTTAACCGTTCCGTCCAAACTGGAGGTATTTCTTAGTTTTTTTTAAATAGTGGGGGTATATGCTGGTTTCTATATTTTGAATGGGGACATTTGCTAAATTATCTCATAGTACAATTATAGAGAATAACAAATTGGACATTTTTTATTAATAGCTCATTTATGAGCTTCAAAAATAAAAAAAATATTCGGTTTTTTCTTTTTTTTGTCAATCGTAGGTTTTTTTTTAATAGACGTGTAGAAATATAGAATAACTTATATTTTGAGACTAAGGAAGTATTATATAGATACTTAAATTGGATAATCCATAGCTGCAAACCCGATTTCAAGTCGTCAAATTTATTGGGTCTGGAATGATCCCCAATTGAATCCTAACTTTTATAGTGAATTTGCATATAAATCTTATAGGATCCGACCCGAACCCAATCCGTTACTACCTCCTCGGTGAATAATCAGAACCTCTTAAAACAAATATTCCTTTTCATGGGAAATAAAATATGGACCAAGTTTATGTTGTTTTGCCTATATCTTTGTGATTTCAGTTGAACAAACTTTACACCATCTGCATTCCTAAGGTTTTTGTGGTTTACAACAGGTGGGCTTTTAGAGTTTTGAGTACTCACTCAGCTAATGCGAATTTCAAGAAATTAAACTAAAGAATTGTGTCCATATAGAGCAATTTATCCAAGTATAAAAAGAAAGAAGCAACTAAAGGAAATATCAAACCTGATTATTCGCACAAGGTTTTGGATTCAACTTGCAAACAAAGGTAGAAATTGATCTTTATTGATAATATTATAATTATAACTAGATAGATAATTGAGGTTGTGGTTGTGTATAATCTTTACCATACTAGATTTATTTGAACTTACGATACACGTGTTTTTTTCCGGAACAATTAAGGATATTTGGTCATTATTCAAGCATGCACATAAATCTATGTCATTAATTAATAGTATCTTTACTATTATAGCTACATAATTGGAGTTGCAATTGTAGATAGTTGGGTACCGACCGGGTTGGGTAGGATCCAAACCCCAATACCCGAACGGACGGGATTTTTTGTTTAGGCAATGAAAACCACTCAAATTTGAACTGGTGGGTTTGAAGAAGTTCATTAAAAATTAGTATCAGGTTTTGATTCTACAGGAAACCTACATGTTCAGACCCAAACTGATCGAACCTGCCTTAATATGCCTTGTGTAAGATTTTAACTTAATTTATATGTATATTAGGTTATTCTCAAAATTCTCATTATGTTGGAATTAATTTTTGTAGTTTTCCGGGCCGGATTCCGGCAGGCTCCGGCCACCGGAAATGTCGAAAAATGAGTGGATTGCGATCCTCTCGTCGAGTACTATTCCGTGGTGCACTCATTTGCCAAAAACGAATTCCGTATGAATGAAAAATGTTGGTCCAAAGTTGAGTACTTGAAATGTACTAACTTGAAAACTTGAAGAAAATGGATAGTCCCATATCGAAAATTGGAAAAGATTTTTTCTAGTATATATGATAGAAAATTGGACTAAAGGGTGTGGCCCGGGGGTTACCACTAACTTGTAGTGGAGAGAGGACTTAGCCAAAATGACAAACACACACGCGCGCACGCACCCGGCCTGGCTCTGGCTTAATTTTTTTTTTTTTTTGCCCCTGTCAAAATTTTTTTTCCCGGTGTACTGATGAGGCTTTTCACATTCGGTAACTGATACCATTACTCTGGAGTAATGACTCACCAGTTATGAATCTGAACCACCACTCTGCAATAGCTGCTATTGCAGAGTAGTGGACCATTACTCTGTTGTTACAGAGTAATGAGCCTCTGAAGAGTCTCCATTTCTCCTATAAGACAACTGAATGCTGTCTCCTAGAGATACAGTTTTTCTTTTGTAATCAGATTTTTATACTTCTTCTTCTTCTCCTCTGTGTCAAAAACTGAGAGTACAACACTGTGCTGTTCGCTGAGATCTCTGAAGTTTGGGTGCTGCTCTTCAGAGAAGGTATACAGTTGTATCCTGGCTAGCCACCGTCACACTACGGGGCGAATTTTGCTTTAAGGAGAGAGATTCTTAAATCTCAACTCTGTATAAAGCTTTGGTTTGTTACATTCTATTTCCTGCAATTTTTGTTCTTCACAAATATTGTTAGTGTTTTTCAGATTTATAAAATTTGAGTTCTAACAATCTTAAAGCAAAATTTTTCCTCACTGATTCTAACAGTTTTTGTGAAGATTGTTTACAGGTACTGTTATCAATTCGGAAAAAATAAAAACTAACAGTTCTATTTCAACTGTTTCAGAATTAATACGGAGAACACACAGAATGATATTGCCAGTGGGCTTATCAGTACCGAAGCACCGGTGAACCAAAATGTGACTGCACAATCAGTTGCGGCACATTCGGTTGTTCTGCCCACACACATAACCATGGGAGAAAAACCGGATAAGTTCAATGGAACTGGATTCAAGAAGTAGCAAGGGAAGATGCAGTTCTACCTCACCACCTTGAAGCTGGACAGGTTTCTAACTGAATTTGCCCCGATGCTGGCACCGATGGATGCACACTCTGTTGCTGCGGTTGATACATGGACTCAGGGCGACTACCTCTGCAGGAACTACATCCTGAATGGTTTGGTAGGCCCCTTGTACAATGTCTACTGTGTCTTCAAGACGTCCAAACTTCTGTGGGGGTCTTTGGAAAAGAAGTACAAAACAGAAGACGTCGGGTCCAAGAAGTTTGTAGTCGGCAAATTTCTGGACTACAAGATGATTGAATCCAAAACTGTTGTGAGTCAAGTCCATGAACTGCAGGTCATAATGCATGAAATCGCTACAGAGAACATGACGCCGTGCGAACCATTCCAGGTTGCAGCGTTCATCGAAAAGCTTCCACCTGGATGGAAAGACTTCAAGAACTACCTCAAACATAAGCGAAAGGAGATGTCTTTTGAAGACCTCATTGTCAGGTTGCGGATCGAAGAGGAGAATCGCAAGGCTGACAGGTCCTATGGAAATCAGTCAAAAAAGGCCAACGTGGTGGAGCACGAACAGAAGGGCAAGAAGAAAGTTTTTGCCACAGGCCTCAAACAAAAAACCTCTTGCAAAGAGGTTTGCTGGGAAATGCCACAAGTGTGGTAAGCTGGGGCACAAAATTTCTGAGTGCCGCAGCAAGGACAACAATCGTGCAGGAACTGGACATGCAAAAGAGAATGAAAAATCCTATGCATACATAGCTGGGAACTTGTCCACTGGTCTCTCTGACCTGGACCTCTGTACTGTAGTATCAGAGGTAAATCTTGTGGGGAGCAATCCTCGTGAATGGTAGTACGATACTGGGGCCACCAAGCATATCTGCTCGGACAAGAAGATGTTCACTTCATACCAGAAGTGCAACAAAGATGAACAGTTGTTCATGGAAAACTCTTCCACCTCCAAAATTGCAGGAATAGGGAAGAAAGTGCTGAAGATGACTTCAGGCAAAGAACTAACACTCACAAATGTGTTACATGTTCTAGATATTAGAAAGAATTTGATTTCAGGTTCTTTGCTAAGCAAAAATAGGTTTAAGGTTGTTCTTGTTTCTGATAATTTTGTCTTGTCTAAGAATGGGGTATACTTGGGTAAAGGATATGTAAAGAATGGACTGTTCAAGTTTAATGTAATGACTGTCATCCCTAAAACTATTGTTCCTGCTGTTCCCAATGTTAATAAAATAACTCCTATTGCCTATGTTATTGAGTCTTCTTCTGTTTGGCATGAAAGACTAGGCCATGTTAATGTCAATTCTATGCGTAGATTAATTAACATGAATTTGGTACCAAAATTTAAGGAAGATAACTCCGAAAAATGTGAAGTTTGCACGGAGGCCAAACTCACTAAAACTCTATCACGTTCTGTAGAAAGAAACACAGAAACTCTAGGTCTAATTCACACGGATCTGTGTGATTTAAAATACGTACAGACTAGAGGTGGCAAAAAGTACTTTATGATATTCATAGACGATTGCACAAAATTCTGTTATGTATACTTGTTACATAGCAAAAATGAGGCTTTGGATAAATTCAAAGAATATAAACTTGAGGTTGAGAATCAACTTGGCAAAATGATTAAAATCGTTAGGAGTGATAGAGGAGGAGAATATGATGCACCATTTAATATGTTCTGCTCTGAACATGGAATCGTTCATCAGGCAACTGCTCCTTACTCACCCGAATCAAACGGTACTGCCGAGCGCAAGAACCGAACTCTAAAGGAGATGATGAATGCCTTGTTGTTGAATTATGGCTTACCCCAAAATATGTGAGGGAAAGCGTTGCTGACTGCCAACTACATTATCAATAAAATACCTCACAAGAAAACCGGCAAGACACCATACGATCTGTAGAAAGATAACGTACCTTCGTATAAATACCTCAAAGTGTGGGGGTGTCTAGCAAAAGTGGCAGTACCTAACCCGAAATAGGTCACCATTGGACCTAAGACAATTGATTGCATATTCATAGGCTATGCACACAACAGTAGTGCATATCGATTATTGGTATACAAATCAGATATATCGGATATCTATATTAATACAATAATGGAATCAAGGAATGCTTTCTTCTTTGAACACATATTTCCGTGCAAGGATAATACGTACTCCAAACGTACATGTGAACAAAGGAATGCAAGCACTTCGGTTGATGAACCAGAACATGATACTGATGAGCCTAGATGAAGTAAACAGGCTAGAACATCAAAATTATTTGGTCCTTACTTTGTAACGGCCTTTCTGTTAGAGAACGAGCCCAGAACTTTCAAGGAAGCCATGTCTATGCCTGATGCTCCTTTGTGGAAGGAAGCAATCAAAAGTGAAATAGACTCCATTATGCAGAATCATACATGGGAGTTAGTCGATTTGCCTTCTGGATGTAAAGCTCTAGGATGCAAATGGATTTTCAAAAAAAATTGAAACCAGATGGTTCAATAGAGAAGCATAAGGCAAGACTTGTGGTATAAGAATTTAGGCAAAAGGAAGGCCTAGATTTCTTTGATACATATCCCCACTTACAAGAATAACTTCCATAAAATTGTTGATAGCTATTGCAGCTCTACGTAACCTGAAATACATCAAATGGTTGTTAAAACTGCATTTCTAAATGGGAAATTAGAAGAAGAAATATATATGAAACAGCCTGAGGGTTACGTAGTTCCTGGACAGGAAAACAAGGTGTGCAGGCTTATAAAATCCCTGTACGGACTGAAACAAGTTCCAAAGCAGTGGCATGCAAAATTTGACAATTTTATGATGTCAAATGGTTTCAAAAATAAATGAATGTGATAAGTGTATCTACATTAAAGATACTCCAAATGGATACATTCTGGTCTGTCTGTATGTAGACGACATGTTCATTATTGGAAGCAATAACGACATTACCAAACAAACTAAGAGCATGCATAGTGGCAAGTTTGACATGAAAGATTTAGGAGTTGCAGATGTCATACTAGGAATCAAAGTTTCCAGGACATCTGAGGAAATTACTTTGTCTCAAGCTCATTATGCTGAGAAAGTACTTGAAAGATTCAATTATTACTCCAATGGGACAGCAAAAAGTCCTGTCGATCCCAGTCTTTACTTATTCAAAAACACAGGTGAAAGCATATCACAATTGGAATATGCACGTGTAATCGGTAGTCTGATGTACTTAACAAATTGTACAAGACCGGACTTGGCACATTCGGTAAATGTACTGAGCCGCTACACGAGTAATCCAGAACGAAGTCACTGGAAAGGAATAACTAGAGTATTGAACTACTTGCGACATACTCAGAGTTATGCGCTGCATTACACCAGATATCTAGCAGTACTAGAAGGCTACAGTGATGCCAACTGGATATCGGACTCCAAGAACTCAAAATCCACAAGTGTATATGCCTTCACACTTGGTGGTACAACTGTGTCATGGAAATCCTCTAAACAAACGCTATTGGCCAGATCCACCATGGAATCTGAGTTTATTGCTTTAGACAAAGCGGCAGAGGAAGCAGAATGGCTTCGAAACTTTTTAGAAGATATTCCTATGTGGGAAAAATCAGTGCCTGCTTTATGTGTACACTGTGACAGCCAATCGGCTATAGCACGGGCACTGAGTTGTATGTACAATGGTAAGTCTTATCATATCAAAAGGCGACACAAAATCACTAGACAACTGCTCTCAAATGGAATAATCTTTATGGAGTATATAAAATCGGCCGACAACCTAGCGGATCCATTTACTAAAGGTCTGTCGCGAGAGCAGTTTGTGAGATCATCAAGAGGAATGGATTTAAAGCCTATGACGAAAGAGGATACTTGATGGAAACCCTACCTAGGAATTGGAGATCCCAAGATCTAGGTTCAAAGGGACAACTAAATATTGTTGAATCGACGGGAGCACTGAGAGATTAAAATCTCATACCCACTCTTAGGATGATAAAACAGTGCTGCCTGCAAAGAGTTAGGCTAAGCTTGGCTTTTAATGATTTCCATAGCTTTGAAATAAAAGCAGGGTATAGCAGAATACTCTTTATGGGCAATCACCTTGTGAGTGTGAAATGGGGGAGGAGAATGAAGAGAGGCTACATTCTCCAAGTTCACTCACGATTAACCAGGGCTGTTCAGGGCCAAAATGAACACAACAAGAGAATTTAGTTCTGTGAGGAGATGAAACTGTGTGATAGTTATTGTCTAGGTTCACATCAAAGCCCGGGTAGTTCAAGACATCATGATCACTACCTGGTCAAGTGAATCCGATAGCTACTCACTAAGGGTGGTTCAAAGTTGAAAACTTACTACCATTCCTGATGCAGTGATTTTCCGATTGTACTCTCAGAGTTTTTCTATCATGTCTTTTTATGTCGTGTCTGGATTACATAGTCTGGTAAATTCCATTCATGTGGGTGATTTTGGAATTAATTTTTACAGTTTTCTGGGCCGGATTCCGGCAGGCTCCGGCCACCGGCGACGCCAGAAAATGAGTGGATTGCGATCCTCTCGTTGAGTACTATTCCGTGGTGTACTCATTTGCCAAAAACGAATTCCGTATGAATGAGAAATGTTGGTTCAAAGTTGGGTACTTGAAATGTACTAACTTGGAAACTTTGAGAAAATGGATAGTCCTATATCAAAAATTGGGAAAGATTTTTTCTAGTATATATACTAGAAAATTGGACTAAAGGGCGTGGCCCGGGGGTTACCACTAACGTGTAGTGGAGAGAGGACTTAGCCAAAATGACAAACACACACGCACGCACGCGCCCGGCCAGGCTCCGGGCCCGGCTTGGTTTGGCCTGGCTCTGGCTTAATTTTTTTTTTGCCCCAGTCAATTTTTTTCCCCAGTGCACTGATGAGGCTTTTTACATTCGGTAACTGATACCATTACTCTGTAACAGCAGAGTAATGGCTCACCAGTTGTGAATCTGAACCACCACTTTGCTGTTGCAGAGTAGTGGACCATTACTCTGCTGTTAAAGAGTAATCAGCCTCTGAAGAGTCTCCATTTCTCCTATACGACAAATGAATGCTGTCTGCCAGAGATACAGTTTTTCTTTTGCAATCAGATTTTTATACTTCTTTTTCTTCTCTTCTGTGTCAAAAACTGAGAGTAAAACATAGTGTTGTTTGCTGAGATCTCCGGAGTTTGGGTGCTGCTCTTCAGAAAAGGTATATAGTTGTATCCTGGGAGGCAATTCGCCAGCCACCGTCACACTACGGGGCGAATTTTGCTTTAAGGAGAGAGATTCTTAAATCTCGACTCTGTATAAAGCTTTGGTTTGTTACATTCTATTTCCTGTAATTTTTGTTTTTCACAAATATTGTTAGTGATTTTCAGATTTATAAAATTTGAGTTCTAACACATTACACACTGTAATGTAAATTACAACTATATGAGTTTCCAATTGTCAATCTAACTTGGTGGAATGTTGGAAATTTTTTAAATTTTCAACATTTACACTCGCAATTAGGGCCGGCCTTGGGGGTGTGCAAGTGGTGCAACTGCACAGGGCCCCCGATTTTCAAGGACCCCAAAGTTCAGTATATTATATGAATATTAAGTAAGTAAAAAAAATATTATTGTATTAACAGTTAGTATTGTAGCTTAGTTGGTTAATAATCTCTAATATTATAATGGGAGAAGGTCTTAGTGTCATTTATAAATCTACCAACGCGTGTAACACACGTGCATAACTATTATAAATGAGATCTTAGGTTCAAATCTAGACTACATCTGAATTTTTACTTTAAAAAAACTATAATTATTAAAACGTGCATCGCACGTGTAAATTACTAGTAACCAAGAATGTTATAGATAGTTGTGGGGTTGGTTGTTTTTGTATTCCTTTTTTTTTCTGGTAATTTACACAAATAAATAAGGACCTAACTTAATTTTCAAGTTAGTGCTAAACCCTAACCCTAATCCCTATTTACTATAAATACTCATGCTGATGCTCAGAATTCCTAACAAAAGAAGAAAAAACAAACCATATTCTTCATAATTTTTTCACTTTCTCACAAATAAATCAAAGGTTCAATCTTTAACATTTTTTATTGATACAACATCATCTCTCTCACTCTCTATAATTGATAATCATCCTCTAAACTCCAAAGTCTGCGACGATTCTTAAATCAAGTCGGTGTTTTTTTTATTCTTTTCTTTTTTCCTGGCAATTTAAATGCATACGGTCAAACTGAGAGTTTGACTAAATTTTTTCGTTTAGTCAGCTGACAACAAAAATAAATAAGGACCTAACTTAATTTCCAAATTAGTGTTAAACCATAACCCTATCTCTATTTGCTATAAATACCCATGTTGACGCTCAGAATTTTCAACAGAAGGAGGGGAAAAAACCTTATTCTTCATAATTTTTTCACTTTCTCACAAAAAAAATCAAATGTTCAATCTTTATCATTTTTTCATTGATACAACATCATCTCTCTCACTCTCTGTAAATTGATTATCATCCTCCAAACTCCAAAGTTTGCGATTCTTAAAGGTAATTTGCTGCAAATTTTTTTCTTCAGAGATGTTAATCAATTTAGTTAATTCTTTGTGCAATCATTCTTGATATGAGTATCAGATTTATGAGAGTCCAAATAAACTGAAATAGAAAGTTAAAATTGCCTTTAAAAATATACTTTTGTTTGAACATCTAAGATATATTTTGTTTTATGGAACAATAAAGCTATAAAACAATAAGTCGATAATAAATTTTTTTATATTAGGGCCCAATTTTAATTTTTTGCACAGGGCCTTTGATTTCTTAGGACCGGCCCTGCTCGCAATCATTAAGCTTATCCATAAATGAGTAATAAAATGATTACCTAAGCCAAAAGTTGGATTCATCCTACAGAACTGGTCCATCCCATTGACCCTGACACCTACCAGAACTGGGAAAAAAGGTTTTTTTAACGTATATACCCCTAATAATATGATAATATCTGTAATACCCCGCAAAATAGCATATGACTATTTTTGCACTGTAATCTGTGCACGTATGAGTATTGCACACGATTACATATTTTTCGAGGAAATTATCAGTTAAATTGAGAGATTTCAGACACACGAGCTGTTCTGAACCCGATAAGGTAAACTCGGAATATCGTCTCGATTAAACTGTGGTTTTGTTCCGATTGTTTTGACCAGATAATTTTTGGGAGAAAATTATAATTTCTATAAAATATGTATTTTTATAGGATTTTAATTTATATGTATTGGTTATTTCAATTAAGCTAGTGCTTGAAGTGAATGTGAATTGAGTTTGTGCACTAGGGTTAGAATCGGAGTGTGGTGACCTAGGATTCCTTGACCTAACCTAGGGTTAGGAACCCTAGCATCACATCATGGCTTGGATCTTGATGGAGATCCAATGGTGGAGGTAAAACACCATGTGCATGTTGACTTATGAATGGGAAACTTCCATGAAATTCCTAAGGAAGCTTCCAAGAAGTTTCTTCCTTGAAAGATTGGCCTCATCCCATCCACCCATCTTCCACTAACACCACCTCCCCCCATCCCCACCCTACATTCCATCCGGCCAAACCAAACCCTAGCTCCCATTCTTTATAAAACCCCCCATTTTCCACTCTCATTCTTTCACTCATTCACCATTATTCTTGTTTCAAAAAAAAAGAGGAGAAAGAGAAGGAGAAGAAGGAAGGTGGAACCTTTTTATTAGGGAGTTGTAGTAGGGTGGAGAAGTAGGAAAATTGAGGAGGCCAAGTTATACAAGTACAAGGCAAGCAAGCAAGCAAAGCTACAAGGAGATTCTTTGGCAAAACTTCAAGTGGGTGATCTCTTCAACTCTAAACTTGGAATTTATTTTTTTTTGAGTAGGAAATGGATGTTTAGTGGCAGTAGACATGATGTAGTTACCATGTATGAGCATGTGAAGTGCTAGGGAAACTTAGTTGTATGGTAAGAACAACTTCTTCCTTAAGCTTGTTAAGAAGTATGATTGTGAGAGTATATTGGGGAATTTTTTACACCCAAACTGTTTGGAATCTTGGGATAAAATTCTGGGGTATTGTTCTTCTATGTATGTAGAGTATCCATGATTTTTTTCATAATATTTGGATGCATTTTAGTAGCCCAAACAGCGGGTCCAAGTCCGGACAGTAAGCAGCCAGAATAGCTGCTGGCTGTAAGGATTTTTGACTGTCTTTCCGATTTTGTATCTCAAAAATGACAGGGAATTTTGAGCTGGAAATTTTTTTGGACGCTCTTGTATGTGTCTACAACCATATTCTTAAATTTCGTAATTTTCCGAGGTCGTTTGATGCCCCGAAAAAATAGTAGAATACGACTGGTCCGTAGGTGTCGGCTGAAGCTGACTGTGCTTTGTGCTGAAGTTCAAAAAGCCATAACTTCGTGTACGTTTATTATTTTGCTACTAAATTTTGGGAGTAGCTTGGGGTATGAGTCTATTTGATGAGTCTCAAATTTTGGATTTTTTAGAGATCATTTGACAAGGTTTCAAAAGGGATTAGTGAGGGGCAGTAAGTACTCTGCTGAAATAGAACAGCTGAAAATATTGCTATGTTTGAGGAGTCATAGATCTTTGTGTGAAATGAGTTTGAGTATAAATTTTGGACACAATGAAATGGCACATGTGTGGATTAAGAATCTCAAATTTTGTGCGCATTGGACTCAAGGTTGATTTATTATCGAATTTCGAAGTAGGCTATGTTTGGCCTAGTGCAAGTTGTCGAGTCCGTGGAGATGGATATCCCTGGACTTATCAATTAAGAATTTGGACGACTGGACAACTAGAGATTTGCAGTAGGGAGTCATAGATTTCTAACCCAACAGGAATTTTAGAATTTCAGTTGTAAGTTGGATGTTATGATTTTCCGAAGTTGGGATAGATTCGGCCTTGTCAAGGTAATGGTTGCTAGAGAAATCCACTTTTCCTTGTTATGCCCCCAGTGGAAAATGAGTATCTTTGGGGACCCTAAGGATTGAATCTAAGGACGTGTCCAACTAAGAAGTTAAGGTAGACACTCCCAGCCTTCCATAGGACCCGGGGTCGAGCAGTTCCGATGAGCATAGGTGGGGTTACAGCTACTGCTACTTCTTAATCTGTTCATCGGACAATTGACGAGGAACCCTCTGCATACTGCAGAATGGTGATCACGAGCTATCGAGTTTTATTGATGTCTCAGCAATTCATTTGGAACTTGGATAAGTTCCTGTGCTTAATACTCACGATGGACATGAGTGAGTCGGGATATGACTCAGGTCGATTGTGTTGGGTGTCTCGATGCCTGAGTCTGTCAACGGTCAAGAATTGATGGTTATGTGTGTACTTACCCTCCTTGAATTGTATTGCATCCTTGGGGTGCCGTTGGACCACTCGCTGAGGGTCACGGGCCAGGACTAATTGATCGCAGACCTGTAAAGGTATCAGAAATCAGTGGATGTGATTTTCTGTGATGATTGTTGTCTGACAGACCAGACAGACTCGACATGGTTGATCGACACCAAGTGTGATCTGGGTAACAACTTGTCTTCAATAACTGCATTGATTAGGTTTTTCTTATTGTTTTCGCTCGAAGACAGAATTGGTGTTAGGGGTGATTCCCTATAATCCAACTCGTCTAAGAATTAGCTGTAGGTGGTGATACTATGGGTTGTCTCTTCCTGTCATTAAGGATACGTGCTGCTGCGCGTATCTTGCACTGTTGATTCTTGAGGTACCGTGGTAAGGACGGATGGGATCCATGCACAGGTTAGTGGACACGAGCGGGTCGTATGGGATACGACGCTATAGGTATGCTGTGGTATATCTTTAAGTTCGTCACGGCCGTTGACTGCAGAACGGTGGGACCGTTGACTACAGAGCGGTGGGACCGCATACCCTTAATTTCAGCACGGCCGTTGACTACAGAGCGGTGGGACCGTTGACTGCAAAGCGGTGGGACCGCATATCTTAAGTTCGTCACGACCTTCAAGGAGGGTCTGAGGCAACGATGATTGGTGACAACGGGCAGCGCCCCGAAGCATTTATGTTATTTATCTCCTCAACCATGTCATACTATCAGGAACAGGAAGTAGACCCAATTAGAATGCATTGCATGACGATGGATTGAACCCTATATTCAAGAAAACGAACTCCTTGGAAGGTATGTAGTATGGGATGCATACATTTCCATCGAAGTTGATTTTGGGAAAGTATGCAGTATGGGATGCATGCATTCCCAACGAATCGCATTAGAGTACGTGCATCGTGTGCATTCTTGTTTCGTGCATTAAATTAGACCATGTCATGTTTTGGTCTGGAACGTATGTAGTATGGGATGCATGCGTATCCATAGTCCCAAGGTTGCTTGTATTACAGTAAGGCAGGTGATCAACGCATTAGTTGTTAGACCATGGCATACACGAACACCAGGGAATTAGGATGCACGTATTTCTTTTCATTCAAGATGGTTTGTGGTTGCTAGTTTGGAGATCGCTGTTTTCTTATCAGCATTGCGTCAGTAGAATTACTGACGTACCCCACATTTTAGGTACATGAATATCAGGTCATAAGCGCAGGAGAGCCCAAGATCAGCAGGGCATCCAAGGGGGATGGCAGTATACGTGCCTACCATTCGAGTGGGGCAGAAATATCAGAGTCGCGCAACAGAAGGCTCAAGCCGAGGGACAAGTCCCAGGGAAGCAGATAGACCACTCAGCAGAGTTATCAGCAATGACTAATCGATTGCTGATCTGGAAGATAACTGACAGCTTTGCCAGAGGAGCCTGAATATTCTTTGTGATCAGTTGTAATAAGTTATGTAATTTGTATTCCTTGTTCAAGGACATTTTGATATTGTAATTATTGATGTAATAACTCTAAAGGCAATAAAAGTGTTTAAATTTCCATGTTATTTACTGTGTTGAGATGCATTTGAAGGCAAAGATTCTGGTTGTGTCACGGATGTCCGGTATTAGGAATCCGGGGCGTTACAGTTGGTATCAGAGCTAACTTCAAATTGCAGACTAACGCAGTAGGAAATTTGACTTAAAATGCCAATGGCTGGGTTTAGTTTGGATTGCAGGAAGGTCAAAACCATGATTGTTTCGCTTTTCCCGTATGTTCGTGATCTTTCCTACATCCAGAACTAACCCTACGTGTTTTCTTTCCTTGAAGGGTGTCTAGAAGAATCAGAAACAACTACCGTAGAATGGCTGAGGGCAAAGGCAGTAGGACCAACGGCACAAACTTCAATATTGAAGCTGAGTTTACCCGTGTATACCAAATGATGGGAGCATTTGTGGAAGCTAGTAGAAACCAAGCACCGCCACAGGGAACACAAGGAGTCGCTACCCCAGCAGACCCGATAAAGATGGTGGAATCGTTCAAGAAGATGAAACCGCCAGTTTTCGAAGGGCAGGTCGACCCCACGGCTGCTGACGACTGGATACGTCATGTAGAAACAGTGTTTGAAGTACTGGTAACTCCAGAAGACAGCAAGGTTCGTTTGGCCACAATATTGCTAGAGAAGGATGCCGGAGTTTGGTGGCAGTCCGTAAAGCGTGGTCTTGGGGGAGGTCAAATCACGTGGGAGAATTTCCTTGAGGAATTCCGACAGCATTATTTTCCCACGGACGTGCAAGAAGAAAAGGCGATGGAGTTCCACAATTTGAAGCAGGAAAATATGTCTGTCAGAGAATATGAGACAAAATTTTCTCAGCTATCACGGTATGCACCTGAGATGGTCCAGGAAGAAGCAAAGAAAGCCCAAAGATTTGAGCAAGGGCTCAGTCCTGGACTAAGGTCGAGGATGGTTCCATTAGGCATCCGCCGATTCGGCAAGCTAGTAAGACGAGCTGCGGTGACAGAAATGGACATGAGGCAGAGTCAAGGCGAGGCCGAGACGAAGAAGAAGAAGAGGGACTCAACTCACAAGTCCAGAAAGCTTAACACCAGTAAGGGGACCAACCAGACGGTGGTGTGTTACTTTTGTAAAGAACCAGGTCATTTTAAGAGTCAATGCCCGAAAAGAGCCAAGACAAGCACTTGCTACAATTATGGAGAAGTCGGGCACAAGAAATCAGATTGTCCACGACTGCAAGGGAACCCCAATGACCAGTTACTAAAGGCGACCGATAAAGGGAAGAAGGCTGATCGTCAGGGACGAACCTCAGCTTAACTGGGAAGAATTATGTAATAGTGAGGGCTATCATAGTCGAGAAATAGTAAAATGTTTTGTTGGTTGCATTTTTGCAAGTTAGGGATGATGAACTTGTACTATGTTCTGTAGCATGATATTATGACTATTATAAAGCATGAAAGTTGGGGAATTTAGTCGTCTCTTGTCTTATGCGTAATTTTGTTAAGTGTTTGGGGTAAGGCATAAGGCTGAAATATTTGCCTTCTCCTTGGAAAGCCTCGCTTTCTTCTAAGGAGGGAGTGGTCACCGATCCTCTAGAAGTACAAACCGAGAGCTGGAAGATGTGCTTAGAACTTGACTCGGGCACTAGAAGGAGATATGATGAACCAAGAACGATCGTGAGTATGGAGGCTCCAGAATGGTCCGCAGAGTGAGATATTCCCTAGCTAACTAGACGAGGGATAAAATAGGCCCCAGAGTGTTCTATAGAGAGGGATTGATCTCCAGTGTTTCAGGAAGAGAGCAATACTCATGGGGAGTTCGTGTAGTGAGGTCGGCTCCAGAATGATCCATGGAGTGAGACATTCCTCAGCATTCCAGACGAGGGATGAAATAGGCCCCAGAATGATCTGTGGAGTAGGATTGGTCTCCAGTATTCCAGGAATGAGAGCGATGCTCATGAGGAAGATTGTGTGATGTTAGCTCTAGAATGATCCAGAGAGTGAGATATTCTCCAGTATTCCAGATGTGGGATGAAATAGGCCCCAGAATGATCTGTGGAGTGAGATTGATCTCCAGAATTCCAGGGACAAGAGCAACGTTCACGGGTAGGCTAGTGGGACATTGGCTCCAGAATGATCCATGGAGTGAGACATTCCTCAGTATTCCAGACGAGGGATGAAATAGGCCCCAGAATGATCTGTGGAGTAGGATTGGTCTCTAGTATTCCAGGGACGAGAGTGATGCTCATGAGGAAGATTGTGTGATGTTAGCTCCAGAATGATCCAGGGAGTGAGATATTCTCTAGTATTCCAGACGTGGGATGAAATAGGCCCCAGAATGATCTGTGGAGTGAGATTGATCTCCAGAATTCCAGGGACGAGAGCAACGTTCACGGGTAGGCTAGTGGGACATTAGCTCCAGAATGATCCAAGGAGTGAGATATTCCCCAGTATTCCAGACGAGGGATGAAATAGGCTCCAGAATGATCTGTGGAGTGGGATTGATCTCCAGTATTCCAAGGACGAGAGTAATACCCACAAAGGAAATTCAAGGATGAGTAAGGGCTCCAGAGTGATCCAAGGAGTGAGATATTCTCCAGTATTCCAGACGAGGGATGAAATAGGCCCCAGGATGATCTGTGGAGTGGGATTGATCTCCAGTATTCCGAGGACGAGAGTAATACCCACGGGAAAAATTAATGATAAGAGAGGCTCCAGAACAATCCGTGGAATGAGATATTTCCTGGTATTCCAGAACATGAGGTAAAATAGGCCCCAGGAGGTTCTGTAGAGAAGGATTGATCTCCAGTAGTCCAGGATGAGAGCGACTTTCCCCAAAGTGATTCATCCCCAGTACGGTGGATGTGAGATAGGACAGATCCCCGAATGATCCGCGCGATGGGATTAATCTCCGGGATGAAAGGATGCGTTGAGCACTTGAGGCTTGCTAGCCGATGTTGAGAACTTGAGATGATCAGGGGAAGGTGTCTTCTGCTCATGGATGTTTGTCGACTCCTCTAGCGACATTCTGAGAACAGAACGATTCTAAGGAGGGAGTGATGTAATACCCCACAAAATAGTATATGGCTATTTTTGCACTGTAATCTGTGCACGTATGAGTATTGCACACGATTACATATTTTTCGAGGAAATTATCAGTTAAATTGAGAGATTTCAGACACACGAGCTGTTCTGAACCCGATAAGGTAAACTCGGAATATCGTCTCGATTAAACTGTGGTTTTGTCCCGATTGTTTTGACCAGATAATTTTTGGGAGAAAATTACAATTTCTATAAAATATGTATTTTTATAGGATTTTAATTTATATGTATTGGTTATTTCAATTAAGCTAGTGCTTGAAGTGAATGTGAATTGAGTTTGTGCACTAGGGTTAGAATCGGAGTGTGGTGACCTAGGGTTCCTTGACCTAACCTAGGGTTAGGAACCCTAGCATCACATCATGGCTTGGATCTTGATGGAGATCCAATGGTGGAGGTAAAACACCATGTGCATGTTGACTTATGAATGGGAAACTTCCATGAAATTCCTAAGGAAGCTTCCAAGAAGTTTCTTCCTTGAAAGGTTGGCCGCATCCCATCCACCCATCTTCCACTAACACCACCTCCCCCCATCCCCACCCTACATTCCATCCGGCCAAACCAAACCCTAGCTCCCATTCTTTATAAAACCCCCCATTTTCCACTCTCATTCTTTCACTCATTCACCATTATTCTTGTTTCAAAAAAAAAGAGGAGAAAGAGAAGGAGAAGAAGGAAGGTGGAACCTTTTTATTAGGGAGTTGTAGTAGGGTGGAGAAGTAGGAAAATTGAGGAGGCCAAGTTATACAAGTACAAGGCAAGCAAGCAAGCAAGCAAAGCTACAAGGAGATTCTTTGGCAAAACTTCAAGTGGGTGATCTCTTCAACTCTAAACTCGGAATTTATTTTCTTTTGAGTAGGAAATGGAAGTTTAGTGGCAGTAGACATGATGTAGTTACCATGTATGAGCATGTGAAGTGCTAGGGAAACTTAGTTGTATGGTAAGAACAACTTCTTCCTTAAGCTTGTTAAGAAGTATGATTGTGAGGGTATATTGGGAAATTTTTTACACCCAAACGGTTTGGAATCTTGGGTTAAAATTCTGGGGTATTGTTCTTCTATGTATGTAGAGTATCCATGATTTTTTTCATAATATTTGGATGCATTTTAGTAGCCCAAACAGCAGGTCCAAGTCCGGACAGTAAGCAGCCAGAATAGCTGCTGGCTGTAAGGATTTTTGACTGTCTTTCCGATTTTGTATCTCGGAAATGACAGGGCATTTTGAGCTGGAAATTTTTGTGGACTCTCTTGTATGTGTCTACAACCATAGTCTTAAATTTCGTAATTTTCCGAGGTCGTTTGATGCCCCGAAAAAATAGTAGAATTCGACTGGTCCGTAGGTGTCGGCTGAAGCTGACTGTGCTTTGTGCTGAAGTTCAAAAAGCCATAACTTCGTGTACGTTTATTATTTTGCTACGAAATTTTGGGAGTAGCTTGGGGTATGAGTCTATTTGATGAATCTCAAATTTTGGATTATTTAGAGTTCATTTGACAAGGTTTCAAAAGGGATTAGTGAGGGGCAGTAAGTACTCTGCTGAAATAGAACAGCTGAAAATTTTGCTATGTTTGAGGAGTCATAGATCTTTGTGTGAAATGAGTTTGAATATAAATTTTGGACACAATGAAATGGCACATGTTTGGATTAAGAATCTCAAATTTTGTGCGCATTGGACTCAAGGTTGATTTATTATCGAATTTCGAAGTAGGCTATGTTTGGCCTAGTGCAAGTTGTCGAGTCCGTGGAGATGGATATCCCTGGACTTATCAATTAAGAATTTGGACGACTGGACAACTAGAGATTTGCAGTAGGGAGTCATTGATTTCTAACCCAACTGGAATTTTAGAATTTCAGTTGTAAGTTGGATGTTATGATTTTCCGAAGTTGGGATAGATTCGGCCTTGTCAAGGTAATGGTTGCTAGAGAAATCAACTTTTCCTTGTTATGCCCCCGATGGAAAATGAGTATCTTTGGGGACCCTAAGGATTGAATCTGAGGACGTGTCCAACTAAGAAGTTAAGGTAGACACTCCCAGCCTTCCATAGGACCCGGGGTCGAGCAGTTCCGATGAGCGTAGCTGGGGTTACAGCTACTGCTACTTCTTAATCTGTTCATCGGATAATTGACGAGGAACCCTCTGCATAACACAGAATGGTGATCACGAGCTATCGAGTTTTATTGATGTCTTAGAAATTCATTTGGAACTTGGATAAGTTCCTGTGCTTAATACTCATGATGGACATGAGTGAGTCGGGATATAACTCAGGTCGATTGTGTTGGGTGTCTCGATGCCTGAGTCTGTCAACGGTCAAGAATTGATGGTTATGTGTGTACTTACCCTCCTTGAATTGTATTGCATCCTTGGGGTGCCGTTGGACCACTCGCTGAGGGTCACGGGCCAGGACTAATTGATCGCAGACCTGTAAAGGTATCAGAAATCAGTGGATGTGATTTTCTGTGATGATTGTTGTCTGACAGACCAGACAGACTCGACATGGTTGATCGATACCAAGTGTGATCTGGGTAACAACTTGTCTTCAATAACTGCATTGATTAGGTTTTTCTTATTGTTTTCGCTCGAAGACAGAATTGGTGTTAGGGGTGATTCCCTATAATCCAACTCGTCTAAGAATTAGCTGTAGGTGGTGATACTATGGGTTGTCTCTTCCTGTCATTAAGGATACGTGCTGCTGCGCGTATCTTGCACTGTTGATTCTTGAGGTACCGTGGTAAGGACGGATGGGATCCATGCACAGGTTAGTGGACACGAGCGGGTCGTATGGGATACGACGCTATAGGTATGCTGTGGTATATCTTTAAGTTCGTCACGGCCGTTGACTGCAGAATGGTGGGACCGTTGACTACAGAGCGGTGGGACCGCATACCCTTAAGTTCGGCACGGCCGTTGACTGCAGAACGGTGGGACCGTTGACTGCAAAGCGGTGGGACCGCATATCTTAAGTTCGTCACGACCTTCAAGGAGGGTCTGAGGCAACGATGATTGGTGACAACGGGCAGCGCCCCGAAGCATTTATGTTATTTATCTCCTCAACCATGTCATACTATCAGGAACAGGAAGTAGACCCAATTAGAATGCATTGCATGACGAGGGACTGAACCCTATATTCAAGAAAACGAACTCCTTGGAAGGTATGTAGTATGGGATGCATACATTTCCATCGAAGTTGATTTTGAGAAAGTATGCAGTATGGGATGCATGCATTCCCAACGAATCGCATTAGAGTACGTGCATCGTGTGCATTCTTGTTTCGTGCATTAAATTAGACCATGTCATGTTTTGGCCTGGAACGTATGTAGTATGGGATGCATGCATATCCAGAGTCCCAAGGTTGCTTGTATTACAATAAGGCAGGTGATCAACGCATTAGTTGTTAGACCATGGCATACACGAACACTAGGGAATTAGGATGCATGTTTTTCTTTTCATTCAAGATGGTTTGTGGTTGCTAGTTTGGAGATCGCTGTTTTCTTATCAGCAATGCGTCAGTAGAATTACTGACGTACCCCACATTTTAGGTACATGAATATCAGGTCATAAGCGCAGGAGAGCCCAAGATCAGCAGGGCATCCAAGGGGGATGGCAGTATACGTGCCTACCATTCGAGTGGGGCAGAAATATCAGAGTCGCGCAGCAGAAGGCTCAAGCCGAGGGACAAGTCCCAGGGAAGCAGATAGACCACTCAGCAGAGTTATCAGCAATGACTAATCGATTGCTGATCTGGAAGACAACTGACAGCTTTGCCAGAGGAGCCTGAATATTCTTTGTGATCAGTTGTAATAAGTTATGTAATTTGTATTCCTTGTTCAAGGACATTTTGATATTGTAATTATTGATGTAATAACTCTAAAGGCAATAAAAGTATTTAAATTTTCATGTTATTTACTGTGTTGAGATGCATTTGAAGGCAAAGATTCTGGTTGTGTCACGGATGTCCGGTATTAGAAATCCGGGGCGTTACAATATCATAGATACCCTTCAAAAATGTGTATTTTCGTATATGCCCCTAACAATTTGGACTTTATTTCATATTTATTCCTATGTTAAATATTACTAAGTTAATCATGATTTTACCCTTACGAGACAAATAGAAATCAAATTAAAAGATCCAATTAAACAATTAAATGAGAAAAGATTTTAACATTTTTAAGAAAAATAATTGAGGAATCTTATAATCTATCATTAAAAAATAAGAATGGTGGCAAATTCGGAGAAATAACGTGAGGAAGAATATGCAGTTCTCAAATATGCACTGTTAGTTTATCCATTTCTTAAAGAAAAATAAAGAAATTTCGATAAGAGTTAATGAGTCTCGGTTGGATTAAAATTGCCCGAATTTATAAGGATGAAGAAGATAAAGTCAGAATGGTAGAGAAGAGAATAATTCAGTTATTTTTCATCAAGTCCATTAAAAAAATAAAAATTCTTCATTGTTTTGAGTTTTTTTAACTAGAGGGGTAATTAAGAGAAGTGACATATGTTGTTGGGGACAAATATGAAAATACATATTTGTGAGGGGCATACATGATATTGAAATATTTGTTAGGGACATACATGTTAAAATCCCCCCCAAAAATTTAGTTGAGTCCGGTTCAGTTATGAAAAAATAACCCCCTCGGGTGGGTTTTTGAGTTTGAAAAGAAATATGGATTGGATTGGGAAAATTTAAAAAATCCACCCAACTATACCCCTGCATTCCCCTAGTAGTAGGGATGATAATGGGCCGGGGTAGGATAGGGTCTTGCATAAATCCTGGGCCCGACCCTACTTTCTTAAGTGCCTTAATTTTTTGCCTCAGTCCCGGCCCTGAACATAATTTATCTAAGCTTTCCAGGACTGGCTCAGGGCCTTCATATGGTCCTAGACTTTTCTTTTTAATGAATAAATTATTGAATATTATTGATTATTAAATGAAAATGATACTTTAAAATTTTAATATTCTATAATCTTGTCAATTAAACAAATATGACATGTGATTCAACAATCATAATTACATCAAGAAATCAAAGATAGCCAAATGGTTCTCTTTTTTATTTACTCAAAAGGTGACCATAGCGAAATCGACATGAATCAGAGTTTCATTATAGAGTTAATGATGTAAGATAGAACTCAAAGATTACTTTAAATGCTACAATCTACAAATGTAAATTTTAGAAAAGTAGGTATGGGCTTTGGTAAAATGCACTAATGTAACTACCGTTTTTGTATTTTTTAATTTTTCCCCTTTTATAATATTTTTATTTGCAATTGAATAAAAACTCTATTTTTCTCTTTCTTGATTATTATTTTAGTTAAGACTTGTTCATGAAATTCTTCGTTCTTTTGATTGGGCTATTCTTATTGATCCTATTGTTCTCTTATTTAATTGTGGGTATTTTGATTTAAACCCTATTGGTTTTGATCTATCTCATAATTGAACCCTAAAACCCAATTTTATTTGTTCTTAACCCTAATCCGCTGTTATTGGACCCTAATTCACCAACCCAGTATCCCAATTGTACCCTATAAATACAACTCTATTGCAAATCCTAAAAATTGCACATCTTCGAAACCTTAGCCGCTTATTCTATCTCCTCTCTCCTCTCTCCTCCCGTTCTCTCTCTCTCCCGATCTGTTTCCCGCCCAAATTACACCAGAACCCATCCCCTTCTCCGTTCGTCTCCTCTGGCGACCATACCCCATCGCCACCCTACTCCCGTCGATGCCCAACACAGCTGCCACCACAGCCATGCCAAACCCCGATACTCCTCCTCTTCCGCTCTCCTCGACATTGCAGCAACCCATCGCTGTTAACCCAAATCGATGACCCACCTCGTCGACGTCGCCCAGAAGCCGTCCGCCCTCGCCACCGCAGCGTCGACGTCGGCCAGTGATGCCGCTGCCTCTTGGCCGTGCTCTCTCTCTCTCTCTCTTGCTCAGTCGCTGCTGTCTCTTTGTTTGCTGTATTACTTGACTCTTTTCTTTACATATATATTGCACGTGTTATTATTTGCTAGTTCGTGGGTTCATTGCTTCGGGATCCTTATCCCGTTATTCTTGGTATTCGTTTTCATCGTCTATAATTCAAGTCACCATCCTCTTGAATTGTTAATTGTATCAAATTAAAGTTTTGTTGAAACTCTTGCAAGTAGATCCTTTGTTCATCGTATTATACATTGTTTATCTCTTTCGTTGGGTTTATTAAGGGTTTACACGAGCTAACCCCCAATACTCTTGACATCGTGCCAATTTGACTCCAAAAATATTGAATCTTGCATAAATCATATAGTATGGACAATAGAGTTACACATACAATCACAACACAAATAAATTAATGTAGAGACAATTGTCAGGTTGTATGTTGTTTGATCGATTGATAGTTGATTGATGATAAATTAGTGTATGTGTGTGTTATAATTTTATTTATTATGTTTTGACACTCATCATGCTGATTATATAATTTATTGACAAAAGAATCGATACTCATCATGTTTATTTAATTTATTCACATGAAAATTTCCCTAAAACCTGTATCTTGCTTGCTGCCTAAAATTTGTCTGTTGTTTTTGACCCAGTAAACGATCTTAAATTTAATTACTTTCTGAACAAGAGTTGTAGCCGCATCTTTCTATTTTCCGAAAAATCCTGAATTTTTAATTCTGAATTTTGTAGCAAAAGTTATGCCCGTTTTACTACAGTTGTGTTTCGACTTTCAGATTTTTAGATTCTTATATCTTCCATGTTTAAACAATAAAAAGGCTAATCAAATGATAGAATTTCATTCTGAAAATTTCCAGATTATTAATTTACATGTTTGGGAACCTAATAAGTATTTCTAATAAATTTAATAATGAGTTTTTGCTGATTCTAAAACTAAAATACCATGATGTCGATATTCTTCATGAACATGAAACCTGTAAAGAACTATGTGTTTGACCTAGCTACTGTTATCGAATTTTGAACTTTAAATATGCGTTGGAATCGTGTGGAAGTCTAGTTTCCAGAATTTCTGACGGATTCAACTTTCAGTTTCTGAGTCAGCGGGAAAATATACTTTTGTACAGACTGTGCTTTCTGTCCAGAATTTTAGATTCCACTTTTTAATAGATTAATTATCCTTATATCGTACTAGTGCATGAATTAATGAATGTATGTGTAGAACCCCATATTTTTAAAATATTATTTTTAAAGGTTTACAAATGACTAAAATGATTTTTTGGAGAATTTATGAATATTTTCAGAAAAAATTTTCTTTTTACACGTGTAAAACACGTGCAAATACTTTCTTGAGAAGTTTGAGTGTCAAGTTTTCTTCATGAAAAATTATTATTTAATATTTGGGATTTATTTAGTATTTTTTCAGATTTTTCTGAAATTAATTGGAACTAATTGCAAATTTTGAGAAAAGAATGACCTTTTTGCAAATTTGTCATTTTTAGGGGTTAAAATGTAAAAGGTATTTTCTGGACGTTTTGAACAGTACCGGTTGAGATTTAGGATTATATTTTACTGTTAAATCCTAATTTAAATGAATTTTGTTGAATTTCCAACTATAGAACTATATATATAAAGTGGTATTTTGAAGGGATCATTTTGTAAAAGTGGGGTAAAACCCTAAACTCTTTATCCCGGGTGTTTAAAGGATTTTTGCAACCGTCTTTCGCTGCACAATAGAGAACTTTGTGATTTGTCTTGGTGGAGCAAGAGGAAGATTTGGATCTCGCAAAAAGGAAGGCTTTTTCGTTGGATCTTTTCAATTCCAAGGTGAGTGACATTGTTTTGTTTTGTGGATGATATGAACTTTGTTTGTGAATTGATCTATGCGAACGATTGTTTGTCGTTTGTTTGATATGTTATTTATTTGGTGTATTTTGCATGAGAACGATGCAAGGGTTGTTGTGTGTACCATGTATGTGGAATCTAAAAATGTTGAGTAGATCTTGGTTTATAAATTTGTATTGATAGAAAGCATGTTAAGATTTGCGTATGGTTATGATCGGATGGATGAACATCTGGATCTTGTGTTTACAAATCAGATCTTGGTTATGAGTTGTAAAGAAATGTAGTATTGAGAAACCCTAATGGAAGAATTAGGAATTTAGAACATGAGAATTGAGTTTTGAGATATTGGATGTTTTGAGTAATGTATCCATAATGAGGATTATTTTAGATTGGTCATTTTTACCTGAATACGAATTATTTTCATAAACAATGAATCATTAGAAAAACTCTAGTTTTGATTATTGTATACAGACCTAAATTATGTAAACTGTAGGCCGACAGTCGACTGGTAGCCTTTTCAGTCGACTGGTACGACCCTGCTGATGTATCTTTAGCCTTCTGAAAATCCGTTCTGGATAGTCGACTTAGACCCTAGTTCAGTCGACTGGTGCACTGAGAACTTATTTTGTATAGTTATTGCAGTTTCTTGTCTGGACAGTCGACCTACGACTCCTTAAGTCGACTGTTAGTCCTTAGAATATTTTCGTGAAAATCATTGGAATTTGTCTCGGGTAAGTCGACCGATAACCTTTTTAAGTCGACTTATATGACTTAGTTATTTCCTTAAAATCATGGATATTTTCCCTCTGGACAGTCAACTTACTACAGTTTAAGTCGACTGGTACTGATGAGTTTTTGTAACTTGAGTGTTCTTTTGAATGATTAGTCTTCAGATATTTTGGCCTATATTTTGTCTCCAGTTAAGCATATGACTTGAGATATTCAGTTAAGCATTTGATTTGAGATATTCAGTTAAGTATTTGATTTTGAGATATTCAGTTGAGCTATTTTCTTTAGTGAAAAGTTGGTTTAGACTTTTTGAGTATGAGTCTCTAGAGGATGTGTGTAACCCTAGTATACCGGTGTTGAGTTAGTTTGTTGAGGCCTGTGGAGGTATTTCAGTTATTCAGTTTTGAGTTAAGTCCGGTAGGGTACACCACTCTAGGAGATTCGTTGAGTAATTAAGTAACCCAAAAATAATAAGGACAGACACTAGTGGTGATATGATGAACGGGAACATGAGTCAAGTACCTCAGTATGGCTTTCGGTGTGAGATTTAATCTCCGGAATTATCGAAGTATCTTACTTTGGGTGTGGGATCTATCTGCGGAATTATCCAAGTATTTTACTTTGGGTGTGAGATATATCTCCGGAATTATCCAAGTAGTTGCTTTCGGTGTGGGATTGATCTCCGGAATTATCGGAGTCGAGGCGAAGCACATGTGGTATTCGTGTGGTGATGTGTCAATGTTTCGGTGTGGGATGATCTCCGAAATTATCACGGTAAAGTACCTGTGGCGTGGGATCTATCCCCGGAATTATGGGGCATGGGACACTATCCATAGCTTATCTTTATCTCGTAGTAGTCATCGTGTTAGGATTAGTTGCATAACGGGGGATTGAACCCTACGAAGTGAAGACGTTAAGGGCTTGCACCGAACCTATGTAGAGTGGGATGCATAGACTTCGACAAGTACGCATTAGAGAGTCCGCATATAGAATTTGTGTTTTCTTGACTTGGTTTTATGCATATGGATTTCCTGTTTTCTACACTTGATACTTGGTTTAGTCTCACTGTTGTTTACATTTCATGCTACTTCATATTTTATGTATTTTGGTTTATTACATGTTGATTAAGAATCCTTGCTTAATATTTATTTATGTTGTTTGTTTGCTTTTATGTCACTCACACCATTTATGGCTGACCCCTTTAGTTTTGGGGGTTAGGAATCATCTCTAGCCTCTTGTGTTGCATGTTGTTGCTTAGAGTTTAGAGGTTTGGATGCTTGAGATAGTTGTGAGATAAATTAATTTAATGGAGTTTGTGTAAATTTGTAAGAACAGTGTTGTAATAAGACTGTATTGTAAATAAAAGAAAGCTATGATTTAGATGTTTTAAATTCCGCTGTGCTATGTAAGAGATTGTTGTAATAAAAGTTGAAAATTTTTGTGGTGTTGGTTGTGTTTAATGTTACATTGAAGTTGATGCTGGGATTGTGCCACGTATTTTCTAAGATATCATATTAGAAATTCGGGACGCTACAGTATGTCATATTGCATGTCCCCAATGAGTTATTGTCACTATTCTAATCATCCTATCCATGTTATCAACCTATTGTTTCCCAATTGATACCATCGTTCACCGAATGTCCATCAATTGCATCTTGTATTGTTGCATTAATAAATAATTAACAAGTCGGGGTTTTAAAGGGTGATTTGAGTAGTGAACAAAGTAGAGACTGTACTTTAAGGAGGGGCTCGTGTTTCCCTAACTACCGTTTCGGCTACCGTTTTATCGTGTGATTGTGGTTATGGCAGTAACCCAATCTATCGTGTACCGTATCGTTGCCGATGACCATTTCATATACCGAATTGTGAATAGTATTTACCGTTGCTAAGTACATGATCTCCCGAGTGCAGCACTTGAGTCTAAACAAAATTGATTGTATGCATTGAACCCGTAGTATGGGATGCAACAGTACATGCATTAGTTAGGATTAAAATGATTAATATACATAAGGATTGACTCATCACCGATATTGCATATTGTTCATCATTGTTCCTATTTGTATTCAATATTGTCTAAGTGTTATTGATATTAACCGTTGATTACCGTTACCGAATATTGAACCATTGTTACACCGTTGCATTAATTACCATGTTATTGATTATTACTGTCATGCCATGTTATTGATTCCTATTGATCCAGATTCATTGTTATACCGTTATTTCATTGTTCCCTGCTTTCTCTACTTGCTATCCATGAATTGCTCTAAGGACAATTTTTCTCCTCTTTTTAGATGAAGTGTATACAGGCAATGAAAGAAAATTGTCTGCTGAAATTGGAGAACAAACATTCTGAAGACTACTGCTTTCTAATTGCTTATTGATTTAATAAACTTAATGTATTGAGACTTGTTATTATTTTGGATTGGATTATTAATATTTTGGGCTTTTGTCCCAGATTTTATTATTGTTTCCAGATGTTGGATTATTATTATTGTATTTGAATATTTTTATTGCTTCATTCCAAGTATTATTATTAATGAGATTATTGTTATTACCTGCGCATTTGTTCTGTATTGATTATATTGTTGAGTTAATCGAATAAACAGCTTATGGATGACATTAGTCATTCGCTGGGCCAATGTTACGTGCTCGTATTCCGTATTTTTGGAAAGCAGGGCGTGACAACTAAACTTAAATCTTTGTGTAAATAACTAATAGATTATTTATATATTTACTATAGTAAAATAATAGGGCCTAATTAGGACCTTAGAAACGCTAGGGTCAGGATCGGGTCGGGATAGGGCCTGGGTTAAATACCAACCCCGACCCTACCTCTAGAAGGCGCCTAAATTTTAGGCCCTAGCCTTGTCCTTTTATAAAAGGGTCGGGGTCATGGTAAGGGGTTTTTTAGGGCCGGTGTTAAGGGCCCTATGGCCCAACGCTAACCCATTATCATCCCTACTTAGTAGTACCAACCACTTTACGCTTTTGAACTAATCTCAATCATGCTTTTAAGTTCAATTAATACCAACAATCCGTACGCCGTAACTAAATATGAACCACATACTTTAAAGTCAAATCTATGTTGAAACTCTAATTTTGGGGTTGACTTGCCTTATTGATGCTATTTCTTAAATCATAGCCTATTTCGACCGCTCATCCAAATTGCATCATTTACAGACTCGAAACCCAGTTGACTCCACCTCCATCTACTCATTGCATCCCCTTTTCTAGTTCAAAGTGGGTGTTCTCTTGTTTGGACCGTATAATGTATGGGCATATAAAACTGATGATGAAGATGACGTTTACGTAAGCAATGTGATCTTGGTCATAGCCGGTAAATAATCATATCATCTACATGTAGAAGATGAATAGTGCGAAGATCACTGCAAGATCATTTTCACTAGCGTGAAACTTAACACTTTGAACAACCTCAGTGAAACGGGAGAACCTGGCACAAGGAGTTTTCTTAAGATCTTATAGAACATGGCGCAATCAAAAAATAGAACTAGAGGGATAAGAAAGACCATGGAGAGGTATCATATAAATCTCTTCAGAATTGGACCTATGGAGAAAGACATTCTTCACATCCATCTGAAACAATGACCATTGGCGACATCGAAAACATCGATAAGGGTGTGAAAAGTGGTCATCTTAGTAACAAGAGTATAGGTCTCACCACAATCAATGCCATAATTCTGAGTAAAACCGCTGGTAACCAGACTAGCTTTGTGTTATTCAATAGAACCATCTGCATGAGTTTTAGCTTCACAGATCCACTTGCAACTAGTCGGTCTCTCTCTTGAAGGTAAGAGAAAGGTCCCAAGTCCGAGTGTGTTGTAAAGCCTGCAATTCATCTGCCATAGCAGACTGCCATTTTGGGCCAATAATTGCCTTGTGATAATGGGCTCCTGATAACTTGATGTTGCTTCTAGAAAGACTTGGAAATAAATGTTTTAAAATTTAGGTCGCGATACTTGGCAAGTGAGTGATGTTCTCTAGTAGGATATCAAGGAGCCGAATCCACATGTTGGAAGAGCATATCAACATCAGGAGTGATAGATGCTCCTCCAAATTAAACATGGTTGGGGAGCTTTGTGTAACTTGGTTGCGTTCATATGTATTGCTAGCAATCTTTTTTTTCATGAATGAACAAAGCACATTGGGTGACTGGCATTTCACCCAACAATAGTATGACACAAACCATATATATCTACTACCCTCTAGATTGCAGATTTCTTCACTAAATCTCATATAGTTAGCCGTCATGCGTTTGTTTTAGATAACTCTCGCTATTTGATCCATACTGAGTTTGAGGGGCATGTTAATCATACAAGTGTACCATATGTGTATTACAACTATTATTATTGGGAAACACATATGTGCGAGGAAGAAGACTAGGAATCCAAGAATTAGGTGGTGGAACTTGAAGGAAGAGAAACTATAAGTATTTAGAGATAGAGTTCTTAAAGGAGCAACATGGAATTGGAAAAAGGAAACAAATATGATGTGAACTAAAATGGCTACGTGCATAAGAGAAATCTCAAAGGAGGTACTTGGAGAATCTAAAAGTAGAGGGTTGCAAACTAAAGAAACATGGTGGTGGTAAGAAGAAGTCTAAAATATTATTAGAGAAAAAAGATCAACCTTCAAAATATGCCAAAAGAGTATAAATGAAGAGGATTTGGAGAGATATAAGACTGTTAGAAAAGAAGTTAAGAAAGTGGTAAGAGATATAAAATGTAACCCCTATTTTCCATTTTCTATATTTTTGGGTGTATTTTTCTTTTGTGTATTTATTCACATTGTATCTCTTTTTGGACCGTGTTTTGGATCTTCATTCTCTATATATCCATTTATTTGATTTGTCGTATTTTTATTTGAGTTTCTTGATCCAATTGTCTCATATTATTTCATTTCTGTTTGATGGAGCTTGTATTTTTGATCCTCATTATTAATTGTTCATGTTCTATTTTATTCATTCATTTTGAATCCTATTCTATTTTCTTTTTGGACCTATTAAAAGCCTATAACCCAATTGTTATCTATTAACCCTTTCCCAACCTATACCCAATAACACCCCAAACCCATACCCGTTACCCGTTACCCATTGTTACCCGAAACCCTATCTACACCTAACCCTAATCCCCTGTAAACCCAAATTACCCAGTTCACCCTAACCCTAAACCCTAATTTATCTACTCATCTATATATATATGCCCATGCATCTCTACCATGTTACTCCAAACCCTAGCCACCCTGTGCCCTACCTCCCCTCCTTTGTGTGCTCCTGACTTCCTTCCAAACCCTCCTACCCTCCAGCGTCCTCTCCTTCGGCGCCGCCTTACACCTCTGTACCCCGACGCTCCCCTCAGCCGATAGCAGTGCCTCCCGTCGCTTCACCTCGGCGCCTCTCCTTGACAGCAACAGCCAGAGCGACGCTGACATCCCCCCTCACTGCTCACCCTGATGCCTGTCCCCTGCATCGCACTGCCGGTCCCCCTTGGCCGCCGTCGCCTCCCTTCGACGCTGTGCAACACCGTCTCTCCCCCTCCGTTGCCCTATTTTGTGTGCGTATGTTGGTTCTCGAGTTGTGTGTTCATAGTTCGTTGTGTTCGTGGTTCGTGTGTCGTTGTTCGTTGAGTTCGTGCCCGAAAATCCGTTTTCGTTATTCCATTTCCGTCGTCTATAAGGCAAGTAACTTGTATTCTTTTTGTTGTGTAGTACAAGTGCTAAATACCTTCTGTAGTGTAGGTTTGTTCTAGAGACAATTCTTGTGCAAAATCCCTTTTATATCTTGTCTCTATGTGTTGGTCTGCCCGTAGTTGTCACATTATACACACGATATGAAATAACTTAGAGATAATCACTTCTTGATGTGTACATGCATGTTGTTCGTATGATATCGTATGCTTGGTTGTGTTAGTTGTAGTATACTCGTTGTAGACTTGTCAAATACCCTATACCATATTTCTGGGACATCTAGTATACCATATTTCACACTTTGTTATGATTTGGATGTGTTACATATGATCTAGTCGATTTTATGCATGAAGAATATTTCTGTATTTGTTGTTACCTCGTTTTTGTTCAGTATTTTAGACCCTATTAAGGTCAGTATATGAAAATTATTTGTGAATATGAGTTATAGAGAATTTTGTCTACTTTCCAGAATTTCTGATAGATCTCAGTTTCGATTTGTGAGTTGTAAGTTATGACTATTTTACTACAGATGTGTAGAAAAATTTCAGGTTCTGTTTTGTACGAATTCTGTATGGTAATTTATTTTTATACTGATCTTAAAGATAATATTTTGATCAAATATTTTGCTAATTACAACTAGACTTGATGGGATTAAATCCTAATTTTTGTGGATTTAATTGATGACTTTCACATACTATTCTATGCTTGCAAACAACTACTATACTTGCAGAATTTTCATACTGTTCAGTAAAGAAACATAATCTCGACCTGATTCGATTTTCTGTTTATAAAAACTTTGTGAATATGAATTGTATCATACTGTATCCATTTTATCACCCTTTTGACGGGTCTGGATTTCGATTTATATTTTGTAATCTATTGCTATTTTAGTACTGCTGTGTTTATGATCTCAGATTTACAAAGCTGCCATATCTTGCTGCTTTCTAATTTTAATTGACTATTCGATCTATGTTGGAAAATTATGAAACTTTATTTTCTAATACTAAACATAATAGGGAATACCCCAGATTTTTTTTGGATTTAATTAGTAAGTTTTTATGCTGTTTTTCTGTTTATGAATACAAACTTCTGATTTCTGGCAGAACACGTTTTTTGGATACAAATATGTTTTGAGACTTGTTTTTGTGAAATACTATAAGACTTATATATATTTTCTGGATTCGGCCAAGAGTCTATTTTCCAGGTTTTCTGACGGATCCAAATTTGCACATTTGTAGCAACGGGAATTCCAGATTTGATGCAGTACTGTCTTACTGTCCTGAACTAGAATTTTCGTTGCCTTATCCTTTTATGAGTTGTCTTTCACCTATATATGTTTATCTTCCAATCTGAACCTGTTACTTATTCATGCCATATTATTCTTGTTCTGTTTTGTGACACGTACATGTCTGCTTAATAATAATAACAAGTAATCAAGCCGGGGTTAAGGGAAAAACCTTAGTAGTGGACAATATAGGTATGTGTACTTAGAAGGGGGTCCGTGTTTCCCATTACCTGTTGCCATGTTTCATGATTACATGATTCATGCCTGTTATTATATGTTGCTATGTTTCATGATTACATGATTCATGCTTGTTATTATATGTTGCCACATTTCATGATTACATGATTCATGCCTGTTATTACTATTTGACTATATGTTGCCATGATTCGTGATGATTCATGCCTATTATTACTATATGTTTCCATGTTTCGTGATTACATGATTCATGCCTGTTATTACTATATGTTGCCATGTTTCATGACTACATGATTCATGCATGTTCCTGCTGCCACGATTTCACGATTCGTAATTCGTGCCTGTCACCTGTTACATGATGCCTGAGTACACGGCTCTAGAAACCCATCACTATGCCTAAACGTAATTTGCATGTATATAGTAACCATGCGGTAAAAACCTGGGAAGCATGAAGTGCTACCTAGATAGAAATAATACAAGACTTGACATAACATGATACATATTATATGCTTATCTGTTACATGATACCTGTACATGCTTCTTGATACTTGTTACATGTTTACCTGCTTGCATGATACCTGTTACCTGTTACATGTTATATACACCTGTTAGTGCACTGCATTACTTGCTATTCATGATTCATGCTAATTGTTCTATTTTGTTACCATGTCTATTGCATGCTATGTTTCCTTTCGCTGTTACTCTATTCTTGTTTATCTTTCCTGTACTTGTTGCCTGCACTACAAGCGGCCCGTAACTTGCATTGACGGGTATTTTTTTTTCTCTTTCCTTTTTCCTGTAATTTTGTTAAATTGCAGATTATGGTGATCAGCTGTCCGATGGAGTAGGTGATTTAAGATTTTAGATGCTGGAGTTCTTGCTATTAGTATTATTTCCTGTTGCTTATTTGAATAATTGTATCTGTTACTTGGATTATTTTGTATTGGGCAATGTGACCCATAATTATTAACTAGTTCAGATCTGATTTATTTAAGATTATTAAATTTTATTTCAAGTAAATTCATGTTGGTATATTGATTCATATATGCATGCATGGTTGACTTCTCTTGCTTCCTACTCTGATTATTCCTGTAAAATGTTGTAAAGATCCTGACAGCTTATGGATGACAAAAATCATTCGCTGGACTTAGTCACGTATCTGTATTCCGTATTCTCTTTTTGGTAAGCGGAGCGTGACACAAAATAAAAAGTTTATGATAATTATACACAAAATTTGGAACAAAAAAGAAGAAAATAACATCTATAAGCTTGCTAAACAAAGGGATAAGAAAAATAAAATATTTGGATACAATTAGTTGTCTTAAGAGCAAGAATTCAAGAGTCTTAGTAAAAGATGATGAAATTAAAGAAAAATTGCGAAATTAGTTTTGAGAAGTTATTAAATGAAAATGTTGTAGCTAACTTAAATATAGAGGATTCGAGAGAGAGTTGAGAGCATATGTTTTTCCGTAGAATTAGGACATCAGAGGTTCGAAATGCTCTTGGAAGGATGAAAGTAGGAAATTCTTTTGGACCGGATGGTATACCCATTGAAGTTTGGAAGTGTCATGTGGATGTTGGAGTGCATTGGCTAACAAAATTTTAATGTGATTTTGAGGACCAAGAAGATGCATGATGAATGGAGGAAGAGTATTTTAGTACCTATATATAAAAATAAAGGAGATATACAAAGTTGCTCCAACTACCGAGTGATTAAATTAATGAGCTATAGATGAAATTTTGGGAGAGAGTGATCAAACATAGACTAAGACTAGAAACTACAGTGTCTGAAAATTAGTTTAGATTTATGTTTGGGAGGTCAACAATAGAAGCAACTTATGTACTGATGAGACTTCTGAAAAAATACAGGAAGAATAAGAAATATCTATATACGGTGTTTATAGATCTAGAAAAAAACATATAATAAAGTCCCTAGAGACATAATATGTTGGACATTAAATAATAAAATAGTAAAAATTCGGTATATTGAGGTGATTAATGATATGTATGAAGGGGCAATGACCACAATTAGAACTACCACAGGAGAGACCAATGATTTTCCTATTGCAGTACATTTACACCAAGGTTCAACCTTAAGTTGTAACACCCTGTATTTCTTGGAGGTATAATATACTAGTATAATATAGTGTAGTGTGTGTGTGTGTGTGTGTGTATATATATATATATATATATATATATATATATATGTTGAATGCCATAATGGTAATAATGAGATTAATTAAAATGAGGTGAGGGGGTTGCTGTGCTTGACAGCACTTGAAGGAGTTGAGTGGGCTCCCAGTGTGGGGAGTGTTGCTGTGTGTGACGTGGTGGTGGGGCCCGGATTGGGGCCTAGCTGTGTGTGCATTAAGCACATGCAAGAGAGAGGTGGTGTGGAGCTTTCTTAGTCCCAGATCGGTAGGGAGCAAGAATTAAATTTAATAATAAATAATATTTCCTATGATCAAGAGTCACCAAATTGGTTAACCACTTTTTGAGAGGCAGCCTGTGGTGGGCAGTTGTACTAAATAATAAATAAATTGTCTGAGTTGGAACCGGGGTGTTACATAATCCCCTACCTCTTTGCTTTGGTTATGGATGAATTGACACGAGGAATACAAGATGAGGTGCCTTGGTGTATACACTCTGCCGATGACGTCATCTTAGTGGACATGACCAGAGCATGAATCAATACTAAACTAGAATTGTGGAGAGAAAATTTGGAAGCTAGAGACTTTAGAATAAGCAGAACTAAAATAGAGTATATGGATTGTAATTTTAGTGATATTCGGAACACAAATGAGAAAGTAGTGAAGCTTGATGGTGAAGAGATACATAAGAAAGACCGTTTCCAATATTTATGCTCAATTATACAAAGAGATTGGGAGATTTGTGAAAGTGTTATACATAGGATCCAAGCAGGGGGCCTAAGTGGGGAAGCGCTAGTGGTGCTTTATGTGAAAAGCATGATGCTTTGAATGTGAAGGAAAATTTTTATAGGATGGCGGTTAGACTAGCAATGATGTATATAGCAGAGTGTTGGGCAATAAAGAAACAACATGTCCAAAAAATGAGTATAATAGAAATGAGGATGTTAAGATGGATGTGTGGTAAAACAAGGAATGACAGAATTAGAAATGAGCATATATGAGATATGGTAAAGGTAGTTCCTATCCAAGATAAATTAAGAGAGAATCACCTCAAATGGTTTGGACATATCACACGTACACCTAGTAGTGTCATCGTTAAAAAGAGTGATTTGATAAATATTGAGGGTAGAATGAGGGGTAGGGGAAGAGCTAAACTTACTTTGGTGGAAACGGTGGGAAAAGATATGATAGTTTGTGGCCTTACAGAAGATACTGCGCTAAATCGAGCAGAATGGAAAACTAGGATTCATGTAGCCGACCCCAATTAGCTGGAAAAATTTTCATATTATATACCAAATTGATCGATACGTGACCATCTATCGGGTGGTATTACCCTTGTCTTAATATGCCAAACTAATCGTTACATGAACAAAAATTAGAGACCCATTTTCATATTATATACCAAATTGATCGATACGTGACCATCTATCAAGTGGTATTACCCTTGTCTTAATATGCCAAACTGATCGTTACATGAACCAAAATTGGAGACCCTATTGAAACCCATAAACGAAGATACATGCAAGTGTTAGTGTGATTCACTGGTAAGGTTCTTTGATGGGGAGTAAGAGGTCGGGGGTTTGAACCATGTTTAAACCAAAAATCCCAATTAATATATATTTAGGGTAAAGTGTGGGTATGTGTTACTATGGCCTTATTCCAAAAAAACATAAATGAAGATATATCTAGTTTATTCATATCTTATTTACACTATCTAGTTTACTTAATAAATTGATAATTAGCAACAAAGCACAATTAATTGATACTTCCATTATGGTAATAATTTAAACACAACTACAACAACAAAATCTTTATTTTAAGTTTTTGGGTCGGCTATATGGCTATATGATATTATTATCGT
This sequence comes from Hemerocallis citrina, assembly GCA_017893485.1. Classification (NCBI taxonomy): domain Eukaryota; kingdom Viridiplantae; phylum Streptophyta; class Magnoliopsida; order Asparagales; family Asphodelaceae; genus Hemerocallis; species Hemerocallis citrina. The sequence goes on from CM030360.1 coordinate 15,405,715, forward strand.
CATATATTAAAGTCTTGAAATGTTTACTTCATGTGAAGATTAAAGAATGAGATATATATATATATATATTTCCAATATGTAAATTAAGTAAACTTTCTTCTTGTTAGATATTATAGTCCCACATTGGATAGTTTGCTAGTTTTGTATTTGGTTCCTCCTATATATAGCAGATATTGTACTCATTATTTCTCAATTCAATATTCAATATTGTCTTCAATTCTCTCTGCTTTATCTTAACATGGTATCAGAGAAAATTATAAAAAATTTCTTCTCCTAAGTTTATACATAAAAAAAAAATCCTCAAATTCCAAAAAAAAAAGAAAAAACCCCATCGTCTTCTTCACTGCAATGCCAGATTCGAAGTCAGATTCAACCCATCGGCAACCCATCGGCACCCGAGCCTTCATCATCTGCCTTCGTCCAGATCCATCATCAACCCATCGGCAACCCATCGGCAACACATCCATCCATCATCAACCTATCGGCAACCCATCATCAACTGCCGTCGTCCTCCCTCGTCTTATCCACCCGAGCCGCCATCCAGATCCAGATCCGATCGTCCTCATCAGATCGCCGATCCCGAGCCGATCGTCCTCTTCAGATCGCCGATCCCGAGCCGTCGCCATCCCGATCCTTTCTCTTCTTCTTCTTCTGATATTCATAAGCTTATTTCTCTTCTTCTTCTTCTTTTAATTACCCTAAACCCAGTACCCTATTTCTTCTTCTTCTTCTTCTTTCTTCAAAAAAAAAAAATCCGAAAAAGAAAAAAAGAAAAAAAGGAAAATTTTTTTTCAAATATATATATATATATATATATATATATATATATATATATATACAAGTACTACTACTTGATGGAATCCCAGTCTCTCCCACATATTTTTGCCTCCACCGACTTTCTCGATGCAACCGCATCTCGTTCCTTCTCCAGATTCAAACAGCAGCAGCATCACTTTCAGTCTGCCTCCAGTCTCCTACATTCTCCTAACATCATTGCTCACCTTACTTCACCTCTACTTCCGACACCGGTAGCATCGTCCTGCTCTCTAAACCGATTCAGACACCAGTAGCATCTCCCTTCACATTGTGCTCTCAGTAACAGCAGCCCTCGCAGTGCGTCGTCCCTCACATCCTCGGCCATGCCCTTCACTCCAGCCTTGCCATCTCCTGCTGATTGGGCTAATCATCAGCAATGCCCCACACAGCTGGAACTACAGCACATGGGTCAGTCTATCAATGCTGGCTCCTCTGTTTCTGCACTTTCTACCACTCCCGGTATGAATTCCTTCTGGATTTTAGATTCTGGTGCATCACATCATCTCACTAGTAATCAGACACTATTCACCACCTGCACAGCACTTCCCTCTCACTCTCCATCTCTACACACAGCTGATGGCTCACCACTTCTTATTACACTCTCAGGAACAATTAGTTCTCCCACTCTCACATTACCATATGTTCTTTATGCTCCTCATTTATCAATAAACCTTATTTCTATTTGTGCGTTGTGCGATAGTGGTCTTCTCGTTACTTTTGACTCTTTAGGTTGTTCTATTACTGATTCCTCCATCGGTGAGGAATTTGGACGTGCTAGTCGTCAGGGTCGTCTATACTATCTAGATTTTCTTCGTGCACACCACTCTCCTAGTTTTGCCGATATTGTTTCCTCTGATGCTGATCTGTGGCACAGACGTTTATGTCATATTAGCGCATCACGACTCCAGACTATAGCTCGCAGTGGTGCCCTTGGTTCTCTCACTTTTAACATTTATCTGATTGTCATGGTTGTCATTTGGTCAAACACATTGCCCTACCCTTTAGTCACAAAAGATCTTCTAAAACCACTCATCATTTTCAACTTGTTCATTCTGACATATGAGAACCCTCTCCCGTACCTTCGTGGAAAGGGTATCTCTATTATGTTGCCTTCATCGATGACTTCACTAGACATACATGGATTTTTCTTATGCGGCAGCGATCTGAGATACCTGATATTTACCAGTTCTTTACAACTATGATTCACACTCAGTTCGGTGTATGCATTAGGAATTTTCGATCGGACGGTGCACGTGAGTACGCTTCCACCACTATGAGATCGATCCTTCAGTCTCACGGCACCCTTTCTCAACAATCATACCCTCACACACATGAGCAGAATGGAGTAGCTGAACGCAAGCATCGTCACATCCTTGAGACGGCTCGCGCTCTTTTACTCTCCTCTTTCGCTCCTCATTCTTTCTGGGCTGAAGCCATCATGACCTCTGTTAGTCTTATTAATATTACTCCCTCGTCTGTCCTAGCTGAGATGATGTCTTATGAGGCTCTTTATCATTCTCCTCCCGACTACAGTATGTTCCATACTTTTGGGTGCACCTGTTACGTCCTTCTCCCTCCTACTGAGCGCACGAAGCTCTCCACTCGTGCTGCTAAGTGCATTCACCTAGGTTTCAGCCCTGAACACAAAGATTATTGTTGTTTTGATCCATCAGCGGATCGTGTCCGCATTTCTCAACATGTATCCTTTGTGGAAGACTCCTCTTACTACCTGACCCCCCCAAGGATACTAGATTTCTCGATTCCCCAGTTGTTGCTAGCCCCCCGACTCTATCTTTCCGCATTCCTTTTGATCCCACTCCTCTGGCTCCATTCACATCTCCTGCAGTCCTTATACCTGTTGTTCCCCCTACCGAAACACCACCTACATCCCCACAGCAGCCAGGACCCATCCAACCTACTTCCCCACCGACACATGCACCTACTCCACCATCATCACCCCCACACCCTGTCAGTCCACCACCTCTTCGTCAGTCTACCCGTTCCACTTTTGGTATTCTTCCGGCACGTTATACACCTGATGCCACTGGTCCTTCTGATCATTTTGGTTTTGCCACCTTAGCTTCATATTCACCCCAGTTTCATGCATATCTCACTGCTATACACTCTATACGTGAGCCCAGAACCTATCAAGATGCAATTTAATATCCTAAATGGAGGAAAGCTATTGCAGAGGAATTCTGTGCATTTGATCAGACTGGCACTTGGGATGTTATTCCTCTGCCAGAGGGCGTTCAGCCTATTAGATGCAAGTGGATCTTCAAGGTCAAATATCAACCTGATGGATCTATTGAGCGGCACAAGACTCGTCTAGTAGTCCGAGGATTTACTCAGGAGCATGACATTGATTATGATGAAACCTTTGCTCCCGTTGCACAGATGACTACTGTTCGCACTCTTCTTGCTGTTGCAGCCATCCGCCAATGGCCATTATACCAGATGGACGTGAAGAATGCTTTTCTTCATGGTACCTTATCTGAGGTTATTTATATGGATCCTTCTCCTGGCCTCCCTACTCCTCCTCGTCTTGTTTGCCAGTTGCGTCGAGCTATATATGGTTTGAAGCAGGCCCGTCGAGCCTGGTTTGAGTGTTTTTGCCTTGTCATTACAAAGGCTGGTTTTAGTCAGAGTTCTCAGGACCATTCTATGTTTATGCGGTCATCACCACAGGAGAGGGTAATTGATGAATCCAATAATATCCACATTTAGGAGCAATAATCTTAATGCAATTAGACATTTAAATACTCTATATGTGGTAATTTACTCTTCTTTTCTCTTTTCCACAGGAAACAGCCTAAAAACAGCTAAACGAAGCAGATTCAAGATTTACTCCAGATTGTGAGGATGATACACAGAAACTACAGAACACAAGTCGACTGGTTCTTCAAACAGGCGACTGGACAGAGAGGTTGAGTTTCCGAAGCTGCACAGTACAGTCGACTTACTCCGAAGACAGTCGACTTGACAGATTAATTATGAATCTACAGATGTCTCGACACAGTCGACTGATTACGAAACCAGTCGACTGGTATTCAGCAGAGTTAAAAGATAAGAATAGTTGAAGATTCATCCTCATCCAAATCCGAACCAAGATTAAGTTATCCAAATCCAGGTTATCTGCGAATAACAACTCTCCATTAATCAAGTTAGAGAACTGGGATTGGCAAGTGAGAAGATCGACTCAAATCTATATCCGATGTGTAAAGAGATAGAATGAGGGACTTGAAATCTGTAGATGTGGGTAAAAGAAACTATAAAAAGGCTGGAATACGGAGTTTAGAAGGCATCGCTTAATCTCGGAAACATCGATCATCAACCAGCGAGCATTATTCTATCAGCATCGAAGAAGGAAGGAGATTAAGTGCACTGGAGGGAACGATCCAGTCAACTTAGAAGCAGTCAAGTCGACTTCTCGGGCTGAACACCACTAGTGTTATTTCTTCTCTTTCTAGTTTTTATTTTAATCATGTATTCGAATCTGTTAGTCAATAAAAGTCTTATTATGTGCAACTAATTTTATAGTTGGGCAGATTGAAACCGTAGTCATGTAATGCTTATATTCTTCTAAACACTACTCGATCACTTATTGATTAAGCCTGATTGTATTGATATAAATTTATAAATCAAACTTGATCAGAAGTTCTTAGGACAGTCGACTGAGAGTGACAACAAGTCGACTGACATGAAGAACCTGAGATTATCAAGTTTGCTTATTATAAAACTGACTCTCTTATATAATTATAGAGACGACCCGTATCATGTGCTCATAATGGTAACACAGGAATCTTTAGGGGTTCCTGGTTTAATCAACTTGAGGGATCTAGATCTGATACCAATTTCTAGAACTTTGAGTGTTTGTTCGTTTCCATTGTTCCTATGCTTTCTTCAAGTGCAACTTAGTAGATACCATGCTAAATACTTAAGGAAAGAAACGAATTAGAGTAGATACCATGCCTAATTCTTGGCCTAGGGAAATATTAACTTTAAGGAGTAGATACCATGCCCTTAAAGGAACAAACATGAGTGATTAGAGTAGTGTAGAAGGTGACTTAGCATTATTGACTATAGGTGGAAATCAAGCCCAACTCATTTAATTGATATTTTGAGATACTACTTGATCTAGTCTTTATTTTTCTTTCAAATAAACTTTTAGAAAAAAAACTTTATGATTTGCATTTACTTTTGTTTTATTGATTAGTGAGTTAAGTACTACAATCTCTGTGGGATCGACCCTTGCTTTTCACTACGCTTCTATAAACGATTCGTACACTTGTAAGGTTTTAATTTGTGTGTAGTTTATCTATTTATTTAGATCATCTAGATTGCACAACAGTAATTCTACTACTCTATGTTGACGATATGATCATTACTGGGGATGACTCTACGGGCATTATATCCACCCAGAAATACCTTCATCAGCAGTTTCATATGAAAGACCTTGGCAGACTACGTTATTTTCTGGGCCTAGAGATTGCTCATGGATCTCCGAGGATACTCATTTCTCAACATAAATACACATCAGATATTATCTCTGCTGCATGCCTCTCTGACAGTAGATCAGCCGATACACCCACAGAAATACACATCAGATATTATCTCCGCTGCATGCCTCTCTGACAGTAGATCAGCCGATACACCCTTAGAGCTTCATGTGAAGCTTCGTCCCACTGATGGTGAGCTCCTTCCTGATCCCACTAGATACAGACAGATTGTTGGACATCTTGTCTACTTAAGCATGACCAGACCCAATATTGCTCACGCAGTCAGTATTGTCAGTCACTTTGTTTCTGCTCCTACATCAGTTCACTACGGTGCTCTTCTTCGGATCCTCAGATATCTTCGGGGCACTATCACTCGCTCATTATTCATGCCTTCTATATCCAAACTAGAGCTCAGTGCATATTCTGATTCAGATTGGGCAGATGATACGACTACCAGAAGGTCTACCACAGGTTTCTGTCTATTTCTTGGTGATTTGCTAATCTCATGGCGGAGCAAGAAACAGGCAGTTGTTGCATGTTCTTCCACCGAGGCTGAGTACAGAGCAATGGCAGCTACTACTAGAGAGATTGTTCATGTTCGTTGGCTGTTATCAGATATGTGTGTCACTCTTACAGGAGCTACTCCACTTTATTGTGATAACCGGAGTGCATTGCACATTGCAAGCAACCTGGTCTTTCATGAGCGAACGGAGCATATTGAGATTGATTGTCATTATGTTCGTGAGCGTTTTGAGGCAGGGACCATCTCTCTCCATTCTGTTACCTCTTCCCAGCAGACTGCAGACTTCTTCACCAAATTCCATACTGTTCAGAGATTCCGACACTTAGTAGGCAAACTCACATTGTTTGACTCATCGTGAGTTTGAGAGGGGGTGTTAGATATTATAGTCCCACATTGGATAGCTTGCTAGTTTTGTATTTGGTTCCTCCTATATATAGGAGATATTGTACTCATTATTTCTCAATTCAATATTTAGTATTGTCTTCAATTCTCTCTGATTTATCTTAACACTTCTCATATGCAAATGAGAGTTATAACAAAGAATATTAAAAACTATCTTTATTATTTCTTTGAGGTTAAAACTGTTATTATCAAGAAAGTCGATTTAAAAAAAGCTGCACTCCATCACAAGGTGATTAACAGTTTACCCACAAAAATCGAAAGTCAGAATTATTTTCATTACATTTCATTCCTTGTTTTATTATTCAGATATTGAATTATTAAATCCTAGACATGGCCAAACAAGAATACTCAGACCATATCAAACCATGTATGGGATCCCATTCCATGTATGGTCTGAGTATAGGAACCTCACAAAGCCGGAGGCATCACAAAGGCTGGGATCCCATTCCCATGATCATAGGAACCTCCAAACTGTCTGAACATCTCCATTTGTTCATTCATCATCGCCGGCTCTTGACGCCTCCTGGGCTGTTGCATTCGCCTCTTGCTGCTGCAATTTTTGCCCCGACGTTCTTTAGTGTCCTTTCAACCATGCAAGACAAATCAGTAGACTTCTTTATCCCATGCCGAGTAACTCCAAAACCCAAGTGATGCGGTTTGTTTTTTGGGAGTGGCTGCACCAGGTGTGAGTTCTTCTTGATTTGTATTTTTGCGGATGCTTCGGTACGGATGGTATGCCGGACCCTCAGCCAGGGGGGACGGCTCGGGAGTAGAGGCAGGAGCGAGGTGGAGATCGAATGCTCGGCTCAGATCTGGAGTCTCGGATCCAGAGGTCTCGTGTACCTGCAATCGGCCTAGAAACACCGGGATCGGTTCCGGTGGCAGGCCCTCCGACGGTCTAGTCAGTCACTGAAGAAGAGTAACAGTAACTAGGGTTAGAGAGGGGAAAGATTGATTATTGATTACCTCTTGAAGGGGTAGAGGGTCTGGTATTTATAGGCAAAGCCAATCGAGTCTGGACCCGTTCGGAGACGGGTCTGGACCCAGTTGCCCATGGGCCTGACGTGGCGGAAGTCCAAGTGGTTTAGGGCTGACGTGGCAGGAGCCCTGGGTGGTTTAGGGCTGATGTGGCAGATCTGGATTGATCGGGGGTAAGCGCCTTTTGAGGGGATCCTGTGGCTCAGGAGGGGCCACGTCATCTGACCCATATCAGGAGCCCCCCACTCCTGGAGGGCTGGGGGATCCAGCCGTGCAGGAGTGGCCTTTTGCCTCTGTAGGAAGAGCGGGGTGGTGTGTAAGGCGAAGAATGGGACCCGTATTTACAAGAAGAGGTCAGTGAGGTAGGATGAAGGGATCCCCTCTTGGAGTCACGCGGGGTCGTCGAAGCTTCGGCCGACCGAGCCTCAAGGGTCGGCAGGCGAGCCCCTTGCTGGTTGGAAAAGCAAAGGGCGATGCTGATGCCGTGGAGCAGGAGACCTCCTTGACGAGCATGGAGGGTCGGCAGACGAGCCCCCATACTTATTGGAAAAGCAAGGGGGCGTCGAGACCGTGGAGCAGGAGGCCTTCTTGACGAGCACGGAGGGTCGGCAGGCGAGCCCCATCACTTGTTAGAAAAGCAAGGGGATGTAGGAGTCTGGAGCGAGGGTCCTTCTTGACGAGCATGGAGGGTCGGCAGGCGAGCCCCCTCACTTGTTGGAAAAGCAAAGGGGCATTGAGACCGTGGAGCAGGAGGCCTTCTTGACGAGCGCGGAGGGTCGGCAGGCGAGGTAAGGGGATGTTGGAGTCTGGAGCGGGGGTCCTTCTTGACGAGCGTGGAGGGTCGGCAGGCGAGCCCCCTCAATTGTTGGAAAAGCAAGGGGGCATCGAGGTCCTGTTCAGTAGGAGCCAGCTTGCCGAGCGCCGAGCGCCGAGCTCGGAGTGCCGAGCCTGGAGGGCCAAGCCTGGAGGGCAGAGCCAGGAGAGCTGAGCCTGGGCAAGACTGAGGTAGCCAGTAGGTGGCTAGGATTCAGTGCCGAGTGTCGAGCCCGGAGTGCCGAACCTGGAGAGCCGAACCTGGGCATGACTGTGAGATAGCCTGTAGGTGGCTAGGAGTCAGTGCCAAGCACCGAGCCTGGAGTGTCGAGCCCGAAATGCCGAGCCTGGAGGGCCGAGCTAGGAGAGCTGAGCCTGGGCAAGACTGAGATAACCAGTAGGTGGCTAGGAGTCTGTGCCGAGTGTCGAGCCCGAAATGCCGAGATTGGAGGGCCGAGCCAGGAGAGCGGAGCCGGGGAAAGACTGTGAGATAGCCAGCTAGTGGCTAGGAGTCTGTGCCGAGTGCCGAGCCTAGAGTACCGAGCCTGGAGAACCGAGCCTGGGCAAGACTGTGAGATAGCCAGTAGGTGGCTAAGAGTCAGTACCGAGAACCGAGCGCGGAGTGCCGAGCCTGGAGAGCCGAGCCTGGACAAGACTGTGAGATAGCCAGTAGGTGTCTAGGAGTCAGTGCCGAGTGCCGAGCCTAGAGTGCCGAGCTCGAAATGCCGAGCCTGAAGGGCCAAGCCAGGAGAGCGGAGCCTGGGCAAGACTGTGAGATAGCCAGTTGGTGGCTAGGAGTCAGTGCCGAGCGCCGAGCCCGGAGTGCCGAGCCCGGAACACCGAGCCTGGAGGGCCGAGCCAGGAGAGCTGAGCCTAGGCAAGACTGAGATAGCCAGTTGGTGGCTAGGAGTCTATGCTGAGCGCCGAGCTCGGAGTGCCGAGCCAGGAATGCCGAGCCAGGAATGCCGAGCTAGGAGAGCTGAGCCTGGGCAAGACTGAGATAGCCAGTAGGTGGCTAGGAGTCAGTGCCGAATGCCGAGACCGAAGTCCCGAGGCTGGAGAGCCGAGCATGGGCAAGACTGTGAGATAGCCAATAGGTGGCTAGGAGTCAGTACCGAGCACCGAGCCCGGAGTGCAGAGCTTGGAGGGCCAAGCCAGGAGAGCTGAGCCTGGACAAGACTGTGAGATAGCCAGTAGGTGGCTATGAATCAGTGCCGAGCACCGAGCTCGAAGTGCCGAGCCTGGAGTGCCGAGCCTGGGGAAGACTGTGAGATAGCCAGTAGGTGGCTAGGAGTCAGTGCCGAGTTTCGAGCCTAGAGTGCCGAGCCTGGAAGGCTGATATGGCTAAAAATAGGGTTAAATCTGGACCATTCAAATCGGGCACGAATCTTAAAACTCGGGGGTAAAATGGTAATTTCACCAACAAACGGGTCCGAAATTGAAACTGGGCCTTTTTCCAAAGGCCCAATAACCCATAAACGGATCCGTCTTACTGGGTGCGGGTTTCAACCCGCCAGAAATCCAGTCCAGCTGGATAGAATTAGGGTTTATGATTGTCCTTAATCAACGGTCCTGATCACTTCTATCCATTCACTGGGAAGTAGGAATTTGAACTTATCCCGAAATTGGTTCCTAAGGCGGCTATAAATACCCCCCATCCCCCACTGTTACATGGTAATCAATCTTTTGCCAATCAAAGCTCTTTCATAATCTTTCTGATTACTGACAAGAGCGTCGGAGGGTGCATCGCCGGAATCAACCCCGGTGTCTCGCACTTTTTGCAGGTCAACAACGGGAGAATCTCGGTCAAACTCCGGTGGAGGTGTTCAGGTTTGACTATTCAACTTCCTTCGAATCCACAAATCTATCTGTTTGCCCCCACACCGATTTCAGCAGCAACAGATTGGTGCCGTCTGTGGGAACCACAAATAGCAGTCCAACTTCTTCCACCGATCAACACCGCCTCCAGCCATGCCACCAAGGAAGCTGGGCTCTAGAGGGTCCAACCGTGGACCCACTCCTCCTCAACCACAACCGGAGGCTCCCCTCCAACCCATCAAGCCTCAGGGACAGCTCTATCCTCAACCCAATCAGCCGCTGCAGTAGTTGTAGCCTCCTTTCCAAAATCTTCAACACCAGCAGGCTCCACTCGGGCCCCAGAATGCTGGTATAGGACCTCTCATCCTCACCCTCAGAAGCAACCTCTTCACCGCAACCATATCTCAGTACATAATCCTTACACCGACTCGATGGCATCCCATAACCCTCGGCCCTCAGAAGACCTCCGCAACGTCATCATCAACCGGCAGAAAGAAGAGGACCTTCACCACTGTTTGGATGAAAGGCAGGCCCGTGAGGGAGTCTCCTGCTCAGAACGTCCAAATGCGCGATCTCCATACCATTGCGACCACAGGAGGTCCCCTTTTCATAGGAGGCAGAGAGAGTTTCCGGAGTACCGTCAAAGAAGGCATCATTCTCCTGCTGGTCGACAGCCCCAGAAGGATCAAAACGGACCTATCACCCGAGCAGAGTTCCAAGAGTTCCAGGCAACAATCTTGCAGGCCCTCAACATCCCACCAAACAACAACAATAATGGTTAGAGGGTTCCCACTCCTCAGCTGGTTCAAAGCCCTCGCCATCGGTCCCTAAGTCCTCCTCAAGCTTCGAGCCACCGCCATCATATTCCTAGTCCTCGCCCGTCTCCGAGCTACCATCGCCGTAGCCCACGCTCCCCTTCGTACAAAGATAAGTCCAGAGGCTCACCAAGATACCGTCGAAGGGATGATGCTGTCTATCGCCATCTCCATGAGATGGAGAGGCACCTCGGTCAACTCTATAGGGACGAGGAACTGAGAGGAAGGACCCTCCGACCAAGTAGACCTCTATTTTCTCGAACCATCATGGAGGCACCCGTTCCAGCAAACTTCAAGCCCCCACAGTTCGAGACATAAATGGGGGGGTCAGATCCCATGGATCACATCGAGAGTTTCAAAACTCTCATGATGATCCATCAAGCCTCCGATGCCCTCCTATGCAAGACCTTTCCAATCACTCTCAAAGGCCCAGCTCGGGAATGGTACTCCCGCCTCGCTCCATCCTCCATATTCTCTTTTGAACAGTTCGAGACCCTCTTCATAACCCACTTTGTGAGTAGCTGCCGCTCCGAAAAGACGAGTATTTCACTACTCTTCCTCAATCAGAAGAAGGCCGAGAAGTTAAGAGATTATGTCAAGCAGTTTACCGCGGAAGCCAGGTCCATCGCCTCTCTCGACCAATCGGTCGCTGCAGCCGCTTTCCAGTCCAATGTCCTCAACTCGAACCTCCGATCCTCCCTAGCCAAGAAGCTCCCACGAGACTTCTCCTACCTTCTCCTCAGAAGCGAGAAGTACATCCGGGCGGAGGAAGCTGAACATCGCCTCACATTCGAGGGATCCTCTTCTGGAAATAAGAGGAAGGCCACTAAAGACGAGGGAGCTAAAAGGCTCCAGAAGGACAATAGGGGTCAGCATCGTCCACCTCATAGATTTGAAAAGTTTACCCCTCTCAATGCCAATGTTTCAACTATTCTCATGGAGGTAGAGAAAGAAGGGATCCTGCCTCCTGCCCCGAAGATGAATACTCCTGGGAAGAAGAGGGATAAGGAGAAGTGGTGCTGCTACCACCGAGACCACGGCCACGACACCAATGACTGTCGGGCCTTGAAGAATGAGATTGAAGCCCTTATTAAAAGAGGGCAAATCTCCAAGTTTGTAAGAAAGGACCGGGTCAATCTTCCTCCACCCCCAGGGGGGCTAACAAGTGGCTGAGAGGCGTGACGAGACCCCCGAATTCGAAGAAGAGCGCATCTTGCACCTCATCCACGGAGGTCCAATGGGAGGAACCTCTAACTCATCTCGAAAGGATTTCATCAGGAAAGTCAACTCGGTGCACAGCCTACCCCCTCCCAAAGGTCTTGGAGTCCCAGTTACTTTCTCGGATGAACATCTAGAGGGTATCCGAACCCCCCACTGTGATGCACTGGTGATTAACCTCCACATGGCTAACTTCAAAGTGGAGAAAATTCTAGTGGATAACGGCAGTTCTGTCAATATCCTCTTCCTAGCGGCCTTCCAAGGACTCAAATTATCACGGGACAGGCTAAAGCCCACCGGCTACACTCTACATGGGTTCACGGGAGTTCCAGTGATGATCGAAGGGGTCATAACCCTCAATGTAACCACTGGCAAAACTCCTACTACCCGAACGGAGCCAATGGACTTCATGGTTGTCGACGTCCCAACCGCTTACAATGTGATCCTAGGTCGACCTAGCCTAGCTGCTTTCGAAGCCGTCCCGTCAGCTTATCATCTGAAAATGAAGTTCCCCACCAAGGAAGGTGTAGGGAAAGTATGGAAAAGTCAAGAGATGGCCCGCAAATGCTACATGACCTCGACCGGAGGACCCGTCCTTTCCTTTGAGACCCTTGAAATTCCCCAGGGGAACACCCAGCCTATTTCAGAATCGGTAGACGAGCTGGAGGAAGTGCTTTTCTCGGAGCAAGATCCGATCCGCAAATTCTTCATCAGCAAAACCCTTCCCTCTGCCCTCTGTTCCGATATAGTCCAGTGCATAAAGAGGAATCAGGACCTCTTTGCATGGACAGCTGCCGACATGCCAGTGATTTCTGAAGACCTCCTCATCCACCACCTAAGTGTTGCTCTGGGGTTTAAACCGGTCCAGCAGAAGAGGCATAAATTCGCCCCGGAGCGCTAGCAGGCCATAAAAGAAGAAGTAGAGAAGCTCCTCAAAGCCCAGTTCATACAAGAGGTCATTTATCTCGAGTGGTTCTCTAATGTCGTAATGGTTAAGAAGGCCAATGGAAGTTGGAGAATTTGCATCGACTTCCTAGATTTGAACAAGGTATGCCCCAAGGATTCTTTCCCACTCCCCAGCATCGACACCTTGATCGATGCCACTTCGGGCCATGAGCTTTTGAGCTTCATAGATGCCTTCTCCGGATATAACCAAATCAGAATGTTCCCCCAGATATCCCGAAGCCGTCCTTTGTCACAGATCAATGTCTTTATTGCTATAGAGTAATGCCCTTCGGGCTCAAAAATGCCGGTGCCACCTACCAATGCCTCATCAATAAGGTCTTCAAGAATCAGATCGGCCAGAACATGGAGGTTTATGTCGATAATATACTAGTAAAAAGTATCCATGGGTCCGACCATGTCGCCGACCTCCAAGAAGCCTTCGACGTGTTGAGGAAGCATAACATGAGACTAAACCTGAACAAGTGTGCATTCGGGGTCTCATCTGGTAAGTTCCTGGGCTTCATGGTCAGTCAGAGGGGGATTGAGGCCAACCCCGAGAAGATAAAAGCCATCCTCAACATGGCTCCTCCTACAAATGTGAAAGAAGTGCAAAAGCTTACAGGACGCCTCGTGGCTATAGGACGCTTCCTGTCTAAGTCAGGGAAAAAGTGTTTTCCTTTCTTTAAAGTCCTCAGGGGGGCTAAGGGCTTCGAGTGGGGCCAGCAGCAGCAAGAATCGTTCGACCAACTAAAAGCCTATTTGGTCAACCCCCCACTCCTTAGTATGCCTATTCTCGGGGAAACACTCTACCTCTACCTCGCTGCCTCCGAACAAACCCTCAATGTTGTCCTAGTAAGGGAAGAAGATAAGGCTCAGAAGCCTATCTATTATGTGAGCAAGGTCCTCAGAGACGCCGAGCTCCGCTATCTGAGATTGGAAAAGATAGTCTACACTTTGGTTTTGGCAGCCAGGAAGCTCCGCCCCTATTTTCAATCCCATTCGGTGGTCGTCCTTACCGACCAGCCGCTTAAGAAGGTTCTGCATAAGCCCGAGACCTCCGGACGTCTGATGAAGTGGTCAATCGAGCTGAGTCAACACGACATATCCTATCAGCCTCGGACTGCAATTAAAGATCAAGCCCTAGCCGAGTTTATTATGGAAAGCATAATTCCAGAAGTCAAGCAGCGGATAGGCCACCTATCTGGACAGTATATGTAGATGGATCTTCTTGTGCCGAAGGGAGCAGAGCCGGAGTTATTCTGGCAGGCCCCGATGATTTCGTTCTCCAATACTCCCTTCGCATCAATTTCAAAGCTTCCAATAACGAAGCTGAGTATGAAGCCCTAATAGCAGGCCGGGGTATGGCTCGCAAGGCAGGAGCGCAACGGGTCCGAATATTTAGTGACTCGCAGCTTGTGGTAAATCAGGTCTTAGGAGAATATGAGGTGCGAGACGACCGAATGGCCAAGTACCTAGCCAAGATCCAAAATCTCATGGCTTCGTTTGAAGAGGCGCAACTCCAGCAGATCCCTAGAGAAGAGAATGCCCAAGCAGATGCCCTCTCAAAACTAGCCTCTTCCTCCCTCCAAGGTCTTGAGCAGACCGTCCTGATCGAAGTTCTCCTAAGGCCCAACATCGAAGAAGAAGTCCCCGACTCAGTGGAGTCGCTACCTGTCCAACTTAAGGATAACTGGATGAAGCCTTTGATTGAATTCCTCAGAGATGGGAGCCTCCCCCAAGATCCTAAAGAAGCTTGCCAAATCCGAACGAGAGCAGAGTAGTACACCCTTGTTGAGGGAGTCTTGTACAAACACTCCTATACCCAAGTATATGGCAGACCTTACTTGAGATGTCTCTCTCCAGAAGAAGCCTTGTATGCCTTGAGGGAACTCCACGAAGGCATAGGCGGAGCCCATTCAGGATCAAGGTCCCTCACCAGGAAAGTTTTGAACTCCGGGTACTTCTGGCCTACCCTACTTTGGGATGCCGAACATCATGTCCGGAAATGCAGCTCCTATCAGCAATTCACTAACATCCGCCACCTACCCCAAGCACAACTCACATCTCTTTCGAGTCCAATTCCCTTTGCAATGTGGGGGATGGACTTGGTAAGTCCGTTCCCGCCAGATCCAGGCCAGCTCAAGTTTCCAGTCGTGGCAATCGACTATTTCTCCAAATAGATCGAGGCCGAACCACTGGCAACCATTACCGAGAACAAAGTGTTGCAGTTCTTCTGGAAAAATGTAATCTGCAGGTTCGGCATACCTCGAGTTCTAGTAACAGATAACAGAACACAGTTTACAGGGACAACATTCCACTCTATGTGAAGACCTCGGCATTCAGCAACGCTTCTCCTCCGTCTCCCATCCTCAATCCAACGGTCAAGTAGAGAATGCCAGCAGGCATATCCTCTCAGGCATCAAGAAGAGACTAGAAAAATTGGCCAAAGGTTTATGGGCAGAACAACTTCCTAACGTATTGTGGAATTACCGCACTACAAAAAGGACCCCCACAGGAGAGTTGCCCTTCAACCTTACCTACGGGTCCGAGGCCGTAATCCCCTTAGAAGTTGGTTTGCCATCCCCTCGCCTTATTGCCTATAATGAAGCGCAGAACGCCAAAGAGCTCCGAGAAAATTTGGACCTCATCGATGAGCTCCGCGAAAGAGCTTCGATTCGCCAATAAAATTATCGGAGAAGAATCAAGCAGACCTACAACAAAAGGGTCCATCCCACAGATCTCAAGGAGGGGGACTTAGTCCTCAGAAAGCTAGCCATCTCATTTTCCAGCCAAAAGAGCAAGCTAGCTCCGAATTGGGAAGGACCGTACAAGGTCTCTAAAGTAGTTCGGCCAGGAGCATATCGTCTTGAAGATCTCGAAGGCGGAGAGATACCAAGAACTTGGAATGCCGACCATTTACTGAAGTACCAAGACGATGTTTGAACGCGTCTCCGAGTACCATCAAATGTCGAGCCATTCCTATCTTCTTTTTTTTGTACTTTCTTCTTTATTTTCCCATTGTAATAACGACCTACAACTTAGAAGCGGCCGATTAGCAGTTATTAATAAAGAACTTCTTTCGCCTGATAATTCTCTTGTGATTGTTTTATCTCTCTGTTTAAAACCTTAATTTGCTTCCTCAAACGATGAGTTCGAAATCCAAAACTTGGCTCGATTCTGCTTTGCAAGCTCACTTTCAAGCAAGCTAGAAGTGGTTCGCCATTCAGAACTGCTCCCACAACCTAAAACTTACTCGAACGACGAGTTCGGAGTCCAAAACTTGGCTCAATTCCGCTTTGCAAGCTCGCTCTTAAGCGAGCTAGAAGTGGTTCGCCATTCAAAACTGCTCCTACAACGGTTGAAACTTACTCAAACGATGAGTTCGGAGTCCAAAACTTGGCTCAATTCTGCTTCGCAAGCTCGCTCTTAAGCGAGCTAGAAGTGGTTCACCATTCGGAATTGATCCCACAACCGTTGAATCCTACTCAAACAAAGAGTTCGGAGTTCAAAGCTTGGCTCAACTCCGCTTCTACTCCTCGCTCATAAGCGGGTAAGAAGTGGTCCTACAACCATAGATGATTAACAAAACATGCAAGCGCACAAGCGCAAAAGAATAAACAAGCTCTCACTTTGATGAAGTTTAAAGTTTGAGGAAACTCAGATTACAAGACCAACTACTCTTCTCTACGATGAGTTATAAAATTCAAAAAGCCAAAATTACAAGACAACTCTCTCAACATCTCCTCGGGGCAGGAATGTTCCGGTTCAAAGACACCCGGGGACGGTGATGCCTAACCTCGGAGCTCGTCTCTAGACCGACAAACTGAGACATATTTTTAGAACTGCCTCTGACGGTGGCCCCAACGGACGCTCCGCTCGACGAAGCAGCCACCCCACTTTGTGCATCAACAGGGCTCTGCCGAGCAGCAGGCGAGCGAGTCGCAAGCTCGTAAAAGGAAATTCCTCTCTTGCTCTCTTCACGAGTACACGACGTGCTTCTGACATTAATCTGTTCAGGTTGGGATTTGAGGCGAGTGACCTCTGCCTCGAGTTCAACAATTCGTTGCTTCAGAGAGTCGTCCTTCACGGCTATCTTGAAGCGAGGAAGCCGAGCAGAGCCTGCGTCACCAGAGATGTCGGCAATAATTCGATGGAGATGAGTAACCTCGATACTCTTGTCGACTGTAACCCTCTTCAGCTCGTCAAGCTCCGTCGTAAACTTGCCCTTCGTTGCCACTAGTTCCTCTCTCCTCGCCGAAAGCTCGTCTTCTTCTATCGTCAACTCGTGGACCTCAGTTAACAGTTCATCTTTCTCCACTGTGACATCAAATAGCGCCTGCCGAAGCGACTCCACCTCCCCTTCGGGAGGAGCTTCTCGAGCTCGTTTCTTTAGTTGCTTCAGCTCGGAGATCCTGCATACTCATCACCGAATCCCCTAAGAAACCATCGTGTTTCATCACCCGCCAATCGGGGACGAACAGTTTCTTGTGGCCCTCGGTCAGTATGGCCTCGGCCTGCTCGGTAAGGGGCAGGGCCTCGAGCGCCAAAGCCGCCGAGACGGAGAAGCCTTTGCCCGAAGGATCAGAAGGGGTCGGCTGAAGAAGACCTACAGCCGAGGCTGATCGTCGAGGAGAGGCTAGATCCACGACCGCGGCCGTAGGAACCTTGGTGGGTCGGCCGGACGAAGGCCCCGCGCTCGTCCTCTTCCTCTTCTTGGCCTCAGTGGCCTTATTCCTCTCGGCCATGATTGCCCTAAAGTCCATGCTTGGAGCCTCTGTCGAATAAAGAAAACAAAGTTAGAAAAAATAATGCGTAACAAAAAGTAAATAAGGATATAGAGATGTCCGAAGCATAATCGGGTCGATCGGACTAAGGCCCGACCCGTGGAGCACCTCCTCGGTCATGTCCCTCCAACTCAACATCAAGAGGCCGACCAGCTTCGCTGCAACCTTTGCTTCGGCCGGAGTCAACACCGGCTCGGCCTTTGCATACTTCGGCACGTCCTCCTTCCACCGGGTCGGGAAGTCCCACGATGAAGGGCCTTGGATCAAGAAGAATTTACCCTTCCACAACTTGATAGAGTCTGGGTTCTCTATCAACATGATGCCTTTCCGAGGCGACAGATAGTACCGGTGTTCGGTTTTGCACATCCGATTGATCCGGTACAAGCTCCTGAGGATGACGAGCTGAGGCTCCACCTTCGCTGTTCGGCATTGGAGTAGAAATCCGAGCACATGTCGCCACATGTTCTGCATGAACTGGATCGGGCTCAGTCCATACCACTGGAGCACTTCGGTCACGAAGGGATGGAGGGGGAGACGCAGTCCGGCATTTAACGCGTCGTAGGCGAAGATGAAAGTGTCGGGCGTGAATGCTGTGCACGCCCGCACCCCAGGACCGGGGAGAATCAAGGTGTACTCCGGGGGAATGACGAAGCTCTTCCGAATCCGAAGCAGATCTCGTTCGGTTAGAACCGAGGGTATATCGTCGACTTCGGTAACCTCCCTCAGTTCGTTTCTTCGTATGTTTCCGAGCGTCTGTAGACGGCCTTGGTCAGCAGCTCGCCGGTATACTGCCTGATCCTCCCGTGGCCGGATAACACCGTCGGCAGCCGACCTATTTCTCCTGCTGGTCTCACGGTCTCTACCACCGTCTCGATGACCACTGGCCTAGCCACCTCCTTCCCCTTCTCCTTGACGAGCGAAGAGGTCGGCTCGGCCGCGGACGACCCTATTATCTCCTTGCCCCTCACTCGGCTCCGCACTTCTTCCCCTCCTCGTGAACTAACTGCCGATCACTCTGACCTCCCGAGGAAGAAGCCTCACTACCCAAGGACGCTCGTGACATCTCATAGGGTATATATATGAGAGTGAGAATATATATACTAACCTTGATGTGACTTTCTCGGTCGGAAAAACCCCGCCGGAAATTGCCTTGCCTGCCGCGACAGCTAACGCAACCACCGCTGAGCAAAAATCTCCGCTAGCAGAGCGAATCGAGAGCAGAAGTGGATTCTGAGAGTGAAAAGTGAAAGAATGAGAAAAAGAGTTGGGGGATGAAAACTTATAGTGAGAAAAGCGACTATTGGGCTTTGTAACGCTTGGAGCCCCCCTCAAGCCCGTTAAGGAAGGCTAAACGATAGAATAGAGAAGGGCAGCGACGGTTCAGACTTAGCCACGTAGCTCGGTAACTCACAAGGCGCCGAGCCACCGAAGCGCTCTGCCGAGCTACCAAGGCATCGACTCCACATTTGGAGAAAAATGATGCCGAACTCCTTGGGCCGTCTGATTGTTCCAAGATTCGCGCCCAAAGTTGATGAGTGGCTCAGATTCAGACACGCTCACAAAACGATAAAATCACGTTTTCTCGTGATCTGAGCCACCTGCATCGTTATTCATGCCCTAATGGACGCTCCAGATGTTGCTACGTGGCTCAATGACTCATAAGGAGCCGAGCCACCGAGGCACTCTGCCGAGTTACCGGGGCACCGACCTCCACATTTGGAGAAAAATGTCGCCGAACTCCTTAGGCCGTCTGATTGTCCTAAGATTTGCACCCAAAGTTGATGAGCGACTCAAATTTAGACACGCCCACAAAATGACAAAATTACGTTTTCTCGTGATCTGAGCCGCCTGCATCGTGATTTGTGCCCTGATGGATGCTCCAGATGTTGCCATGTGGCTCAACGACTCATGAGGAGCCGAGCCACCGAGGCACTCTGCCGAGCTACCTGTAGCGCCCCGATTTCCAACACTGGGAAACCGTGACACGAGCCAAGACCTTTTCTTCAATTAGTCACAATACATAGAAAAACAGGAGAATTTAAAACTTTTTATTCCATACACAATGTGTTACAAGTCTGAATATTGTACAACTGTAATGCCTTACAATAGAGTTACAACATTACCTTTACATTTCTAAGTATTACAACCTTCAACATCTTACATCAGAGTACTTCTCAACTAATGCATAATCAATACATATACTGCAGCGGAACTAAACATAACACTGACTCCTTGCTTTCCTTGCCTTGAGTCCTCCTGAATTTCGCCTTTGTAAGTGGGGACGTCAGTATTCACTGACGCTTAAAGGCTGATCATATAGCAGCGAATCTTCCAAACAATATACAAAATATAGCAATGGTGTTGGTGTGGTTTAAGTGAGTGCTATGACTAGACTCTAATGCGATATTGAAATAGAACTAGGACACTTCCTATTCTAATGTCAGCAAGTTTCCGAAAGCAACATGCAGCCCATACTACATGCGACTCCATCTCAAGCCGTTTCTCCATATATAGGGATTGAACCCGCGTTTAAGAACTTCTAATTGTACACAACCTGTTCCTGACAATACTCCATGACTCTGTGAGGTTGCAGAAGGGGTCAAGTCCCCCCATGCAGTCTGCTTATGGTGTCTCCGTTTTCCACTACTACCCGGCACGCCGGACCTCACTCGATCCCAGTATATCGGGCATCGTTCCAAAATCAAACTATAGGATTTCGCAAGCGCAGGATAGCTCGAAGCCTACCCTGTGGCACCCTCTGGGGTCTAGCAAGCGCAGGACTGCACCATGCATCCTGTGGCACCCCAGCCACGGTATTTCAGGAATTAACAGCGCGAGATACACAACCCGTGTCCTCAACTTGTGAGACGGCACCGTACGTATCCCTTTGACGGGAAGGTACAACCCAATACACCACCTATGATCTGCCTCAAGGGACGAGTTAGTGTAAGGGCCCCCCTACCACTGACTCCTCTCTCCCGGCAAAAGGGTTTAAATAAACTGATCCTTGTAAGTCACTATCCTAATGATGTCCCTGACTCGAACCATCCTAGGGGTGACAATATTATAACCACAACATGCTAGGCCTTAAATTAGGCTTCGCAAGACAACTCTACTAGGCTGCTCAACCTAGATTTACCAGAATCCCTCAGGATCCGGTTCGTGGCTCATCGATCCAAGACTTTGGCCGTGCGAATATACACGCATGCCGCTACCCTAGACTTGGATTCTGTCTATACTCCGGTCCTCGATTAACCTACCCTGGTTAAGATTAGACGGTACACAAGGAGTGACTCCTCCACAGTTCCTTAGGGTAGAAATCATATGTCTTGACGGTCGATAGCCCTTAGGGTGGTAATATCACCCTAGACGAGCACAACGAACCGTGTACTAGCCAACAAGTTATACACGAGTAACAACCACATACGAGCCAATTAAGCTACGTATGAAACAATAACTACCTACGAGCCAGGCGGGTCTCGTAGGAGATAACCACGTACATACCAGCCAAATAAGCCGCGTATGAGACCAACAGCTACGCACGGGCCAGTCAAGTCGCGTACGAGACAACAACCTACATACGAGCCAACTAAGCTACGTATAAGACCCACAGCTACGTACGGGCCAGTCGAGCCACGTACGAGCACAACCACGTGCAAACAACCATACAGGTAATCAATCCTAGAAGCAACCCAACGTGCTTACTAACAAACTTGGTCATCTATTATTAGAAGCAACAGAAGAGTCTACTAATATTCTATGGTCAGTATTCTACTAAGGAAGGATCCGAAGGCGACCTAACGGCCTTTATCGGACCAACTATCACTAATGGTCTTTCCAATCCTTATTACTTCAACCTATAGCGCCTTAAGTATGGCATACAATTACAAGCATCTTCCTACGACCATCTAATCATATAACACAACCACCATGATATTCCTATGTATGAATGTGATTAATGCTTATGCTTATATCGAGCTCAAGCATGAAAATCACTAACGACCTTAAACATGAAGTCCACTAAAGTCAAGCGTAGGTTATAGTTTGAGCATGAAAGCTTACTACTTATCATGACTAATCACCACAACTCAAACATGGATAGATAACTAATATAACATACAACGTTCCAAGGCATAGTAGGTAGTTCTAACACTATTCCTACAACATTCTAAGCAAGTACTTGAACTTTAGCATGGTATGGAACACAACATAAAATCACTACAACTAGCCATGGGTTGTTTCTTTACCCTAAGCATGAACATCATAGTATGGATATCATTAACTTAACATGATCAATAATTAGCATGATACCTACTTACTTAGCATGAATCATGATCATCTACTAACGTAGCATGAACAACCACTTATCTAAGCATGGGTACCATGTAAACATGAGTTTTCATATAACCTAGCATGGTATACAACTTATTCACAATCTAAACTAGCATGACATACCACTTACTTACAATTTAGCTAGCATGGCATACAACTTACTTGTAGTTAAGCTAGCATGGTATAGATCTTGCCTACAATTAAAACTAGCATGGTATATCACTTACCTACAATAAAACTAACATGGTATATCACTTACCTACAATTAAACTAACATGGTATATCACTTACCTACAATTAAACTAACATGGTAAGCAATTTTATCATTGATCCTAAAACATCCTAAGCATAATAGAATTAATCAAAACATGGTAGGAAACTCTTAGATTGAATCCTACAACATTCTAAGCATTCATGAGTTGATCTAAACATGGTAGGAAACTTTAGGAATGAATCCTACAAATTCTAAGCACAAATAAATTACTAAACACAATAGGAAACTCTAGATTGCATCCTACAACATTGTTAAGCATAAATGGGTGAATCTAAGCATGGTAGGAAACTCTTAGAATTTGTCCTACAACATTCTAACATGAAGGAGTGAATCTAAACATGGTAGGAAACTCTTAGAATTTGTCCTACAACATTCTAATATTATTAAGCATGCTAGATATTTTTAGAATAAATCCTACAACTAATTATTAAGCATGCTAGATATTTTTAGAATAAATCCTACAACTAACTAAGCATGGGAACATGGTAGGATATTTTTTTAGAAGTAATCCTACCACTAATTAAGCACGAATATGGCTTCTAAACATTTTTAGAAGTGATCCTACAACATTAGTAGCATGAATATGGCTTCTAAACATTTTTAGAAGTGATCCTACAACATAAGTAGCATGAATATGACTTTTAATCATTTTTAGAAATGATCCTACAATATTAGTAGCATGAATATGGCTTCTAAATATTTTTAGAAGTGATCCTACAACATAAGTAGCATGAATATGGCTTCTAATCATTTTTAGAAATGATCCTACAATATTAGTAGCATGAATATGGCTTCTAAACATTTTTAGAAGTGATCCTACAATATAAGTAGCATGAATATGGCTTCTAATCATTTTTAGAAATGATCCTACAATATTAGTAGCATGAATATGGCTTCTAAACATTTTTAGAAGTGATCCTACAACATAAGTAGCATGAATATGGCTTCTAATCATTTTTAGAAATGATCCTACAATATTAGTAGCATGAATATGGCTTCTAAACATTTTTAGAAGTGATCCTACAACATAAGTAGCATCAATATGGCTTCTAAATATTTTTAGAAGTGATCCTACAACATAAGTAGCATGAATATCACCCCTAAGTATGATATAATACATCTACTATTACTACTTTCATGGAAACATACATCTACTATTGCTATTTTAATAGAAGCATACATATCTACTACTACTATAACTTTATTAGAACATGTATATCTACTACTACTACTATAAGCATCAACTAAAATTTAGCATAGCATCTACAACTAAATTACTACAAAAGATCTTTATGAACACAAAATAAACATCTACAATCATCTACTACTATTTCTACTCCATTTTAATCAAAAGCACAACATACAACTATCTACCATTACTTACTACTTTATTTTGGTCAATAACATAACACCCAACTTTCTACTACTACTACTACTTCATTCTCATCACAATCACAACATACACTATCTATTACTATTATTACTTTATTTAATCAACATGCTACTACTACCTTATTTAATCACATACTACTACTTTATATTTTAGCATACTACTACTTAGTTGCTTACTAATCTTTGTTATTACTAGTGATAAAGAAAAGATCATTTTTATTTCTTTACAACTAGTAAACATGAAAGAAAAGATCTCTTTTTATTATTTCTACAACTAGTGATTAAAAAGAAAAGATCTTTTTAATATTCCTACAACTAGTGATTAAAAAGAAAAGATCTTTTTTAATTATTACTACAACTAGTGATTAAAAGAAAAGATCTTTTTAATTATTACTACAACTAGTGATTAGTAAAAAGAAAAGATCTTTTTAATAGCTACAACTAGTGATTAAAAAAAAGAAAAGATCTTTTTAATCTACAACTAGTGATTAAAAGAAAAGATCTTTTTAATAGCTACAACTAGTGATCAAAATAAAAAGAGAAGATCTTTTTAATTATTTCTACCACTAGTGTTTAACAAAAAAAGATCTTTTTATTAGAACATATGCTTTTTATTAGTCCAATGTTCAATCAAAAGTCCTACAACCCACAATGGTTGTAAAATGTTCATATGCTTATGTTATACTAAGTCCTACAACCAACAATGGTTGTATGTTCAATATTCATATGCTATATGTGAATGTTTAGTCCAATAACATACAAACAACAACTACAATAACAAAGATGTAATCTTTATGTGCTTTAGTAGGTTCTACTACTACTTATTTACTTTTATTTATCACCAC
The DNA here is from genome assembly GCA_017893485.1 of Hemerocallis citrina. Taxonomy (NCBI): domain Eukaryota; kingdom Viridiplantae; phylum Streptophyta; class Magnoliopsida; order Asparagales; family Asphodelaceae; genus Hemerocallis; species Hemerocallis citrina. The sequence continues at coordinate 15,430,169 of CM030360.1, forward strand.
ATACAACAAACCCAAAAACGAAACAAAACAAGAAGGTAAGGAGAAGAAGTCAAACAACAAAACAAACAAACAAACAAACAAACAACAAACAACCAAAGAATCATGAAGAAACCCCCACCTTATTTTTTCTATTGGAAGGACTTGCTTGCTAATCCTTCTCCTTCCCCTAGCTTTTTAGAAGGCTTCTAAGAACCCTACAAAACAAAACTCTCAAGTTATTTTTTTTTTGTTCTCTCTTTCTTTTCCTTTCTTTCTTTCTTTCTTTCTTTCTTTTGTTTTCTAAAAATGAGAGAAGTGATGAAAGGAGGGGGTATTTATAGGAGGAGAGAAGGGTGGAAATTTGCAATGTGCACCCACACAATTTCTCAAAATCCACTCCCTAAAATATGGGCCGGCCATGCTTGTAGGGATTAGGGTGAGGTGTAGGGTGGTGAGGTGGAGGGAGGTGTTATGTGGGGGAGGTGTTATGTGAGGGTTTCTAGAAGGGTTTTCTTAACCTTCTCATGTATACTTAACCTAGGTTAAGCCTCCTAATCAAACCCTTAACCATCCCTACTAGGTTATAGCAAGATAAGTGTTGTCTAAAATACACAACACACAATTCGTATAATGCACTAATCAACACACTACTCGTATGTGCGCATATATGTCCGTATACCGGAAAATCTTCGCATAATCCGCATAAAAATAATTAAATCTTGGAAATAATAATAAAATAAATTTTATTATCAGTTCGGAAGATCACGGTATCAATTTGATACAATACGGATGTATACTGACCGATATCTGGATACAGATAATGTCTATGGACAAACCGGGTGAAAATCACCAAAATAATTCGATTTTGGAATTAAAACAAAATAATAATAAAATAATAATAAAATAATAATTTATATACGATAATATCCATCCGGGATATTACACTACCGGGGCACCAGCCTCCACATTTGGAGAAAAATGACACTGAACACCTTGGGCCGTCTGATTGTCTCAAGATTCGCACCCAAAGTTAATGAGTGGCTCAGATTTAGACACGCCCACAAAATGACAAAATCATGTTTTCTCATGATCTGAGCCTCTTACATCGAGATTCGCATCCTGATGGACGCTCCAGATTTAGCCATGTAGCTCGGCCGCTCATGAAGCGCCGAGCTAGCAAGCTACCGAGGAACTTTGCCGAGCTACCGGGACACCGACCTCCACATTTGGAGAAAAATGCTGCCGAGCTACTCAAGCCATCAGATTGTTCCAAGATTCGTGCAAAAAGATGATGAGCAGCTCAGATCACGCCACGCCCACAAAATGACAAAATCACGTTTTCTCGTGATCTGAGCCTCCTAACTCGTAATTCGCACCATGATGGACGCTCCAGATTCAGCCACGTAGCTCGGCAACTCGTGAAGCGCCGAGCTACTGAACTACTGAGGAGTTATGGCCGAGCTACCGGGGCACCGACCTCCACAAGCGGAGAAAAGTGCTGCCGAGCCACTCGGAAGTCCGATCACTCAGATATTCACACTTAGGGTTGATGAGCGGCCCAGATTGCGCCACGTCATAAATGGTATTAAAAATTAATTTTTTATTCATTAAATTCGAATTATTTATTTAAAAATTATGAAAAAATGATTAAAAATTTAGGAAAATTAATTAAAAATTCTAAAAAATATTTATAAATTTGGGGAAATATTTTTGAACCCCCGGGTAAATAATTATTGTTTAGGATAACTAATGAAACCCCTGAAAAATAAATCACCGCTTTGCAAAATTAAATAACTGATCCGGAAAATAAATAGAAATTAAGAAAAGTCACCAAAATTTCAGAAAGGCTCAAGAATAACCCTGAGTGCGCAACCAACTCCGAAAATCACCATAATACCTCACATGAAGATTCGACACCCTTCATTTGGACTCCGATACAACCCCACAAGCCATTAGAACAGTAAAACTACTCCTCGAAGGTTGATCAAAACTCAGTCTTCGGGGGCGGGGACCTCATGATATGGCTAAAAATAGGATTAAATTGCGACCATTCAAATCGGGCACGAATCTTAAAACTCCGGGGTAAAATGGTAATTTCACCTACAAACAGGTCCGAAATGGGAACTGGGCCTTTTTCCAAAGGCCCAAAACCCATAAACGGATCCGTCTTACTGGGTGTGGGTTCCAACCCGCAAGAAACCCAGTCCAGCTTGATAGAATTAGGGTTTATGATTGTCCTTAATCAACGGTCCTGATCACTTCTATCCATTTACTGGGAAGTAGGGATTTGAACTTATCCCGAAATTGGTTCCTAAGGCGGCTTTAAATACCTCCCATCCCCCACTGTTACAAGGTAATCAATCTTTTACCAATCAAAGCTCTTTCATAATCCTTCTGATTACTGACAAGAGCGTCGGAGGGTGCATCACCAGAATCAACCCCGATGTCTCGCACTTTTTGCAGGTCAACGGCAGGAGAATCTCGATCAAACTCTGGTGGAGGTGTTCAAGTTTGACTATTCAACTTTTCTCAAATCCACAAGTCTATCTGTTTTCCCCCATACCGATTTCAGCGGCAACAAAGGCTGAGTCAGGAGAGCAGAGCCTAGGCAAGACTGTGAGATCACCAGTTGGTGGCTAGGAGTCTGTGCCAAGCACCGAGCCTGGAGAGCCAAGCTTAGAGGGCCGAGCGTGGGCAAGAGTGTGAGAAAGCCAGCAGGTGGCTATGAGTCAGTGCCGAGCACCGAGCACGAAGTGTCGAGTCTCAAGAGCTGAGCTTCGGCAAGACTGTGAGATAGCCAGTAGGTGGCTAGGAGTCAATGCCGAGCACCGAGCCTAGAGTGCTGAGCCCGAAATGCCGAGCCTGGAGGACCGAGCTAGGAGAGCGGAGCCTTGGCAAGACTGTGAGATAGCCAGTTGGTGGCTAGGAGTCAGTGCCGAGTGCCGAGCCCGGAGTGCCGAGCCTGGAGGGCCGAGCTAGGAGATTTGAGCCTGGGCAAGACTGAGATAGCCAGTTTGTGGCTAGGAGTCCGTGCCGAGCACCGAGCCCGTAGTGTCGAGCCTGGAGGGCCGAGCTAGGAGAGCTGAGCCTGGGCAAGACTGAGATAGCCAGTAGGTGGCTAGGAGTCAGTGCCAAGCACCGAGCTCGGAGTGCTGAGCCTGGAGCACCGAGCTCGGAGTGCCAAGCCTGGAGCGTCGACTGTGAGATAGCCAGTAGTGGGTTAGGAGTCAGTGCCGAGCACCAAGCCCAGAGTGCCGAGCCTGGAGGGCCAAGCCAGGAGAGCTGAGCCTAGGCAAGACTGTGAGATAGCCAGTAGGTGACTAGGAGTCAGTGCCGAGTACCGAGCCTGAAGTGCCGAGCCTGGAGTGCCGAGCTTGGGAAATACTGTGAGATAGCCAGTAAGTGGCTAGGAGTTAGTGCCGAGCACCGAGCCTGGAGTGCTAAGCCCGGAATATTGAGTCTGGAGGGCCGAGTCAGGAGAGTGGAGCCTGGGCAAGACTTTGAGATAGCCAGTAAGTGGTTAGGAGTCAGTGCCGAGCGCCGAGCCCGGAGTGCCGAGCCTGGAGGGCCGAGCCTGGAGGGCCGAGCCTGGGCATGACTGTGAGATAGCCAGCAGGTGGCTAAGAGTCAGTGCCAAGCACCGAGCCTAGAGTGCCGAGCCCAGAATGCAGAGCCTGGAGGACCATGCTAGGAAAGCAGAGCCTGGGCAAGACTGTGATAGCCAGTAGGTGGCCCGAAGTCAGTGCCGAGCACCGAGCCCGAAGTGCCGAGCCCAGAATGTCGAGCCTGGAAGGCCGAGCCAAGAGAGCGGAGCCTGGGCAAGACTGTGAGATAGCCAGTTGGTGGCTAGGAGTCTGTGCTGAGCGCTGAGCCCAGAGCGCCGAGCCTAGAGAGCCGAGCCTGGGTAAGACTGTGAGATAGCCGGTAGGTGGCTAGGAGTCAGTGCCGAGCGCCGAGCCGGGAGTGCCAAGCCCGAAATGCCGAGCCTGGAGGGCCGAGCCAGGAGAGCGGAGCATGGGCAAGACTATGAGATAGCCAGTTGGAGGCTTGGAGTCAGTGCCGAGTGCCGAGCTCGGAGTGCCGAGCCTGGAGAGCCGAGCCTGGGCAAGACTGTAAGATAGCCAGTAGGTGGTTAGGAGTCAGTGTCGAGCACCGAGCCCGGAGTGCCGAGCCTGGAGGGCTGAGCCTGGGCAAGACTGTGAGATAGCCAGTAGGTGGCCAGGAGTCAGTGCCGAGCCCCTTCACTTGTTGAGTCCCTTCACTTGTTGAAAAAGTAAGGGGACGTCGAGGTCCTATTCAGTAGGAGCCTGCCTTGCCGAGAAAGCTCTGGGCTAGCTCGGAATCACTACTGAGTGTCGAGCCTCAAGTTCAATGAGAACTGAAGAGTGGCTTGGGATCTAATCCGAGCGTCGAGCCCCAAGCTTGTTGAAAAATCCTAAGACTCAAAAAGGAACATCTGAGAGTGGTTCGGGATGCCATCCGAGCGTCGAGCCTCAAGTTCCAAGGAGAACTGAAGAGTGGCTCGGGATCCGATCCAAACCGAGCGTCGAGCCCCAATCTTGTTGGAAAAGCCTAAGACTCAAAAAGGAACATCTGGGAGTGGCTTGGGATGCCATCCGAGCTTCGAGCCCCAAGTTCCAAAGAGAACTGAAGAGTGGCTCGGGATCCAATCCGAACGTCGAGCCCAAGCTTGTTGGAAAAGCCTAAGACTCAAAAAGGAACATCTGGGAGTGGCTTGAGGTCATTGACCTTGCTCGAGCTCAATGCCGAACCCCCACTTTGAGAAAGGCAGCATGAGTGTACCTTGAGGTCATTGACCTTGCTCGAGGTTGATGTCGAACCCCCACACTTTGAAAAAGGCAGCATGAGTGTAGCTTGAGGTCATTACCGAGCGTTGAGGACAGGGCTTGAGAGAGACAAGACCTCGCTCAAGGTCGATGTCGAGCCCCCATCTCTGTTCTCGGGTAGGTAGCATGGGTGTAGCTTGAGGTCATCGCCGAGTATTAAGGACGCTGGGCTTGAGAAAGCCCAGGCCTTGATCGAGGTCGATGCCGAGCCTCCAAACCGAGGAGAAGCGGTTATGAGCATAGCCGGAGTACATCGCCGAGTGTTAAGATCGCATGGCTTGAAAAATTCAAGGCCTTGCTCGAGGTCGATGCTGAGCCCTTACAATTCGTTCTCAGGTAGACGGTACGGGTGTAGCCAGAGAATATCGCCGAGCGTTAAGGTCGCATGGCTTGAAAAAGCCAAGGCCTTGCTCGAGGTCGATGTCGAGCCCCCACACCGGGGAGAAGCTGTTATGAGCGTAGCTGGAGAACATCGCCCAGCATTAAGGTCGCATGGCTTGAAAAAGCCAAGGCCTTGCTCGAAGTCGATGCCAAGCTCCTACAATTCGTTCTCAGGTAGATGGTACGGGTGTAGCCAGAGAACATCCCTGAGCGTTAAGGTCGCGTGGCTCGAAAAAGCCAAGGCCTTGCTCGAGGTCGATGTCGCGCCCCCACACCAGAGAGAAGCCATTATGAGCGTAGCCAGAGAATATCACCGAGCTTTAAGGTCGTATGGCTTGAAAAAGCCAAGGCCTTGCTCGAGGTTGATGCCGAGCTTCCACAATTCGTTCTCAGGTAGATGGTACGGGTGTAGCAGGAGAACATCGCCGAGCATTATGGTCGCGTGGCTTGAAAAAGCCAAGGCCTTACTCAAGATTGATGCCGAGCCCCCACACGGGGGAGAAGCCATTATGAGTGTAGCCAGAGAACATCGCGGAGCATTAAGGTCGCATGGCTTGAAAAAGCCAAGGCCTTGATCGAGGTCGATGCTGAGCCCCCACAATTCGTTCTTAGGTAGACGGTACGGGTGTAGCGGGAGAACATTGCCGAGCATTAAGGTCGCGTGGCTTGAAAAAGCCAAGGCCTTGTTCGAGGTCGATGCCGAGCCCCCACACCGGGGAGAAGCCGTTATGAGTGTAGCTGGAGAACATCGCCGAGCGTTAAGGTTGCATGGCTTGAAAAAGCCAAGGCCTTGCTCGAGGTCGATGCCGAGCCCCCACAATTCGTTCTCAGGTAGACGGTACGGGTGTAGCCAGAGAATGTCGCCGAGCGTTAAGGTCACGTGGCTTGAAAAAGCCAAGGCCTTGCTCGAGGTCGATGCTGAGCCCCCACACCGAGGAGAAGCCGTTATGAGCGTAGCCAGAGAACATCGTCGAGCGTTAAGGTCGCATGGCTTGAAAAAGCCAAGGCCTTGCTAGAGGTCGATGCTGAGCCCCCACAATTCATTCTCAGGTAGGCGATACGGGTGTAGACGGAGAACATCGCTGAGCATATAGGTAGCATGGCTTGAAAAAGCTGAGACCCTGCTCAAGCTCGGTGCTGAGCCCCCTCACCAAGAGTAGATTTTTGTGGCTCGCGGTGCCATCCGAGCGCCGATCCCTAAGCGGAATTAGGGAGATTTTTGCGGCTCGCAGTGCCATCCGAGCATCGAGCCCTAAATGGAATTAGGGAGATTTTTGTGGCTCGCAGTACCATCCGAGCGCCGAGCCTCAAGCGGAATTGAGAAAATTTTTGTGGCTCGCGGTACCATCCGAGCGCCGAGCCCCCCAAGATTGGTGAAAGCTAGGGCGTGGCTCGATGTCAATGCCGAGCGCCGAACCTGAACAACACTGAGGGAAAACCAATCGGGTGGCTTGGAGTCAATGCCAAGGGCTGAGCCCCGCACATTTGAGAGAAGTCTTCTATAATGAGAAGTTTGAACTAAGCAGAAAGGGTTTGAGAGGCTGAGAAGTCTCCCGTATTGTGAAGTCCGAGCTGAGCGACAAGGACTTGAGAGGCTGAAAAGTCTCCCGTAGTAAGACGTCGGATGTATTTCTCGGCCCGATACAAGAGGTCGGGAAAGTTGACCGGGGGTCTCTTCGTCAGGGAAGCTTTGTGCTGAGGGTGTCGAACATTGTGTCTAAAGGCGGCCGAGGCGACCCCGACGTCAAGAGAGGATATAGCTCGGGCTTTGGTAGTGAATCTTCTAACCAAGTCCCGGAAGGAATCATTCCCCTTCTGCTTCAGGTCCAGGAGGGAAGTTCTGGGCTTCTCGACTGGTTACAAAATGGGCCAAGAAGTTCGTTTCAAGTTGGTGGAGTGAGAAGACCGAGCCGGGGATGAGCTTTGAGATCCATTCCCTAGCCGGACCGCGTAGGGTGGCAGGGAAAGCATGACATATGAGAGGATCCAATGCGCTGTGAATCAGTATGAGGGTTTGGAGCCCCTCCATGTGATCAGCAGGATCACCCTCGCCGTCATAAGTTTCGAACTGAGGAGGTCGGAAATTCTTGGGAATCTCTGCTTCCAGGATAGGAGTAGAGAAAGGCGGTCGAGTCGGCCTATGACCCTGAGCCGGGATTGGACTTTCCTCACCGAGATGGGCTAGGCGGTTCTCCACTTCTTGTAGGCATCGGAGGATGGCGTCTTCCTGCTCTGGCGGGAGGGTCGAGCAGCGAGGTCCACTGCCCCCGGCACCCGACCGGGTGTGAGAGTGGTGGAATGCCTCGGTTCTGAGAGTCCCCAAGATGGCCTCTAGGATCTCATTCCTAAAGTTCTGGAATTCAAGGCGCGTGATCTGGTTCTGCCCGAACGGGTCATATTGGTTTCGTGGCCTCCGGCCTACGGGGCTAAGTTCCGGCTCCCGTTCTCGGGATGGCTGCCTGGGACGGTTCAGGGCCGAGTTGGAAGTGGCCCCTCCCCTATCGTGGCTTGCTCACTGGCTGAGGATGACGTGGCGGAGGTCGGCCTCGACCGAGTGGGAAGCACCCGGCCAGGATCCGAGTTTGCCATTCGCCCCAGGATGGTTGGACCCTTGGGCATCGGCGTGATCGGGATGCGGAAAAGGTTCTGGACGACGTCCAGAGGTGGTAGCTGTTTTGTCCCTGGAAGCCATTCGAAAGCTCAGATTCGAGGTGATGACGTCCCTGGCCGGGACCGGACTGAAATCAGTACCGAGGGTTTCCGACAGACGGCGCCAACCTGATGCAGTTTATTTTTTAGGGGGTGGCTGCACCAGGTGTGAGTTCTTTTCGATTTGTATTTTTGCGGAAGCTTCGGTACAGATGGTATGCCCTACCCTCAGCCAGGGGGGACGGATCGGGAGTAGAGGCGAAAGCGAGGTGGAGATCGAATGCTCGACTCGGATCTGGAGTCTCGGATCCAGAGGTCTTGTGTACCTGCACTCGGCCTAGAAACACCGGGGTTGGTCCCGGTAGCAAGCCCTCCGACGGTCTAGTCAGTCACTGAAGAAGAGTGTAACACCCCGAATTTCAAAATACAACTGAATTCGAAGTTCCACAAGATCTTTACACTTCTTTCGTACAATTTTACAAGGAAATTGAAACATTTCTTACATCATAGTTACATTATACCTTTACATTATTACAGCGGAAGCAATTTTACAGTAATTGCATGAAACAACATTTAAATCAATCTTTGAGCAGCATGTATACTTCAATTTGTCAAGCATCTTTACCCTGCATGTAAAACTGTGGGCGCGTTAGTTCATTCACTGACGAAATATTATACACGGCCATCCTCTCTATACCGAAAATAGTATAACGATTCTCAATACTTAACAAACCACAAACTTGTTCACAGACAAAGCTAAAGGGACTATCCTATTAATGTCGTGTTGTGAATGTTCACTTAGTCCTTAATGAAATTATTTCTGTTTATATGACACTAATGCGCGCTTGGTCAGAGCCTATGCAGCCCATACTACATAGGTCCGAGGGCAATCCCTTAACCGTTCTTCATCTTATATGGTTCAATCCCTCGCCATGACTTAATCTACTACTGTAACTATGGTAAGTATCCTAGATGTTCTATGACCTACGAACTCATGTCTAAGCGCCCTGGAGGGAATCCCAATGCACTGACACATGACTCATCATGCAGGCATCCTGTGGTAATTCAGCTCCTACCATAGACATGACACCACCGCAGTCACCAAACACCCCACGAGCGTTGCCACCGGGACGGTACTCTGGAGCAGTATCCACTCCCTATTATGACGCATCATGGGACATCCTGTGAATACTCTCACGCCGCCAATCCAATGGCCCTCATACTCAATGTTTTTCTCTTACTTTCGTCACATTTTCACTATGTATCTAATCCTTAGTTTAATTGAAACATGAACAAAATCAATCTCTTAGGGTTAGGACTCCCACTATACCTATCTTATTCATTCATTTCACATGACCCAAATCTTGGTCTTTTCATTTCAAATATCGTTTCAACATTTTTTCCATTACCGGTATGAGGCTTAGCTACACCCTAGTTCTTAATTTTAACTCATAATTACAACATCGAGTTTTCATACTTATAAAGCCCTTTTCTCATGATTAATCATAGTTCACATTTCATGTTCATACTTCATAGTATTCATGTATTCATATTCATAATGCTCTTCATTACTCATCATGTCATCTAATTTCAATTTTTCAAGTAAAATATCATGCGTAAATAATTAAAAAATGCAATTCTTCTAACATGTTACATTCACTAGTTCATATTTCCACATAATTCTCCTAATTTTTATTTTAATCCATACTAATTCCACAGTTCACAATTTCACTTAGTTTCACAATTCACACTTTTCGAATTTCTCATTACCAAAATCTCATTTTAAATTTCTTAAAACAAGTCATTCAATTTTCTTTATAAAAAAACAATTTAAATTAATAATTAAAATAAGTTCCTTCTTGCAAAAGCAGTCTCAAATTCTCATTTATACTAGGCCACAGGTCATAGAAATTATCTCACAAAATACAGATATTATTTGAAACTTCAGGGCAGTTGACTGTTAAAACATGGCAAGTCGGCTGTTCCGCGATGATTTAAAATCTCGAAAATAAGATGATCAGGGCAGTCGACTGTTATACCATAATCGGTCGACTGTTCTGTAAAGGTTTTATTGATAACTCAAAACAAATAACTAGGGAAGTCGACTGTTACAATAGTCGGTCGACTGTTCCGTAATAAAAAGTCCGAAATCTATTACTTGACAGTCGACTGTCGACTCTAATCCGGTCGACTGTCGATTGCACCAGGTTGCAATGGATATATTTTTGGCATTGAAAATAAGATCACAATTCTCATGTTATTTAAAATGAAGGTTTCCCCAAAATAATATTTTAGAACACAAGTTTTCATCTTTCTACAATAAAGTTGTTTCAATTCAAACAATTAATTCCATATTATGCATTCAATCAATTTGTGTCTCATAAGCACAACTTTCTTCACATACCATGATTTATAAACATAAAGCATGAAAATAAGATAGATTCTAGCATTTCAATTTCACACATTTATCAACTAGCAATCATCTTCACAATCATTCTTTAAATTATCATTCCATCTCTAATTTATCAAACATGAGACTAGAATTTCTTGATTTCTCTATAACCATTTATCAAATCATTCCTAGCATGACATATACATTTAGAAGCATGAGAAACACCCACCTATTGGAGAAAACGAAATGAAAAGCTCCTAGAGTCTCCTAGAATGCAAGAAAGTAGCCTTCTCCTCCTAGATTGTGTTGCAAGATGCTCCTCTTCCTTGCTCCTTGGTGCAACCCAAGCCTCCTCCTTGTACTTGATGATGGGCCGGCCTCCAAGATGGAACACACACAACTAATGCTCTCAATCTTTTTACTCTCTCTCAATCTTTTACTCTCCTATGTACTTCTTCCTTTCTTTAAAAAAAATCTTAGTGTTGTTTGCCCATAAGGGAGGGGTATTTATACTAGTTTTAGGGTGAAATGGATGGCTAGGATTGCATTATATGGTTGTAGATCAATGACTAAGATACAATGAGAAGTTGTAGCAACCACCCATGAACTAAAAACCACATCTCCATTAACCCACACCCCCACTTCTCTCCTCAGCATTTCCGGCCAAGAAATGGTGTGCAATGCACACACACGTGCAAACACGTGTCCCAACTAGTGTTTTCCTAATTAAAGCTGTACATTATAAATTAACTAATTGTCTACAAAAATGTGTCTACATGACAAGTTATTTAAAAGAGTAATTAATTCATGGGCTTCAAAAATAGTGGGCTTTTAGAATAAAATAATTAATTTACTAGGTTAGGCTTATTTAGAAAAACAAATTTAGGCTTCTTAAAAATGGGCTTAAAAGAAAAAAAAAGAAGGAAAGAAATTAATTATTTGCTCATGTTATATATAAAACCATTTCATAAGAAAAATTATTTATACACAAATTTGCACGTGCACAACATGTAAAATTTACAATTTTACATTTAATAAAAATTCAGGGTATTACAAAGAGTAACAGTAACTAGGGTTTGAGAGGGGAAATATTGATTATCGATTACCTCTTGAAGGGGTAGAGGGTCTGGTATTTATAGGCAAAGCCAATAGGGTGAGGACCCGGTTGCTCGTGGGCCTGACGTGGCGGAAGCCCAAGTGGTTTAGGGTTGACGTGGCAGGAGCCCTGGGTGGTTTAGGGCTGATGTGGCGGATCTGGATTGATCGGGGGTAAGTGCCTTTTGAGGGGATCCTGTGGTCCAGGAGGGGCTAGGTCATCTGACCCATATCACCAAGCATATTCTCATACATCAGGACCAACATTTCTACGTTGTGGGTCTGACAATTAACCAGTTTAAGTTGTTCGGACAACTTGGTGGCACAATTGCAAAGGAACATTTCTTGGGTAGTCCTTTTATTGGATTGATCAAAGTCCGGAAGGGACCTGAAACTCTGGAGCAGTCATCGGGGTTCTAGCTCGTTAGGATACACTTTGGGTTGGGTCTCGTCTGGCCTGTATATTACAGCACAGCCTTTGATGTCACACAGGGTGCTCAGCTCGCTCACCACCTTGACAAGCCCTTGACAGCGTCTTTTGAAGGTGGCCAAACACTTGGCACGGTTTTGGATGTAGGGAAGGTTCTTCTTTGTTGCTGCTTATTTTGGTGTAGGAGCAGGTAGATAGTGAGTTAATATTTGAAAGAAACTACTAAAGATTTAACATTTGATCGTCACCATAAAAGTAGTTAGAGCTCGCGAGAGTGGATCTGGATAGTTGATTGAACAACATGATCTGAATCCGACAGTTGCTGACGCGACCGATGGACCTGCAAAAAAGCCTAAAATATCGGGGATGGCCCTGGAGACTGACCCTTCGATGCTCAAGTCAGAATTAGAGAGAGAATGCGAGTTTGAGAGATAAATTGTGAATTATTGATTACTTTCTGACCGAGGAGGGGGGAGGGTATTTATTTTTGGATCCTGTAGGTAAGGCAAATAACACTAGAGGGGGGGGTGAATAGTGTTGTATAAAAATAATTAAGAACCTGAACTTTTCGTACTGTTAAGTTGACTGAAAACGATATACAGTCGACTGTTGCGTCAGATAAGAAGAGTATTTTACTGAAGAGTTACAAGTCTGATCATTCGACTTATAGCGGAAAACCAGTTGACTTACCAGGCAAGTTTTTGAAATAAAATTCAGAGAAATTGAAAATGCAAGTTTAGAGAATACAACCACAGAGAGTCAATCACAGCCAAATACAACGATGTATCCTGGTTCGGTCCTCCCGACCTACATCCAGTCCCCAAGCAACCCACTTGAGATTTTTCACTATTCTTGAAAAGAATACAAAAATACTCTACGGCCATTGACAACAACAATGCCAAATTCGTAGACCTCTCTCACCACTAGAGAGAGCAAACCCACTCTACACCCTAGAGTGAAACCGACTCTAAAACCAGGAGCCCTACTCTCCAACTGAGAGGACCACTCTCACAATCCGAGAGTGAAAACAACAACAAAAAATTGAGTTTACAACAACCTATAACCTTATATGTGATAGTGCTTTGTATATTGACTATTAGGTCAATTAACTCTGAATTCAGTCTAAAACGAAATCAATGTTATATTAGACTGAAATTCAGAGAACCAAGTCTTAGAGAGTTTGTATGCTTTTGAAACACTTGAAAACAAAAGACTTGAGAGTTCAAAGAATGCTTGGAGTTAAGTAACCTTTGCCAAATGAATTCTATACTCTTTTTATAGAGTTAGAAATGTTTGGACGTTGAGATATAGAATCCCAACTGTCATACAACGGCAGTGAAAAACATTTGAATTTGAAAAACAAGTTTTAAATTCAGAAAACTGTTGAAACGACTTGAACAGTCGACTGGGTTGCCATAATGAGTCGACTGGCCAAAGCTTGTATGAGTTCAGGCAGTTTTGTACTATGACAGTTGACCGATTCCAAGGAGTGGTTGACTGGTACTCATACAGCTGAACTTATTCAATCTTGTTTTGACATTTTGATTTTGTAAAACACTCATATTATTTAAAGTTTGTGTGAGTGTGTGTGTGACAAGGCTTTTACAAGTTTCTAAGACTCAAAGAATTAAAATTATAATATTACAAGACACTTTGTTTAATACAATTGAAGCACTTTGAATCTTGTCTTGAACTTGAGTCTTTGTCTTGAGCTTGAGCTTTTGTCTAGATGTCTTGAAGCTTGATTAATTACTCTTGAAAGCTTCATCAGATTGTGTTGCCTTTGTGTATTTCACCATGGTATTGACTTTGATACACTCTGAAAGAGATATGTGATAGACAAACTTTGTGTTGTGTTGTAGTCATCAAAACCAAGAATCAACATTCTCCCCCTTTTTGATGATGACAACACAATAACTTATAATAATAATATATATAGCAAGATGTCACACATAATTTAATGATATACAAATGTAAAATAAGCTCCCTCTAAATAATATACAATATGCACAAAATTGTAAAACATGCACAACATAAAATATATAAACACAAACATATAAACCGCGAAACCATATATTTCTCCCCCTTTGTCATCAAAAAAAAAACATAAGGAGGAAGGATACATCATAAAGAACAAAATAAACATTGCATAACAATAACACATTGATACATAAGAAAGCAAGTTCATCGTTGCAGATTACAAAATAGAAAAAAATAACAAACATAAAACATAGTTGAAAAGAAAAAATACATCAAGTAAAATTTCTGTCAGTCGACTGGTTACTGATATAGTCGACTGTCCAGAACACAAAATTCAGCCAAAATATGAACAACGAAAATATTTTATAAGTCGACTGAAAAAGACGTTTAAGTCGACTTAAACAAAATAATTTTTCAAGAAATGTCATGAAAACAATAAATTCCTAGTTCTCTTCTAAAGTTGATAAAAGTGTCTTCCATAAATGGTTTGGTAAATATATCTGCTACTTGTTTATCAGTAGAAATACAATTCAAAGTTATATCTCCCTTTAAAACATGATCACGTAGAAAATGATGTCGAATATCAATATGTTTTGTACGTGAGTGTTGAACCAGGTTTTTAGATAGATTAATAGCACTGGTATTATCACACATTATAACAGGTTTTGAAAATGAAATACCATAATCTAATAAAGTTTGTTTCATCCATAAAATTTGGGCACAAGCCAAACTTGCAGCAATACATTCAGCTTCTGTAGTAGATAGGGATACCGAATGTCCCAAAAATACTGCACCAAGATACTAGTGAATGTCCCATAAAGTGACAAGTTCCACTAGTACTTTTACGATCAGTTTTACTACCAGCAAAATCAGCATCACTATACGATAAAAGTTAAAAATTATCGGTGCGTGGATAAAATAAACCATATTCAGACGTGTCTTTAATATATCTTAAAATACGTTTTACAGCTTTTAAGTGAGATTCTTTGGGATTCGACTGATATCTAGAACACAAACATATACTAAACATAACATCTGGTCTACTAGCAGTTATATATAAGAGTGAGCCAATCATATCTCGATAGAGTTTTTGATCAACACTCTTACGTAAATCATCTTTATCAAGTGTAGCAGTAGTAGCCATAGGTGTGGTCTTATGACTAGTGCTATCCATGCCAATCCGTTTGAGTAATTCCTTAGTATATTTTCCTTGATTAATAAATATGCCATTTTGTGATTGCTTTATTTGTAGTCCAAGAAAATAATTGAGTTCACCCATGTGACTGATCTCAAACTCATTTTTCATGGTATTAGTAAACTCTTGACAGAGATTACTATTAGTAGATCTAAAATTTATGTCATCTACATATATTTGTATGATTAGAATATCTGTCTCTATGTTCTTAATAAACAAGGTAGTATCTACTTTACCTATCTCAAAACCAGTTTCTAAAATAAAAGTTTTTAACCGGTCATACCAAGCACGAGGTGCTTGTTTAAGACCATATAAAGCATTTTTCAATTTGAAAACGTGGTTTCAAAATTGTTCATATTCGGAAGCTGGGTGGTTGCTTAACATAAACATCTTCCTTACAAAATCCATTCAAGAAAGCACTTTTAACATCTATTTGGAAAAATGTAAAATTCATAAAACACGCAAAACATAATAAGATCCTAATTGATTCTAGTCTAGCAGCAGGAGCATATGTTTCATCAAAATCGATTCCTTCTTCTTGATTATATCCTTGAGCAACTAATCTAGCCTTGTTCCTAACGATTTGTCTTGATTCATCTAACTTATTCTTAAATACCCATTTGGTACCAATTATAGTATGATCAGGAGGTTGTGGAACTAGATCTCATACATCATTTCTTATAAATTCGTTAAGTTCATCTTGAGGGCATTCATCCAAAATTCATTCTTGCAAGATTCTTGTATATTCTCCGATTCAAAATCCGACGAGAAAGCCGCATGAGAATTCATGTTAATATGAGATCTTATTTGAATACCACGTGAAATGTCACTAATTATTAAGTCATGAGGATGATCTCTAACTTCAATAAATGCTTTTGGTAAAGTTTGAGTCATCACAACAGGATCAGTCGACTTAACAAGTCCATCAGCCGACTGATTCACATATGTCAACTTGAGATCCTTATCAGTCGACTTGTCTAGGGTAGTTTGCTCTAGTGATTTAATAACGTTATTTAAAGGTGATGATTCAGTTTTATCATCTTTAATAACAGTAGATGAAGGTAAGGATTCATCAAATGAAACATGCATAGATTCTTCAATAGTTAAAGTTGACTTATTAAAAATTCTATATGCCTTAATCCTATTTAAGTAACCAATGAAGATACCTTCATTAGATCTAGCATCAAATTTATCTAAATTATCTTCAGTGTTTAATATGAAATACTTACATCCAAATACTTTAAAATATGATACTTTAGGAATTCTTTCATAAAATAATTCATAACAAGTTTTCTTAAGCTTAGGCCTAATCAATATTCTACTTAAAACATAACATGCTGTAGAAACAGCTTCAGCCCAGAAGTACTTAGGCAAATTGCTTTCAACAAGCATAGTACGTGCACACTCTTGCAATGTCCTATTCTTTCTTTCGACCACTCCATTTTGTGGTGAAGCTCTAGGAAATGAAAATGAATGTGTTATACCATTCTTATTGCAATATTCTGAAAACGTTTCATTCTCACATTCTCCCCCATGATCACTTCTAATGGTGACTTGGTTAGAGATTTTTGATTTTGAATTCGTTTGCAGAAATTTGCAAATTCTTCAAAGACATCATATTTATGTTTTAAAAAGAAAACTCATGTAAATCTTGAAAAATCATCTACTAAAATAAATACATATCTACTTTTATTTAAAGAAGCGACTCTAGTAGGACCAAATAAATCCATATGGATTAATTCGAGAGGCCTACTAGTAGAAATTATTTCTTTTGTCTTAAAAGTAGATTTGACTTGTTTTCCTAGTTGACATGCATCACATAACTTATCCTTTTTAAAAGATAGCCTTGGCAGCCCTTGAACTAGGTTGTATTTAGACAATTTAGAAATATTTTTCATATTTACATGGCCAAATCTCTTATGCCAAAGCCAAGAATCATTGTTAGAAGCTACTAAGCAAAAATTATTAGAAAATTCATTTGTTTTTAAGCATAACTCATAAATGTTGTTTTTCCTAAAACCTTGAAAATAACATTTTGCATAGATGAATCAAATATTAAACATGCATCTTTTTCAAAAACAATTTAATATCCCTTATCACAAAGTTGGTTAATACTTAACAGATTATGCTTTAGTCCACTAACTAGAAATACTTCTTCTATAGTAAGGGCAGTGTTCTTACCGACCATGCCTATTCCAATAACCTTCCATTTGTTGTTGTCATCGAATGTGACTGTTCCTCCAACTATCTCTTATATGGAAGAAAGAAGATTAGCATGACCAGTCATATGCTTGGAGCATCCGCTGTCAAGTATCCAGCGTTTCCTTTTAGGTACCTATAACATAAGCATTGTGAATATGGTACCCTTTTCATTGGGTCCGAAAGGGATTAGTTTTTGGAAAACCAAACCCAAAGTGAGTTTGATTTACCACCAAAAGCAGGAATATAATTTACAGAATTACATACATTAAGAACATACAAATTTATATAAGTAATTCTATCATTTAGACTCAGGTTGACTGGAACCCAAATATTTTTAGGCTGTCCAGTCGACTTTATTGTACCTTTCAGTCGACTATTATGAGAAGTCAGTCGACTGGGAGGTGAAATAGATCGACTTATCTGAGGTTTTCATCTTTTTGAATAAGACTCCAAACTCTAGACAGACGACTGACATTAGGATTCATTCGACTAGTCTGAACTACAAAATTACTATTTTCATGAAAAACAATAGTTTTTGGTTTCTAAAAAAACTCATATAATTTGTTCTCCACACTGAAAATAGAATCAGTCTTATTACAACTAATATGCTTAAAAAAATGATGTTTTTCAAGAGTCTTTTGAAAACCAAGTCCAAATCTTTTATTAGATTGAAATTGATTTTGGAGAACTTCATTTAAATTCTCATTTCCTTTGTTAAATTTTGATACATTCTTGGATATCTCTTCATAATTTTTCTTAAGAGATACAAGATCTATATCCAAATTTGAAAGTCTAGAATTTAAAGATATGACTTCAACATTTAAGTCAAGATTTTCTTGAGAAAGTATTTGATTGACTTTCTCTAAATTTTTAACTCTAATTTTCTCCTTCTTAAGTTCTTGAAAAACTTCATTGAAAGCATCTAATAAGTCATTTGAATCAGAGTTTTCACTTACATCATTTTGTGTATCCATGAAACATACGTTCGCTACTTCATTTGACTCCTCATTCTCTCTTCCGATGAAGAGTCACTATCATCCCAAGTTGCTTGATATGCCTTCCTATTATTTATATACTTATTTTTTGTGTACTTATCCTTCTTAAAGTTGGGAGCCTTCCCTTTTGATTTCACATTTTCTAATGGGCAATCCTTCTTCATATGACCTGTCTTGTTACACTTAAAACAAGTGGAAAGTTCATTAGTATCTTTAAACTTGGAGTTAAATTTACCTTTTCGTAAAATTTTCTTGAACTTTCTAGTGAACATGGCTATTTCTTCTTCATCTTCTTCATCTTCGGAATCCGACATGGCCTTGAAAGCGAGTGTCTTCTTCTTTGCTTGTTGAGGTTCTAGATCCTTCTTGCGTTCTTCTAGTTGTACTTTATATGCCATAAGATTTCCCACAAGATTCTCAAGAGAGAGTTGTGATAAATCGTTGGCTTCTTTTATGGCGGTGGTCTTCTTCTCCCATTCGGGGGTTAGGGCACGAAGAACTTTCCTCACCATTTCTGCTTGTGAGTACGTCTTTCCAAGGGCCACAAGAGAGTTTGTAATGTCTGTGAACCATGTTATCATGTCCGACACATTCTCGTTCTCCTTTATACGGAACATCTCGAACCTGTGAACAAGAATAGATATCTTAGATTCTTTAACCTTATTAGTACTTCATGAGTTATCTCGAGTGTATGCCAAATTTGATGAGCCGTTGTTGCATTCGACAGATGATTGAACTCCTCTTTGGTAAGTGCACAGAATAAAGCATTCATCGCCTTTGCATTGTTCATTGTATTGCTCTTCATATCATCGTTCCATTGTGCATAGGGAATTGTAGGAGCGGTGAATTCTGTCTCAGTCATGTTCCAAATCTCATAGTTGATAGACTGAAGGTAGATCTTCATTCTACGCTTCCAATAGTTATAGTTTGTTCCATCGAATAGGGGTGGCCTTTGTGTGGATTGACCTTCATGGTATTGGCTTGCATTTGAAGTAGATGCCATTGCACTCAACCAGGCTCTGATACCAAGTGTTGGATCCTGTAGGCAAGACAAATAACACAAGAGGGGGGGGGAGGTGAATAGTGTTGTATAAAAAATAATTAAGAACTTGAACTTTTCGTACTGTTAAGTCGACTGAAAAAGATATACAGTTGACTGTTGCATCAGATAAGAAGAGTATTTTACTGAAGAGTTATAAGTCTAATCAGTCGACTTACAGCAGAAAACCAGTCGACTTACCAAACAAGTTTTTGAAATAAAACTCATAGAAATTGAAAATGCAAGTTGAGATAATACAACCACAGAAAGTCAATCACTGCCAAACACAACGATGTATCCTAGTTCTGTCCTCCCGACCTACATCCAGTTCCCAAGCAACCCACTTGAGATTTTCCACTATTCTTGAAAAAAATACAAGAATACTCTACGACCTTTGACAACAACAATGTCAAATCCGTAGACCTCTCTCACCACTAGAGAGAGCAAACCCACTTTACATCCTAGAGTGAAACCGACTCTAAAACCAAGAGCCCTACTCTCCAACCGAGAGGATCACTCTCACAACCCAAGAGTGAAAAACAACAAAAAATTGAGTTTACAACAACCTATAGCCTTGTATATGATAGTCCTTTGTATAATGGCTATTAAGTCAACTTCTGAATTCAGTCTAAAACGAAATCAATGTTATATTAGACTGAAATTCAGAAAATCAAGTCTTAGAGAGTTTGTATGCTTTTGAAACACTTGAAAACAAAAGACATGGGAGTTTAAAGAATGCTTGGAGTTAAGTAACCTTTGCTAAATGAATTCTATACTCTTTTTATAGAGTTACAAACATTTGGACGCTGAGAGATAGAATTCCAACTGCCATACAACGGCAGTGAAAAAGATTTGAATTTGAAAAACAAGTTTTAAATTCAGAAAACTGTCGAAACTGCTTAAACAGTCGATTGGGTTGCCATAATGAGCCGACTGGCCAGAGCTTGTATGAGTTCAGGCAGTTTCGTACTATGACAGTCGACTGGTTCCAAGGAGTGGTCAACTGGTACTTATACAGCTGAACTTATTCAAGCTTGTTTTGACATTTTAATTTTGTAAAACACTAAGATTATTTAAAATATGTGTGAGTGTGTGTGTGACAAGGCTTTTACAAGTTTCTAAGACTCAAAGAATTAAAATTATAATATTACAAGACACTTTGTTTAATACAATTGAAGCACTTTGAATCTTGTCTTGAACTTGAGTCTTTGTCTTGAGCTTGAGCCTTTGTCTAGATGTCCTGAAGCTTGACTAATTACTCTAGAAAGCTTCATTAGATTGTGTTGCCTTTGTGTATTTCACCATGGTATTGACTTTGATACACTCTGCAAGAGATATGTATTAGACAAACTTTGTATTGTGTTGTAGTCATCAAAACCAAGAATCAACATTTATAGGCTTGAGAAATAATTTAGGAGATTGATATGGATCCATTAGATTGATATAAATTCATTATCTCCTGTTGATTTTCCCTTTAAGAGATAAAACTCTCTTGTTTGGGGATAAGAGATTTGACTTACAACCCTCATGAGCTGGGTGTCTCTCCTAATGAGCCTAGTTGCTTTTAATAGGCTTGAGAGTGGCCATGTCTTGTAGAGGAGCCTGAAGAGGGCTCAGACCTGTTAAATAGCCCCGTTATGATTAATCTTCCTGTAGAAGCTTTAGGATTTTTACTGGATTCATACGACTCTGATTTACTGGGATTTTTACCATTATCATAACCCCCCCACTTCAAGAAGACAATTTTCTTGGCTTTCAGGAAGTAGTTTGCCTTGTATCAGAGTTATGGAGTGCAATCTTAACTTTCAGGGACGATTGGAGATACCTAGAACTGGTTGGAATCTTCTGAAGCCACTGAATATTTTCTCGAATTTTCCATTTTTTTTGGAATTTTCCATAATTTTTCGGACTTTAAATAATTTTTTCCCAATTCATAATTGACTTTTTGACTTTTTAAATTAATTATCCAAATTTAAAATTATTTTTTGGAAATTTAATTAATTTCCAAATTTAATAATTATTTTTAGAATTTTTAATTAAAATTCTTAATTAAAAATGATTTTTTGGGGGAACTTTTATTAATTTATCTGACCTGCACAATTTTTGGAGCAATCTCACGAGTCGATCATCACTTGGCTCGCCTACTAATTGGTTTGAGGGGTTGTGATCTGATCGCCATGATGAGGGGCACGTGGCTCGATGTGGAGTGTCAATTTTGCACGCGCTCGCGTTATATAGCGATTGAGTGGCAGGGGCATAGAGCAGAGCGAAGGGGATGCGGCAGTGACGTGGCAAGATCTCCCACGTCCATCTTGAGCGTGCCCAATTTTCTGAGAGATCTAATGGATGCTGTTCACTATGACAACCCTTCAGCTCGGCCAACCATTTCCCCGAGCTCCTCTTCTTCTCCACTTTTTTTAATTCTCGCCGACCTCGTTTTTCGCCGACCTGTGCCTTGGGTGAGCGGTGAGCTTGACAGAGTTGTCTTGGGTGAGCTCATGCTTCGGCGAGCATCATTTCAGCTGGCTAGGAGGGCGGCGAAGCTGTTGTGGGCGTACAGTCAGCTCGACGAACCTTATTTTGAGCCCCTACAAGCTCAGTGAAGCTATTAAGGGTGAACTTTGAGCTCGGTGAAGCTATTTTGGAGCTCGGCGGAGCGGATGTAGGTGAGGAAGGAGCTCGGCGAAGCCTTTTCTTGGAGATCAAAGGTGAAGAGTTGAGCTCGGCTACGATAAGTTGAGCTCGACAAAGAGGGGAGCTCGGCGAGCTCAACGAAGAGGGGAACTCGGCGTCTGTTTTCAGAGCTTCGTTGAATTAGGAGTGAACTCAGTTGCTGTCTTCTTTGACCTTCAGGTTTGGTTGCTTCGAAGTTGGAGTATGGGGAGCTATCGACCAAGGAGCTCGAACAACTCCTAACTTGATGCTTCTATCGGAGTTGTGTGGAGTTCGAGTTTGATTATGCTAAGATTTTGAGCTCTTTAGAGCTTTGTGTAGAGCTTTAGAGCATCAGTGTCTTTGAGTTTTAAAACTTCGGGTCTCAGTGAGCTTGAAGCTCTTCTTTGGAAAGTTTGAGTTGGGTTTCTTCTAGAGTTAGGATTTGATCAACTCCAGAGCTTGGAGTTGTTGTCTCTTAGATCCATCGTTGATTCCATAGTCCCTTATAGAGCTCGAATTGTGGCTGACTTCAGAGGTTAAGTCTGCTTTCTTCTTCGAGTTGAGCTCAGTTGTGCTCGGGTTGGAGTTGAGTTGTAGCCAAACTCTCTGTCAAGTTCGAGTTGGAGTTTGGGTAGAAAGGGGTATGATCATGTTGCTGTTTGAGCAAGTGTTCGAGTTGGCTTTAACTTGAAGTGTTTTGTGGGGAGCTTCGACTTCGAGATTGAAGTTGAGTTGTGTCCAAGTGTTTGATCTAGCTTGGGCTCTTGTTGGGCTTGGTCGAGCTTTGATGAGTTTAGGGTTTGCTGTTGGGTATGGCCAAGGTTTGAGGAATTGCATCAACCAGATTGATCAAGGTTGGTAGTTGCTTCTTTGTGCATGCGCAGAATTATATATACACAAACATACACACACCCAAAGCTCACTTTTTGACTCTTGGCTTTAAATCCACAAATAGGATCTTTTTTGTTGAACATATATTCTTGTGGTTGTTAACTTGTTCGGTTTGAAGATCTCTTGAGTTTTCACCAAATATTTGTTGAGCGGTCTACCTAGCCAAATTGTTGTTTTTTCGACCAAAAATTGTGTTGTTTGCTTATTTTGTCGATCAAACATCCTAATGTTCGTTTGGCTAAACCAATCCTTTGTCGACCAAGCATTGTGTTGTTCACCTGTTTTGTCGATCGAGTGTTTCGTTGTTGAATGAGTGTTTCATTGGATCTTGCGTGTGTAGTTGACCTAAAAAGGCTATTGCAGGAATGAACTTTGGAAGGTGGTCAGGCTGTAAACTTTTTGTTTGATCCCAACAAGTTTGTTGAGATATCTCTATGATGGAGTTAAATCTAGGGCTTGTTGTTTGATCTCAGCAAGTTTGGAGAGTCAACTCTGAGACGGAGTTAAATATTGAACTTGTCGTTTGCGCTCCACAAGTTTTGTAGGGGCAACTCTAAGATGGAGTTGGTCGTAGAGCTTTCCGTTTGATCCCGGTAGGTTTGGAAAGACAACTCCGAGCTGAAGTTGAATGTAGAGCTTGTCGTTTGATCCTGTCAAGTTTGGAGAGACAACTCCGAGATGAAGTTAGTCGTAGAGCTTGCCGTTTGATCCTAACAAGTTTAGAGAGAAACTCAGAGGTAGAGTTAGTCGTAGAGCTGCCGTTTGATCCCACCGAGTTTAGAGAGACAACTCAGAGGTGGAGTTGGTCATAGAGCTTACTGTTTGCGCCCAACAAACTTGTAGAGGCAACTCTTGGATGAAGTTGAACATTTGAACTTGCCTTTGTGCCCAGCAAGATTGTAGAGACAACTCTGAGACGGAGTTGAGAATTGAACTTGTTGTTTGCGATTAACAAGTTTTATAGAGACAACTCTCGGACGGAGTTGAATGTTTGAACTTACTATTTGCACCTAGCAAGTTTGGAGAGATAACTCAGAGACGGAGTTGGTCATTGAGCTTGCCGATTGGTCTCGGCAAGTTTGGAGAGACAACTGGGATATGGAGTTAGTCGTAAAGCTTGTTGTTTGATCTCGGTAAGTTTTGTAGAGACATCTTTAGGCCGACATTGGACGTCGAGCCTATTGCATGGCGATAAGGGGTTGTTGGAAAGACTCAAGCAAAAAGCGGGGTGTTGAACTCGTTGTTTGGAGTGAACGAGTTATTGATAGAGCTCGAGTAGTGTGCAAGGTCTCAAACTCATTTTTTGGAGTCAACAAGTTGTTGATGGAGCTCGATCGGAGAGCAGAGCCTTGAACTCGTTGTTTGGAGTTAGCGAGTTGTTGCTGGAGCCTAAGCGAAGAGCAAAGCGTCGAACTTGTTGTTTGGAGTCAACAAGTTGATGACGGAGCTCGAGCGAAGAGCAGGGCATTGAGCTCGTTATTTGGAGTTAACGAGCTGTTGACAGAGCTCAAGCGAAGAACATTGCGTATAACTCGTTGTTTGTGTAATACCCTAGATTTCTAGATAGGCTGTGTGCATACATAGCATGCATATAAGGTGTTTAATTAAATGTCCAAATGAATGTGTATGCATATGAAGTGTTAATACTTGAATGAAAGGTAGAAAGTAGTAGGAAGTTTTGTCCCACATAGGCGGTAAACTAGGGTAAGGTAATGTGTATGTATATGAAGTGTTTGATGAAATGCTTGAATGAAAGGTAGAAAGTAGTAGGAAGTTTAATACCACATAGGTGGTAAAATAGGGTAAGTAAGTGTATATATTAGGTTGCCAATGATCCATGACTACCAACTAAGCTATAACACTTATGCACGTGGTTAGATTCTTAGGACAGTGTAGGAAGACTAAACACTAGGCACGTGTGGAGTCGGGGTGCTACAGTTTGGAGTCAACGAGTTATTGATGGAGCTTGTGCGAAGAGCTAGACGTGGAACTCGTTGTACGAAGTTAACGGGTTGCTGATGGAGCTCAAGCGGTGAGCAGAGCATTGTACTCACTGTTTGGATTCAACGAGTTATTGATGGAGCTCGAGCGATATTCAAGTCATCGAACTCGTTGTTTGGAGTCAACGAGTTATTGATAGAGTTCGAGCCGATAGCAGAGTGTTGAACTCATCGCTTGGAGTCAACAAGTTGCTGATGGAGCTCGAACAGAGCGCAAAGCATTGAAATCGTTGTTTGGAGTCAATGAGTTGCTGATGGAGCTCCAGAGATGAACAAGGCATCGAACTCGTTGTTTGGAGTTAACGAGTTATTGATGAAGCTCGTGTGGAGAGCAAAGCATTGAACTCATCGTTTGGAGTCAACAAGTTGTTGATGGAGCTCGAGCGGAGAGCAGAGCATTGAACTCATTGTTTAGAGTTAACGAGTTGCTGATGGAGCTCAAGCAGTGAGCAAGGCGTTAAACTCATTTTTTGGGGTTAACTGGTTGTTGATGGAGCTCGGGTGGAGATCAGGGCATTTAACTCGTTGTTTGGGGTCAACGAGTTGTTGATGAAGTTCGAGTGGAGAGCAAAGCGTTGAACCCATTATTTGGAGTCGACGAGTTGTTGATGGAGCTCGAGCGGAGATCAGAGCGTTAAACTCATTGTTTGAAGTCAACGAGTTGTCTATGGAGCTCTAGTGGAGAGCAGGGTATTGAACTTGTTGTTTGGAGTCAACGAGTTGTTGATGGAGCCTAGGCAGGGGGGAGCATTGAACTCATTGTTTGGATTCAATGAGTTTTTGATGGAGCTCGAGCAGTGAGCAAGACGTCGAACTCGTTGTTTGGAGCCAACAGGTTGCTGATGGAGCTCGAGGGGTGAGTAGTGCGTTGAACTCGTTGTTTGAAGTCAACGAGTTATTGATGGAACACGAGCAAAGAGCAGAGCATTGAACTCGTTGTTTGGAAACAACGAGTTGTTGATAGAGCTCGTGCTGTGAGCAGGACAATGAACTCATTGTTTGGAGTCAACGAGTTGTTGATGGAGCTCGAATGGAGAGCAGAACTATCGCTACTGATTTTGGTGTAGGAGCAAATAGATGAATTTCTGGATTCTTTGGGAAACAAATAAAGTAAACCTGTTGACTTTCACCGGCGTTTGACTGGTTTCTTGCTGTTGCTGTTGACCTTCAAAAAGTTCGATACACCGGGATGGATCTCGGCGACGAACCCTCCGATGCTCAAGTCAGTAATCAGAAAGATTATGAAAGAGCGTTTATGTGGAAAAATATTGATTACCTTCTTTATGGTAAGTGAGAGGGGTATTTATAGTCGCCTTAAGAGACAGTTTAGAGATAATCATTTACCTCTATGTCCCGGTATTTTTGGATAAGATATAGAGTTTAAACTCGTTTCATGATAAGAGAGGCGATTCAAACCGCCTCTAAGGAATAATCACGAATTTGAATTACTCTTTAAGTATTTGGTCTGGTTTGTAACGGGTTACTACCCGTACCCAATAGGACAGATCCGTTTTTGGGTTACTGGGCCTTGAAGAAAGACCCAACTCCCATTTCGGACCCGTTTGTGGCGAAAATTACCGTTTTACCCCTGAGAGCTTTAAGATTCGGGCCTGGTTTAAAAGGTCTTGATTTAATCCCATTTTTAGCCATATCACGAGCCTCTCACTTCTGAAGACTGAGTTTAACAGCCTATGGGAGTAGTTTTCATGTTTTAATGGTGTACGAGATTTTAATAGAGTTCTTTAGGAGCTTTAGATTCGCTCGCGGGGCTTAACACCGCTTAATTGAGCCTGCCTTGTGTTCAGATGTGTTTGTGGGACCTGCCAGATTTTTATTGATTTTTTCTATTTTTTCAATTAATTTTCAAATTATTTATTCGGTCTTACGAAGTAATAATCAATTTTCAAAAAGCATCAGTTAATCATTCTTATCAATAATTATTTTTCCAGGAGCTTAAAAATATTCTTCCGAATTTATAATTATTTTTTTAGAATTTTTAATTATTATTTTTTGAATTATTAATTATTTTTTGCAATTTTTAAATAATTAATTCGATTTAATAATAAAAATAAAAGAATTAATCAATTATTTACCGATGCGGTGCAATCTGGAACGTCGATCACGTCGTTGGTGCGATTCTCTAGGCGATCAAACGGATGATCCAAAGTGTGCTGACGTGGCTCGATCTGGATGCTTTGATTGTGAGCGTGCATCGGGAGGAGGGCGTTTTCCCCATTTCCACATTCGGTTGCTCGGATGCTCAGATTTTAGATCCGAGCTACGTGGCGAGATCAGAGCCGTTGATTAAGATCAAGTGCGAATCATGAGGCGATGATTTTCGCCATTTTCACACTCGGTTGTTCGGACGCTCAGATTTTAGATCCGAGCTACGTGGCACGATCAGAGCCATTGATTAAGATCAAGTGCGAATCATGAGGCGATGATTTTCATCATTTTCATGCTCGATCATTCAGACGTTCGAATTTTGGATTCGAGCTATGTGGCGTGATCAGAACCATTGATCATGATCAAGCGTGAATCATGATACGATGATTTTTGCCATTTTCACGCTCGGTTGTTCGGATGCTCGGATTTTTTATCCGAGCCACGTGGCGTGATCAGAGCCATTGATCAAGATCAAGTGCGAATCATGAGATGATGATTTTCGCCATTTTCACTTTCGGTCGTTCGGGCGCTCGGATTTTGGATTTGAGCTACGTGGCGTGATCAGAGCCATTGATCAAGATCAAGCGTGAATCATGAAATGATGATTTTTGCCATTTTCACGCTTTGTTGTTCGGATGTTCGGATTTTAGATCCGAACTACGTGGCGTGATCAGAGCCATTGATCAAGATCAGGCGCAAATTATGAGGCAATGATTTTTGCCATTTTCACGCTCGGTTGTTCGGACATTCGGATTTTAGATCCAAACTACATGGAGTGATCATAGTCGTTGATCAAGATCAAGCGCGAATCATAAGGCGATGATTTTCACCATTTTCACGCTCGGTTGTTTGGACATTCGGATTTTAGATTTGAACTATGTGGAGTGATCAGAGCCGTTGATCAAGATCAAGCACGAATCATGAGGCAATGATTTTTTCCATTTTCACCCTCGTTCATTAGGATGCTCGGATTTTGGATCCGAGCTACGTGGCGTGATCAGAGCCGTTGATCAAGATCAAGCGTGAATCATGAGGCTGTCTGACTGGTCAATGAGTTTTGGGCGCCGCATCGTGTTCCCGCCTTTACGAATTCTGTCGTTTAGCATTCTGATGGGCTTTTTAGTGGTTTTGGGGGCCCAAAGCTCTCAGAAGCCCAATCGGCACCCCCTCTTTCACTATAAGTCTCCACCCCTCCCCTCATTTCCACATTCTCTCTTTTTACTCTTGGTAAGATTTTCTTACTGCTGGGCGGCTCAACTGGCGTTCGCGGCCAATCGTTAGTGCTTTCCGGTGATCTTTTTCGACCGTAGCTATCACATCAAGGTAAATATATATTTTATTTTATGTATTTTACGAGATGTCTAGGGTGTCGTCTGGGAGTGAGACCTCCACCTCGGACCAAGAGGATGATTGGCTGTTGGTAGTGCCTCCACCCATGGACAAGGGTAAGGAGGTTGTTAAGTCGGTGGTTGTCGAGACGATAGTGGAGGAGGTGAGGAGAGCGGGGGAGTTGGGAAGGTTACCGTCCACTTTGTCTAACCTCAGGAGAATCAGAGAGTACTCCGACGATCTTCTTGCTAAAGTTGTCTATAGGAGCTCGGCTTCGTACGAGGTAAACAAGCCGAGGGAATGCTCTGAGGTTGACAACATCACTTCGGTTCTCACAGAGAGGGACTTGCTGCGCATTCGAAGAAACTTTATGATACTAGCAGAGTTTACCCTCCTTCTTCCGTGTCTGGGGTTCCGAGCATGTTCAGCGACCTCGCCAGACACATGCATCTTTCCATTTGATGCACTTAATGCCGGTCTTCGTCTACCCCTACCACTGTTTGTGACCAAGGTTTTACGATGGTACAGACTGAGTCCCGTCTAGTACATGCCAAACATGTGGAGGCATGTCATCGGCTTCATACTTCAGTGCCAAGCAGTGGGGGTTGAGCCTCAGCTCAGCGTCCTCCGAAGTCTTTACCGGATCCATCGTATGAGCGAAATGGAGTGCCGGTACTATTTGTCGCCGCAGCGAGGTATAAGATTGATCGAGAACCCGGACTCCATCAAGTTTTGGGAAGAGAAGTATTTCTTGACCCGGGGTAGCGAACCATGGAATTTTCCTATGAGATGGAGGGAGGATGTGCCGAGGTGGGCGAAGGCCGAGCCCATATTGAATCAGGAGGAAGATGAGGTCGTATCGAAACTCCTCAGTCACCCCACCTTGAGTTGGAAGGATATGACCGAGGAGGTTCTCTTCGGTGGGGGTCTCAGTCCAATTGACCCCAATATGCTTCAGATATTTCTCTTCGTTTTTATTTTCTTTTAATCTCGTTTTCTTCGTGCGCTAACTTTTTTGACCTTTGTTCCTGCAAAGGCCCTTAGTATGGATTTCAGAGCAATGCTATTCGATCGAGGAGGAGTAGGTGGGAAGGCCCACGATAGCAAGAAGAGGAAGAGAACAACAACGGGGCCATCATCTGGCCGAACTGTGAAGGGTTCGGCGGTGACAGCCCCGGTGGTTAATTTGGAGTCCCCATCTTCTGCTCCGTCTGCCTCGTCTGTCACTCTTGTCCCGTCTGCCCCTCCTGAGCCATCAGCCGAAGAGTTCCCTCTCGGTGCTGCACTGGCGCACGAAGTGCCACCACTTACCGCCGAGGCGGAGGTGATTCTTACCGAGGAGCACAAGAGACTCTTTGTTTCTGATTGGTAAGTGATGAAGCATGATGGCTTCTTAGGGGACTCCGCTATGAGCATGCAGGAGATTCGTCATCTGCCAACCCCGAAGGACTAAGCAGCATTGAAGGCGGGGATAGTTGGCGACGATGCCCTCGAGATTGCTAGAGTGACCATGTCGGTGAGTAGTTATTTATACTCTCAAAACAGAATTTTTTCTTGCATTTTGCTCAATTTTTCCTTGCTTTTTTAGATGATGTGCCATTTCAGCCACCTTTTGGAGCAGTTTGCCGTGAAGGAGAAGGAGCTCAAAGCAGCGAGTGATAAGGATCGGATGGAGAGAGCCAAGGCCGTGAAGATGTACGAGGCAGAGCGGCATCTGTCGGAGTCTCAGGTTGCTCATATCAGCCTCCTCGAGTCTACCTTGGCGAAGGCGAACGAGCAGACCGCCTCGGAGATGGCAAGGGTGGACAAGGAGAGGGAGAGGGCCGTAAAGGCTACCGAAGAAGCAGCGAGAGAGAAGGAAGCGGCCGTGAAAGCGGCTGCGGAGGCAATTAGGGCCGAGGCAAAAGCGAACATGCGCACAAACATGGAGCAGTCTTTTGCCTGGGCCCTAAAACATGTGGAAGCTTGCGTCCCCGGCTTTGATAGCTCAGGGTACAGCTTGTGCACCCTTCTTGAAGGCGAAGTGGCCGAGGGGGCAGAAGGCATCGGTGGAGGCGAAGAGGAAGAAGAAGAAGAAGAGGAAGAGGAGGATGTTGTGGTGGATCCACAGTCAGTGATTGTGGGGGTATCGAAGGCGATCGCGGAGCAGTCCACTAAGGTGGCCCCTTGAATTTTTTGTATCTGCACTATTAATTTTTTCTTTCAGCACTTTTGTATTGATGCCTTATAGTGGACTAACCACCGCTCTTGTATCTTCTTTTTGGAAATGAAATGGGCTTTTTGGATTCATAGTGTTTGGGTGCAAAGCTTAAAGTTGTCAGTTTACTAGCCTTTGAACTTAAGATCAATCGTGTAGTTCCCCTTGGTCCCAGCATTTAGCCTCCTTAGAGTTAGAACTCAGAACTATCTTGTAGCTCTATTCGAAGTCCGAGCATTTTACATTTCTTTTTTTGATTGGTTTCCCCAGGGTAGCAAGGTATCACATCTCCGCTCTAAGCTAGGCGTGACCAAGTTAGGGCTCGGTTGGTCTCGGGAGATGTTTTTTAAAGCAGAGCAGGAGTTTGGTCATTTGAGATTGACCTTGGCTCGCCGAGATATCGAGATGAGGCGTCTTGAAGAGAGAATCCGCGAAGTGTCCCCTGAAGGTGAGGAGACCTACCCTTCGATGGCTGTGAGCCAAGGCTTGAGGCTCAAGTTCCTTCGCCACTCTTTATTTGAAGCGAGATCCGAGAGGGACGAATTAAAGAATGTGGTGCTCAAGAAGAGTCTGTAAGCAGCTCATCTTTGGAGGACTATCTCTGATATCTCATAGGGGGTTAGTTCGGGCCGAGTGCCCCGCTTGAAGCTTAGAGTGACAGATGGATCTCTCAAAGAGCAAGTCGTTAAGTTAGAGGCGGAGAATCTTCATCTGCAACGACTTTTTGAGGGAAGCAATGTTAGAAGCACTTCTTAACCTCGAGGTGAGTATGCTCAAGGAAGATCGTTCCACGAGTTAGTGCTTCGTTCACCTCCACTTTTGCGAAATCCCGGGGATACTCAGAGCGGAGTGGTTGGCTCGTCGAGCGGAGCATCTGTTGGTGCGACATCTAGATCTATGTGTCCCGATGGTATCACTTGACTCGTAGGCTTGGAGATCCCTTCGGAGGCCACGAAGGAGCAGCATGGTGCTCGTCGTCCTTGTGTATCTCTCAATAAAAGTGTACCACTTCCTAGGAGATAGAGCGAGACTTTATAGTTTTGCAGGAGTCTGTAGTTTTGAATAAGACTTGTATCTCCATCTTAGGTGGAACAAAATGTTTGTAGCATAGTCTTTGAATAAGACTTGTATCTTGACTTTTAATGGAATAAAATTATTTGTATTGTTCGCGCAATGTTTTAGTCGAACGAGCTTCTTTCACCTAATAACACTGTGTTCAAGAGTTTTCAAGAGTTTCGGGAGCAATTCCGAATGGTGAGCTGCTTCGCACGTGCTTGTTCGCAAGTAGCTAAAGTAGCATCGAACCAAGTGTTAGACTCCGAACTTGTCATTAAGAGAGTTTCAACAATTGTGGGAGCAATTTCGAATGGCGAGCTACTTCGCACTTGCTTGTTCGCAAGTAGCTAAAGTAGCATCAAACCAAGTGTTGGACTCCGAACTTGTCGTTAAGAGAGTTTCAATAGTTGCAAGAGCAACTTCGAATGGCGAGATACTTCACACTTGCTTGTTCGCAAGTAGCTAAAGTAGCATTGAACCAAGTGTTGGACTCCGAACTTTTCGTTAAGAGAGTTTCAACAATTGCGGGAGAAATTTCAAATGGCGAGCTACTTCGCCCTTGCTTGTTCGCAAGTAGCTAAAGTAGCATCGAACCAAGTGTTGGACTCCGAACTTGTCATTAAGAAAGTTTCGATAGTTGCGGGAGCAATTTCGAATGGCGAGCTACTTCGAACTTGCTTGTTCGCAAGTAGCTAAAGCGGCATCAAACCAAGTGTTGGACCCTCAACTTGTCGTTGAGAGAGTTTTTATACTTAGAGTGTATGCGAGACAACCATAACATATAGACAATAGGCTTTCTAAGAAGTAAACTGTTTTTTATTAAAGATGACTAAGCCGCTGCTTCTGAGTTGCAAGCCATTATTACATTCAAAAAAATCAACTAAATAAGAAAAAAAACAAACTTAGAAATGCTTTAGGATTAGAAGTTGCTTAGAGTGGTGTTTAAACACCCTCTTAGTACTTCAATAAGTGTTTTGCATTCCATGTTCTGGGTACTCTCTTGCTCCCCTGGTCTTCAAGTTGGTAAGCACCAGGGTGAACAACTTTGGAGATCCTATAGGGCCCTTCCCAATTAGGAGATAGTTTCTCTTCCTTGCTCGGGAAAGAACTTGATGCTTTTCTAAGAACCAAATCTCCTTCTTTGAGATTAATGGGGCGGACTCTCTTGTTGTAGGGCTGCTCGATCGTACGTCGATAAATCTCCTGACGGATGGATGATCTTTCTCGAATTTCATGAATGAGGTCCAAGTTGCCCTGAAGCTGGTTCGGATTTTGCTCTTCATTGAATGCAATCAAGCGGGGTGAAGGTAGGCAAACTTCCAGTGGGATAACGACTTCGGAGCCGTAAGTGAGGTTGAAAGGAGATTCTCCTGTGGGGGTCCTTTTAGTAGTGCGGTAGCTCTAGAGCACATTGGGGAGCTGCTCGATCCATAAACCTTTGGTAGACTTGTCCAGTCTCTTCTTTAGGCCGGTGAGAATTTGCCATTTGGCATTCTCTGCTTGACCATTGGATTGCGGGTGGGATATTGAGGAGAATCGTTGCTGGATACGGAGGTCCGTACAAAAATTGCGAAAGGCTGCCCCCGTAAATTAGGTCCCATTGTCCGTTACTAAGATTCGAGGTACACCGAATTTACAGACGATGTTCTTCCAAAAGAACTGCTGGACTCTGTTCTCAGTGATTGTCGCTAAAGGCTCAGCTTTGAGCCATTTGGAGAAGTAGTAGATTGCAACGACAAGGAACTTTAGCTGGCTCGACATTGGAGGGAACGGCCCGAGCAAGTCCATCCCCTACATTTCAAAATGGGTCGGACTGGATAAGGAGGAAATCTAGGCTTGTGGTAAGCGCCAAATTGTTGAGAACTTTTGGCAGTGGGAGCATTGGAGAACGTGTTGTTGGGCATCGCTAAGGAGTGTGCACCAGAAATATCCATAATTTAAGATTTTGCGGGCGAGGGACTTTGCTCCCAAATGAGCACCGTACATCCCTTCATTGGTCTCCTTTAGAGCGTACTGGGCCTCCTCGGGGGAGAGGCATCTCAAGTAGGATCCGCCATCCACTTGAGTGTAAGAGCACTTGTACATGACCCCTTCGATGAGCGTGTATCGCTTGGCTCTGGTTCTATCCTTCTGGCCATGAGGATTCCATCTTTGAGAAACTCGAGAAAGGGCCTCATTCAATTCTTCCCAAGTGCTAGGGGCAACGTCTCCATCAGTTTGGGACCTTCGTCCTCGATGCTAGGTTTCAAGAGGACTTCTATCAAGACGGTTTGTTCTAGCCCCTGGTGGGAAGAGGAGGCCAGCTTCGAGAGAGCATATGCCTGTGCATTCTCCTCTCGAGGGATTCATTGGATCATTGGAGTTGTGCATCTTTAAAGCCAGCAGCTCTTTGCCCTTGGCCAAATATTTGACCATGCGATCATCTCTCGCTTTATACTCCCCCGAGACCTGGTTTACTATCAGCTGTGAGTCACTGAATATTTCGACGCGCTGGGCCCCGACCTTGCGTGCCATACATAGACCAGCTATGAGATCCTCATATTTAGCCTCATTGTTTGATGCCCGAAAATTAATGCGGAGTGAGTACTGAAGAATGAAGTCATCGGGGCTAGTCAAGATGATCCTAGCCCCACTCCAGTCAGCGCATGAAAACCCATCAACATATACGATCCAGAATGGGTGTCCCTCTATTGCCCTGCTGGGGTTAGGGATAGTGCTCTCTACTATAAATTCTGCCAGGGCTTGTGCCTTGATAGTGGTTCGGGGCTGATAGTTGATATCATATTGGCTCAGCTCTATAGACCACTTCATAAGGCGCCCCGAAGTTTCGGGCTTGTGGAGAACTTGCTTGAGTTGCTGGTCGGTAAGAACGACCACTGAGTGTGACTGGAAGTAGGGGCAGAGCTTTTGGGCTACCATGACTAACTCATATGCCATCTTTTCTACCATTGGATAACAGAGTTCGACGTCCCTGAGGACTTTACTCACATAGCAGACTGACTTTTGAGTGTTATCTTCTTCTCTTACTAGGATGGCGCTGAGAGTCTGTTTTGAGGTGGCGATGTATATGTAGAGGACTTCCCCGGGCTTTGGCTTGCTCAAGAGTGGGGGGTTGACTGATAGGCTTTGAGTTGATCGAAGGACTCCTGCTGCTGTTTTCCCCACTCAAAGCCTTTCGCCCCTCTAAGGGCATTGAAGAACGGGAGACATTTTTCTCTTGACTTGGAGATAAAACGCCCTATGGCCACGAGGCTTCCTGTGAGTCTTTGTACGTCTTTGACATTGGAAGGAGGAGCCATGTTTAGTATGGCCTGAACCTTCTCCGGGCTGGCTTCTATGCTTCTTTGGATAACCATGAACCCAAGGAATTTTCCGGATAAGACACCAAAGGCACACTTGTTTAGGTTTAGTCTCATGTTGTGTCTACGCAACACATCGAAGGTCTCCTGAAGGTCGGAGACATGTTACAATTTGCTGATGCTTTTTACCAACATATCTTCCACATAGACCTCCATGTTCCGGCCGATCTGTTCTCTGAAGACCTTGTTGATAAGGTGCTGATAAGTTGAACCGGTATTCTTTAGTCCGAAGGGCATGAACCGGTAGCATTATAGGCCTTGGTCGGTTACGAACGAAGTCTTCGGAATGTCGGGAGGGAACATCCTGATCTGGTTGTACTCGGAGAAAACGTCCATGAAACTCAAGAGTTCGTGGCCGGAGGATGCATCAATCAGGGCATCAATGCTTGGGAGTGGGAACGGTTCTTTCGGACAAGCTTTTTTCCGATCTGTGAAATCAATGCAAATTCTCTAGCTCCCGTTAGCCTTTTTGACCATCACAACGTTGGATAGCCATTCGGGATAGTTGACCTCTTGTATGAACCGAGCATTCAAGAGTTTCTCTACTTATTCTTTGATTTCCTGTTGGCGTTCTGGCACGAACTTGCACTGCTTTTGCTTGACAGGTTTAACCTCAGGAGCAACACTAAGGTGATGCATGAGAAGTTCTTCGGAGATTCCAGGCATATCGGTTGCGGTCCAAGTGAATATATCATGGTTTTTCCTTATACATTGGATAATGTCAGTTTTGACGGGACGGGAAGGATCTTACTAATTTGGAATGTCCTGGTCGGATCTCCTTCTGAGAAGGCTATTTCTTCCAACTCATCGACCGGCTTTGAGATAGCTTGGCTACTCCCTTGAGGGAGTTCGAGGGCTTCAAGGGAGAGGACCGGCCCTCCTACAGAAGTCATATAATATTTGCGAGCCGTCTCCTGGTTCCCTTTGACTTCTCCCACCCCTGCTGTGGTGGGAAATTTCATCTTCATATGGTAGGCTGAGGGTACGGCCTGAAGAGCAGCTAGGCTAGGTAGGCCCAGAATGACATTGTAAGAGGCCTTCACGTCTACCACCATAAAATCCATCGGTTCGGTTCGGATGGTCGGGGTTTTTTCGATGGTTATGTCGAGAGTTATAACTATCTCGATCGTCACTGGCACCCTGGTGATCCCATGGAGAGTGTAGCCGGCGGGCTTGTGTCGATCCCTAGACAACTTGAGACCCTGGAAGGCTTCTAGAAAAAGGATGTTAACTGAACTGCTGTTGTCGACCAGGACTCGACGTACTTCGATGTTTTCCATATGGAGGTTTATCACAAGAACATCACAATAAGGCGATCGGATGCCTTCCAAATCCTTGTCTGAAAAGGTAACAGGAACTCCAAGGCCCTTGGGGGGAGGATGATTCTGCACCGAGTTTACCTTTCGGACGAAAGCTTTTCGGAAGGAGTTCGAATCTCCCCTATTGGACCTCCATGAATGAGGTGTAGAACAGCTTCAACTTCAGAGTCTGGGGTCTCAACAGGTCACTCAGTTCGCTTATTAGCCCCTCGGGGAGGCAGAGGAGGATCTACCCTATCTCTCCTTACGAACCTAGAAAGTTTCCCCTTTTGAATGAGGGCTTCAATCTAGTCTTTGATGGCCCGACAGTCATCCGTATCGTGGTTGTGATCCCTATGGAAGCGGCACCATTTATCCCTGTTCCTCTTCTTGCCTGGTGTATTCATATTTGGAGGTGGTGAGAGCAGTCCTTCTTTCCCAACCTCCATTAGGATGGCTGAAACACTAGCATTAAGTGGAGTACACTTCTCCAAATGGGGAGAGCAGTGCTGACCACCATTATCTTTCTGAAGCTTCTTAGCCCCTTCTTCTTCAGGGCTCTTCCGTTTGTTCCCAGACAGGGGCTCTTTCCGATCAAGTGGGAGGAGGGCCTCCTCTGTCGGTATGGTTGATGTTGTATCGGAAGGCAGTAGAGGCTACCGACTGGTTTAAGGAGGCGATTGACTGGGCCTCGGTGGTGAAGCATTTGACATAGTCCCTTAAACACTCTCCCTTCCTTTGATTGAGTGCCAACAAAGATGTGCTTATCTTTTCGGCGCATCGGCTACTTAAAAAATGAGTAAGGAAGAGCCCCTCGAACTGGTTGAATGAGAAGATGGAGGCAGGCAGCCCTTTGATGCCCTTGAAGGGCCTGCTTAGGGAGAGCTTGTTGAGGAAGAGGCTTTCCAGGCAACGGTTGCTGGACGGGTTGAGGGAGAGGCTGTCCAGACTGCGGTTGCTAGACTTGCTAGACGGGTTGAGGGAGGACATCATGGAGTGGAGGAGGAGAAGGAACGGGAGTGGCTCTGTGGCTGGAGACCGTCACCTTCCCCTTCTTCGGAGGCATAGCTTAGGAAACAACTTCACCGGTGCAGTAAGGTTGGATTGCTTTTTGTGTTCCCATAGACGGCGCCAATTTGTTGCTGCTAATTTTGGTGTGGCAGCAAACATGTGAGTTAGTGGATCCTTTGGGAAACAAATAAAGCAAAGTTGTTGACTTTCATCGGCGTTTGACTAGTTTCTTGCCGCTGCCATTGACCTGCAAAAAGTTCGATACACCGGGATGGATCCAGGCGATGAACCCTCCGATGCTCAAGTTAGGAATCAGAAAGATTATGAAAGAGCGTTTATGTAGAAAAATATTGATTACCTCCTTTATGGTGGGGGAGAGGGGTATTTATAGTCGCCTTAAGAGAAAGTTTAGAGATAATCATTTATCTCTAAGTCCTGGTGTTTTTGGATAAGATGTAGAGTTTAAACTTGTTTCATGATAAAAGAGGTGGTTTAAACCGCGTCTTAGGGATAATCACGAATTTGAATTACTCTTTAAGTATTTGGGCTGGTTTGTAACGGGTTGCTACCCGTACCCAATAGGACAGATTTGTTTTCAGGTTACTGGGCCTTGAAGAAAGACCCAGCTCCCATTTCAGACCCGTTTGTGGTGAAAATTACCGTTTTACCCCTGAAAGCTTTAAGATTCGTGCCCAGTTTGAACGGACTTGATTTAAACCCATTTTTAGCCATATCAAGATCGTTGAACTGTTTGGAGTCAACGAGTTGTTGATGGAGCGCAAACGGAGTCTCCATGATTTGAAGTGAAGTCATTTGTGTTTGTTCAGTGTTTGAGGTGATTTTGTCATTCTCTTTGCTGACAAGTAGTCATGTCTCCAAAATGGTGTCCTGGGAGGCCGAGCTTGCTCTCCTTCGATATACACTGCGATTGGCAGAGTTAGGACTAGTTCGTTTGCCTGGCGTGTTATGCAAGACAGAGTTGGAGCTTGCTCAGGTGGAGATGGTGAGAAAAACTTGGAACTTGCCTGCCTAATGAAAGCTTTTCTTGAGTTTTGTTGTCAAGAGTTGAGGCGGTCATGGGAAGCTGTTAGCTGGCGGGAGGCATGTGAAAAGGTTTGTGTCTCTTACGCGGAACATCACTCTGCCGTGTAGCTGGAAGGACGAGTTGTAGGACAACATGTTGTATATTGTTTGCAAGACTTTTGTATTAATGTTTAGGCTTGAAACGTAGCCTCATTGTAATTCTGCAGTTTTAACGAGACTTGTTGTTGGTGAAATAAGAAATATTTTACATGCGTGTAGTTTGTCCTGTGATTTGTCGTCTTTTGCGGTTGGCTAGTCGTAGGAGCTGCTCTTGGGGAGAGTTGGACTTGGACTTGCTGTTTTGTACTTTTGCTAGTTGTAGGAGCAACTCTAAGGAAAAGTTGTTTTCCAAACTTTGTATACTGATCCTCCAACGAATTGTGAGAGTCCCACAGAGTGGCGAGTTGAACTTTGAGTTTTTGCTTTTTACAAGTTTGTTGGCGTAACTACAATCCACGAGTTTGGACATCTAATATGCCTTTAAGAAAATTTAACAAGTTTCAGGAACAGGTCGAATGGGCAGTTGAGCTCTGAACGTGCTTGATTGCAAGTTGCTAAAGCAACTTCGAGCCATGGGTATGGATTCCGAACTTGCTATATAGGGTTTTAACATGTTGTAGGAGCAGATCGAATAACAAGTTGAAGTATGAACTTGCTTCATTGCAGATTGCCAGAGTAACTTTAAACCATATGGACTCTGAACTTGTCTTAAAAGAGTTAACGAGTTGCAGGATCAGATCGAATGACGATTTGAACTCTGAACTTGCTTTATTGCAAATTGTTAAAGTAACTCCAAGTCATGGATATGGACTCCAAACTCATCTTATAGAGAGCTTCTAATGAGTTTTTGGTGCTGTTTTTAGGAGTAAGCTTGACATTTAACTCATTGTATGCATACGTCGAGTTATACAATAATTCTGCGAAAAAAAAAACTAAATTTTATTGAAAAAATAAAACTAAGTGTCTAGTTTAGTGGCTGGCCTTTATTACATGCAGTGACCGATAGAAAAAACGGTCTTTATTTAAAAAAATACTGAAAATACATAAAGGAGGCGGGCATTAAGCACCCTTGTTGAAGTTCATGAGGTGTTTACTTTCCAAGTCATTGCTGATATCTCCTTGCCCCTCAGGTCTTCAAGTTGATGAGCCGTTAGGCGAACAACTTAGTAGATCTTGCCTGGATATGTCTGTTTTGGAGCGAGCTTCCCCATATTTTGCAAAGAGAATAGGAGATCTTCAAGTTCTCCAATGTGTTTAGGCATGAGTGTTTCTTTCCGTTGAATGAGTGGAGTGGCTTCGAGCGATGGATTCAGGTATATTACTTATTATGATGAGTACGAATTTGGACCTAGTGAGAGATGATTTGGCAGGTTTGGAAATTCTTGACATGATTGTCTAGTGTAGTAGCTTCGAACTCGTTTACTGACTCGATGTTACTGTGATTGCTTTCTGGCGGTAGTTCTATGGCGTCGAGGGGGAGAACCGAACCCCCATTGTGGCGGTGTACCATGGTCATGCTGCCTGTTGGTTCCCTACAAACTGACCTATGCCCGTTGTTGTTGTTGTTGGGAACTTCATTTTCATGTGGCAGGTGGAAACAACTGCATGAAAGGCTGTCAGGCCTGGATGACCGAATATTGCATTATATGCAGATTTGATGTCGACTACCATAAAGTTCAGTGCTTCCGTTCGAATAGCAGGGGATTTTCATGTTGTCAGATCGAGTGTGATGATTCCTTCTATTAGAACAAGTACACTGCAGAATTCGTGAATAGGGGTGTCAAAAAATACCATATTACCGTACTATACACGTACCATACCATTACCAAACCAAACATTAC
Organism: Hemerocallis citrina; assembly: GCA_017893485.1. Classification (NCBI taxonomy): domain Eukaryota; kingdom Viridiplantae; phylum Streptophyta; class Magnoliopsida; order Asparagales; family Asphodelaceae; genus Hemerocallis; species Hemerocallis citrina. Next base: position 15,470,239 of record CM030360.1, read on the forward strand.
CGAAATCTTCGTATTGTACCGTACCGAATTTTTATGGTACGATACTGGTACCCAATATTGCACCGTCGGTATACCGTACCGTACCGAATATATTTAATCTAATTTTTATATTTTAAAACTCTGGCCTAGACTTAGGTCCAGGCCCAGGCCTAACCCATTTTACTTATTTCTTTTCAACTTTTTCACCCCTATTATTAGTTATACACTTCTTCAGTTCTCCCTTTTTTCCTTTTTCCTTTTATCTTCTTTGGATTAGGGCTCACGCTGCTCACCGCTCATGCATGACCCATCGACTGACCGACGCACCGATTGACTGCTCGCCTTTTAGAGCTCATCGTTCTTTCTGTTTTTGGTATTGATTCGGATCGTGCCCTTTTTTGATTTTGTTGGTTTTTTATTTGGTTGATGTTTTGGGGTTCTTGATTTGGGGATCTGGATCTTGATTTTGTGTGGATCTTGATTTGATCTTAATCAAATTTGAATCAATACTGTGTGTGTACTAACTTAATTCCCTGAGTTTGTCTACTGCACCAATTGGGTTACTTAGTAGTCTTCTACGAGAATATATATCCACCAACCATAATCACTGTATAGATAATACAAATTTTCTCAATCAGACTCCCTATGAAGTGAACTATTGTAAAGTTTAATTTGCCATTGGTAATGATGCTTGTTTATTTATTATTTACTTTGTTTATTAAGTTGTTAATTTTGTTTACAAGATTGGGCAAGATAATTAGGATAATACTATATATATTTTGCTCTTTAGATAATACCTACAGCTAGGAGGGTATATTTGCTGATTGTATTTTTATATGATAAAAGATATACAATGATTGAAAATTTGAATCAATCAGTTAGTTTAATCACAGAAATAATGATTAACCACTGTGCATATATTAAAAAATCTATTCATTTCTAAATATTGATATCACACAAATTTCTCAATCAAACCATTCTATGTTATGAACTCATATAGAGCTAAGTTTATCGGGCAATAATGCTTGATAGTTTATTGCTTAATAATTTATTATCTAGTAGCAATTGAGATCCATAGGATAATACATGTAAAATCTGCTCTAGCTAGCTATAAACAACACCTAAGATATACACGTTTGATATTTTTATTTTTGAGCAATTTGAACATCCAAAATGGCCATTCATTTTTATACAAGTTTAATAACGATCATAATTAAATAGTGAATAGCATTTGTTTATTTCATTCCCTTCTAAAATATTCTCGTGTTACCTCTTCAATAATTAAGATTTCTGGGTCTCACTACCCATGATACTGTTCCATTAATCTCTTCTTGTTTTAAACACAACTCTTCCATGTGTAGCTTGAACACCTCTACAAATTTCACATAAAGAAAGCATGAGCCATTAGTATATAACAAGAAAAAAATGTGTGCACTAACTGTCATTTTTCTTAATTTATTGTAGGTAATATGCTATCTACGACTACTAGTATGAATAGCAGTAGTACTCTTGCGGGTTCCACTTCTACTAGTGAAGCCACACAACCCACACCTTCAAATCTAATTCTAGCCACAACCCCTAACCCTGAAGTAACGTTTGCTAATGAAAGTAGTAGTCGTAGTGAAAATAGTTGCAAGCATGCTGCGTTTGGGGCTCCCGGAAAGTCAAAGGCATGGACACATAGCGTTAAGGTTCAAAGATAGAATAATAAGGGGGAAGTGATTCACCTTGCAATATGCAATTACTACAAAGCAGAGTTACCTTGCCATCCGATTAGAAATGAGACTTCAAGTATATTGCATCATTTTAGGATGGTGTGCAAAACTTCTCCACTCTACATAAAGGGTAGTGATATTACCCAATCGGTCTTAACAAATAAGACGATGGGTGGCCAAATTATCCCTCATACTTTAATCAACAGAGGCTTGAGTTAAAAGTGGTGCTGTTTGTAATTAAGGATGAACAACCATTTCTAGTTGTTGAAGGTGTGGGTTTTGTTGACATGATGAATGAAACCGTACCAAGATTTAAAATTCCAAATAGGAGGAAGGTTGACACTATGGTATGAGATTTGTTCATACTAGAGAAGTCTAAAATATTTGATATGATGCGTGATAAAAGGGTAAGTATTATAACTAATACTTGGACCTCAGTACAAAACATAAACTATATGGTAGTTACTTCTCAATTCTTAAACAATGATTGGAAATTGCACAAATGTATCATAAATTTCACAAAGATCACAAGTCATAAGGGAGAAGATATTGGAAGGCTTTTAGAGGGATGTTTAAAGGGTTGGGAGTAAAGAGAGTCTTTACCATCACGGTTGACAATGCTTCATCCAATGATGTTGCAATTGTTATATGAAAAGGAAATTTGAGGAGATGTGTACTCTCTTGCTTTGTGGGAAATATATGCATTTGGGGTGTGCTTGTCTCATCTTGAATTTAATTGTGAAGAATGGATTGAAGGAGCTTGCTAGCTCAATTGAGGGAATTAAGAATTGTGTGAAGTACATCAACTTTTCCAGTGCTAGGTTGGATAAATTTAGAGAATTTGCAGTCTTATTAGGGATGAATAAGATGTCATGTGTGCCTATGGATATCTCTACGAGGTGGCATTCAACTTATAAGATGCTTGAAGCTGCCTATAAGTTTCGGAAGGTGTTTTCAATGATGGCAGCGGAAAATATGCAATTTCGGCTATATTTTCTCTAGGAAGAGAAAGGTAGTCACAAAAATATGGTCAAGAGAGTAGGGCCTCCTATGGAAGGGGATTGGGATTTGGTTTTGTCGTTTGTTCACTTTCTAAAAAAAGTTCTACAATTAAACTCTTACGCTTAGTGCATCCAAGACTCCTACGGCCAAACATATTTGGAACTCAATTGTAGAGATACAAATAGAGATTGATGCAAGAATGAGAGATATGCGGAATCCTACTTTGCAAAAGGTGGCTTCTTCAATGAAAGCGAAGTATGACAAGTATTGGGGAAGTCTTGATAATGTTAATCCTCTCATCTATCTTGGGAAAATTCTTAATCCTTGTTTCAAGCTTCAAATGATTACAATACACCTCAAAATGCTTGGATGGTACCAAATTAAGATAGATGAGATCCACAAGGCAATTAAAAAAATATTGTTGGACTTGTATAATGTGTACAAGGGGGATAATATGGTTGGGAAATCGGAAGAAAATAGTCAAGAGAATAAGGTGGTGGAGGGTTATGAAGGTATTGACGATGTGGGAAAGAGCATGCTATTGACACTTATTAATGAAAGAATGGATCAACGCCTTACCGAGATAACCAATGAAGTTGACAAGTACCTCGCTGCTCCTTCTCAAAACCCCATTAGCAAGGATTTCGGTCTCTTGAGTTGGTGGAGAACAAATGAACTTGATTTACCAATTCTCTCAAAAATTGCGAAGGACATTTTTGCGATTCCCACTTCTATGGTTGCTAGTGAAAGTACATTTAGTTTGTGAAGAAGGATTGTGGATCCTTTTAGAGCATCGTTGACTCCAAAAATGGTATGAGCATTAGTCTGCACTTTTGATTGGTTAAGGGCTGATAGCTTTTGTCTCTACAAGAACCCAACAGAAGATGCGCTTGAATTCTACAAGGAATTGGAAGAAGTAGAATCAAGTAAGACTAACATGGATTCATTTATTAATTAACTTTTTTTATGTAGCGCATCATTGAATATTTATTTAATACTAACAAGAAATGACCATCTTTTGTTGTTCTTTAAAAATTTAATTTACGCTTGGGAACTACTCAATCTACCTGTGAAATGCCTCCTAGTTCAACATCTCAATCTCATTCATAGAAGGTATACTATGCATAAACCACGTCTTAACTAGCGGAGCCAAGCTCTTGTGTTTGATAGTTCTTACTTCTTAGTTGTATACTATTGGTTATGACATATTTTGTTTTTCTTTGCAAAATTGTGCTGATCAATCTTTCTGGCTCTAGTTGAATGCTACTCTATTTCTTTTTTTTGGATGTTTTGAGTTGCTAGATGTTTTGTTGTTTTGTTGCAATTTCGTTTTGTGTTGATAACATTTCCTTCAGTTGTATGCTACTTTATTTGATGCTGTATTTCTGGCTCTAGTTGAATGCTAAAACTCTTTGTATGCTGAAACTTCGTTATATAAACTTCAAATATTATTTATGATATAAAACTTAGAGTTTGAAATATTGTTTTGAAGGTATACTGTATACACATGCATTTGATACATTCAGCCTACTCATCCAGTGAAGAAGATATTTTGCCTTTTTTTTTTGATTTTTTTATGTTCATTCACTCGGATAAAACATTTTTCTGAATGTGTTTTTAGTTCGAATATGAATTTCAGGTAACCGCATTGACAGCTGCATAGCAGATCCTCAGATCCTCTATGTTCATCAGATACTCCATGTTTCTGGTGTATAGTGAAGGTAACTTCGTAATTTATCAAGTTACTAGATTTGCCCGAGGGCACGTGCGTACGGCACATCTTCGGAACGATACAACACATGAAAAGCCCTGTAAACAGTAAAACAATAATTATGTACCTCAAATTTGGATAGTATGACAATAATTAGTTGTAAATAAAATTCCATGTTTCCATTAGTATATACTGAAAAATAATTATAAATGGGGGTGTAAAATCCAACTTCTTAAAAATTTGCGGGTGCAAAATGATGAAATTTAACTGTTGAAGAGATATTTGCTATTTTCAATGTAACAAAGCAATAAATTAAAGCATAAAAATTCTAAAAATTTACAAACCTGAAATCTAAAAATCTAACTTTCTAAGTAAATAAAGAAAGAATGAGAGAGAGGGGGGGGGGGGGGGGGGAGAAAGAAAGAGAGAAATATGAAAATGTGAAGAGAGAAGAGAGAGATAGTAATAAAGTAATGAGTTTTTTAGTTTTGGGGGAAAAACTTTTTGGAGGGAAAATATGTTTTGGGAGAGTGAATATGAACCATTAATTTTATTTCAATTGAAGGTGAACCACTTGATAGCTTTGTCTTGTGTTTATTATATATAGTAGATTTGCTCGTGGCCACGTGCCTACGACACATCTTCAGAACGATACAACATATGAAAAGTCTTGTAAACAGTAAATCAACAATTATGTAGCTGAAGTTTGAATAGTATGAAAATAATTAGTTGTAAATAAAGTCCATGTTTCCATTAGTATATGGTGAAAAATAATTATAAACTGGGGTATACAATTCCATATTTCTACACACACACACACACACACACAGAGAGAGATTTATATATAGAGAAATAATTAAATAAATAAATGAGTTGTTTTGGGGGGGGGGGGGATTTGAATTTGAGTTTTGGGAAGAAACTTTTGGGGGGAAAATGTGTTTTGTGAGATTAGATCTGGGTCTTTGATTTTGGGGGGATTGAAGGAGAGCCACTTGATATTTTTCTTTGTGTTTTATTATATAGATGCAACTGTTGTATTGTGTTCAATTCTGTACCAAGTGCATACACTTTGGCTGTTAGCAGCAGAAAACCTTTCATTGTTGTCCATACTAGTCTTGTAGAGCTTCTAACCAGAAGTGAGTTGCAAGCAAGTTGCTTTTCCCTTCTTCTTCTCATTGTTGAAATTATTAGGGTTTTTTTTGGGTACTTATCTAGATGTTTCTCTTAATTAAGCTGTTTTGGCCCATGAATTGGGCCACTTGAAATGTGACCATGGCGTGTGGCTAACATTTGGAGGTAATGTGAATTTAAGATCCCAAGGTAATATAGCTTTAATAATTTTTCTTTTCAATACTTCTAATGTGAATAAATGTTCAAGCCCTTTTTGGATATCAAATATGGAGGTAATGTGGAGGTAGTTGGAAATATTATATGTATCCAGTGAGGCTAGATTTTCTTTCCTACCTCCATATCCAAATAGGACCTAACTGTTCAGCAAAATGTGCAATCCACCATAAAGCTTCTTCAATTATCATTGTAGATTGTTCAATCATCTGGTCTGTAATTAATCCATCTTTTCTTGTGGCCCATCAAGAGGAGGTCTTTTATGTTCTGACAAAACTAGTCGGAGGTTGCCCTTCTCTCTCTGACCTGCTAACGTGGATGCCTTTTTGGAGAAAGCTCGCCCATATGACAAGGCTGCTTCAAGCCCAATGGGATGGTACATCAGGTAACTACCCTTTTCATTTTCATGTGCGAGCTATTATTAGTGTAATGAGATTGTACATCAAATTTGTTTTATGTAAAAATTGGAGAATATCGCACATGGTTTCGTTCTTTAAAAATATTACATAGGAAGAAATCATAAGAAGATTGTATTATCAGTTTTAATGAAACTTTCATATGACATGAATGCCCAGACCAGGAAATTATCCCACCTACTTCCCGTAATGCGAGCCCGTGAGATTGACGAGTGGTCTAGGAACCAGGAGTACCAGTCACTTCTGAAACGAGCAGTCTAGCATCAGCATGGAGATGCTCAAATGTATAGCAACAGATTATATTCATGAGAGCAAAGGAAATACAGATCTGTCGAAGCTCATTGATACAGAAATAAAAGGTGAGCTTGTAGTTTCCATGCTCTTATTAAGGAAATTTTCGGGTATGTTTTTCCTTCTTCCTGCAATCACAAAAGTAATAACTCAAAATCAGCATTTTTCATGTAGTAGGTAAACATTTACTGGCTTAGCAATGAATTGAACATCATGAGCAATTTTCAGCAATTCTTTAGAGAGCTCTACAGCTTTAATACTTTCTCTATATTATTTACAGAGCCCTACAGCTTTAATTCTTTACAGAGTATTTCTTTTTGTGTTGTTATATTTTCTTCAGTTATATGAATGTTAATTACTTAATTTTATGAACTAATTGATGTCCGATACTACCATGGTACTACCATTACCAAACATATATTTTGGTATTACCGAACTCGGTAGCACCAAAATTTTGGTATGGTAATGATAGAAAAATTTGTGCACCGAGTATTCCAGTACGGTAGATGGTATAGTAATGATGGTACGGTATACCACCCCTATCGTGAAGTGTATAATTGGCTAGCTTGAGTCAGTCTGGGGAGAGCTTCAGGCCATTGAAAGTGTTCATTAAAAGGATGTTTACTGCACTGCCGTTGTCCACCAGGATGCAGCGTACCTTATGGTTTACCCTGCAAAGGTTTCGAAAAATGCATCGCAATGAGGTGTTCGGACACCTTCTAATTTCTTGTCAGAGAAAGATATCGGGACCCCAATACTTTTGGCAAACAGAATGTTATGTAGTGAATTGATTTTCCTGAAGAAGGCTTTATGGGAGGAATTAGAATCTCCCCTCATAGGACCTCCATGAATGGAGTGGAGAACGGCCATGTGTTCTGAGTCTTGTGATTCAGAGGGTATTTCTTGACGCTTATTAGCCTCCCGTGCTGGAGGGGTTTCAATGTTGTTGTTTTGTTGGACAAATTGAGAGAGATAGCCTTGACGAATCAGGCCTTCAATTTCTTCTTTGAGGGCTCAATATTTTTCAGTGGTGTGTCCATGGTCTCTATAAAATACGCACCACTTGTTTCCGTCTCTTCTTTTTCTAGCTGTGGACATCTTAAAGGGTGGGCAGATTATTCCGTCCTTCTCAACTTCTATCAGGATGGTTGGAATGCTTGCATTTAGGGGAGTGAACTTGTCAAAACGTAGTGCTGGAGGTGGATGTTGTCTTTCTGGAACTTCCTGGGTTCTTCCTCCCTTGCTTTCTTTCGTTAGTTCCCGGAAGGTGAATCGGTCTTGCCTTGAGGATAAAGACTCTGATATATTTGTCACTCCTTTCTAGGAGCTCAGTGTAATCTTTAGGAGGCTTCTTCAGGAAAGTGGCTTTCAGGTCTTTGTGAGTTATATTGTGGCAGACCTTGCTTCGGCTCTGAAGTGCTTGACAAAGTCTTTTAGCAGTTCTCCGTATTTTTGCTTCAATTCCAATAGGGAAGCACTTATTTTTTTAGCCTTGCGGCTAATAACGAAGTGTGTTATGAAGAGCTCCTCTAGCAGTGGAAGGAGAATATTGACTGTAGAGTGAGGCGGAAGTACCATTCCCTTACTGAACCTTTCAGAGTTGCGGGGAACGTTTGACACATGAACACATTGGTGGCACTATAAACCATCATGAGAGTTTTAAAACTCTCAGTATGGTCAGCAGGTCAGATTCACCATTGTATGACTCGAATTGAAGAGCTTTGAAGTTTTTTGGAATGAGTGCATTGAGAATGGATTTGCTGAAAGGAGGTCGACTGGGGCAGTAAGCTCTGCTGGAGCGGTTTCCTTCATGTTTTATCTGTTCCAGACGATCTTCTACTTCTCGGATGCGGCAAAGGACTTGGTCGTCGTTCTCATTTGATCTGGTTGAGTCGCTGGATTCTTTTCTTGATGAAGTAGAGTGGAGGCTCCATGAGCATTGACCTTAATCTTGGTTACCTCAGATAGCTTGGAGGATGTTATGCTTCAAGTTCTCTAATTCAGCCATAGTGACTGGGGCCTCTTGCTCTTTGTTTCTCTCAAGATGCTTTCGACTCTCACGTATCGGGTTTCTTTCTGCAGTGGACCCCCGATGAGAGGAGGAGTAACTTGATCTTGGCCTTTGGGGAGAGTTGCTTCTCCGGTTTACTTGACATTTTGAGTAGGAGGCCTAGGTTTGGGTGTGCCTCTCATCCAAATGGATTTATAGGTCGGTTCCTTGTTACCTGTCACTGATGATTTGACCTAGCTACTGTTGTCGGATTTTGTATTGTAAATATGCGTTGGAACCATGTGGAAGTCTAGTTATCAGAATTTCTGCCAGTTTCAGTTTTTGATTTTTGTAGCAGCAGAAAATTCAATTTTAGTACAGATGACTCTTGCTGTCCAGAATTAGATTTTCCAGATTTTCATAAATTAATTATTCCTATATCATAGTATTGTATGAATTAAAGTGTATATGTTACATTGCATGATCCTAATGTCTTATTGTCATCATTCTAATTATCCTATTCAATGTTACCATCCTATTGTTCTCCTATAGTTACCGTTGTTCATCTAATGTCTCAAATTTGCATATTGTATTGTTGCATTGATAAAATAATTAACAAGCTGGGGTTTAGGAATTGACTAGAGTAGTTGATAATATAGGGACTGTACTCGGATAATGGCCCATGTTATTATCGTTATCGTCATTGTGTAAGAAATTACACCATGACCCGTGTTATTATTGTTATCGTCATTGTGTAAGAAATTACACCATGGCCCGTGTTATTATTGATATCATCATTACGCTAAGTACATGATCTATAGAATCTATCACTTAAGTCTAAACGGAATTGATTGTATACATCGAACCTATGGTATGGAACATATGGGACATAGTATTACATGCATTAGTTAGAATGAAAATGATAAATAGACTTAAGAATTGGCACAACATCGACATTGCATATTATATATCATTGTTCCTATTGATATTGAATATTGTCAAAGTGTTATTGATATCAACCATTGAATATTGTTATCGAATATTGAATCATTGTTTATAACCATTGTATTGATTACCATGATATTGATTATTGCTATTGTTCTATGTTATTGATTCCTATTGATCAATTGAATTCATTATTATATCGTTATTCCATTGTTCTTTGTTTTCTCTACTTGTTGTCCATGACTTGCTCTAAGGACATTTTTTCTCCTCTTTTTAGATGAAGTGTTCACAGGTAATGATGGAGAACTGCCTGCTGGAATTGGAGAACAAGCTTTCTAAAGATTTAATGCTTTCTAGTTGCCTATTATTTCATGGACTTACGTATTGGGACTTATTATTATTGTGTTGGGATTTATTATTATATTGGGCTTATGACCCAGATATTACTATTTGTTTTCAGATGTTGGATTATTATATTTGGTTATTTCATATTGTTTTATTTCAAGTATTACTGTTCTTGTGGTTGTTATTATTGCCTGCACAATTATTTTGTATTATTATTATTGTTGAGTTGAATGGGTGAACAACTTATGGATGACGTTAGTCATTCGCTGGGCCAATATCACGGGCATGTATTCCATATTTTTGGAAAGTGGGGCGCGATATTTTCATAGACAGTGTCAATCTATTGCAGCTTATTTTGGTGTTGGAGCAAGAAGACAGTGAGTTAATATTTGAAGGAAACTACTAATGATCTAACCTTTGATCGTCGCCGTAAAAAAATAGTAAGAGATCTGAAAGTAGATCTGGATCATTGATTGAACACCGTGAACTGAATTCGATGGTTGCTTACGCGATCGATGGATCTGCAAAAAAGCCTGAAACACCAGGGATGGCCCCGGCGATAGATGCTCCGACGCTCAAGTCAGAACCAGAGAGAGAAAGCAAGTTTGAGAGAGAAATTGTGAATTATTTATTACCTTCTGACTGAGGAAGCGGGAGGGTATTTGTAGGCTTGAGAAATAGTTTAGGAGATTGATATGGATACATTATATTGATATGAATCCCTCATCTCCTGTTGATTCTCCCCCTTAAGAGATATGACTATCTTGTCTGGGGATAAGAGATTTAACTTACAACCCTCATGAGCTGAGTATCTCTCCTAGTAAGCCTAGTTTCTTTTAATGGGCTTGAGAACGACCCTAGGAGCCTGAAGAATGTCCGGACATGTTAATAACCTCGTTATGATTAATCTGCTTGTAGAATTTTTTGGATCTGTACTGGAATTATACGGACCTGATTTGCTGCGATTTTTACCATTATCATTCTTTCTCCTCACCATGATCGGCAAATGGTTCCTCTCTCTCTCTCTCTTAATTCTTGAGATGTATTGTTTGTTTGTTGAGAAAGAGTGTTTGTTTGTTGAGAAAGAGGTGGGAAAGAATGGGGTTTTATAAGGTAATGTTTCGGTCTTATGGGCCTAGGGTGGTGAGTCTGGATAAGTACATGCAAAAGATATTTTCTTTTAGTGTGTTAGCTTCTCGTTGTTAGCGAAGTACCCCACATGTCGTACTAGTAACGTGCCTTACCCTATTATTTCAAATGTTCCACTCCGTTCTTGCTATTCACCTTTTTGAAATATGACAATATTTTAATTCCATTCTTTTAAATTTTGTTATTCATTACATGTTTTAATATTAACTCCGCTATTGCCCGTCTCAAATCAAGAATTTTGCCACAAACCGTGTTAGAAGGAGGGTCGTGTTAGGCAGTTGACAGCCAGCACAAAACTTTGTCAAATCGTATGAACATAAATTCTTATAGCAGAATGGAAAAGCAAGATTCATGTAGCCGACACCAACTAGTTGGAAAAAATGCTTTATTGTTGTTATTGTATTATATATTTTAAAATTGGGATAAATTTTAGTTAACCCTACTGTAGTTCATACCTTTGTCTGGTTACCTGCTGAAGTTTTTTTCTTGTCAATTAACCATACTGATGTTTGTTTTCCATTAACCTTAACTGACGCTGTTAACTTTTGTGTAAAATATCCAAAATACCCATATTGGTGCAGATTAATTACTAAATTACCATGTCCATCATAATCTCTTTAATCATCATTAATTTGGTCAATAATAATAATAATAATAATAATAATAATAATAATAATAATAATAATTTGGTCATTGCAAAGCGAACCATCGACAAAAACTGTTCAAAAATAGACGGAGTACGCCAAAACGCCCAAAAAAGCTGACTTGTAGGGTTAATTGCCACAAAAAAAAAAAAAAAAAAATTAAAAAACTAAAAAAAAAAATTTAAAAAAAAAACTTTTGTACGGTTAACTGAAATTTATCCCTAAAATTGGGTAACATATTTTAAATTTTTTTTTTAAAAAATGGCAATAATTCATCTGTCTACTGCTATTAATAGAAGAGTTTGTCACTTTATCACTTTGAGTTTGTAACCAAATAAACAATTTTTTATTATTTTTATGTCACAAATAAAACACATACGTTGCACGTGTAACTCTAACTCTATTTATTAACACGTGCATCACGCGTGTAAATCAAAGTTTTTTCCTTTACCAAACAAATAATTTTTAAATTTTTTTGTCACAAAGAAAATACGTACGTCTTACGTGCAACTCCAAATCTATTTCATAACACATCACCGTACGTACAATTCAAGGATTTTCCTTTAAAAAAATTAAAAAATTGCGTACAGTGCCTGTTCAACTCCAATTTTTTTAAAAGTTTAAAGGCATTCATCATAAGTGCTGATTACTACCGACTTACCTGTATCGCACGTTCAACTTCAACTTTTTATCAAAACGTGCATCACACGTGAAAATTACTAGTTTTTTAAAAGAGAACTAGAGAATATATATTTAAAATTTTTGGGATTTGTTTTGATTTTTGAAAATTTAGTTAGGATATTTTTGTCCATTCTAAGGCCCAGATATGGACTTTGATCTAGATCACACGCCCGGGCCTAAGGCTAGCTCCCTTTGGATAATGTAAAGTTACATATTTATGTATAATACATAAATATATAACTAAAAAATAATAATTGTAGAAAATATGCAATTGTTTTGATAAGAAACATTAGATACTATTATATATGCATGATTTATAACTATAAAAAGTGTATAATATAATATAATTCTGAAAATAAATATAGTATATGTTTTTTATATATTAAAAAAAATATCTTACATTATATAATATTCTGGATTTTAGGCCGGGCCATTCAAAAGCCCAGGGAGGAGCTAGGGACTAGCTTTTTCAAAGGCTGCGGGCCTAAACTTGAGCCCAACCCTTAGGAAGGCCCGACGGGCTAAGTACGGATTGGCACGGCCCGGCCTGACCCATTTTACATCCCTACTTAGATAAGGCTTTTTAAGTCCAAATTTGATTATGAATGTATGAGTGTAGTTTTAGTTCAATGATTATGAACGATTGGCTATGGGTGGGACCTAGGTTCCAAGTTAGATGGACCAAGTTAATCTAACTTGGGACCAAGGATAGACGGGTTCAGATTAGTCGAACTAATCATGATGAAACCTTATACCCCATAAACCGCAAGATCAAGATCATGAAGTTGTGGGGGTCCTTGCAGAAGATGACAGACCATGTTGGGTGTATGAAGATCAAGAAGTTTGGTTGGATGATCAACTTGAATCTTTGAGAGGTGGATATGCTGAATATATTAGTCAATCACAGCTTGCAAAATACCCTAAAATGAGATGAAGTGATGCCGAGCGAAATGAAGAATGAGAAGTGGAAAAAAATGTTTAAAAGCACTCAGTTTAAACATGTTGATTTTGGTGGACGAAGTCATGTACAATATTCTCGATGCACGACGAGTCTTTTGGCAAGACTAAATCATTGATTATATGAGATTGTTTGTATTGGATCAGATGCACTGAAAGAAAAAACTGTTTTGTTTCATAATGAAGGACATATTGACCGCCCTAGTCTTCTGATTGTACTTGATAACTACCATGGTACATGAGATAAGTACCAAGGAGAAGTTTACGGTAGTTGGTGTGGTCAAGAGCTGGAAGGAAAATGAACTACAAAAGGAAAAAAGAAGAAGAAGCATGTAATCCTTCTCCAAGTTGTATGACAATGGAGGAAAGTCAGATTGGAGTAAATTGCAGGTAAAGGAGGGTTTCGATGTCAATGTTGTGAGAAATAGGGAATTATAAATGCATTGTTGCAAGTTTCTGAGTAAGAGGGAAGCCAACATTGTTAGTGCTACTGACTAAGGTGATAACTTGATTGTCTTCTTACTGACTAAGGTGATAACTTGATTGTCTTCTTAAGAGTTCTAGTGATGTGGAATCTGGTTTGTATCTAAATCTAGGAAGTTCTTATCATGTTTGCTTTAAGAGAAGATGTTTTCTACTCGACAATTGGTTGTTCTATGAGAACAAGTACTAGTGGGAGTTGTGAAATAGTGGGTGAAAGGACAGTTCAGTTGAGTATGCTAGATGAAAGGATTGACATTGCATAAAGTGATGCATGTTCCTTTGAAGCGGAGCCGATTATCGTTGGAAATTTATATGCACTATGTTGTCAATATACAACTCGAGGTAGAGTAGTAATAGTTTGGAAATTTCTTCTTAACGTGATAATGGGAAAAATGGGCGTTCACCGCAACCATTCCAGGGTTAATGAGAACATAAAAACGCACTCTAGTGCCATAATGCCCAACATTCCAAAAGTGTTTAGTTTGTTGATGCCACTAGCTTTATTAAAGCAAGAACATGACATTCGAATATCGTTGAGAGGTAGAGATGAACTCATGATAGATGGGGTTCGAAAGAAGAATGACGTCTTCATGTCAACATCTAATTGGGATATCAGTGTTAAGGATCACAAGTTTGGTCTTCGTCAACATGGATGGCCATGGATATGCTCTTGAGAGGGTAGTATACATAGGGTTGCAATCGAGCCGAGCCGAGCCGAATATCTTCATGCTCGAGCTCGACTCGTTAAGGAAATGAGCTCAGTTTTGAGCTCGAGCTCGGCTTTGACCGAGCTCTGACCGTATTCGAGTCGAATAGCTCGCGAGCTTAGCCTAAAAAAAACCCCAAGCTCGAGCTCGGCTCGTTAAGGAAACGAGCTCAGTTTTGAGCTCGAGCTCGGTTCGAGCCGAGCTTTGACTGAGCTCGAACCGAATAGCTCGTGAATAACTCGGTTCGTTTGCAGCCCTAAGTATGCAGTAGGAGTATCAGACAGAGGAAGTTTGACAAGCAGATGAAAATTTAGTTTATGCATACCTTATTTACATGATATATCCAGTTTACTAAATAAACTGATAATTAACAAACACGAACTTAATAAGTTGATACTTTCATATTCGTCGAAAAATATTGTATATAAAACAATGGATGTTCTGTCATGTGAAAAACATAGAATGGATTTTCAATATGTAATTTTTTGAGGAGCAAGTTTCAATATGTAATTAAAATCTTCCATAACTATGAGTGAGATAGTCAATAAAACAGGTTATAAAATACCTTTATCTCTAATATTATAATGGAAGATTTGGGGTTGTATTTGTAGACATTCAACCATTTATTTTTAAATGAGAGTTATACTAACAATTCATTTACTCAACTGTTTACTATAATACCCACAAAGTTCAAATTTATTTACAACATAATTATTTACAAAAGTACCACTCATATAAAATAAAAGTTTGTTCCACTAAGGGTAATTTGTAAAGAATATGAGTAAAGAGAGGTCTAAGGTTCGAGGTCCGATTACATCTTATTATTTACATTATAAAATAAAAAAAATTGATTAGAACGTGCACGTGTAGGTTACTAGTTATTCTTTTAAGAGGAAAATATGAAAAATCCTCTCAACATTCGCTCCGAATACAAAAAATCTCCCAAACATTTTCAAAAATTACAAAGTGTACCCCTTCCATCTATTTTCTGCATTAACCTTTATCTCTCTCCTCTAAGTCATCATTAATCCGTGATTACTGGGTAAACCTTGTTGGATATAAGTATATTCTTAATATAATATAATATTATTGTGTATAGTTTTCTATGGGGCAACATGTGCTTACACGTGTTATCTATTAATTGTTGGACCGGGTTGAGTGGGCATAAAGCCCAGTACCCAAAATCCAGTCTAATCTCATATATACTGGTCATGGGGTAGCACATGAGATTATTCCAATACTGATAATCAGGGTATAATATCTCAAGCAGTAGGGATATTATATCATAACCCTAATTTCTCTTTGTTCTTTTTCTCATTATTATTCAACATTCTTGAGATATTAGTTTTTTAATTTTGAGATTAAGAGAGATCGTTGAAGTGTTCGTTCGTCGGAATTCGCCGTCACTACCGATAGTTGCCATCGCCGTCGCTGCCGCCACCGCCAGCCATTGCAACCCCCATCTCCTTTTTCCGATCATTGTGTGATGGGGTTCAGGATCAAATTAGATCCTATTTTCTTATTGGGTGGATTTTGCTATTCGGTGTTCGGGCAAAAGACCAAATCGCTATTGCCTGAAACATATATGCTACATCACGCTTTTCTATTGGGCATTGATTTGCTGTTTCGTGTTTAGGCCGGTGACGACATCCATTGCGCTGCTCCTGCTTGATCAGATCCGACACATTCTTATTGTCTGAGAGAGTTGCTGTTTCGTGTTTGGGGTCGAGGACTGTATTTCTACCACTTCTGTGCTTCCGATTCAGATCCAACCCACAAGCCAACACTTCTTGATCTTCATCAAGATTCGGTCCACTCTAAATTTTAAGATTTGTGCTGATTTATTTAATTAAATTTCTATATTATTGTTTTATAGCAGTTTTACAAAATACACCTCATATTTCTCTGAAATTACGTGAGTAGTAATTATTCAGAATAAATCCTCTACCTTTTGGAATTTATTGTTTATTCCTTTGAGATGGAAAAACATAATCGTCTGTATGAGTTTCCTAAGCTAGAGAGATTTAGCTGTTCTGAATTTAATAGTTGGAAGAGGAAAGCACAATACAGGATGAAGTTTATGAAAATTTATATACTTGTCAAACAACTTATGATGACTGTGTTGAGGATGTGGATGATGCAACTTTGGTGATAAATGAGGACATGTGTAAAAAATTTCTGTTGAATAGCATATCAGATCATCTTGCAGATGTGTATATTAAGTATGAAACAACAAAGGAGATATGAGACATCATGCTAGATGAGTTTAATAAGGAGGAGAAAGTCACCAAGGCACATTTGGTGGATAAATTCATGACATTTGACTTCAAAGAGGAGAAAGCGATTCTCCCTCAGGTCACAGATCTTGAAAATATAGTAGGAAAACTAAAATATCACCGTGTGTGATAAGTTTCTTGCTGGTGCTATAATTTACAAATTACATGCATCATGGCTTTTTTTAAAACTGAGATGTATATGTTGCCCGAACAGATTAAACTTGGACATCTTAAACGCTGTATTAAGGTTGAAGATGAGACTAGAACTATGATGAATTTAGAATTGGTTAACAAAAATGATGAATTTAGAATTTTATATACTTGTCAAACAACCACAGTCAAACGACATTGCCAAAAGAAATAATCGAACACTCATTGAGATGTTGAATTCCATGTTACTGATAGCTGAGTTACCTTCGCATTTTTTGGGTGAGGCTATATTGACTGCTAACAACATTTTGAACATGTTACCACACTTTAAGCTAATTACTACACCTTATGAATTATGGCATAAACACACACCTAATTTTTGATAAATTAAGAACTTGAGGATATATTGAATTCGTTAGAATGCTTGATCCTAGATGACCTAAAGTAGGACCTCGAACAAATACGGGTGTGTATTTGAGTATTGCAGTTGATAGTGCTGCAGACAGATCTTTAGATCCATCTTTTAACTGAATAATAGAATCTAGAGATGCAGAATTCTTCGAAGATATGTTCATCAAAGATGAAGTCATCACATTATCTGGATATGCAGACACATGAAATGATCCACAACAGGAATCTAGATATGGGGTTGACTGACGCTGAACCTTCACAAGGTGTTGAGCTAAGAAGACTCTCCACTAGAAATAAAACACCTAGAACTTATGGTGATGACTTTGTGACCTATGCACTGGAAGTTGGTCCTGTTAGTATTAAGGAAGCTTTAAGGTCTAGGGTTGGTTTGCTTTGGAAACAAGAAATTGATGATGAAATGGATTCTTTATTGTAGAATAACACTTGGGAATTAGTTAATTTACCAATGGAGGCTAAAATTATGGAAAACAAGTGGGTTTTGAAGAACAAACTTAATCATGATGAAACTGTAGCTAAGTATAAAGCACGTTTAGCAGCTAAAAGTTATACTAAACATTGTGGGATGGACTATTTTGATGTTTACTCACATATATGTCACATCGCTACAATAAGGATTCTTTTATCCAGAGCATCTATCGAAATATTTGCTACATTAAATGGATGTTAAGACTGCTTTCCTAAACTGTGAATCAATAAAGAAATCTATATGAAACAACTTGAAAGTTTTGTACTTAAAGGTTCAGAATATAAAGTTTGCAAATTAATAAAATCCTTTTATGGATTAAGACAAGCACCTAAACTATGACATGAAAAATTCGACAAATCAATAAGGAGCTTAGGTTTTGAATCTAGTAATTCTGATAAATGCCTTTATTATTATGATGAATCGAATAAAATTATCATTGTTTGCTAGTATGTTGATGATATGCTTGTTGTTGGAAGTGACATCTCTATTGTAATAGAAGTTAAAACTATTCTATCCAAACAATTCAATATGAAAAACCTAGGTGTTGTGGATACCATAATAGGCATGAGAGTGGATTTTGCAAGGCAAGAAATAATCCTTAGCCAATTCCCTACATCAAAAATGTTTTGTGAGACTGGGGATACAATGATTGCAAAAGGTTTGATACACACTATGATAGTACTAAAAAGTTAACACCTAACGATGGTGCTACAGCGAGACAGTTAGACTACTCTAAACTTATTGAAAGTCTCATGTATGCAATGACATGTACTGGACCGGACGTAGCCTTTGCGGTAGACATGCTTGGCAGGTTCACTAGTAATCCTATTAAATCACACTAGAATGCCCTTGAGAGGCTAATGAGATACCCAAATAATACTCAAGAGTTTGCTTTGTGTTACTTTAGTCATCCTTCAGTATTAGAGGGATATTGTGATGTATCGTGCTGCTCAAAAAATGGTGAAAGTCAGTCCACTAGCGGTTATGTGTTTTCACTGGGAAGAGCAGCTATGTCATGGAAATAAGAAGGACAAGCAAGTCTTACTTTCTCATCCATAGAGTCAGAACTCTTTGTGCTATCTTGTGCTGGTGAAGAAGCAAAATGGATGGAAGACCTATTGCTAGATATTCCATTGAGAATGTTTAAAGTAACCACTCTTAGTCTGTTCTGCGAAAATCAAGCTACAGATATTGTAGTAAACAATATTCTTTATAATGGTAAAAGACGTGTGTAGGTCTTAGACAGGCAAAGTTGAACTATCTCATTAAACAAGGGATTATTACTCTTATTGATGTACGATCAAAACATAATGTGGTTGATAGTCTTACAAATGGTCTAAGTAGAGGTCTAATTATCAAAACTGTGGGGAAAATGAGGTTAAAAAACTTTTGAGCCAAAATTGTAACACTCTAATTATTTTTGATAATTTAGAACCCAAGCTAGAGCCATAGGGTAATTCAATCTTTAAGCATCAATCTTTAGGCAATTGACATGTTTTAGATAATTTGAAAAGTTCTATTTATTTATTGTTGATATATAACTTCATTCCAAATTTGAGGATGCTATATATTCTTAAAACTTACTAAGAATCATCTTTTAATCCAAAAGAAAGTATGAAAACTTGTCGATGTGTTTCCGATATTTAGAATTTTTATTATATCATTCTAATTTTGATGATATATCTCTTTTATGAATTCATGTTTCATTTCAATTTTGATGATTCAGAATATAACCATAATTGAGTTGACAGCTCTATCATTCTAATACGAAACATAGTATAGTTCTTGTATAGAAACTATAATAGTTATTGTACTTTATTTTGATAAAAATACTTGATTGTGATGCGTGGGTTGTACCTTTGCAAATCCATATTGAATTGTATTAAGTTCTTTTGTTCGAACTAAATACTTTTATACATTTTATTTGAATTCTAAGAGAAGTGACTCATGAAATTCTTATTTGCAATGTTTCGAAACAGATGCTAGCAAAGGCAAAGGAGATGAATCTATCAACCTTGATTTTTAGAAAGATGATGTGCTCGATTGGAGGAGCAGACATAAAAGAACTTGCAAGAATAGTTTGTCAATTACTTGAAGGAACTTCTATTTTAGTTTAAGACTCTATACTTTAATTGAGCTTAAAGCTTTTTTGTTTATTTGAAGTTTTAATTGTTTGGGTTGGTTAGAGACTATGATATTTGTTTCAGTTAGTTTAGTCTTTGTGAACTATTCCATTTTGATGTGGTCTTGGAACTATTTGATTATTTTGGTTTAATATTCTTTGAACTGTTCAAATTATAATTGATTTCGTCTATGAACTATATTCTCTTGTGATTCAATGCTTAGTTGAAATTTTGTGATCCAGTCCACAATATGTGGAACTGATGAGATAATCATGTATTGTTTAATATATCAAGAATATAAGAGGAGATTATTGGATATATAAGTATATTCTTAATATAATAGAATATTATTGTGTATAATATTCTATGAGGCAACATGTCTTTGCACGTGTTATTTGTTAGTTGTTGGAGCGGGTTGAGTGGGCATAAAGCCCAGTACTCAAATTCCAGTCTAATCCCATATATACGGGTCTTGATATAAGAGTCTTGTGGTAGTACTTGAGATTATTCCAATACTGATAATCATGGTATAATATTTCAAGCAGTAGGGATATTAAACTCTAACTCTGATTTGTCTTTATATTTTTCTCATTATTATTCAACCCCCCTCCCCCCAAAAACCACCTGAAACTCTTTATCCTCCTTCTCCTGGACTGAGAAAATTCCTACTCACATGTTCTTGGAAGAGAAGAGAAGGAGGATGAAGAGATTGAGGTGTTCTTCATTTGAATTTTTTGGATTTAATATATGAAAATAGAGGGTATTATATTTCGCGGGGGGGGGGGGGGGGGGGGGGGGGGGGGGGGGGGGGGGGTTCTTTTACCTTGTTAGCATGGCCGAAGAGAGTCAAGACTGACTTAGAGGAGTGAGAAGTTAAAGGACAAACTTGATGGGAAGGGTATACTTTACACATTTTGAAAATATTTGGGTTTTTTTTAATATTGTATTTGCGGTAAATGTTGTGGGAGTTTTTTTGTATTTTTTTGTATTTTTTTTGTTTTTTTAATGTTGAAACTCTTATATATAATCAAGAATATGGATAGTTTATATAAAACAAGATACATCCCGTTGCGTGATGACAAACAGTATTATCACAAGATCAAGAGTAAGACTAATTTCATTTCATTATATTCCATCAATTATTATCCAACCATTAAATTATTGAGAACCACACCAAAGACCATACTGAACTTCAAATTATTAGATATAGCCGTTAGGCATCACAAACGGGCTCCCAT
Source organism: Hemerocallis citrina (assembly GCA_017893485.1). Taxonomy (NCBI): domain Eukaryota; kingdom Viridiplantae; phylum Streptophyta; class Magnoliopsida; order Asparagales; family Asphodelaceae; genus Hemerocallis; species Hemerocallis citrina. Next base: position 15,491,283 of record CM030360.1, read on the forward strand.
TCCCATTAGCAAGGGAACCTCCAAACTGTCTGAACATCACGCTGTTTCTGCTTCCTGCACTCTTACGTTAGCCTCTCTTTCTGCTGCAATTTTTGCCCTCACGTCCTGCAGCTTCTTCTCAACAAAGAAAGACAACTCAGTAGCCTTGTCTAACCCCTACTGGGTAACTCCAAACCTCAGCATACCCTCATGTATCAGGACCAACATTTCAACGTCTGGGCCTGACAATTAACCCGTTTAAGCTATTCGGATAACTTGGTAATGGTGGCACGATCATGGAGAAACATTTCTTCGGTATTCCTTCTGTTGGATTGATCAAAATCTGGGAGGGATTAAAATTTCTGGAGAATCCATGGGGCTCAGGCTCGTTGGGGTACACCTCTGAATGGGCCTCATCTGGTCCTTAAATTATGGTGCAAGATTCAGTGCTGCACAGGATACTCAGCTCATCGGACCACCTTGATGAGCCCTCCATGGTGCCTCTTGAAGGTGGCAGAACGGTTGGCGGAGTTTGTTGCTGCTTATTTCGGTGTAAACAGATAGTGAGTTTATATTTGAAGAAAACTATTAAAGATTTAAGCTTTGATCGTTGCCGTAAAAAATAGTTATAGCTCCTGAGAGTAGATCTAGATCGTTGATTGAAAATCATGATCTGAATCCGATAATTGCTGATGCAGCTAATGAACCTGCAAAAAGCCTGAAACACCGGGGTGGCCCCGGCAACAGACTCTCCGACGTTCAAATCAGAACCAGAGATAGAAAGAGAGTTTGAGAGAGAAATTACCAATTACCTTCTGACTGAGAAGGGAGGAGGTTATTTATAGGCCTGAGAAACAGTACAGGAGATTGATATGATACCATTAGAGTGATATGAATCCTTTATCTCTAGCTGATTCTGCCCCTTAAGAGATGAGACTCTCTTATCTGGAGATAAGAGGTTTGACTTACAACCCTCATGGGGCTGGGTGTCTCTCTTAGTAGACCTAATCTGTCACTTTTCATGGACTTGAAAGCAGCCATGTCTTGTTAGATGAGCTTGAAGAAGGTCCGAACCTGTTAAAGAGGCAAGTTATGATTAATCGGTCTGTACAAGCTTGAGGATATGTGCTGGAATCAAATGGCCTTGATTTGCTGCGATTTTTACCAGTATCATAGGCCCCCACTCCCGGAATACTATTTTCTTAACTTTTGGGAAGTAGTTCGCCTTATTTTTGGATTCTGAATACAATCATAGCTTTGAGGGTGTATTGGAGATACCTGGAACTGATCAGAAGCTTCTGGAGGCAGCGAACATTTTCATGGATTTTTTGGATTTTTCCATAATTTTTCAAATTTTAAAAATAATTTCCCCCAATTTTAAAATAAATTTTCAAAATTTTTAATTAATAAACCCAAATTTAAATTATTTTTCAGAAATTTTAATTATTTTTCCTAATTAGAATAATTAATTTTGGAATTTTTAATTAGATTTTTGAATTAAAAATGAATTTTGGGGATTTTTAATAAATTATCATACCTTAGCACACTTCTTGATGCAATCAGGTGCGTTGATTACCACTTGGTCATTCGCTGAGTGGATTCAATGGCTGTGATGGCACTGTTGAGATGGAGGGGGACGTAGCGTGATCGAGGGCGCGAATCCAGTGCTAGCGTGCATTTTAGGGGGATCGAGCGGCAGAGGATGGGAGCGGAGCTCTTGAGGTGCCATGGCCGAATCGGGAGCACTTATCTTGATCATGTGTGCTTTTCTGAAGGATCTGCCGGTCGAGACTGCAATGGAAACCCCTAGCTCGCCCCTGAGTTATGGCCATTCTCTCTTGGATTTCAGAGCCTCTCCGACCTGGCCATTCGTCGTGCTGCAAGTTTGGATGATCAAGGTGGCTAGGGTTGCTTCAATCTTGGCATTTGGGTGACTTGAACTATCACTGAGCTCGCTTTCGACTTCATCAATCTATGACTTTGTCGAGCTATGTCGTCTTGGTCGAGCTATGGCCTCTTATCATCGTCGAGCTACCATTTCGTTGAGCTACTCATCCTGTTGAGCTATTCCCCTCGTCGAGCTATGCATTTCGTTGAGCTATTCATCTCGTTGAGCTTCATCGAGCTATGGGTTTAGTCGTCGAGCTATGGCTCCTCGACGTCGTCGAGCTACCATTTCATCGAGCTACTATTCCCCTCGTCGAGCTACGCAGTTCGTTGAGATATTCATCTCGTCAAGCTTCGTCGAGCTATGGGCTTAGTCTTCGAGCTTTGGTTCTTGTTGAGCTATGGCTCCTTGTCCTCGTCGAGATACTCATTTCGTCGAGCTATTCCCCTCATCAAACTATGTAGTTTTTCGAGCTATTCATCTCGTCGAGCTTCATGGATCTGGAGAAGGTGTTTGGTGATCCTGGCGATGACGTGGAGGCAGGGAAGGAGTGCGGTGGTGATGGAGATCTCAAACCCAGGAGTTTGGAGTTTTTCGGTTTTAGGAAGAGGGATTCCGGGTTCAAGTTTTGGAATCAAGTAGAGTTTGAATCCGAGCCCTAATCTTCTTTTGGACCCGAAGCCCAGTTTTCTTTTGAAGTTGGTTTTGGACTCGGGTCAGGTTTGCGAACTCGACTTTATACTTCAGCAGTTGAAGAAGATTTCAAGTCCATAGTGTTGGTTTCGACCTTCTTATTTCTTCTTCTTTTGTTGTTGCACTTTTGTGAAGCCCAGGGTTGAGCTTAGAGTTGAGGAGCTGTAGCTTGATCGACTGTGAGCTTGATTTGCATTGGGTTTTCTTTTTATTGGGGGTGATTTTCATGCAGACTAAGTGTTTGTTGACTTGTTTTTTTGAGCGAATGCTTTGTCTACTTGTTTCATTAACCAAGTGCTTTTGTTCAACTAAACGCTTTGTTGGACCACTGGTCTTGTCAATCAAGCATCCCGTCACTCGTTTCGTTGAACCGCTCTTTCATCGATCAAGCATTGTGTTGTTCGCTTGTTTTGTCGATGGAGGGTTTCATTGTTGGATGAGTGTTCCATCCATCTGGGAGCTGAGTGCTTTGATAATTAGATCATGTATATGTAGCTGGCCGAGAAGAGCTGTTGCAAGAATAAACTTTGGTAGGTGGTCGACAGCGGACTTGATGTTTGATCCCAAGAAAGTTCGTTGAGGGCAATTCAGAAACGAAGTTAGTCGTAGAATTTGTCATTTGGGTCCACCAAGTTTTGGAGAGACAACTCTTTGATGGAGTTGGACGTTTGAACTTGCTGTTTGCACACAACAAGTTTGCAGAGACAACTCTATGACAGAGTTGAACGTTGAACTTGTTGTTTGCGCCCAACAAGTTTTGTAGAGGCAACTCTTAGGTGGAGTTGGTCGTAGAGCTTGCCATTTGATCCCGGCAAGTTTGGAGAGACAAATCTGGACGGAGTTAGACGTTTGAACCTGCTATTTGCATCCAACAAGTTTATAGAGAACTCTGTGGTGGAGTTAAGCGTTGAACTTACTGTTTGCGCCAATAAGTTTGGAAAGACAAATATAAGCAGAGTTGGACATTTGAAGTTAGTTTTGCTCCCATCAAGTTTGTAGAGAACTCTGTGATGGACTTGAGCATTGAACTTGCAGTTTGCGCCCAAAAAGTTGTAGAGGCAACTCTGAGATGGAGTTGAACGTTTGAACTTGCTTTTTGCACCCAGCAAGTTTGTAGAGGCAACTCTCTAATCGAGTTGATGTAGAGCTTGCTGTTTGATCCTAGCAACTCAATAGAGAACTCTATAGCAGAGTGGAGCATTGAACTTGTTGTTTGCGCCCAACAAATTTGGAGAGAACTCTAGGCGGAGTTGGACATTTGAACTTGCTGTTTGTGCCCAACAAGTTTGTAGAAAACTCTGAGATAGAGTTGAGCATTGAACTTGCCGTTTGATCCAACAAGCTAATAGAGAACTCTTTGACGGAGTTAGACGTTGAACTTTCCGTTTGCACCCAACAAGTTTTGTAGAGACAACTCTGTGTCAGAGTTGGACGTTTAAACTTGCTGTTTGCGCCCAGCAAGTTTATGGAGACGGCTTTAAGATAGATTTGTTGTTGAACCTGCCGTTTTTGCCCAGCAGGTTTTGTAGAGGCAACCCTAGGCCGACGTTGGGCGACGAACCTACTGCATGGAGAGAAGAGGTTGTTGGAAGGACTGGAGCGAAGAACTTGGTGCTGAAATCATTGTTTGGAGTCAATGAGTTGTTGTTGGAGCTCGAGCGGGGAGCAGAGCGTTGAACTCGTTGTTTGGATTCAACAAGTTGTTGATGGAGCCTGAGCAAAGAGCAAGGTATTTGAACTCGTTGTTTGGAGCCAACGAGTTGTTGACAAAGTCTAAGCGAAGAGCAAGGTGTTGAACTCGTTGTTTGGAGCCAACAAGTTGATGAAGTAGCCTAAGCAAAAAGTAAGGCATTGAACTCATTGTCTAGAGTCAACGAGTTGTTCGATGGAGTGTGAGCGAAGAGCATGTTGTTGAACTCGTTATTTGGAGTCAATGAGTTTTTGATGGAGCCTGAGTGAAGAACAAGACGTTGAACTCGCTTCATGTCAACGAGTTGTTGAGGGAGCCTAGAGCTGGTATCTGGTCCTATCAGGTCGGGTCCTCCACTACTGGGACCCGGTACCTCACAGGTCCAAAAAATGGACCTGGACTCGGACTTGCAAGAATCAGGTCCGGGTCCTAGTTAAAAAAAACTACCCGTCGGGGCTGGTAATGAGAAATAAATATTTGCACTATTTTTGCACCCGATACCCTATGGTTCTAACAATTTTTTCACTTAAGTACATGAATAAATATTATATTTACATATCTATCTTCAACAATTACTTTTATATGATATCACTATAACCCTATTATTCAAATTCCATATTTTTTGGGGTAATTTTTAATGGGTCCGGGTCGGTTCTATTTTGAGCGGACGCAGACCCAGACGCAGACTTGGACATGGACCCAGAAGTGCATCGGGTCTTATTTTAGGACCCGAACCCGGACCCGTATTGATCAAGTCAGTTCGGTCTAATGCCAGGTGTGGATCGGGTCCGGGTATCGGGTAAATGTGTTAGTGCTAATGGAGCTTGTGCGAAGAGCAAGGCGTTTGAACTCGTTGTTCAGAGTCAATGAGTTGTTCGGAGCCTGAGTGAAGAGCAAGGCATTGAACTCGTTATTTGGAGTCAACAATGTTGATGGAGCCTGAGCAAAGAACAAGGTATTGCACTCGTTGTTTTGAGTCAACGAGTTATTTGTAGTTAACGATTTGCTGATGGAGTTTGAGCGGTGAGTAATGCATCAAACTCATTGTTTGGAATCAACAAGTTGCTGATGGAGCTCGGGCGGTGAGCAAGCTGTTGAACTCGTTGTTTGAAGTCAACGAGTTGCTGATGGAGAGCAAGGCATTGAACACGTTTTTTGGAATCAACAAGTTGTTGATGGAGTCTGAGCAAAGAGCAAGGCATTGAACTCGTTGTTTGGAGTCAACAAGTTGGTGGAGGAACTTATTTCGAATCTTGTTGATATTGAAGTGAAGTCCTTTGTGTTTGCTCAGCGTTGAGGTGATTCCATTCTCCTCTTTGTTGACAAGTAGTCATGTACACTAGAAGAGATCTTCAGGATGTTGAGCTTGCTTCTCATCGCAATGCGCTGTGCTTGACGGAGTTCAGACTAGTCTGTTTGCATGGTGCATTATGCGAGATTGAGTTGGAGCTTTCTCTTGTGAAGGTGGTAGGAAAGTCTTGGAGCTTGCTCACCTCAGGAAGGCTTGTCTTGAATTTTATCGTCAAGAGTTGAGGTGGCCCTGGGAAGCTTGTTGGCTGGCAAGAGGCCTGTGAAGAGGTTTGTGTCTCTTAGGCGGTGCATCCCTCTATTGTGTAACTGGAAGAACAACGTGCAAGGAAGCTTGTTGTATAGTGTTTGCAAGACTTTTGTAGATATTCTTAGGCATGAAACGTAGTCTCATTGTAATTTTGCAGTTGTAACGAGACTTGTAGTATGACCCATAGTTTGTACTTGTAAAAATTTGTAGCAGCACTGGATTTGTATACATATATTTGCGAGAGTTCCGTGACTTGAAGAATTCTTTCATTTGTTTGATCCTTGCTGTGTTACTTGTTGAAATTAATGAGTCGTCGAATGAGTTCTTTGCAGCTAAAGAACAAGGCCTCGAACTTGTTGTTTATAGCTAACAAACTATCGATGAAATTCACATGATGTGCGTAGTGTTTGACAGAGTCTGAATTTGTCCATCTTGTACCCAGCTAGTTGTAGGAACAACTCTGTGGAAGAGTTATTTTTCAAACTTGCTGAATGAGTGTTTAGCTAGTTGCAAGAGCAACTCTGAGGGAAAGTTATTTTCCAAACTTGCTATATGGGTCCTCCAACAAATTGTGAGAGTCGTATTGAGTGGCGAGTTGAACTCTAAATATCGCTTTTACAAGTTTTATTGGGGTAACTACAATCCATGATTTGGACATCTAATCTGTCTTTAAGGAATTTTAACTAGTTTCAGGAACAGATCGAATGGCGAGTTGAACTCTAAACGTGCTTATTTGCAGGATGCTAAAGTAACTCCGAGCCATGGGTTTGAATTCTGAACTTGTTAGTTTAGATATAACAGGTTGCAGAAGCAGATCGATTAGCGAGTTGAACTCTAAACATGCTTTGCCGCTAGTTGCTAGAGTAACATCGAACCATGAGTATGGACTCCGAACCTGTCGTCGGATTGCAGGAGCAGATCAAATGACAAAGCGAACTCTGAACTTGGTTTGTTGGAAATTGCTAGAGTAACTTTGAGCCAAGAGTATGGACTCTAAACCCGAATTATAAGGAACTTTTAATGAGTTTTTGGTGCAGTTTTAGGAGTTGGCTTGACATTTAACTCATTGTATGCATCCATAGAGTTGTACAACAATTTTGCAAAAAGTAATATTAAATTTTATTGGAAAATAAAACTAAGCGACTGCTCTAGTGGCTGGCCGATATTACATGCAGTGATCGATAGTGAAGCGGTCTTTATTGAAAAGTAAAACTAAATGGCTGCTCTAGTGGCTGACCTTCATTACAAATTGAGAAATTTTGCTACTACAACTAAGAGATGACATTTTAGACATCCTCGTTGTACTTCATAAGGTGTTGTACTTTCCAAGTCCCTGCTGATATCTCCTTGCCCCCTGGGTCTTCAAGTTGATGAGCCGCTAAGCGAACAACTTGGTAGACCTTGCCTAGACACATCTGTATTGGAGCGGGCCTCCCCCTATCTTGCAGAGAGAAGGGGAGATCTTTAGATTCGCTAATGTGTTGAGGCAGGACTGTTTCTTGTCGTTGAATGAGCGGAGCGGCTTCGGGTGATGGGTTCAAGTATATTACTGTAATCTGATGAGGACGAATTTGGACTGGTGGGAGATGATTTGGCAGGTCTGGAAGTTCTTAGAAGGATTTTCTATGGCAGTGGCTTCAAGCTTGTTTATGGTCTTGGAGTTACAATGATGGCTTTCCGGTGGTAGTTTTATGGCATCGAGGGGGGGGGGGGGGAACCGAGTCCCCCATTGTAGCGGTGTGTAACGCCCCAGGCCCGGCTGAGCTGCGCACGTGGCTACACGTGAGCGCAATATGCGAACAAATAAAATCTTAACAACTTCCTACCACAGGTGTGCCTCACAAAAGGTGCCCGGACCGTTAGGTGCCTTATGATCATAGGCAATACTATATAATATCTCACTCTCTCTCTCTCTCATTTCTCTGATATGGGATTTACCCCACGCCCAAATCACAACCATATCACACCCACTTCCATCATTTCTCATTTTTAATGCATATGATGTCATAAGCCCTATAGAACCATCCTATAGGATCCTATCTTAATCCACTTATCCAATAGCCCTATAGAATTTTCTATAGACCAACAACCACTTCTCTCACTCTTTATTATATATATATATATATATATATATATATATATATATATATATATATATATATATATATATATATATATATTATTATTATTATTATTATTATATTTACCCGATATAATATTATATATATACACTCTTAAGTACGGGGTGTTACACGGTGTAACATGCTCGTGCTGCCTATTGGCTCCCTACAACTTGGCCTACGGTGTAGTTGTGGAGAACTTCATTTTCATGTGGTAGGCAGAAGCAACTGCATGTGAGGATGCTATGCCTGGATGACCGAATATTGCGTTGTATGCGGTTTTGACGTCGACTACCATAAAGTCCAATCCATCCGTGCGAATTGTGGGGGCTTTTCCTGCTATCACATCGAGTGTGATGATTCCTTCTATTTGAACGGGTACACCGAAAAATCCGTGGAGTGTATAACCGGCTGGACTTAGTCGGTCTCGAGAGAGCTTCAGGCCGATGAAAGTATTCATGAAGAAAATGTTTACTGAGCTGACCTTGTCCACCAGGATGTGGCATACCACATGATTTAGCATGCAAAGGTTTATGACCAATACATCGCAATGAGGTGTTCAGATACCTTCCAAATCATTGTCAAAGAAAGATATCGAAACCTTGGTGCTTTTGGCACGCGGGATGTTATGTATTGAGTTGTCTTCCCTGACAAATTCTTTGCAGGAGGAGTTGGAATCTCCCCTCATCGGACCTCCCTGAATGGAGTGGATAATGGACATGTGTTCTGAGACTTGTGATTCGAAGGGCTTCTCTCGATGCTTATTAGTTCACGTGCCGGAGGGTTTTCGGTGTTGTTATCTGTTGGAAAAATTAAGAGAGATAGCCTCGACGAATTAGGCCTTCAAGTTCTTCTTTGAGGGCTCTGCAGTAGTCAGTAGTGTGTCCTCCATGGTCTCTATGAAATGGACACTAGTTGTTTCTACCCCAAATGTTGCTAGCTGTTGACATATGGGGGAGGGGGGGACAGATTATTCCATCATTCTCTACTTTAGTCAAGCCTTATTCTATAACGCCCCGAATTCCAACACAGGTAATTCGTAGCAAGTACATGATCTTTTTACTTCAATTCGTACAAGTTTACAAGGAATTTTAAAACATTTTCATTACACAATGTCTGTTGCAAAATACACATCGGAAGTTACAACAATATATACAACTTTAATCTGGAAGTAATCACCAATATCAATTCATCTTTATGACTTTTGCTAATCCAAGTCCTGCACTGGAAAATTGTGGGCACGTCAGTTGCATACAACTGACGCAATGCTATGATACAGCGAATCTCTTACTTTAGCAAACACAAACTTGAATGCACAATAAAGTGTAAAACGTGACTATCCTAAACATGTCAGTGTATGACATGAACTTAATGCCTAATTACACTACGATGCACTAATGCATACTTGTTCAGATTCTATACATCCCATACTACATAGGTCCGAGGGCAAGCCCTTATCGTACTCCTCATTATAGGGTTTAATACCTTCGCTATGAAATCCTACTACGAGGATTAATGAAAGGATTAGATATCCTGTGAGTATCTAGTACCACACCAATAGTTCTTGAGAATTGCTCTCCCACCGCGAGTCGTAACCCCGATAATTCTGGAGGCAAAACCCACACCGCTAACCATGACCCCGATAATTCTTGAGAGTCATTCTCCCACTGCGAGTCGTAACCCCGATAATTCTGGCGACGAAACCCACACCGCGAGTCATAGGTACCTCATCACACAAATACCCCTATGAGCATCGCCACAATCCCAATAATTCTGAAGAAATATCTCCTACCGTGAGTGATTTTGGACATCATGCCTCACACCCCGATAATTCTGAAGATAATCTCCCACCTCGAATTACATGAGGCCCTCATACTCATGTTTGCCCATACTTCATCACATCTCCCCCTAGTGTCTGTCCTTAGGTTTAATTATAATCATCACAACCTAGAGCTAGCTTACCCACCGGAATTAAACCAAAGCACGGAGAATGTCAACTCACACTGGCTACTTCTCAAAGAGAAAGTTAATCCACACTAGTTACTCCTCAAATTTTCATTATTCACAAATTTTCGGTCACTATGAGTCTCGCATAGCCTCTACATTCCAACAACCATCCCACTATAGAGATCTCACTTAGATTATATCTAACCTCAACATAACCATTTCATTCATTACTCAACATTCCTTCTTTATCCATTCTCTTTATGTTTATAGATTATGAAGTATTCAACTTCCTATAGCAACATTCGATAATAATTTATCAAAATCAAATTCTTGTAGACAATTTCTTGGTTAACCAACCAAACCGTTCACTTCGATAACCTTTTTCATGTTTGTCTATACTTCGAGTATATTTCTTTATATAAAAGTTCTTTAAGATTAAATCACAATTTCTTAACACAAAATCTCTTTAACATTAATCACTAGAAATTCATGATTTTAATCTCATACTTATACTTTGATTTTAACATCAACCACCTCGGCCATTTCTTTAATTCAATGGACTAATATCCATGATATTTTCACAAAAGAGTATTCTAAATTTGTATTCTACAAACAATCCTTAAATATTTTAATCATGTACATTTCCCTTTAAATTTGAATTCAAAAAAAAAAAATCATCCAAAACACTAATATGAATATGACTTTTAAATTCTCAAAATATATCTTAGATTAATGTGAAAATATTTCCAAGGGTTCTAATAAAATTATAAAATCTATGAAATTTTTGAAAATTTAAAACTTGAGAAATCATAAAAATAAAAATAAAAACCCGAAGGGGTACATCCGGATTCGAACCCAGGACCAACAGCCAACACAGCAGTCGCCCAGACCAGTGAGCCAACTCACAAATTGTGATTCAAACCACTCTGAGTTACTTTTGTAACCCAGGAGCACCAATTGATTAATTTCCAAAAAAAATCAGAAAAAGGCAGAGCCTCCCAGTCTTTGAACCCAAGACCAATGAGACCCCCCGAGAGCGGCGCTAACCACTAAGCCCAAGCTCTAAACTGATAGTATAAGGGTTCAAAATCTTTTAACTCAACTCTCAGTTTTCATCTCCTTTTAATTTGTTCATCTATCTTGATTTCTATCGTTTTCTATCATAATTAATACTACTAAATTATATTTCTAAACTTCCAAAAATGTTTTTCCCTTAATTTTATCAATAGTAGCATGAAGTTGTTCACTAATTAAATTAAAAAGTCACTTTTAGAAATCTTACACTCATATGCTTCAATTTGTAAAAGTTGACTACTCTCTATAACAAACTAGCATGAATAAATTTCCTTTTAGCCATTATACTAGTTTATGAAAAATCTCACATCACCATTAACTTATAGTCTACCCCTAATTGCACATGAAACTCAACAACTTTTTACACACATACAATTTGTATACATGATTTAACCATGACATACTACCATATGCCTAACAACACTACAACATGCTCTAAATAGAATTTCTATTTAACAACATAACAATTCTATATTGAAATTTTCAACTAACATGCATTAATTTCTCATATTCATCTACTACTAAAACTCTAGATGTCAACACAATATGCATCATAACAAGTTTAGAAATTAAAGAACTCATGCCAACTTTCCATTTCAAACACAATTTATCTAAGCATGCATACTACAAACAATTAGAAACTAAAAGAAGCACCCACCTCTTTCTTAATGCAAATAGTAAGTAGAACTCCTAGAAAAATGCTCCAAAGCTCCCCCCAAAATTGGCCTTCTCCTCCTCTTAGCAAAAACCGAAACCTTCCTCTTGCCTTCACTTTTAATTTTTTATTTGAGTTTATGTGTTGTTCATGTTAAAGGAGGGGGCTATTTATAGGAATAATGTGTGGTTGAGATGACTCCCACTACCCAAAATAACTCCCCATTCACTCACAACTCTCCCCACTCTCTCCTCACTCCCATGTGTGGCCGGCCAACTCCCCCATGTGCACAAGCACGTGCACGTGAATCCTATGTGCACACTACTTCTCATATAAATTCTATTATTAATTGTTATTAAATTTGATGTAGGTGTATGTTACACATGACAAATGTACTAGATTTTAAATGTTCATTTAAATGTAGCATTAATCATGGGCCTCAATTTGTAATTAATTTTTAGTGGGCTTCAAAATAGATTTAGGCCTATTGGTTTTAATAAAAAAATAAATCATATACTTGTGACAAAAATGAGAAGAAAAATGTTCATAACTCTAGAAAATTTTAGGAACCAAATTGCACAAAATTTTACGTGTAATGCATGTGCAAAAATATTAAAAATTATTTTTTTTCCTGGAATGTTACAACACTCCCTCCTTAGAATAGTTCCGTCATCAGAATACGATTGAAGAGTGAGAAAAACAAAAGAAATAAAATTACTGGGTTTAGGCAAAAAGTTCAGGATGGTCCCTCATCATCCTCTCCTCTGATTTCCAGGTGGCTTCCTCAACAAGTTGATTCCTCCACATAACCTTGACCATAGGTATAGTTTTGTTTCTCAAAAAAAATTTCCGCCGATCCACAATCTCTACCGGACGTTCCTTATAGCTCAAGTTTATCTGTAGACCTTCTGGCACTTTTGGTAAGTGATAACTCGAATCAGGAATGTAGCCTCGCAGCATAGACACGTGAAAGACAACGTGCACTTGGGCTAGCTCTTCCGGTAGTTTCAACTGATAAGTTGTCTTCCCAACCCTCTTCAATATCTTGTAGGGTCCTATGTACCTTGGGGATAACTTTCCTCCTTTTCCAAATCGGATCACACCCTTAGTTGGAGATACTTTCAGGAAAACATAGTCACCCTCTTCGAACTCCAGATCCCTTCTCCGATTGTCAGCATAGCTCTTCTGCCTGCTCTATGCATCAACCAGCCTTTTTGGATCAATTCTATCTTCTTCGAAGTCTGTTGTACTATTTCTGGCCCATACATCTGACTTTCCCCCACCTCATACTAACACACCGGTGTTCTACATTTCTCCCGTACAAGGCCTCATATGGAGCCATACTGATGCTAGCTTGAAAACTGTTGTTGTAGGCAAACTCCACCAGAGCTAAGTGCCTCTCCCATCTACTGCCGAAATCCATCACAAAACACCTCAATATGTCATCCAACACTCGATTGACCCTCTCAGTCTACCCATCAGTTTGAGGATGAAATGCAGTACTGAAGTCAATCCTGGTTTCCAAAGCTGCCTGAAGACTTTTCCAAAAGTGCGACATGAACCATGCATCTCGATCTGATAAAATCGATATGGGAATTTCATGAAGTCTTACAATCTCCCCACTGTACAATTTTGCCAACTTCTCCATTGACTAAGTGATCTTCATCGCCAAGAAGTGAGCAGATTTGGTTAATCGATCCACTATTACCCAAATCACATCATTTCCTTTGGGACTTCTGGATAGCCTCGTGATGAAATCCATGCTGATGTTCTCCTATTTTCACTCCGGAATGGGTAAAGACTGCAACAATCCTCCGGGTCTTTGATTCTCTGTCTTGATTTGTTGACAAGTGGCACACCTGGCTACAAACTCCGCTACATCCTTCTTCATTCCCGGCCACCAGAAATGCTGCTTAGTATCCTTGTACATCTTGGTACTCCCCGGATGCACTGATAATAGAGTAGTGTGTGTGCTTCATGTAGGATGTTCTCCTTCAATTCTGCTCGATCAGGTACACACAACCTTTCTCCAAACCACAGCACTTCGTACTTCACTTGAAATTCTGACAATTTTGCCTGTGCCGACTTGCTCCTTCATCTTCTGAATTTCTGGATCAAACTTCTGACCATCGACAATTTTCTTTCTCAGTATGGACTGCAGCCTCAACTGTGCTAAAGATGCTCCCAGTCCTTACAACACAACTTTGATTCCAGCTTGATTAAGCTCCTCTGCTAGTTTTTCCTGAGTTGTGATCAAACAGGACAAGTTTCTATTCCGACTGAGCGCATCTGCCACCACATTTGCTTTTCCTGGGTGGTATTTTATTTCTGGACCGATATCTTCTGGTACTTCCAACCACCTTCTCTGCCTCAAGTTCATATCCCTTTGCTGATAGATGTATTTCCGGCTCTTGTGATATGTGTACATATTGACTTTCTCTCCATACACATAGTGCCTCCACTGCTTCAAGGCGAATATGATTGCTGCCAACTCCAAATCATGGGTTGGGTAATTGTTCGCATGCGATCTCAATTGTGTAGACCCATAAGCTATTACCTTTCCATCTTTCATCAGTACACATCCCATCCCTCGATGTGAAGCATCGCTGTAGACATGATAATCAATTCTTGCTCACGGCAAGGACAATATTGGAGTGGTAGTCAACCTCTCCTTCAACTCTTGGAAACTTGTTTCGCACTGCTCCGTCCACTTAAAATTTACATTCTTCCTCGTAAGCCCCGTGAGTGGCACGGCTATCTGAGCATAGCCCTGAATAAACCTCTGATAATAACTAGTCAAGCCCAAGAAACTTCTGATCTTGTTCACTGATGTGGGTCTTGGCCAATCCTTCACTATCTGTATCTTCTACGGATCAGTGACCACTCCCTCCTTAGAAAGGATATGACCCAGGATCGTGACTTCGGACTTCCAGAAGTCACACTTGGATAACTTGGCATACAGCTTCTGTTCCTGCAGCTTCTTCAATACCTCTGCTAAGTGCCCAGCATGCTCTTCTTCTGACTTGGAGTATACCAGAATATCGTTGAAAAACACCACGATGAAAGAGCTGATGAATGGATACATGACCCTGTTCATCACGTCTATGAATATAGCTGGTACATTCGTCACTCCAAATGGCACAACCAAGAACTCGTAATGCCCATGTCGAGTTCAGAATCAGTCTTGTGCACATCCTCTTCCTTAACACGAACTTGGTGAAAACCCAACTGAATATCTATCTTGGAGAAAACTGCTGCTCCTTGAAGTCGGTCAAACAAATCATTGATTCGCAGAATAGGATACTTATTCTGGACGGTCACCTTGTTCAGCTCCCTGTAATCGATGCACATCCTCATTGAACTATCCTTCTTCTTCACCAATAAAACAGGCGATCCCCAAGGCGACGCACTCAGTCTGATAAAACCCTTGTGCAAAAGCTCTTTAATCTTATTCTTTACATTATCTTGTTCCACTGGCGCCATTCTATACGGTGCCTTGGATATCGGTGCACTCCCTGGCTGAATGGAAATGCTATATTCCACATCCCGATGAAGTGGTAGTCTAGGTAGGTCCTCCAGGAATACAGTCTGAAAGTTCCGGACTACAAGAATCTTCTTGACTTTCTCAGGGATCTTCTTCTTGGCCAAAGTTGCCACCAACTCCTTACATTTTCTCTTCCCCTGAAATGTTACTGTTAGTCCTCTTGGTGCCTTCACCATAACTTCCTTACGCTTGCATTCGATACTAGCATTGTAGATCGACATCCATTCTATGCCAATGATTATATCGACTCCCAAGACTGCCATCTCTATGAGATCGATTCCAAAAAATCTTCCTCCGATCTCAAGGTCACACCCAGCATAGTACCGATCAGTAGTCAGTGTTTCTCCTGAAGGGGTAGCTACTGCTAGAAAATTGCCGGGGAAAATTCTCGGCTCAACCCTCAATTCTTTTACAAACTTAGGAGACACAAAAGTGTGGGACGATCCAGTATCAAACAAAATAGTAGCTTTTATTCCATTTATTAGAAGTTTCACTGTTACATAACGAATTTTAGCTTTTAGTACATAACATTCTCCTAATACAAGACTTGAAATAACAGCATAAACTCTATTCAGATGCTCCCATACCGGTGATGACATTGTCGACATCCTCTGCGTCCTCTTCAGTTAGAGCGAACACTCGCCCCTGTCGGTACAGTTTCTTCCTCTGCACTGCCTGCTTCTGCCTTTGCCCTCCTTACTAGAGATGTGGGTAATAGGGCTTGGCATGGCCTTCCTTCCTACAGTTGAAACATGTTATGGGATTCCATGGCTTGGTATAATCGGTCCTGAAATGAAACAGTTATCCACATTTGTAACAGGTAGGAATGGCAATCGGGCCGGGCTGACCCGCAACCCGCATGCTACAACTCGACCAGCTGAGTAACGGTTCGGGTCTGGGTCGAACCCGCGAGCCTAAGCGGGTTGACTCGGGTTGTCGAAATTGAAGTTCCACCCCGTTCAACCCAGCCCGCTCGAACCGGTGAACAGTCACAACCCGCCCACCAACCCCCGCAGTGGGTTTCAAACTGTTTGACCCGTACGGGCCAAACGTTCGACCCGTACGGGCCAAACGTTCGACCCGTACGGGCCAAACGTTCGACCCGTACGGGGTCTAACGGACGAATTCACATCCCAACCACTGTTTTAGCCCTTATTTATTTATTTATTTATTTATTTTTTATTTTCCCCCTATAAATACCCTTTAAACCACTTAAAAAATTTCACACCTTACTCTCTTAGTCTCTCTATTACTACTACTAAATTCAATCTCAATTCTTTGAAATTTTTTCAACAAAGAAGCTAGCAACATAGAAGTGACAAATTCCAATCGTATCGAATTCAGCTTTCAACTACGTCTACTTCAAGTCTTCAACTCTTCCAAGACTCCAACAAAGAAGCTCTCTTTCTTTCTATATACGAGTCCAGACTTCTACTTCTACTTCTACTTTTATTTTCACTCTCATTCTATATACGAGTATCCTCGAAGTACGGTATCAAAATTTCACAACCTCCTTATTGTCTTGATATTTTTTTGTAGTTGAATTTTTTGTATCATATTTGTTTGTTGGTTTTTTGATCTTCTCTCTCACAACCCTCCTATTGTTTTCTAGATTTTTAAAAAAAACTTATCTCGCCTAGATTGAATTTAATTTTTTCACATACACTACTATATCAACATGTCTAGATCACGAGGTAGTGACCGTAGCCAAAGTGGACAAGATTCCACCGAAACTTCTCATAGGCCTCTTATTGTCCTACTAATTGTGCCCGCCGAAGAGTACCCTATGACCGGACACATTGGTACACACGATGTGTTCCTACAAGACATAGACATTGAAGAAGAAACACAAACACAACCAACCGAAGCAACACAACTGGGTAGTAGTAGGAAAACTAGAGGGGGACTAGTGATTGGCACAAATTTTATGCAAACGAAGAAAATTCGGGTGTAGGTATAAAAATTTGTAAAACTTGTTCCAAGCCAGACAAATGGAAGAAGGGTGAGGGGACGGGTACAATAAAACGACACATCCAAAATGTACACAAGGAACTTCTTGTAGACCTACCCGGCCAACCAAAAATCCACCCTAGGACTAGTGTAGTTGATAGCCACTCTTATGATCCCGAACTTGTTCGTCGGGAAATGTCTCGACTAGTAATTAAGGAAGGGTTACCATTTTCCTATTCCGAGAGAAGGGACATAGAGTCTTTTAATCAAACCACATTAAACCCACATTTTAAAAGAATCCCTAGGAATACTTTGAAGTCGGATTGTTTTAAAATGTACACCGAAATAAGAGAAGGTTTGATTGCTATTTTATGGAGTTTAACTTGTAGAGTTTGTTTAACTTCCGATTGTTGGAAGGGTTGCAACAATATTCCAAATCGACAGTGATTGGTTTCTTCAAAAAAGGATTATATCACTTTTGCGTTGCCCTATCCCCATAGTGATATTGAAATTGCAAATCGTACTTTAAAAATTTGTGATCTTTTTCATATTCGTGATAAAATTATGTGTATTAGTTTTGATAATGCATCTAAGAAGCATCGATTAGTATATTACAAACACAATTAACATTAGAAATTGTGTACATTTTATTTCATTAAGTGGCACCATATTTCAAGAATGGAAAGCATGGTGTAAGCTTAAAAATGTACATTTTACAAAATTTCCGAAGGATGTTAAACACCGATGGAACTTTACTTTTGATTTGCTACGCGTTGTTACTCAGTATAAAGCATTTATAAATGTTTTTGTATGGCAAAAAATATGCCAAATTTTCAAATGACTCTGAAGCTTGGTTTTATGCAGAATCTTTGTTAAATTTTTTAGAACCTTTCAAAACCGCAACTTTAAAATTTTCAAAATCTTATGAATCTACTTCTAGTAGCATTTTTATTTCAATAGTTACTATGATGCAAACTTTCAAATAAATGATCATTGATGTTTATATTGGTCATATTGTTAAACCTGCATACACCAAAATTTTGAAGTATTTTAGTCCTCCTCCTATGTTGTATTGTATCACTACTGTGATGGACCCTCGTATCAAATTAGAAGGTACAAAGAGTTTGACTGAAATATTTTTTACTTTACTTGGAGGTGAATCTGAAATTGATTGCAACACATTTTTAGTTAACTTTGAATCGACATTAAATAACTTGTATGATTTTTATGATAGAAGTTTTGCATCTAGTTGTACAACTAGTTTAGTTTGTTCCTCTTCTGCTACTTCTAGAGGTAAGGGTAAGAGTAAATTAGATGATGCCACATTTACTTTACTTGCACAAATTCAATCAAAAAAACTTAGGACTAATCAACCAAATGAATTACATTGGTATAATCAACAAGATTCTGAAAGTTTTACTTCTACACTTGATATTTTACAATGGTGGAAAGACCATGAACATACTTCTAGTATTCTTAAATATGTGGCTAAAGATCTACTAACTCCTCATGTCTCTACAGTTGTTTCAGAAAGTGCATTTTCTACAAGTGGAAGGGTTCTAACCGATTACAGGAATTGCTTAAAGCCCCAATCGTTGGAGATGCTCGTCTGCACAGAAGACTAGATGAAGGCCGAAGATAGGACTCAAGGAAAAGGGTTCGACACATCTACAAGTGGAAGTAACTCGCCGGAACAAAAACAACAACGACAACAATAGCAACCAACATGAAGAATTGAAGACCAACAATAACAACAACAAATTGAAGACCAACAAATTGAAGAAAATTGTAAATGTATAAAAATTTTAAAAAAAACTTTGTTCTTATAAAAAAGTTGAACAATTGAAGAAAATTGTAATTGTATAGAAGAAAATTGTAATAAATCTTTGTTTCTTATAAAAAAAGATTGAAATTTTGTATAAGTTGAAATCATATGAATAATATACACTTTTTTTTAGCAATTTCACTCTTTGATTATTATATATATATTTTTATTCTTATTGTTATTATTATTATTACATTTTTAAGTTAAAAAAAATGAAAATCAACAGGCCAACCCGCGACTCGACCCGACCCGACCCGGGTTGGACCCGAATAGGTTCGCGGGTTGGCTGGGTCGATATTTTGCTATTTCAACCCGACCCGAATAGATTACCAAGCCGACCCGACCAGAACCCGCTCGAATTCGATTCCAACCTGGGCGGGTCCGACCCGACCCGGCCCGGTCGACCCGATTGCCAACCGTAGTAACAGGCCACTCCAGGGGCCCTGGTACCTCCGTTGCTTTGCCACCCAGTCACAGAAATGGCATTCGCACTAGTCGGCTTGAAACTCTGCACTGGGGGCTGCCCCTTGAAGTTTCTTGATGTTGCGGGTCTCTTGCCAGTACTCCTATTGTTCTTCTTGTTCTGTGCCAATTGATACTGTTCCATATCCGCTTCCGTGGCTGCAGCTTTTCTGACCAGCTTATCAAACTTTCTGATACCGAGGGGTATCATTCGAGACCTCAGACTTGGCCTCAGCCCCTGCTCAAACTTTCTCGCCTTCTTGGCCTCGTCGACCACTAGTGCATACCTCGAGAGTTGAGTGAACTTTGTCGCTCAAGAACTCCATTACCTTTTTCTTTTGCACATCCATCGGGAAGTAGTGGATGCAGAACTCTTCCAAAAAGTTTTCCCAGGTAATAGGCTCATCTCCCAAGGTTCGCTTCATGGACTGACACCAGACCCCGACATCCTTTCCAACTGAATGGTGGCCAGCTTCACCTTACTAGCTGTCGGATCCAATCATCGGCTACATCAGGATCTGCCTTGCCCTCGAAAATGGGTGGTTTCATCCACTTGAATGATTCCACCAATTTAATCACCTCTGGGACGTGCACTGTCTGCCCCGCCCTGGTGTTTTGGTTCACAATTGCAACAAAGGTGTTCAGATTTTGGTACACTCGGGCTAATTCTGTCTCCAGATCAAGGCGGTTGCCTGCACCGCTCGATCCTTCACCATTTCGAGTTCTTCGTCCGACCATTTCTGGGTCATAAAACTTCATTAATCACCAAAAGCAGAAACAACAAACTTTTTCTTCCAACATAATTTATTCATTTCCAAAAATCAACTTTATACATTCAGAAATAAAATTGTCCATACATCCATACATAAAACACCAGAAAACTCCAAAAATAAAGTAGCCTAGATTCTACGTTTCCTCCTGGCTTCTCTGAGCTCTCCCCGTAGTTCATCTATTTCCTTCTGCATCTCCTCGCATCTGTGACGGAATTCCTGCTTTTCCCAACCAGTTTTGTTGTCTAGCTGGGTGAAATACCGAGCATTCCTATGTCGAATCTTCTCCAGTTCTTACACTCGTTGACTCAGAGCTACGATGTTTTGCTTATCTTCCGCATGATGAGCTTCCATGTGGTTTACTCTCCACTTATGGATGATCAATTACTTCTGGAGAGAAGCGATGATGTGGTCCTTCTTGCCTCGAACCGACTCTTCATTTGAGGATTCATCTGGAAATCAGGTGGAGGTGGAGTGATGTCTCGAGATTCAGGCAGTTCTCCCTCTTCCCCTTCTGGGTCTTCTTCTTCTTCTTCGGTTTATTCTTCTTCTTCTTCTTCTTCTTCTGCTTCAGGTTCTTCTTCTTCTTTGAGGTCTTCAAAGAACCATTCTACTTCATCAACTGGGTCTTGGTGATCAGCCATCTTATAAGAAAAGGGAGAAGACATCAGTGTATAGAGCAACACAAATGTAAGTCAATTTACATTTAAATCTATATAAACTGAACACACACTTCTAATGTCAACCCTAATGTGCCGTCCTAGTAATTTCTTACTACTTATTAAAGACAGCACTGATACTAATCTGTAACGCCTCGAATTCCAGCACAGGTAATTCGTAGCAAGTACAGGATCTTTTTACTTCAATTCGTACAAATTTACAATGAATTTTAAAACTTTTTTATTACACAATGTCTGTTATAAAATACACAGCAGAAGTTACAACAAAATATACAAATTTAATCTGGAAGTAATCACCAGTATCAATTCATCTTTATGCCTTTTGCTAATCCAAATCCTGCATTGGAAAATTGTGGGCACGTGAGTTGCATACAACTGACGCAATGCTATGATACAGCGAATCTCTTACTTTAGCAAACACAAACTTGAATGCACAATAAAGTGTAAAAAGGGACTATCCTAAACATGTCAGTATATGATATGAACTTAATGCCTAATTACACTACGATGCACTAATGCATACTTGTTCGGATTCTATGCATCCCATACTGCATAGGTCCGAGGGCAAGCCCTTATCGTACTCCTCATTATAGGGTTTAATCCCTCGCTATGAAATCCTACTACGGGGACTAATGAAAGGTTTACATATCCTATGAGTATCTAGTACCACCCTGATAATTCTTGAGAATCGCTCTCCCACCGCGAGTCGTAACCGCGATTATTCTGGAGGCGAAACCCACACCGCGAGCCATGATCCAATAATTCTTGAGATTCGTTCTCCCACTGCGAAACATAACCCCGATAACTCTGGAGACGAAACCCACACCACGAGTCATTGGGACCTCATCACATAAATACCCCATGAGCGTCGCCTCGATCCCGATAATTTTGAAGAAATATCTCCCACTGTGAGTGATTTTGGACATCATGCCTCACACCCCGATAATTCTGAACATAATCTCCCACCGCGAATCACATAAGGCCCTCATACTCATGTTTACCCATACTTCATCACATCCCCCCTAATGCCTGTCCTTAGGTTTAATTATAATCATCACAACCTAAAGCTAGCTTACCCACTGGACTTAAACCAAAGCACGGTGAATGTTAGCCCACACTGGCAAATTCTCAAAGAGAAAGTTAACCCCACTGGTTACTCCTCAAATTTTCATTACTCACAAATTGACGGCCACTATGATTCTCGCATAGCCTCTAGATTCCAACAACCATCTTACTATAGAGATCACTTAGGTTATATCTAACCTGAACATAACCATTTCATTCATTACTCAACATTCCTTCTTTATCCATTCTCTTTATGTTTATATATTATGAAGTATTTAACTTCCTATCGAAACATTTGATAATAATTTATCAAAATCAAATTCTTGTAGACAATTTCGTGGTTAACCAACCAAACCGTTCACTTTGATAACCTTTTTCATGTTTATCTATACTTCGAGTATATTTCTTTGTACAAAAGTTCTTTAAGATTAAATCACTATTTCTTAATACAAAATCTCTTTAAGATTAATCACTAGAAATTTCTGATTTTAATCTCATACTTATACTTTGATTTTATCATCAACCACGTCGACCATTTATTCAATTCAATTGATTAATATCCACGAAATTTTCCCAAAAGAGTATTCTAAATTTGTATTCTACAACCAACCCTTAAATATTTTAATCATGTACATTTCCCTTTAAATTTGAATTCAAAAAAACTCATCTAATACATTAATATGAATTTGACTTTTAAATTCTCAAAATATATCTTAGATTAGTGTGAAAATATTTTAAAGGGTTCTAATAACATTATAAAATATTTCTAAGAAAATTTCCAAATTTTAAAACTTGAGAAATCATAAAAATACAAATAAAAACCCAAAGGGGGTACATCCGGATTCGAACCCAAGACCAACACCCAACATAGCAGTCGCCCAGACAAGTGAGCCAACTCACAGATTGTGAATCAAACCACTCTGAGTTACTTTTGTATCCCAAGAGCGCCAACTGATATATTCCAAAAAAATCACAAAAATGCAGAGCCTCCCAGTCTTCGAACCCGAGACGAATGAGACCCCCCTAGCGTGGCACTAACCACTAAGCCCAAGCTCTAAACTGATAGTATATGAGTTCAAAATCTTTTAACTCAACTCTCAATTTTCATCTCCTTTTAATTTGTTCATCTATCTTGATTTCTATCTTTTTCCATCATAATTAATACTACTAAATTACATTTCTAAACTTCCAGAAATGCTTTTCCCATTTTATCAATAGTAGCATGAAGTTGTTCACTAATTAAATTAAATAGTCACTTTAGAAATCTTACACTCATATGCTTCAATTTGTAAAAATTGACTACTCTTCATAACAAACTAGCATGAATAAATTTCCTTTTAGCCATTATTCTAGTTTATGAAAAATCTCACCTCTCCATTAACTTATAGTTCACCCCTAATTACACATGAAACTTAACAACTTTTTACACACATACAATTTGTATACATGATTTAACCATAACCTACTACCATACGCCTAACAACATTACAACATGCTCTAAATCAAATTTCAATTTAACAACATAACAATTCAATATTGAAATTTCCAACTAGCATGCAATAATTTCTCATTTTCATCTACTACTAAAACTCTAGATGTTAACACAACATGCATCATAACAAGTTTAGAAATTAAAGAACTCATGCCAACTTTCCATTTCAAACACAATTTATCTAAGCATGCATACTACAAACAATTAGAAAGTAAAAGAAGCACCCACCTCTTTCTTGATGCAAATAGTAAGTAGAACTCCTAGAAAAATGCTCCAAAGCTCCGCCCAAAATTGGCCTTCTCCTCCTCTTAGCAAAAACCGAAACCTTCTCTTGCCTTCTCTTTTAATTTTTGATTTAAGTTTGTGTGTTGTTCATGTTAAAGGAGGAGGCTATTTATAGGAATAATGTGTGGTTGAGATGACTCCCACTACCTAAAATAACTCCCCACTCACTCACAACTCTCCTTACTCTCTCCTCACTCCCATGTGTGGCTGGCCAACTCCTCCCATGTGCACAAGCGCGTGCACGTCCATCCTATGTGCATACTACTTCTCATATAAATTCTATTATTAATTGTTATTAAATTAGATGTAGGTGTATGTTGCACATGACAAGTGGATTAGATTTTAAATATTCATTTAAATGTCGAATTAATCATGGGCCTCAATTTGTAATTAATTTTTGTGGGCTTCAAAATAGATTTAGGCTTATTGGGTTTAATAATAAAAAAAAAATCATACACTTGTGACAAAATGAGAAGAAAAATGTTCATAACTCTTGAAAACTTTAGGAACCAAAGTGTCCAAAATTTAATGCACGTGCAAAAATGTTAAAAATTAATTTTTTTCTAGAATGTTACATATTCTTTGAGACTCGAAAGTTGATAGATGAGGATGGCAGATACACTTGCGTTGAGAGGAGTGAACTTGTCGAAGCGTGGTGCTGGAGGTGGACGACGTTGACTTGCGCTGTCTTTCTGAAACTTCCTGGGTGCTTCCTCGCTTGCATTCTTCTGTTTATTCCCAGATGGTAATCATTGCCTTGAGGATAAAGAGCTTCCTCGACGCTGATATACTTGTTACTCTTTGCTAGGAGTTTAGTGAAATCTTTAGGAGGCTTCTTTGTGAGGGAGACTTTCAGGTCTTTGTGAGAGAGGTTGTGGAAGAATACAGCAGCAGCCACTGACGAATCTTAGGAGGAGATTGACCTAGTTTTGGCTGTGAAGCCGTTGACAAAGTCTTTCAATAGTTCTATGTTCTTCTACTTTAATTCCAATAGGGAGGCACTTGTTTTTTTGCCTTGCGGCTGGTAACAAAGTTCGTTTTGAAGAGCTTCTCAAGCTGGTCGAAGGAGAATATTGATTATGGAGTGAGGCGGGAGTACCATTCCCTTGCTAATCCTTTCAGAGTTATGGGAAACGTTCTTCACATGAGCGCATCCGTGGTATTGTAGACCATCATGAGAGTTTGAAATCTCTCAATATGGTCAGTCGGGTCTGATTTAAAATTGCATGACTCGAATTGAGGAGCTTTGAAATTCTTCGAAATGGGTGCATTAAGGATGGATTTGCTGAAAGGAGGTCGACTGGGGCAGTAAGCCCTGCTGGAGTGGTTTCCCTCATTCTTCATTTGTTCTGGGTGATCATTTACTTCTCGGATGCGGCGAAGGACTTGATCGTCCTTCCACTTAGATCCACTTGAGTGGCAGCTTTTCATCTGTCGAAGGAGTAGAGTGGCGGCTCCATGAGCGTTGACCCTGATCATGAGTACCTCAAATAGCTTGGAGGATGTCATGCTTGAAGTTCTCCAATGTGTCCCTAGTGACTGTGTCCTCTTTCTCTTTGTTTTTCTCAAAATGCTTTCGACTCTCACAAGTTGGGCTTCTTTTTGCAGTGCATCCCCTGTGAGAGGAGGATTATCTTGATCTCGGCATTCGTGGAGAGTTGCTTCTTCGGTTGACTAGACGAATGGAGCAGGAAACCTCGCCCCGTACACACCTGTCGTTCAAACGAATTCTTAGGTTGGTCCCTTGTTGTCTGGCGCTGATGATTTGACAGAGATCTCTTGACCCCCCCGGAGCCTCGTGAGGGCATCAAGTCGCTGGAGGCACCGTGGATTGAGATATGGTTGTGTAGAGGGCAATGTTCATGACAGCTTTGTTGGGAGCCCCTTGGTGCCTCTTCGTTGATAAGAGCTTGACTAGGCTGATGGGGAGGATCCCGTTAGGAATTAGGTTCCCCATGAAGAGCTGGTTGTCGAAGAGAATTGGTGCGATGGCATGAGGCCGCCGCTTAGCCTCTTAGTCTTGGTGGCATGGCGGTAAGTCTGATCTTTGTAGTTTCCTACAAATGATGCCAATCTGTTGCAGATTATTTTGGTGTGGGAGCGAACAGATAGTGAGCTTATATTTGATATGAATCCCTTATCTCCAGCTGATCCTCTCCCTTAAGAGATGAGACTCTCTTGTCTGGGGATAAGAGGTTTGACTTACAGCCCTCATGTGCTGGGTTTCACTTTTAATGGGCTTAAAAGTGGCCAGTGTCTTGTTAAATGAGCCTGAAAAAGGTCCAGACCTGTTAAAGAGGCCTGTTATGATTAATCGGCCTGTAGAAGCTTTAGGATCGGCGCTAGAATCATACGACCTTGATTTGCTATGATTTTTACCATTATCAGAGTTGGTGATGAAGGTACGGTTCACCTTCTTTGTTTTCATGTATAACTCCCTGGTCCGTCTATATGTATTTTCTTATGTAAATTTTTATTTCGGTTATCTACCGTTTTTTTTATTCTCTTAGACTCACTTGCATAGACTAGCATATTCAATTATTTTTTTAATTTGTGTTAAAGCCCATTCTAGTTATTAATTATAGTTATCATCATTTTCAAATAACTAGAGGTTAAACCCAAGCTCAAAGCCCAAACCCTTTAACCCTAATCTCTATTCAAACCCAACCCGAAACCCGAAACCTTATTAATCTACTACCCCTAACTGCACAACTAATCATCCCCCATAATCTCCACTAATCACCACCACTAAATCTTAACTAATCCTGGCCCCACTTCTCCTCTTCTTACTGCCATCAATTAATAACCACTAATCTCTATTAATCCTCCTCGTTATCTCCTCGAAAAGTCCCACACCTCATCTCTTCTTCTTCCACTGTTCAACCCCGACCCCAATCACCATTGCCACCATCAAGATCAACTCCAATACCTTATCTCTCACATCCCTTTCCTGTGAACCACCAAACTCCACCTTCTACAGCCCCTCCATCATACCCGAAACCCTCCTTGTTGCTCCCCTACCCGACAACCCGAGCCCGACCTTGCTGCCAACAAACATCGACAGCCAACACCACCTCCCTACCATCTCCTTCACCTACAACACCTCCAAACAACTCCTCATCTCCTCCGAAACTCCACCTTGCTGCCCCCCATTGCAACCCCAATAGCTGACCTCCTCCTCTTTACTGTCGTTGCCATTGCTTGTTGTTCTTGCTGTGTTGTTTTCGTTTGCTGTCGTTGTTGCTCTCGTCGGTGCTCTCATTACTGCCATTTTCACTGCTGTTGTCATTGCTGTGGTAGCCTTCGTTGCTTCATCTTCTTACCGCCGTACTTTCCCCATTGTAATCGTCGTAACAGACAAGCGTTTCTTGAACTCTTGCAAGTAGTTCTAATTCTCATTGATCTATCATATTATCGACTATTGTTCATAATTTTTCTTGATTAATTCGAATATTGAACCACTTGTTATATCCATGAATAACCGTTCCTATTTGATTTCCTTTGATTTGATATTCATAATAGATTTTCTGCCCTGCCGTTTGTCTTATTTTGTGTAGAGGTTTGGACCCAGTTCCTATAGCCAAAATGAGAGTTTTATAGATGTATCTTCTATCACTCTATGTTTAGAATCCATATCATCATACGGTTTCGCAAACCGACTTATTGGTTGTGAGATATTAACGTTTTGGTACTGTAACATCTGATTATCCAGATTTTCTGTTTAAGATGTATCGTCCCTGTAAACTAGTTGAAATTGCAATCAATTGTTGACAATTCTGACATGATAAAACCCTGAGTACTAATAGACATTATTAGGAATTAGATTCTAAATTTTGGAATATTTATTAATGATTTTATAGTAAAGTTATTAGCATGAGAAGTTGACCTGAACTTTATATATGTAAAGAATTAACCGATCGACTGGCCTTAGAATGTGTCGTGTGAATAGGAGTTGGATTTGGTAGGGGGTCTATTTTCTTGAAACCCTGACAGAATCGTTTTGCTTTCCTGTAGCAGAAGAAAACCATATGTATATTGTTATTCATGCCTAAAGAGTTGTACTAATATTGTGGATCGATAGAATAGTTCCATATCATGCATTTGCACCGATCATTCGAAACCTTTTTGATTATCATCTTGTCTCCATATCATGTACTGCAACAATTCTTGATACTTTTTTTGATTACCGACTTGTTTCTATCGTATCATGGATTGTTAGTTATTGATATTGTTTTAGATGACGGAATTAAGTGCCACATAGAATTAAGTGCCACATAGTAAGAATCGACGGGGACCACCTCTAAAGTCCATGGGGCCACCTCTAAAGACCCTACGGGGGTCTCCTCTAGTGTCCTTGCGGGCCACCTATAGAATCCAATATCCTAAGAAGTGAAATGACTTTCTTGATACCACTGTTCTCACTATTGACCAAATTGCATGTTCATGATTAATCATAGTAAAAGAATAATAAGCTGGGGTAATGATGGGTATGACTTAGTAGTGAACAATATAAGAGAGTGTACTCAGAAAGGAGCCCGTGTTTTCCAAAATAGTGATTTCCTTGTTACATGTTTCCTATTTACATGATTACATGATTTCTGTTTACACATTTACATGTTTCCCATTTACATGACATGATTCTCGTTATTGTTACTGCAAGACCAGAGTACATAATCCTGTAGAATTCACCAATAGAGTCCAAACGTTCACTTGATTGTTATGCACTCGAACCTGTGGTATGAGACATAGGATTGCATGCATTTGATGGGTTAATAAAAGACTGTTAGACCTAAGATTGACACTGAGTATCGATACTTGCATTATTGACCATTGGCTGTTATTTATCGACACTTGCACTATTGATTATCGACTATTGTTTATCGACCATCGAATCATTGATTATCGACTATTGTTCATCGACTATTGCTTATTTATTCATCATCCCCTATAGTCATGGTTGTACTATCATACCGTTGTTACTTGTGTTGTATTGTTTCAAGATATTTACTTATTATTTCTTGTTCTATCCATGTTACATCTTGTTATCCAGTTATTATATTTCTTGCTGCTACTTGCTGTCCATAGCTTCCTCTAACAGCCCTTGCGCCCCCCTCCCCCAAACAAAAAAAAAGAAACCTCTAGATGTTGAGTTCGCAGGTATCGAAGAGGAACTAAACCTTATAGAGGATGAAGTCAGATTTTGCTTGCATTAGTTTATTTGTTTTATGCTTTTCCTCAGTCACTGTTGTTGGTTATTTTGTGGATTACTTAATTCTATCCCCCCCCCCCCCCCCACCACAAAAAAAAAATAAAAAAATAAAAAAAAATAAAAAATAAAACTCTAGATGTTGAGTTCGCATGTATCGAAGAGGAACTAAACCTTATAGAGGATGAAGTCAGATTTTTCTTGCATTAGTTTATTTGTTTTATGCTTTTCCTCAGTCACCATTGTTGGTTATTTTGTGGATTACTTAATTCTGTTCCCTGTTTATGTATCATTCATAAGTTGTACAGTTATAACTCAATAATAAAATCATGATTGCAAACACATATGAAATAAAATAATCACATAAACAGAAAGAAAGAAAAAAAAAACTCTAGATGTTGTGTTCGTAGGTATCGAAGAGGAACTAAACCTTATAGAGGATGAAGTCAGATTTTGCTTGCATTAGTTTATTTGTTTTATGCTTTTCATTAGTCACTATTGTTGATTATTTTGTGGATTACTTAATTCTATTCCCTGTTTATGTGATTATTTTATTTCATATGTGTTTATAATCATGATTTTATTATTGGGTTATAACTGTACAACTTATGAATTATTTATATCATTCGCTGGGCCTTAGTCGCGTGCTACTTTCGTAATTTGGGAAACGAGGCGTGACAGGTTTTTAAAGGTATCAGAGCCAGGTTTGGCTAATATTTTAGCCAGGTTTAACTCAACAACATGCACACCGCATTGATCACATGAACATTTAATGACCATCTTGTAATCTTGGTAGTGACCTTACTTGATTATATCTCAGATTATGCCTCGCGGAGGCTCATCGATTTCTCGACCCAGAGATGAACCATCAGAGAACACTGCCATTCTCTATGCAATGCAGCGAATGATGGAACTTCTGCAAGAACACGATCAACTGATGAGGGCTAGTCTGGAAAGAGCCCAAGATGTTGTCAACCGAGCCGTTGCTGGATCGTAGCAGGCCTACTATCGCCAAGGCCTGGTACAGTGAAGGATTTTATGAAATTGCACCTAGAGAAGTTTGCGGGCACTAAGACACCACTGGAGGCTGAGCAGTGGCTAATAAGGACAGAGCAGCTACTGCAGGTTGCATAAATCCATGCTGTGGACAACGTGGATGTGGTTAGCATCCCGCTCTCGGACATCGCCCACATCTGGTGGAAGGCGGAGATTGAAAGATTGGAGAGGCCTATCACTTGGGACCCCTTCACCGAGAGCTTCCTGACTAAGTTTTTCCCCAGTGTTACTAAGGTGGAGATGGAGCGCCAATTTATCTCTCTAACCCAGGGAAATCAGTCAGTTGACGAGTATGCTGTAGAGTTCACTCGGGTAAGTCATTTTACGTCAGTCATGGTGGTAAATGACAAGGACATGGCCCGAAGATTCTTGATGTGATTGGAAAATGATATTTAGGACAGGCTGGTTGCCCATCAGCATCGCACCTACACTGCTATGCTTGATGTAGCTAGGATTCAGGAGCAGACCAAGAGAAGGAGGAAGGCCGCCCAGCGGGTTGTACAACACCCTACTACCGCACGGCCAACAGGAGGGCCGATACGAGCTTAGACCACTTCACGAGGGCACTACCCTACCCACCTGCTACTAGGGATGGCATCCGGGTCGGGTTGGCCCGCGACCTGCCCAATTCGACCCGACCCGCCTTGGCCCAGTTCAGGTTCGGGTTCGGGTTGGACCCGTTATCCAAACCGGGTCAACCCGGGTCGGAAAAATCTCAATACCAACCCGCTTAACCCGGCCCGTCAAAACGCTCGAACCCAACCCGTGACCCGCGGGTTTGTGGATTCGACCCATTTGATTTTTTTTTTTGATTTTTAAAATATTTTTTTGTGCCAAATATATGTACATATATATGTATACATATATTGAAAAATATATGTATATATAGGTATATATGCATATAGATATACTCTAAAATTTATCAAAAATTTAGAAAAATGAGTGTGGACATCAAAATTAATTGATTACAACCCACTACTCAATTAGACAACCCCCATTCTAGCTATTTATAGCCAACTCCACATCCTTACATCTCTCATCTCACCAATGTGGGACTAAAAATTTTCAAAGTTTAAAATCCAAATATATTTAGTCTCACATTGGTGAGATGAGAGAAGTGAGAAGATAGAGTTGGCTATAAATAGCTAGGGTGGGGTGGGCTAATTGTGTAGTGGGCTATAAATATCTAGTGAGCAATTAATTTTGTTATTCACACCCATTTAATATAAAATATACAAATTTTTATTTTTTGAATTTAAAAAAAAAAGATTAAAAAAAATTTAAATAGCCGGGCCAACCCGTGACCCGACCCGACCCGACCCGGGTTGGACCCAAATGGGTTCACGGGTTGGGCGGGTCAACATTTTGCAAAACCAACCCGGCCCGTCCTGGTTAACATTCGGACCTGACCCAAACGTGCCTTACTCGAGTTCCAACCCGGACGGGTTCGACCCGACCCGGCCCGGTCGACCCGTTTGCCAACCCTACCTGCTACCCCAAGGAAGGACCCAATGTGTGATTACCGCCTCAAAGTTGGTCACCTACGGATGGACTGTAGGTTTGCCAACCATTTGTGCTTCGCGTGAGGAGCAAGTGATCAAGCGCTTTGGGATTGCCAGAAGAAGAGGTTCGGTCCACCATCTGGAGGATCAGCTCAGCAAGGAGCACTAGCTTGTGGTGAAGGTAGGCCAACTCTCCCACCACTGAAGCAAGTTTATGATCAGGGGAGAATAGCTCCTAGGGGAGGCCAGAGTAGAGGTCATGGTCAGGCTTACAACCTGACTGCAAAGGAGGCAGAGACTGCCGAAGGCATAATTGCAGGTATTTTGCAATATATTTGTATCCAATTTTTGTGTTGCTTTTTCCTTCTTGCATCGTTTATTTACTTTTCATACATTGCATTCATCCTTATTCATTGATTCATTATTTGTCATCGTTCTAGATCACTACCTTTCTAGCCATGCTCTCTCCTATTCCGGTGCTACCACCACCTCGTTTCTCTCCCTCTAACCTCCTGCTTTGTTATCTCATGGGTTTTACACTTGCTTTGTCCCACGTTCCACCTGAATAAATTTCGAGGACGAAATTTTTTTGTAAGATGGGTAGGATTGTAGCTCCATGATCCTTCTATACATATTTTCTTACGTATATTTTTATTTATACCATATTTCTTTTATTCCCTTGGACTCACTTGCATACACTAAGATATTAAATTATTTGGTAATTAGTGTTAAAGCGCATTCTAATTATTAATTATAGTTATAATCATTTTCAAATAAAAAGAGATTAAACCCAAGCCCAAAGCTTAAAGCCCAAAGCCCAAAGCCCAAAGCCCAAAGCCCAAAGCCCAAATCCTTTAACCCTAATCTCTATTCAAACCCAACCTTATTAATCTGAAACCCTATTAATCTACTCCGCTTAACTGCACAGCTAATCATTGCCCATAATCTCCACTAATCACCCCCACTTAATCTGAATTTTTTCCCAAAATGACCCTTTTTGCAAAAGTATTGCCACAAACGACCTGTTTTTTTTTTATTTCCACAAACGCCCTACTCGCTTTTTGAAAAAGCGAGTGTGGCACAAACCCTCGCGCTTTTTCAAAAAGCGAGTCTTAGGTTTCAGAAAATTGAAAACCTAAGACTCGCTTTTCGAAAAAGCGGGATGGTTTATACCACACTCGCTTTTTCCAAAAGCGAGTCTTGGGCTTCTTTGCCCAGCAACACTCGCTTTTTGAAAAAGCGGGGGTAATTATACCACACTCGCTTTTTCAAAAAGCGAGTGTCGTTTGGGACTTAAACCCCCCGCCCCCAAAACAGATCTCACTTCTTCTCTTTTCCCCAAGACTCGCTTTCGAAACCCTAACCCAATCCTCGTATTCTTCGATTTCTGGCCTATTTCATCAAATTAGTCGTCGATTAGCTCCTAAAATCTTCGCTTTCTCATCCCAATCTAGTTGCCCACGTTGTGTTTGAGTTTTCTTTTCGAATTTTTGGGTGATTGCGGTGGATTGAAGAACAAGGGGTGGAGCTCGGTGACGCTCGCGATTTGGTGGTGGTTCTTTTTTGTTTGTGGTGATTGCGGTGGTTCAATTCTTGCGTGAAGATTGAGGTATATTTCTAGAACTCAATATTTTCTAATGTTGTATATATATTGTGTGTAATATGTGGTGGTGTGTGTAGAATTTGTGAACGATTTGCTGAATATATAACTGTATATCTCTGATTTGAACGATTTGTTTGTAATGTGTGTAGAATTTGGGATTTGTGAGTAAAAGTATAATTGTGCATATGTGAGTTGTATTTGTGCATATGTGCATATGTGAGTAAAAGTGCAATTGTGCATATGTGATTTTGTAAAAATATAATTTGGGATTTGAACGATTCTAGAACTCAATTTTTGATTTTACTTAAATCAAGAATTGTAGATTTGTGCATATGTGAGTTGTATTTGTGATTTGTATTTGTGAGTTGTGAGTTTGGGATTTGTGATCAGGAGAAATTTACTGCAATTCTAAGTATATAGTTGGGATTTGTAATCAGGAGAAATTTGCTGCAATTCTAAGTATATATTTACTGCAATTCACAGACCAACTATTTGAATTTAGGATATGTGAGTTGTATTTGTGAGTTGTAGATTTTGTGAGTAAAATTAGGATAATATCTCCACCTATAGATTTTGTGAGTTGTAGATTTTGTAGATTAGTAATATCTCCACCTATAATTTGTGACTTTTTGTGAGTTGTATTTGCATTTCAATTCTCTTTTGCTTCCGTGATTATTTAAATTGCTAAAATAATTTTGGTATTGTTAATAATGATTGCTCGTTCATCATTGTAGGATACTCTTTTTTTTTGAAAAAATACCACGGAATAAGGGACGTGTGGAGGCTGGCACTAGTAGTAGAGCCAATCGTGGCGATGGACCACGTACATCTTTTGGCCCACCTCCACGCAGTGGACGTGGTGGTGGTCGTCGTGGTGGCAACGAACGAAGTAATGTAAGTTTTTTTTTTTTGCATTCGATTTGTTTCATTGTCATATAATTGATTGATATATTTATTTGCTGATGTAAATGCTGTTTTGCAGGTCCCAAGTAACCAAAATGTGGCTGGTACTTCGTCGCCTGCCCCTTCTTCATCTACGGTTCCCCTTGTTGGTCCAGGTTCATCTGAGAAAGCGAGTCTTGGAGCTGTATCATTTTTAGCTAGCAGATCCAAGACTCGCTTTCTGAGAAAGCGAGTCTTTGGCTTGTTGAAAAACAACTCCAGGTGTAAGACTCGCTTTCTGAGAAAGCGGGATAGTTTGTATAAGACTCGGTTTCTGAGAAAGCGAGTCTTACCTATGTTAGTGAAATTTATTTTTTAGCTAACAATACTCATAACGCAACAAACACATAAGGACATCAAAAACAAAAAAAACGAAATTTCCAAAATAAAGGACCAAATGCCCGGTCTGCAGGACTTGAAACCTTCAATTGAAGGACCAAATGCCCAGAATACACCCTTGAATGTTTCCTCGCCAGGACCAGACTCATACTTATCCCAGTGAACAACGATTCCTGTATTTGCAGCTTGAATTGCTGTGAGTAGAGCAGGCAACTTTGTGTATGCTTCTTCGAAGGTACCATACAACCTCTCGATCGCTTTTTGTTTTGCTCGCCAAGCTTTCTTATAGGAAATCTGATAATTATATTGTATTTTAACAATCTCAATAATTGACCTCGGCGATAAAGCGGT
Source organism: Hemerocallis citrina (assembly GCA_017893485.1). Lineage (NCBI taxonomy): Eukaryota > Viridiplantae > Streptophyta > Magnoliopsida > Asparagales > Asphodelaceae > Hemerocallis > Hemerocallis citrina. The sequence continues at coordinate 15,525,959 of CM030360.1, forward strand.
ATCTTTTTTCACCACATCAACAATCAGATTACAAACAATATTGTAATCAATTTTAAGGTGATCTTGATTCAGCGTTGGATTCGTAGAAGTGTGTGGCCCAACTATCTTCTTCACCACAAAATTCGTCCCGCCTTTTGGAACCATTGCTCGTAATCTCCAAGGGCAACCACCATCACTTACTCCGGGGGGCCCTTGCACGATCTCCTCAATGGTACGTTTTCTAGGTGCCATTTTGCATTTAACAGTGTACAGTGACGGTGTAGATTTCAAAGTTACGAATTCACGATGTTTTTTGATAGAATACAACTTCACTGCCTGTTGAATCGACTGCTTACTTATAAACTCCTGTCCAACGTACAATTCGTACATTGGACGAACCAGACGACTCTTGTGGAACTAGGTGTACTCTAGCACCTTCAGCCATCTCCTCAGTAACATGCCCGTCAACATTGCCGTAGCTATAAGTACCTCTGGCTTCATTAGAACTGTTGTTCGTGGAATTTACATTTGCACCACTGTCAACATCTTCATCATCGTCTACGTCGTCAGTGTCACCACTATCAACATCTTCATCGTCTGTTTCTTCATCTTCTTCATCATCTTCTAATAAGCTGTTGTTACAGACTGCATTTTGCAAGAGTTCAAACATGCTGTTATTTGGAACAGAGTCAGGAACCGGGCTAGGTTGGCGTGGCAGCTCAACATTTACAGAATCCGGAATTGTTGTATTTGTGAAGGTGTTCTCTTGTGAGGATACCGGATTTGGTTGTGAAGATTGATCGGGGTTAGGCCTCGACTGCTGTGTAGGTACTACCCGTATGAAGCTTGCACTGGGGATATCATGTGGCTGAGCATTCACAACTCGGATTTGCTGAATATATAACTCTACTACAGACCAAGCACAATTGGGATCAAATGTCCTAGCAATCAATGACTTCAGCGCATTATCAGTAAGTACGGGCACTGTCATAAAATACTGACCATCTCCTCTTCCTGCTGCGTATCGAGCTAAAATTTTCAAATTCCATTCATTCCTATCCCAATTAGTAACTTCATAGATTTTCTCAACTAATTCTTCAAATGTGATGGTACGGGGTACCCAAACTATTTCCGGATCCAAATGACTATAACAACAACCAATCTTTGGATCACGAATTATTTCACCACCAAAATATAACCAAATAGGAATCTCCAAATCCATACCTACGTTAATTTATACCAATAATCGAGTTATTATCTACCCATAAAGAAAACCTATTTAAATTAACAAAATAATGGGGGAATAAACATCATACCTTCACAATAAAGTTGCTTTCCTTTTGAAGTATACCCAAATTCCAACAAATTAAACCTCTAACGGAAGATGGGTTTAAGTTGTCCAAAATAATTTTGTGGGTAATTCAACAAATTACGAGGGTATTTTGACGAATTTGAGATGAGAGATGGGTTAGGGTTTCGCGAGCGAAGAGGAAGAGAAAGAATAGAGAAAGAAGTGAGATCTGTTTTGGGGGCGGGGGGTTTAAGTCCCAAACGACACTCGCTTTTTGAAAAAGCGAGTGTGGTATAATTACCCCCGCTTTTTCAAAAAGCGAGTGTTGCTGGGCAAAGAAGCCCAAGACTCGCTTTTGGAAAAAGTGAGTGTGGTATAAACCATCCCGCTTTTTCGAAAAGCGAGTCTTAGGTTTTCAATTTTCTGAAACCTAAGACTCGCTTTTTGAAAAAGCGCGAGGGTTTGTGCCACACTCGCTTTTTCAAAAAGCGAGTAGGGCGTTTGTGGAAATAAGAAAAAAACAGGTCGTTTGTGGCAATACTTTTGCAAAAAGGGTCATTTTGGGAAAAAATTCACTAAATCTCAACTAATCCCAGTCCCACTTCCCCTTCTTCTTATTGCCATCAATTAATAACCACTAATCTTCTATTAATCCTTCTCATTATCTCCTCTAAAAATCCCATACCTCATCTCTTCTTCTTCCACTGTTCAATCCCGAGCCCCATCACCATTGCCACCATCAAGATCAACTCCACTACATTCTCTCTCCAGTTCCTCTCCTGTGCACCACCGAACTCCACCTTCTACAACCCCTCCATCATACCCGACCACCCTCCTTGCTGCTCCCCTACCAGACAACCAGAGCCCGACCATGCTGCTAAAAAACCCTGACAGCCAACACCACCTCTCTACCATATCCTTCACCTGCACCACCTCCAAACAACCCCTCATCTTCTCCAAACTCCATACTGCTGCACCCCATTGCAACCCCGACAACTGACTTCCTCTGCCTTATTGTCGTCAACATTACTTGCTGTTCTTGCTGTGTTGTTGTCGTTCGCTGTCGTTGTTGCTCTCATTGCTGCCGTTTTCACTGCTGTTGTCACTGCTATGGTAGACTTCATCGCTTCGTCTTCTTCCCATCGTACTTTTCCCGTTGTAATCATCATAAGAGATAAGCGTTTCTTGAACTCTAGCAAGTAGTTCTAATTCTCATAGATCTATCATTTTATCATCCCTTGTTCATAATCTTTCTTGATTAATTCGAATATTGAACCACTTGTTATATCCATGAATAATCGTTCATATTTGATTTCCTTCGATTTGATATCCATAATAGATTTTCTACAATGCCGTCTGTCTGACATTTTGCTGCGATTTAGACCCATTCCTATAGCCAAATGAGAGTTTTATAGATTTATATTGTATCCCTCTGAGTTTATAATCCATACCATCTTACTGTTTTGCAAACCGACTTATTGGTTGTGAGATATTAAAGTTTTAGTGTTGTAACGTCTGATTTTCCAAATTTTTTGTTTAAGATGTATCATCCCTGTAAACTAGTTAAAATTGCAATCTATTGTTGTAATTATGACATTATAACATCCTGAGTACTAATAGACATTGTAAATTTTGGAAGATTTATTAATGGTTTTACACTATAGTTATTAGCACGAAAAGTTGACCCTATATTGTTGCCTGAATATTATATATGTAAAGATTGACCGATAGACATAACTACTGACCTTAGAATGTTTCGTGTGAATAGGAGTTGCATTCAGCAGAGAGTCTACTTTCTAAAACCCTTGACATGATTGATTTTGCTGTTATGTAGCAGCGGGAAAGTGGTTTCTAGTGCCGTCATGTATTGCTGTCTAGAATTGTATTTTGTGTTCTCGAACTATATGTATATTGTTATTCATGCCTAAAGTATTGTACTAATATAGTGGATCGATATAACAGTTTCATATCATGAATTTGCACCGATCGTTCTAAACATTCTTGACTACCGTCTTATCTCCATATCATGTACTGCAACAATTCTTGATACGTGTCCTGATTATCGTCTTGTATCTATTGTATCATGCATCGTTATTATTATAGTCATTAATATTGTTTTGGATGACGGAACTAAATACCACATAGAGCTAGTGCCACGTAGAATTAAGTGTCATATGAAGCTAAATGCCGCGTAGAATTAAGTGCACGTAGTAAGAATCGACGAAAGCCACCTCTAGAGTATGTGGGGGCCACCTCTAGAATTCAATATCCTAAGAAGTGAAATGACTGTATTGATACCACCATTCCCACTAATTACCCAGACTACATGTTCATGATTAATAATAGTAAAAGATTAACAATGCAGGGTAATAAAGGGTATGACTTAGTAGTGAACAATATAGGAGAGTGTACTCAGAAGGGGTCCATGTTTCCCACAATAGTGATTTCCTGTTTACATGTTTTCCATATACACGATTACATGATTTCCGTTTACATGTTTCCAGTTACATGATATGATTTCTGGTACTGTCATTGCAAGACCCGAGTACATAATTCTGTAGAATTCACCACTTGAGTTCAAACATTCACTTGATTGTTATCCACCCGAACTTGTGGTATGATACACATGATTGCATGCATTAGATAAGTTAATAAAAGACTGATAGACCTAAGATTGACACTGAACATCGACACTTGCATTATTGACTATCGACTGTTGTTTATCGACACTTGCATTATTGATTATCGCCTATTGTTTATCGACCATCAAATTATTGATTATTGACTATTGTTCATTGACTCACTGCATTTCTATTCATCATCCCCTATACTCATGGTTTTACTATCTTACCGACGTTACTTGTGTTGTATCATTTCCAGATATTTACTTGTTATTTCTTGTCATGTCCATGTTACATCTTGTTATCAGGTTATTATATTTCTTGCCACTACTTGCCATCCGGAGCTTTCTCTAACAGACCCCCCCTCCCCAACTGTAGATGATGTTGATTTCGTAGGTACGGAAGAGGAACCAGTAGAAGAACTTGGCGATCAAACCTTCTACAGGATGGAGTCAGATTTGGCATGCATTAGTTTATTTGTTTTATGCTTTTCTTCTGTCGAGTTGTTGTTATTTCATACATTGTATATCCGAACATCTTGACCAGAAGTTTATATTTTCAGATGTTGGTTATTTTGTGGATTAATTAATTCTATTCCCTGTTTTTGGATCATGATTTTATTGTTGAATTATAACTGCACAGCTTATAAATAATGTATATTATTCGTTGGACCTTAGTTGCGTTCCCTTACTTTTGTATTTTGGGAAGCGAGGCGTGACACCATGATTGAAAAAATTGTTCCTCTCTGTCTTAATTCTTGAGGTGGTGTTGGCGTATATAGAAAGAGGTGGGTGGAAGGAACTTTTCCCCCAGCTAATCTATTTTTTAAAAATAATTACCAAAATAACCTACTTCCTAAACTATTTACCTATATAATCTAGTTTTGGATTTTTCTAAATGAAATTTCTATAATATACTTCATATAATTTTTTTTATAGGATATGAAATCTTATCTGATATAAATTAATTTTTGAAATATGTGCAGATTATTTTGTAAAAACCTTGTGAGAGTTCCTTGCCTCTATTACTGACTCTAATACATACTGGAAGGATCGATTTTACTCTGATTAAATAATTTTAATCAATTTTAATCTAGTTAGAAAATAAACGAGTGTGTGCATGCAAAGGTAGGAAGGGTTTTCCACAGATGTCTAATCAATGAAGAAAAAGGTTCCAACATGCTTTCGACCTAGCGAGCCTCTTTGAGCTGTTCTGTACCGATTACCGGTGGATAAAATACCAATGGTATGCACCCCGATTTATGTGCTTATTTTACGTTTCTCCCATATCAGGATTAGTATGTTCTTCAAGATAACTTTACCCAAGCTCTCTCTCTTTCTCTTTACAATCTTATATATAATTTTTCTCCAAGATAGTCTTCTGAGATTGATTCCCCGTTACAATAGATTTGCCTTACATAGAATAGAGGAGGTTGTATTATTTAAGTTTTAAATTCTCACTACTTACATCAATTTTCAACAATTGGTGCTATTATATCATATCTTACATCATTCTATATTACTCTAGAAAAGGATATTCTTTCTACCTGACATCTTCACATGCTCCGCAATTGTATTGGTGTTCTGTCTTCATCAAACTGCAGTAGTGGCCAACTGTTTCTTCCGTCATAGTCATTGCTCCTTTAGTTAGTATCTGATACCAGCTGTGAAATAGTTCATTCTTATCTTGTGGTTGCTTTATTTTTTTTGGCTACACTTTATTATTTTTTTCATATCTGGGCTGTCATAGATCCATTTATTGCTATCTCAGAGTTAGATGTCTTTTAATTTACAATACATGTTTCTGAATTGCATTGCTCTTATTTCTGTGATTAATTTATTAGATCATTTGACTTTGTATGGCACAATATTAGATGCTCCATATATTACTTATGTAGTCATCCCTATCTTAATTACATGTTCTGCTGGAAGTTCTTCATTATCATCAAGATATTATGGGATTGCTGAATACATTCTAATATATATTATTGAAGCCTTCGTGAGACCAAAATAATTTTTTGGTTTTATATCTCCCTTTGTAATTTCACACGCTCTGAAGGGATAAATACAAATCCTCGTTCAAATAAAGCTCGTGTTGTTCTGGGATTTGCTCATTGTAAAATGATAGCCTTGTTCATGTGTTGCTTTAATATGGTCTTGATGAACATGTTCACTTGAGTTACTTGACATAATTTCTCAATATATTGTAAAAATAAACTCTTCTTTGAATATTTTGGAGTCTTAGTAAGTAAAATTTTTTGTAGGTAGTCGTTTGATTATGGATTCACATTCTGGTGTGGCTATTTTGGTGGAATCACTCTTATTTTGTGGAGTTGTGGGTTCACTCCCTTCACTCATTTTCTCAATAGTATGATCTGAATTTATGTGGTGGTAAAGTAGACTCTGAATCCCGCATATCTGCAATTGTAGTTAATTAAATGCTGCTTTTATTTTATCCACATTTTTCTTGAGGAAAACTATATCATTTTCTATTTGTTGGGTTATATTTTCCATCCTGCAAAAAATAAAACTGTTAGTTTCTTGAGAAAAAATCTGCTAAAATATTATCTTTTCCTTATATATTTTCTATTGTAAAATCATAATGCGCTAGTTCTCTTATTAATCTTTTATTGGCTATAGTTGGATTCATTATTTTGTTAAAGTTTTTGCTTGGGTATTATTTTTTCTTACTAGAATTTTGTATGTATTATGAATAGCTCAAACTTTTTTATTGCTTTTGAGATTGGTAATAATTCTTGTTCATTTATGTGATAATTCTATTGTGTTTGTGTGAATGATCCACTAGTGTATCTGGATAGTCTTTCTTCTTTTTCATCTTTCTCTATAAATTTTAATATTGCTCCCCAATTATTTTCATTTATATGTTTCTATTATTCATGTACATTCTTTAACATGTAATCTTAATTTATTGTTATGAAGTTTGTTGTTTCTGTATTTTTAGTTTTTCTTCATCCTCTGTAGTCTAATTTCATTTCTCGAACTTTTTCAGTTTTTGTTGTAGCCAACTTACTTTTTCTGACAAGTTTGGTATATATATTTTTGTTTGTTTCAATAGTCCAATTATGTCTTGTACATCACTTTTTTTCTTTTAAAATATTTGGAAATATTTTTATATTTTCTATGATATGTAGCTGTAGTTCTATTCCTAAATGTGATAATTTTGTTCCTAAGAATTCTATCTATATTTCAATAGCACCATTTTCTTTTTTGATATTATGATTCCTGCACTTTTTACTATTTCTATGAATTTCACTAAATGTTTTTTTATGTTGTTCTACATTTTTAGATCCAATTAGTATATCATCTACATATACTACTATAAAATTATTGTATTTTTCAAATATCTTTTCCATATATTATTGAAACACTCATTGACTATTTTTATATCCGAAAGATAGTACGTTCCATTCATAAAAATTTTGTGGTGTACTGAATGTTGTTAATTGTTTTGATTTCTAGGTTAGTTTTATGTGGTAAAATCCTGATTTACAATAAAATTTTGAATATATTTTTCTTGTTCATACTGTGTTTAGTAGTATCTATATATCGGGTAATGGATATTCAAATCTTTTAGTATTTTTATTTAATTCCTTATAATTTACTATCATTCTAGATTTATCTCTTTTTTCTTCTGAGTGTTTTCTTACTATGAATGAATGCTGGTGATGAATGTTGACAATTTGATTTTCTTATGTAATTATTTTCCATTAGTTATTTTATATGTATTTTGAATTCTTCTAAATATGTTGGCGTGTGTCTTATAGGTTTAACTTTTATTATCTTATTCTTATCTATTAGCTCTATATGAGCCGTGGGTTTACTTAAATGCCATTTTGCTTAAGGGTATTCTCCACAAAAGTCTTCTAATTATTTTTGAAAAGTTTCTTGTGTAATTGATTATTAGACTTGTTGTATTCTAGTTTTATTTGGCAAATACTGATATTTCCCATGCTAGGCTGAAAAAACTCTGATGTGTGGTAGGTCTATTCTAGTATAAGGTTGTGTTATTCAAATTGTTATTGCTTGATGTTTACAAGGTGTTGTTAATATACAGTTTGTGTGATAAAGTTATAGGATACTATTGTTGTTAAAAGTCGTTTCCTAATAATACATCATTATTCATATCATCAAATTGATATATTGTTGGTATTTTTAGGATGGAATTTTCTACTTGTATGGTAATATATTGTTGATATTGATCAATTATTATATTTTTTCCTGTCAATCCAGTTAATGATTTTATATTATTTCCATCTTGTTTTCATTTTGGTAGTATATTTGCACGACATAAGCTTGTTCCTGCTCCAGTGTCTATCAAACTGTGATAGTTTCTTGATTTGTATCCTTCATATACAAATCCTGTTATATATAATGTATTTTTTGTTTCTCTTAATGGATTCATTTGAGGAGTATTCTACTTATTACTATACTTTCATTATTTACTGTTATTATTATATTTTTTCTTGTATTGAGTATGGTTGTACTCTTGTAAGGAAGTTAATTCTAATAACATTTCTTTAACATTGTGTTATGAGGCTACGTGTAAGTATAACAAAATTTCATTTCTTATTGTTAATACTATTTTATGTATAATTGAGTGTTTATTATTATAGTAGTATAAATAGTAATATGGTTTTTGTAATAATGTAAATTTTGTTGTTTTTATATTTGTTCGGTTAATTTGTGAATTAGTAGATCCTGTAACCATAAGGGCTATTTGTTTGTTCCATTTACCATTGTCATAATATTCTATTTCTACCTTAAATTGATCATTAGTTTGATTATCTAATGTATTTATTATTGGTATTAGTTCCAACATCTACTGTTTGTTTCTTATTGATAATGATCTTTGTCCAAACATTATTTGTAGTTTTTTTTTCTTTTGTAATCTGTTTTGTTTTGTTGAAGTCAAATTCTATATAATTTGGTATAGTGTAACCCCTGTTTTCACTAATACGTATTTTAAAGTATTTTTCGTATTTAAATAATCAGTATCTTATGACTATTTTTCTCCAATTGATTTTTATTATTTAAACTATTATTCTGAAACCCAATAGTTTGACTATTTATTAAAACCCAAGTTTGTATTTTGATTTTATTAATTATTAATCTGAGCCACTGAGTAGCCCATATCTTGTTAGATTTCAGCCCAAACCCAATCTTACATTCTATTGGATTCTAACTCTAAACCCAAACCCACAAACTCATACACTATACATACCCGTATACAATTTTCACCACAATCCCCCACTCTGCTCAATCCCCGTAACCACACCCCCCACAAACTCTAACTAACCCCTGATTATCTATTAATCACTAACTAAACCCCTACCCTCTCTCCCCGTTAATCTCTCTCCCTCTCTGTTTCCTTTACACAAACAGAGACAGAACAAAACAAACCCAATCTAACCCAACTCTCCTCCTCCCTTCATCTCCTCCGCGCTCGACTCCACAGCGCCGCCGCCCTTCGGCTGCCTCCATCGAAGACGCCATTGCCGTCGAACTTCACAACCACCATGCTCGTCGAAGCACCACAGTCGAACTCCGTCGAAGTCCTCGCCGCTCCAACCGCAGTCATCGTTCTCCATCTCCGTCACGCTCGCCCTGAACCCACCACCACTCATCACCGCTGCTTCCTCGTCGCAACTCCACCATGGCTGCCCCCATCGAAGAGCCACCATCACCGAAGTTCAACATCGCCATTGCGAAGCTCTGATGCTCCACTGCCTCCGTTTCCCACCTCAGCGCCGTCCAAGCCATCGACGACTCCTCTGTTTTCGTCGAGAACAGAGTCGTTCGCCATCAACCGCCGACTCATCCCCTGTTCGTTGAACCCAACCGCAAAGTCGTCGCCGCGCCGTCGCTTCTCGACGTCGCACCAGTGCCGCCGCCGTCGTCGCCCTCCAGTCGACCCCGCAGCAGCCCCGCTATTGAAGCCCCGCACTTCTTCGCCTCGCCAGTCGAACCCCGCAGCACTCGACGACCGTCGCCGCCAGCACGGCGACCTCCAGTCGCGCCCCCATCGCCGCTGAGTCCCCCGCTCGAGCCTCCTGCTTGACCATTGCCATCCACTCCGCCATTGATTCCGAGCTCCATCCTCAAACGCTCACGCCTCCTCGCCGACGCCGCACGAACCTCGCAACACCACTATGCTCTTCCGCTCGCCTGCCATTGCCGCCAGTACCCACCGCCATCGCTCGCCGTTCGCCTCCCGTCGCTGCTTCGCACCGCCGCCCGTCGAAGACCCCGAAGCTTCGCCATTCGCGTCCTCCCCTGTTTCGAGCGCGAAACAGAGCCCTCTCATCTGAGCTCCGCCGCTGTCGTCGCCTCCCCGCCACCGTGCCGCCGTCGTGAGTGTCTTCGCCGTTCCCTTCCGCACCCTGTCTCTCTCACTCCGTGTCGAAGCAGACGAAGAAGAAGAACGAAGAAGAAGAAGACAGCTGTTTGGGCGGGATTGAATCTGGCCCTTTCGATCGCTTCAAGATCCGCGCGCCTTGATCCGTGTTCCGTGTTCCGCCGCAGCCGATCCGTCTTCACTGTTCCGTGTTCTGGATCCGATCCCGTGTGAAGAAAGGTACTGATTGGATACTCTCGCTGTTCTGTGTTCTACCCGCGCCAGATCGAGCCGCTGTTTTGCTGTTTTGGGCTGATCTTTGTGGGGAAATCAGCTCTTTGTTGCTTGCTTTTGGAGTTCTTCGTACGTACTTTACACGTACCTTTTGGGATTGTTTCCCGGGATACTGATCCCGTTATTCTTAAATTATTCGGATCAACTACTACAAAAAGGCAAGTCCACTTGAACTCTCTTATTTATTCTAGTTCAAGCTTATTGATCTCCTGCAAGTAGTTCCATTTTTAATCATCTTAAATTGCCTTGTGTCCCGTCTCGTTAGGAGTATTGAGGGTTTACACGAGCTAACCCGACATACTCTTAACCTCCTAAAATTGTCCATTGACTCAAACCTAAGCCGTATAGATATAATCGAAATGAATAAAATGAATAGAATTGTGTACAAAGGAAAATGAATGGTAATTGTATACATTGATTGAATGAGACAATCGTGATTGGATTAATGACTTCATAAAGTGGATTGTACACAGAAAATGACATTCTAATCGTTATACAACATTGTAATGTGTCCCATAATTTATAGTAGCACATTAATTGCCACTTTAATGAACATATATGTGATGACATTTTGTAATTCCTGCTGCCTTGCCTGTCTTGTACTGAGGTTTCGACCCAGTTATAATTGGGATCGGTTTAAACAATAAAAAGAGAATTGTTGTTTTAAATTTACTACTTCATGTTTATTATTTAGCAATGCATCATGTTGCTGCATTCATATCATTCCCTTGACATCCTTATATACACTTGCATGAGCATGAATGATTTAACAGTAAAATACTAAACAAGCCGGGGTTTATAAGGGTTGACCTAGTAGTGGGAAATCTCAGAAAATGTACTCGAGGGCCTATATTGAAATGGTATTGAAATGGAAGGAGAAGTAATGAATGTGAATGAATGAATGAAAATGGTAAATGATTGTTATTGAAACCGAGTACACGCTCTGTAGACCCCACCACTATGTCTCAAACGTACACTGTTTTGCGTGCACCGAACCTGTGGTACGGCACACATGGGACACAGAAGTACGTGCACTAGATAGGAGAAATGACACTCTAATGAACATAAATTGACATATATGTATATTTTATTAAGACCATTGTTATTACTGCCATTATTGTCATCGTATATTTGATCTTGATTCATATTCCTTCAAGTAACCTGTTCCTTTACTCTCTGCTTTCACTACTTGCTGTCCGTACTTGCTCTAAGGACAATTTATTATTCTTTTTAGATAATCAAGCACAGGTGCATAAAGAGAATTTCTAGGAGACATTGATAAGCAGATCTTCTACAATTGGAGCAGAAGTCTATCGAGTTATTTGGTAAGTCTTTATTTTCCAGAATTGGTTATTGAATTTCATTCTCGTTTATGTGATTATTATGTTTTCTGCGTGGTTGTGATTCATTTTTCTTGTATTGTTGAGCTAAGACTGGTACAGCTTATGGATGATATGAGTTGGCATGCTTATATCATTCGCTGGGCCTCAGTTACGGGCTCGTATTCCCGTATTCCGGGAAGCGGGACGTGACAGGTTTTTAGTGGTATCAGAGCCCAGGTTAGGCTCTAACTATGTTGGAGTTTAGCTGGTTTGGCTAACGTGTTAGTCATATTTGACTAATATGTCAGTCAAGTTTGGTTCTAGCCAGTCTAACTCAATAATATGTACACCACGCTAATCACATGAACATGAATAACCAACATATATCTGGATACCCTTCTCATTTGGATTCCTCTTTGATCTCTTCTTATTCAAGTCTTTAAATCCTTGGTTCTTTCCGCCCCTTGCAGTCCTCACTTTCATTGATTCTTCATTGGGTATAGATTTTATTCTTTTGTGCTCATATTCATTTGATTCTGAAGTTGTCCATTCTTTTCTTCCCGCTTGGTTCGTCAGTCGGCATCGGAGGATCTTCAAGGACATGTTAGAGGCTCGTTTAATTCCAATATTAGTATATATTTTTATGATATATTTAATGTATAAACTTGCTACACTATATATTTATTTTCTCATTCACCTCTGCATTGTGTTTATGTATTTTATTCCGTTTTCTCCCTACTTTTATAAATCATTTTAACTGCTACTATTTTGTACTATTGTGTTTGGTATTTATAATTTATACATTTATTTTGATATCCTATTGTATGGCTTTCAACTTTATTTCTTACTATTCTACTATTTTTATGTCACGAATTTCGAAACATAACCTCATACTTAAATTTAATGTCCCATATCCCTGTGTATATGAGAGGTTACATTTTCCATTTCATCATTTCGGTGCAACCTAATATCGAGATGGCAAATATGCAACTCGATGTCAATGGAGGCAAATTGCAACTGGATATCGGCGAGGCAAAATGTGCAGCCGAATATCCGGACGGCAACTTGAAGCCTGATGTCGTGAAGGCAAACATGCAACTTGATGTTAAGGATGCAAGATTTTCTAAGTATTTGCTAATTTGTATTTCAAGACAATTTTTACTCATATAATGAAGCTATTGGTAAATAAATATTTTCCTTATGACATCTTGTTTATATTATTACACTTTTTGTTTCCATACAATTTGAACTCGTATTGTTGATTTTACTCTATTTTGTGTATAAAATTATTATCACTATTATTATTAATATTGCTATTATTATTTTTAATGTTATTGTTATTATTATTGTTATTATTATTTTTATTAATATTAATATGTGTGTTATTATTATTGTTATTATTATTTTATTATTGCTATTACTATTCTATTATTCTTGATGTTATTATTTCTATTATTAACATGTATTTATTATTGTTATGTTCTCGTTATTATTATTGATATCATTATTATTATTGATATTGCCGTTGTTATTGTTATTGTTGTTTGCATTATTTTATTATTACTGTTGTTAATAATGAATTACTTTCGTACAAAAAAAAATTTTTTTTTTGAACCAAATTAGATTCTGTCTTACATTATTATTTTTACCGGTATTTTAATATTTTATCATTATTGGTGTTATTATTAGTATTTTGTTGAAGTCTAAATTTTATATACCCTTGATTGCACTACTTATTAATATTTAACTTGAGCCTAAACCCTTGTTCCTGCACATATGTATCTTTCCGTGTACTTTCTGTATTTGAGATTTTTATAGCTTCCTTTCGCTTTCAAATTCTTTTCAGCAAATTACATTTTCAATTGATCGGATTTTAACGAAATATTATTCTGGTTCTAAGAAACTTTTTATTTCATCTGACTACCTGGAAATTTTATTTATTTCAAACAACGGTGTATTTTAATTTCATTTTACATTTAAGTGATCGATTATTTATATCATATATTACCACTGTTTGAATTATTTTAGTAAATCTATTAAACTCAATTTTCCATTCTGACACATATGTGTATATTATTATTATATCCATTTATGTTATTATTATTATCATTATTATTTTTTTTTTATTGTTATTGTTATTATTGTTATTATTAATATTAATATTATTGTTATTATCATTGTTATTTTTAGCAGTGTTGATGTTTTGTTATTATTATTGTTATCGCTATTATTATGATTGTCGTTACTATTACTATTATTTTGTTTTGAGCCCGAACATGCTCCATTTTATATACTTTTCACTATATGATTTAATGTATATTTTAAAAAAAAATAATCCTATAGCCTATTTCCTTATTGGATTTAAACCTGTTATTTGATTTACAACCAATTCTCCTACCCATTAGTCTTGATCTATAACATATCTTTTGATCATTTAAAAATTGAAGACAAACTTTATATTCATTCTGCATTGTTTAATTATATATTTCTTGAGCTCATACTGTCCCTGATCCTGATGCCTCATTCTTGCCTTCCTGCCCGGTTCATCGATTGGTATCATGCGGCCTACATCGACATGGTATTTTGCTCGGGACATCATCATCAGAGTAGCGCAGCGGAAGTGTGGTGGGCCCATAACCCACAGGTCCCAGGATTCTCTTGCTGATCCTCCCTTGCATCGTTCAGATCGTGTTCATCTTTTTCACTTGTTATCTTTTGTCGATTTATCGTTTGACATCGATCCTATCTATGTCTTTTCTTGTTCTGGTGCTTCCATCACTGGAGTTTATCTTTCAAATTTTCCTGCCTTGTTATTTTTAAGTTTCTTCTGTTTTGTCCTGCTGCCTGCCATAATGAATTTCGAGGACGAAATTCTTGTTATAAGGTGGGTAGAATTTGTAACCCCTGTTTTCACTAATACGTATTTTAAAGTATTTTTCGTATTTAAATAATCAGTATCTTATGACTATTTTTCTCCAATTGATTTTTATTATTTAAACTATTATTCTGAAACCCAATAGTTTGACTATTTATTAAAACCCAAGTTTGTATTTTGATTTTATTAATTATTAATCTGAGCCACTGAGTAGCCCATATCTTGTTAGATTTCAGCCCAAACCCAATCTTACATTCTATTGGATTCTAACTCTAAACCCAAACCCACAAACTCATACACTATACATACCCGTATACAATTTTCACCACAATCCCCCACTCTGCTCAATCCCCGTAACCACACCCCCCACAAACTCTAACTAACCCCTGATTATCTATTAATCACTAACTAAACCCCTACCCTCTCTCCCCGTTAATCTCTCTCCCTCTCTGTTTCCTTTACCCAAACAGAGACAGAACAAAACAAACCCAATCTAACCCAACTCTCCTCCTCCCTTCATCTCCTCCGCGCTCGACTCCACAGCGCCGCCGCCCTTCGGCTGCCTCCATCGAAGACGCCATTGCCGTCGAACTTCACAACCACCATGCTCGTCGAAGCACCACAGTCGAACTCCGTCGAAGTCCTCGCTGCTCCAACCGCAGTCATCGTTCTCCATCTCCGTCACGCTCGCCCTGAACCCACCACCACTCATCACCGCTGCTTCCTCGTCGCAACTCCACCATGGCTGCCCCCATCGAAGAGCCACCATCACCGAAGTTCAACATCGCCATTGCGAAGCTCTGATGCTCCACTGCCTCCGTTTCCCACCTCAGCGCCGTCCAAGCCATCGACGACTCCTCTGTTTTCGTCGAGAACAGAGTCGTTCGCCATCAACCGCCGACTCATCCCCTGTTCGTTGAACCCAACCGCAAAGTCGTCGCCGCGCCGTCGCTTCTCGACGTCGCACCAGTGCCGCCGCCGTCGTCGCCCTCCAGTCGACCCCGCAGCAGCCCCGCTATTGAAGCCCCGCACTTCTTCGCCTCGCCAGTCGAACCCCGCAGCACTCGACGGCCGTCGCCGCCAGCACGGCGACCTCCAGTCGCGCCCCCATCGCCGCTGAGTCCCCCGCTCGAGCCTCCTGCTTGACCATTGCCATCCACTCCGCCATTGATTCCGAGCTCCATCCTCAAACGCTCACGCCTCCTCGCCGACGCCGCACGAACCTCGCAACACCACTATGCTCTTCCGCTCGCCTGCCATTGCCGCCAGTACCCACCGCCATCGCTCGCCGTTCGCCTCCCGTCGCTGCTTCGCACCGCCGCCCGTCGAAGACCCCGAAGCTTCGCCATTCGCGTCCTCCCCTGTTTCGAGCGCGAAACAGAGCCCTCTCATCTGAGCTCCGCCGCTGTCGTCGCCTCCCCGCCACCGTGCCGCCGTCGTGAGTGTCTTCGCCGTTCCCTTCCGCACCCTGTCTCTCTCACTCCGTGTCGAAGCAGACGAAGAAGAAGAACGAAGAAGAAGAAGACAGCTGTTTGGGCGGGATTGAATCTGGCCCTTTCGATCGCTTCAAGATCCGCGCGCCTTGATCCGTGTTCCGTGTTCCGCCGCAGCCGATCCGTCTTCACTGTTCCGTGTTCTGGATCCGATCCCGTGTGAAGAAAGGTACTGATTGGATACTCTCGCTGTTCTGTGTTCTACCCGCGCCAGATCGAGCCGCTGTTTTGCTGTTTTGGGCTGATCTTTGTGGGGAAATCAGCTCTTTGTTGCTTGCTTTTGGAGTTCTTCGTACGTACTTTACACGTACCTCTTGGGATTGTTTCCCGGGATACTGATCCCGTTATTCTTAAATTATTCGGATCAACTACTACAAAAAGGCAAGTCCACTTGAACTCTCTTATTTATTCTAGTTCAAGCTTATTGATCTCCTGTAAGTAGTTCCATTTTTAATCATCTTAAATTGCCTTGTGTCCCGTCTCGTTAGGAGTATTGAGGGTTTACACGAGCTAACCCGACATACTCTTAACCTCCTAAAATTGTCCATTGACTCAAACCTAAGCCGTATAGATATAATCGAAATGAATAAAATGAATAGAATTGTGTACAAAGGAAAATGAATGGTAATTGTATACATTGATTGAATGAGACAATCGTGATTGGATTAATGACTTCATAAAGTGGATTGTACACAGAAAATGACATTCTAATCGTTATACAACATTGTAATGTGTCCCATAATTTATAGTAGCACATTAATTGCCACTTTAATGAACATATATGTGATGACATTTTGTAATTCCTGCTGCCTTGCCTGTCTTGTACTGAGGTTTCGACCCAGTTATAATTGGGATCGGTTTAAACAATAAAAAGAGAATTGTTGTTTTAAATTTACTACTTCATGTTTATTATTTAGCAATGCATCATGTTGCTGCATTCATATCATTCCCTTGACATCCTTATATACACTTGCATGAGCATGAATGATTTAACAGTAAAATACTAAACAAGCCGGGGTTTATAAGGGTTGACCTAGTAGTGGGAAATCTCAGAAAATGTACTCGAGGGCCTATATTGAAATGGTATTGAAATGGAAGGAGAAGTAATGAATGTGAATGAATGAATGAAAATGGTAAATGATTGTTATTGAAACCGAGTACACGCTCTGTAGACCCCACCACTATGTCTCAAACGTACACTGTTTTGCGTGCACCGAACCTGTGGTACGGCACACATGGGACACAGAAGTACGTGCACTAGATAGGAGAAATGACACTCTAATGAACATAAATTGACATATATGTATATTTTATTAAGACCATTGTTATTACTTCCATTATTGTCATCGTATATTTGATCTTGATTCATATTCCTTCAAGTAACCTGTTCCTTTACTCTCTGCTTTCACTACTTGCTGTTCGTACTTGCTCTAAGGACAATTTATTATTCTTTTTAGATAATCAAGCACAGGTGCATAAAGAGAATTTCTAGGAGACATTGATAAGCAGATCTTCTACAATTGGAGCAGAAGTCTATCGAGTTATTTGGTAAGTCTTTATTTTCCAGAATTGGTTATTGAATTTCATTCTCGTTTATGTGATTATTATGTTTTCTGCGTGGTTGTGATTCATTTTTCTTGTATTGTTGAGCTAAGACTGGTACAGCTTATGGATGATATGAGTTGGCATGCTTATATCATTCGCTGGGCCTCAGTTACGGGCTCGTATTCCCGTATTCCGGGAAGCGGGGCGTGACATATAGTCATTTCAGAGTTTTCTCTAGTTAGTCTATACGTTATAATTTCTTGGAATAATGGTTCTATTTTAAAGTTATCGGTATTTCTAATTTTTTTTACTTCATGTTTACTTTTAAAAACATAAATATTTCTTATTTGTATGCTCCTACGTTGCTTTTCTTTATCATTTCTTTTCCTGATAATTTGTGGTACATGACTAAGATTTTTTTCCTTATTTTCTCTAACATGCTTATAGAGAAATTAAGTTTTATTGTAAATTATATTTTTTGGTTGATTAAGTTTTCTTGTACTATTCCCATTAAAATATCTGGTGTATTTGATATTATTCTATCATTCATTAAGTATATTTCTGTGGGTGTATTCCTTCCTTCCTTAAAATAAACTTTTATTATTATTTGTACTGCTCCAAAGTATATGTGTCTTAATGTTTTTGTAGTTTTCTCACTTATTCTTTTCCATTTCTTGCCTTATTATCTTTTCTATTATCAATAGAATTATAGTTTTCTCTTGAGCTTGTTCAATATCTATACATTGTTCATTATTTCTGGCTATTACGATAGTATTCTTTTTTCTTTCAAATATTGGAAGTTAAAATATATTTTTCGGGTTTCTGTCTAATCTGGTTGCTCTTATTTTATTTTATTTCTATATGTTAAAACTCATTCTTTCTGTCACTTTTTCATTATTTTCTTTTCTTTCTGTTATTTTCGTTATCACATTTATTTCATATTCTTTTATTCCATCCTCACTACTTCGACTATCTTCTTCCATTACCATTATCTCTTCATCTTCACTTATTTTTGACAACTTTTCTTCATATTCTAGGGGTTCACAGTTTATGTTATATATTTCTTCAATTTCTTCTATGTATTTTAAATTTTCTTTCTTCATTTCCTTAGGACAATTTGATGATATATGACACTCTGCATATATAACAATTACATTTTTTGGGGGTTTTCAGATTTTTTTATTTTTATTTATTTTTTGGAAGTATATTTTATAGGGTTTCAATATTTCTTAAATGTTTTTCTATATTTTGGTTTATATTTTTGCATTTTGTTTTTACCTTTTTTTATAATTATATCTATTATTACATCCCCAATGAATTGGTTTTGATTCTTCACAACACGTTTTTTATTTATATGTTCTATAGTATTTTATAGTTGATTTAGTTTCTTGACACACTTTATCTCTATAATCTTTTACGAAATGTATTCTGTATCCTAAAGTATCTGTTTCGGGTTTTTTACTTTTCCGTTTATGTATGCACTATATATGTTTATACTTCAGAGATCTTATAGTTTTAGGGAAAATGAGTCTAAAATTGGACTCTTTTCATCTGTTGTATAATAGCTTTCTTGGAAATATTCTCTGAATTCGCCAGCGTAGTTGTCAAAATAACACATGCTGCAAAATTCTAGGTTACTTTAGTCTCCATCTTGCTTGGTTTTTTATATATAGTATATATGTTGTTCTGTTTTTTCATAGACACTAAATTCTATTTTTTTTTGCTTTTTCATAATTTGTAATTATTTCTTTTAGTTCTAAGGTTCTTTGTGCTGAAGTTTCTTGTGTTCCTTGGTCATTTATTGGTCCGGCTTTTCTGATCTTATTTCTTTCATCTTCTGATAATTCATTCCACCATTTTGCTACTACTCCTATAAAAGTTGCTTATATAAATTTTTCGAATCTATTTCCTGTGAGGTTTTGTCTAAATCCTACTATTAAAAAATATTTTTACCAATTCTTCTATTGTTCTATTTACATCTTTTACACAGTCTAAATCTAGTTATTCTCCATTTTCTGCTATTTATTTTTCGTAGTGTTCTGCAGTTATATGTTTAAAGTTTTTTTTTTTCCTGGTTCCTTGCTTTCTCTATTTTGCCATTTCCATGGTGCATGATTTTGATAATAGGTAGGATAAGGTCTATTATTAAATGGTGGTATTAAATATTAATGCATACCAGTTGTACTCTTTTTACGGTTTATTGTAACCTTGTCTTCTTCTTGATCCATTTTTTATTTATCCGTTTGTTATATCTAGCTTCCTTAAGGCTTCTTCTACTTCTTCTGAATTGGGATTTGCCATTAAGTCTTCTGTTTCTAAAATATTAATATTTAGTTTTTTTATAGCTTCTAACTCCTTTAGAGCATCCACAGTCGTTTGCTTATTTGCCATTTTTGCCATTTTTTTGGTACTGTAGCGCACACAGTCATGATGTATTTTGCCATTTTTTAGCAATTTGTGTACAGTAGAAAGGGAGAAATACCATTCGAAATAGCAAAATGCATATTATAGCTGATGAAACATCATGTTTCGTCTGGATTATTTAATTATATTTTTAATTGATCGGACGAAACATGATGTTTCGTCCGAATTAAAAAAAATATAAAAACCAAATAAAATATGTGGGAATAAACATGATGTTTATTCCCATATAAACATGATGTTTATTCTCATGTGGGAATAAACATCATGTTTCGTCCCATTCCTTTTATTTATTTATTTATTTATTTTAATTTCCTTTGGGACGAAACATCATGTTTCGTCCCGTATTTTTTATTAATATTTTTTAACTTTCGGCCTGTATAAATTTATTTTTTTTAACAGACGAAACATCATGTTTCGTCTGTTACTTTTTAAATAAATTTATGCATTTTTTACCTTTCAACGACTGCAGCATTTCGACGAAATGCATTGCTAAAATATGCATTTTGCCATTTTTTCTATTGAACGACTGTGGATGCTCTTATACCTTCTTCGGTTATGCCTAATTCTTTCGCAGTTTTATCTGTTATACATCTACTTAGTTCTTTTATGTTTTTATTTATAATTTTTAAGTTTTTTCTTATAAAACCTATTTATTATGGTATACTATTTTCACTAAAACTTTCTTCCAAATCTTCAATAGTTATCATGTTTATTTGGGATGATGTAGTCGTCATACTGTCTTTTATTCCTAATCCTAAAGATTTACATATTTTGTTTATTATTTCTTTTAAATCATTTATCTATTGTTTTTATTTCCATGATTTTTTGTATGGATTATTTATTTCTTTTTCTGTTTCTTTATAGTTATCTAATGTTATTATATTTTGTAGTTGTTTTGGTAAATTTTCTATTAATTATTTTGTTTCTTTCATGTTTTTGGATTTTCCTATTTTATCTATACTATTTTTTTAATATAATCTATGTTAACTCCAAGCTTATTTAATAAGTATAAATTAGTCCAATTTAATTGCTTATTAGCAATCTGCACGTGTTTTGCATGTCATAATAATTTTTTTTTAAAAAGTAAATACTCAGACGTAATATGGCCTTGAACCTGCGACATCTCTTTACTCTTCACATATTCTTTACAAATTATTCATAGTGGCACCAACTTTTATTTTATATGAGTGTCACTTTTGTAAATAACTATGTCTTAAATAAATTTAAACTTTGAAGGTATTATGGTAATTAACAACAATTGAGTAATTGAATGGTTAATATAACTTCCACTTAAAAATAAATGGTTGAGATTAGATGGTTGATTGTCTACAAATTAGTTGTCTACAAATGACAATCCCAACTCGCTCATTATAATATTAGAGATGTTCTCCTATTCCTCCTTCTCCGGTTATGATAAAAAGTTTTATTCCCATAATCATTTGTTCCTGGTGGCCAATTACTATTACTGGGTAATTCGATAGAATTAAAATTATATACTCTTGATTCTATTTGTGGGACTTTATCCATGATAATGCCAACTTAATTCTTTGTTTCTATAATTTAATATCTTGTATGCTAGTACCACTTGATAATATCAACTTAATTCTTCGTTTCTATAATAGAATATCTTGTCTGGTATTATTTTTTGTAATTTTTTAGTTAACCTGTTATTTGTTCTATATGTTATTATTAAGTACTTTGTTATTTCTTTAAAAGTTATATTTTTTAATTATTATTAAGCTTCTATGAACGTGTCTTATTTTAAATTCTAAAGGTGTTTTAATCTTAATTTCTTCAGTTTTTGCGAAATCTCCAGTTTTTATAAATAAATTAAGATTTGGGTTTATGAGTAATCAGATTTGAGGAATGGGTTATATGTGAACTTTCCAGCTTTTATTTACTGTGTTATATGAGTAAATAATTGGGTACGTGGGTTAGTTTGGAATATATTTTTGGAAAGTGGGTTAGTTTGGTATATAACTCTGGGAGGAAGGGGGTATATATTATGGAGATTGTGGGCCGGTTGGCCTTGAGGGTTAATTTGGATAAGAACATGCAAATTCTGTATTAATATTCAGAGTATATAATATTCAGAGAGAATATTTTGTAAGGAAATCGATTTGTTAGTCCTTAAAATGTGTCTTATATTTCCTTCAAAAAAAGTGACTTGTTTGTATAGTATCCTGTTCCCGCAGAATCTGGTGTGGGGGCAATAGATAGAATTTGTAGATTCTTGAGAAAACGAACAAAGCAAACCTGTTGACCTGTTGACTTTCACCAACGTGTTAACTTGGTTTCTTGCTGCTGCTGCGAACCTGCAAAAAGTGCAAAACACCGGGATGGATTCCGGCGACGCACCCACCAATGCTCTTATAAGTAATCAGAAAGATTATGAAAGAGCTTTGTGTAGAAAAAGATTGATTACCTTCTTATGGTGGGGGAAGAGGAGTATTTATAGTCGCCTTAGGGATCCGTTTAGAGATAAGAACAAATCTCTACTTCCTGGTGTGGATGGATAGAAGTGGTTAAAACCACCTCTTAGGGATAATTATGAATCTGAATTCTTCTTTATCTTTCTGAACTGGTTTGTAACGGGTTGGGACCCGTACCCAGTAAGAAAGATCCGTTTATGAGTTATTGGGCTTTGAAAAAAGACCCAGTCTCCATTTCAGACCCGTTTGTAGGTGAAATTACCGTTTTACCCCTGAGCTTTAAGATTCGTGTCCGATTTGAACGGTCCCGATTTAATCCCATTTTTAGCCATATCACGAGCTCCCCACTCCTGAAGACTAAGTTTAACAGCCTTTGAGGAATAATTTGTTGTTCTAATGGCGTACGAGATTTTATCGGAGTTCTCGAGGGAGTTGGATCTAGCTCGGGGTGTAACAGTGTTATTCTGGGCTTGTAAAATACCCAAAATTATTCTCAGATTTTTCTGGACTTTTTGTGATTTTTCCAGATTTTTCTGAATTTTCTTGAATTTTTTATTCAATTTCTGAATTTTAAATAATTAATTTTTGAAAATATTAATTAATTACACTAATTTAATAATTATATTTTCAGAATTTTAAATTATTTTCTGAATTAATAATTATTTTTAGAATTTTTAATTAATTTTTTCCGATTTTTAAAGATTTTTTCGAATTTTTTAAATAATTAATTCAATTAATTAAATTAATTAATTAATTAATTAATACCTAATGACGTGGCCCGATCCTGTGTGTCGATCACGATCAAGCGAGCGCGCATGGGGGGAGGCCATTTTTTTCTCCAATGTGGGTCGGTGGCAAGAATTGTCGGCAAGCGTTGACTAAGTCAATGCCGACCCCCAAACTATATATATATATATATATATATATATATATATATATATATATATATATATATATATATATATTCGACCTTGCCTCCTCTCCGACCTCGTCCGGCGAGGAGCTCCGAGCTTCGGTGGTGACGAATGTGAGTAGGGGGAGCTCGATGGTAGCTCGACCTCGGCGAAGAGTCGGAGCTCGGCGAGGGAGATGACGGAGAGGAGCTTCGAGTTTGGCGGAGGAGCTCTGTGGAGTTTTGACGAAACCGAGGCACGGTCGGAGCTCAGCTTCTGAGTGAGGGATCTCGGGAGGTTGGAGCTCGACGAAGGTGGGAAAGCTCGAGCTTCGGCCATGGGAGAGCTCGGCAAGGAGATGGCTTGTTGAGGAGAGCGGTACCGGAGGTGGAGCTCGACGAGGGGTCGCGGTAGAGCTCTGCGAGAGGAGCTCGCAAAGGTGGAGGTTGGCAACTGAGCTTCGGCAGAGCTCGAAGAAGCTTCGACGAGGAAGAAGGGCGGTTGACGATGGTGAAGCTTTGCGAAGGCGGGAGCTCGTCGGAGCCATGGTGATGGGTTCGAGCTCGCGATGGGGAGCTCGGCAACGATTGAGGTCGACGGAGCCTTCGGCGAGAGCGGGGTTCGACGAGGAAGCGTCGTAGGAGGAGAGGCTTTGGTCGAGATAAGCTTGATGTTGGAGCTTGTGATGGGGAGTTTTTTTTTCTCTCGTTTGTTTGTTCGGATCTGAGCCGTTGATCGTGTTTGAGGACGAATTTCGAGGCGAAATTTTTCTCCAATTTGAGCTCTGGTGGCAAGAGCGCTCGGATTGCATTTCCGAACTAGGAGAGGACTTCGGCAGCTTGACACGTGGCGGTCAACGTTGACCGTTGACTCAGTCAACGTTGACCGTTGAATTTTTTGATAATTTTTTCGCTCGTTTCATGGTCGGTGGCAAGAGCGCTCGGATTGTATTTCCATACTAGGAGAGGACTTCGGCGGCTTGACACGTGGCGGTCAATAGTTGACCGTTGATTTGGTCAACGTTGACCGTTGACTCTCTCTTTTTGCTCTAATCACCACCGTTGATCTTGATTCGAGTGCGGATCCTAAGGTATATTTTTTCTCCAATTTGAGCTTCGATGGCAAGAGCGCTCGGCAATAGAGTCCAGGAGATTTTTTTCTCGCATTTGGACTTCGGTGGCAAGAATGCTCGGCGCCTGTTGCCGAAGTTCAAGAGAGATTTTTTCTCACATTTGAACGTCGGTGGCAAGAACTCTTGACGCATGTTGCCGAAGTCCAAGAGAGGTTTTTTCTCACATTTGGACGTCGGTGGCAAGAACGCTCGGCGCATGTTGCCGAAGTCCAAGAGAGATTTTTCTTACATTTGGACGTCAGTCGCAGGAACGCTTGGCGCATGTTGTCAAAGTCCAAGAGAGTTCTTCTGGCATTTGTATTGTAACCGATGTTCCTAGTGCTACGGAGGTCGGATCGGGGCATGTGACCCCTTGTTTTGAAGCTATCTCAAAGATCTACAAGTTCTCTTCAGAAATGAGTTGGAGAATAATCCTTCTTCAAGGTCAAGATAGTCCCACAACATCTTCGTCTTCACGAAGTTGAGAAGAGCTTTGCATGGCTCTAGGGGAAGTCCGTTCTTGGAAGACTAGTCTGAGGAGAAACTCTAGGGGAGAGTCGTGCTTCGAACTCGTTGTGAAGAGGTCCGCTCTGGGAGCGAGCAGAGGGAAGAGCTTGACTCTAGGAGAGAGCCGTTTGGAGGACAAGTTTGAGGAGCAACTCTAGGGAAGAGTTTTAGCTCTGAACTTGTTGAGAAGAGGTTCGCTCTGGGAGCGAGCGGAGCGAAGAGCTAGGCTCTAGGAGAGAGCCATTTGGGAGGCAAGTTTGAGGAGCAACTCTAGGGGAGATTTTTAGCTCTGAACTTGCTGAGAAGAGGTTCGCTCTGGGAGCGAGCGGAGCGAAGAGCTTGGCTCTAGGAGAGAGCCATTTGGGAGACAAGTTTGAGGAGCAACTCTAGGAGAGAGTTTTAGCTCTGAACTTGCTGAGAAGAGGTTCGCTCTGGGAGCGAGCGGAGCGAAGAGCTTGGCTCTAGGAGAGAGCTGTTTGGGAGACAAGTTTGAGGAGCAACTCTAGGGGAGAGTTTTAGCTCTGAACTTGTTGAGAAAAGGTTCGCTCTGGGAGCGAGCGGAGTGAAGAGCTTGGCTCTAGGAGAGAGCGGTTTGGGAGGCAAGTTTGAGGAGCAACTCCAGGGGAGAGTTTTATCTCTGAACTTGTTGAGAAGAGGTTCGCTCTGGGAGCGAGCGGAGCGAAGAGCTTGGCTCTAGGAGAGAACCATTTGGGAGACAAGTTTGAGGAGAAACTCTAGGAGAGAGTTTTAGCTCTGAACTTGTTGAGAAGAGGTTTGCTCTGGGAGCGAGCGGAGCGAAGAGCTTGGCTCTAGGAGAGAGCCGTTTGGGAGACAAGTTTGAGGAGCAACTCTAGGAGAGAGTTTTGGCTCTGAACTTGCTGAGAAGAGGTTCAACAGTTGTGGGAGCAATTCCGAATGGTGAGCTGCCCCGCACTTGCTTGTTTGCAAGCGGCTAAGACAACATCGAACCAAGTGTTGGACTCTGAACTTGCTGCTAAGGGAGTTAACGGGTTGTAGGAGCAATTCCGAATGGTGAGCTGCCCCGCACTTGCTTGTTTGAAAGCGGCTAAGGCAATGTTGAACCAAGTGTTGGACTCCGAACTCGTCTTTCGAGCTTAGTAAGTTGTGGGATCAGCCCTATAGGACAAGCTGGACTCCGAACTTACCATTTAGCGAGTCTTAGAAGTTACTCGGAAAAGTAGAAATGAAGCAAGTGCAATAATAGACAAAAGTTTAAAGTTTTATTGAAATAAAGTAAATGGCCGCTTCGATGGGGCGAACCATTATTACATGTTGTTGGCCGGGTTACAAGCATCGGCCTTATTGAAAACCGATATCCTACTTCTACGATAGGGTGAAGGCCGCTCGGGAAGATTTGGGTTCTCCCCCTATTGGACCTCCTTGGATGAGGTGGAGGACGGCCCCAGGTTCGGAATCTTGGACCTGGCGGACCTCTCTGTTTGCTTGTAGGCTCCTCGGGGTGAAAGGTCGGCTCCGTCTCTTCGGACGAACTTGTCCAGGTGTATCCACTGTATGAGTTCTTCGATCTCCTCTTTGAGAGCCCGACAATCATCGGTGTCATGGCCGTGGTCCCTATGAAAGCAGCACCACTTATTCCTTTTTCTTTTCTTGCCAAAGATATTCATTCTAAGAGGAGCGCGGAGTAGCCCTTCTTTGTCCACCTCCATAAGAACTGTTGATATACTAGCATTGAGGGGGGGTGAACTTCTCAAAAAGAGGAGTTGGGCGGCATTGGCCATTGTCGTCCCTCTGGAGTTTCTGGGACCCTTCTTCGCTCGTATTCTTCCGTTTGTTCTCGAAAGATGATTCCTCGAGAGTGGGGGGGTTGAGAGCCTCTTTTACTCTAATGTAATTCTCACTCCTAAGCAAGAGTTTTGAGAAGTCTCGAGGAGGCTTCTTTCCAAGGGACGCCTTGAGGTTGGCATCAGTGACGTTGTACCCGAATGCCACCGAGGCTACTAATTGGTTGAGGGAGGCAATAGACCGTGCTTTAGCGGTGAAGCACCGAACGTAATCTCTTAGGCGTTCACATCTTTTTGGGTTGAGGGTCACCAAAGATACACTTGTTTTCTCGGCCCGGCAGCACAAAATGAGTAAGGAAGGGCCATTCGAACCGATCGAACGAGAAGATAAAGGCTGGGGCGAGTCGAGAGTATCATTCTTTCGCAGGCCCCTTCAGCGTGGCAGAGAAAGTCTTTCAAAGGAGCGCATCTGAAGCCTGGTGGATCATCATGAGAGTTTTAAAACTCTTGATGTGGTCGGCGGGGTCCGACTCTCCATTGTATGACTCAAAGTTAGGGGACTTGAAGTTTTGCAGGACCGGGGCTTCTATGATGGCTCGGGAGAACGGGGGCCTGCTCGGGTGGAAATTCCTCACCCGTTGTTCCTCTTCTCTGTCAAGTCGGCCAAGGCACCTCTCCATCTCGTGGAGACGGCGGTAGACCGAGTCTTCCCTTCAATCATATCTTGCTGAGCTCTGAGACTCTTCCCCATGTGAAAGGGGACTAGGAGTTCGGTGGTGATGGCTTGGGGCAGGTTGAGGACTAGGTGCCTGTTGCTCGTGGTTGGGAGCAACATTGAGGGCCCGCAGAATGGCTTCTTGAAAATCCTGGAAATCCGCCCTTGTGACTGATGCCTCTTTAGCTTGGCAGTCCCTATGTGTGGCTCAGTTTACTGGAGTATGACTTCTCTACCGATGGCGTTGAGGGGACTCTCTTTGCCTTTTCAGGGGAGGGGATCTTTTGGTCCTCGGTCTGCGGTAGGTCCGGACTCTTGAGACCCCTGGGTGCTCAAATTATGGACTCTCCCAAGTGTTCACCATCCATTCAGACGAGTTCGGAGGTCGACCCCCTTTTGGCGGTTGACAATCACTTGACAGAGATCCTGCTCGGGAGGGATTTGAGAAGCCATAGAGTCAACTGAATGATTGGGAACTGTGACATGGTCATGAATAGGATGTTGTTTTGGACGACTCCGACGGGAGCTCCCCTGGGCAGCCCCCCGAGACCCTAGAGGGGCTTGTTGAGGAAGAACATCTCGAGCTGGAGGAGGAGGAGGAGGAAGAGGCATGGTTCTTCGGCTGGAGACCGCTGCCTTCCCCTTCTCTTTTGGATGCATGGCTTGAAACTAATCTCGCTGATGAAGTTAGGTTAGATTGTTTTTTTGTTTCCCACAAACAGCGCCAATCTGTTGCCGCTGAATCTGGTGTGGAGGCAATAGATAGAATTTGTGGATTCTTGAAAACGAACAAGGCAAACCTGTTATCCTGTTGACCTTCACCAACGTGTTAACTTGGTTTTTTGCTGCTGTTGCGAACCTGCAAAAATTGCGAAACACCGGGATGGATCCCGGCGACGCACCCCCCGATGTTCTTGTCAGTAATCAAAAAGATTATGAAAGAGCTTTGTGTAGAAAAAGATTGATTACCTTCTTTTGGTGGGAGGGAGAGGGGTATTTATAGTCGCCTTAGGGATCGGTTTCGGGATAAGAACAAATCTCTACTTCCCAGTGTGGATGGATAGAAGTGGTTAAAACCACCTCTTAGAGATAATTATGAATCTGAATTCTTTTTTATCCTTCTGAACTGATTTGTAACGGGTTGGGACCCGTATCCAGTAAGACAGATCCGTTTATGGGTTATTGGGATTTGATGAAAGACCCAGTCCCCATTTCAGACCCGTTTGTAAGTGAAATTACTGTTTTACCCCTAAGCTTTATGATTCGTGTCTGATTTGAACGGTCCCGATTTAATCCCATTTTTAGCCATATCATATCCCTCTCATGCATAGTTGTTAATATTTGTTACTATCCTATATGCAGTAATGCACATTAAGCTGTTATTTACCAACTTCCACTATTTTCTTGCTATTCTTTTAATTTTTAACTAGTGTTACCCTGTACAAATTGCACAATCTAAAAAAGTTTTGAGAGACTCATAAATTATATAGAATTCCCAAAAATTTTGAAAAAATTAGGAGAAACTTATGAATATCATCACTAGCGTAATTACTAAAATCTTCATTATCATCTTCATATAAGGTGATGGTTTAGAGAATCACTGCCAACGCATAATGTTATTTAATTGAATATTACTAAAGCTAAAAAATGCATGCAATAAAAATATGTGGCAAATTCAACTAATTTATGTTAACATATATATTATAACATAATTAACATTCAGTAAATATGTTATACATTATAAACCATGTATTATAGCACATGTTAGGGTAAAGATGATAGACTAAGAAAATCATATAAAAATAATTTTACGACTAGTGTTTGCTTAAAAGTCTAATTCTAAGTTAGGGGATGGGGGTGGGTTTGGGAAGAAACGTGAGATTTTGTGAGATTGAGAAAGTGGTAGGAAAAGAGACTGTGTTTGAGGGATTGAGTTTTTTTATTTTGTTTTGGTTTTTTAATAAAATCATGTGTAGTGCACGTGTTAGTTAAATATGAAACCTACTTTCCTCTTCTTTCTCTATTTCAAAATATAGAAAGGAGAGACGGGGTAGACTCTCTCTACTATTAGTATAAGATATAGATATAATTTGACAACAAATTTAATTCTAAAATTTATTTGGCAATACATCTCACGTTTTAAAAATTTTGGGAACTCGTGTTCTTTTTATTTTATAATTTGGCAATGGATTTTTTGTTAGACATTTAAACTAGCAATAATTTTTCTTAAAATTTTAAGTGTATGTTTTCTTGGTTTTATTTTATAAATACTAGTATAATCTTGTGTAATATTCCACAGAATTTTCAAAAATGCAAAAATAACAAAGCATTTTTTTGTGCGTTAAAAAATCATATAATATAATAAATATAATATTGCAATATTTTTAAGTTTGATTAAAAGATATGATTCTAGTTTAAAATTTGTAAGGACAAAGAGCAAGTGGGTACCTTTAGCACTGTTATCGAGTCGGTCGGGTCGGGTCCTGCACTGAACCCAGACCTGCTTCTCTACTGGTTCAAATATTGGGCTTAGACCCAACCCGTGAGGACTGGGTCCAGGCCCTGTTAAAAAAATGCTATCCATTGGGTTTGGGTAGGGGCGAGCGGATGGTGTCGGGAATGAGCGGGATGTTGGGCCTGCTGCTTCTTCTCTTCTCCTTGCCTTTTTTTTAAAAAAAATTTTGTGTGTGTGTGTGTGGGGGGGGGGGGGGGGGTAAGTTTATTGGGAGGTTAGGGTTTTCGTCCATTTTGAGCTAAACTTGACCGGGCCCGAAAATATGAAGGGGTCATATTTGAAGACCCGGACCCTACCTGCAATAGACCAAGTTCGGGTCCGAGTCGGGTCCATTTTTAGCGGACCAAGACCCGAACCAATAATATGAACGGGTCCTATTTTAGGACCCGAACCAATAATTTGCATTTTTTTATTTTAAAAGGAAAAAAAGAGGGAAAAAAAAAAATCTTTGGATCAGAAGTAGTCTTAGCATAATATATTGTATAGATAGTATAACTTTGTACAATATTGCTCATAACTTAAAAATGAGAAAATAATAAAACTATTTTTGAAAAATTCATGTAATAATATTTATACATTATTGCATGATTTTTAAAGTTTGACTAAGGGATATGATTCAATTCAAAATTTTGATGGAACAAGAGTGAGGAGTTGTCTCCTACATTTGCTCTCAATTTTTTATTTAATAAAATTGAGAAAAATTCTATATAAAAGTGGTTTAGCATAATATATTGTATAGATATTAAGTTATGATATTTCTTCCATTCCACGTTAACGTGTTCCAGCTGGCAACACTCTTTTTTTATTTTATAACAAGGATAGAGTCATAAGACTCCAGCCCAAATTTATTAAAAAAACGCATATGAACTAACAACATAAAATTTTACACGGTGTAAAAATGGAGGAAGAGAAAGAGTAGAATATACAACACAAAAAACATAAGAAGAAATGAAAATCATTCCTTGAAAAACAATAGCCATCGACGAAACTAGCAGACAGTGGCAGACAAGCAGAAGGGAGGAGTCAATGAGCCACGAACCGAGATGGTAGAATCAGCAAGATAAGTCAGTGAAGAGAAGCAACAAATGCTGACCCCGCCGCACCAGCCCAACAGCGAGATCATCACAGCCATGAGCAGTGGCATAAAAGCAGCGCAACAAGATCCAAAACCAGAGAGCGAAACAAAACAAATGAGACATTTGCAACGAAGCCCTAAAGAAAATATAAGAACTGAATAGTAAGGGAATATGACCAACTGGACCGGAGGGGAGCCTTAGATGAGCAAAACGCGAAAATGCAACCTGTAAAGAAAAGACCAACTGCGATAGCAGACTCAAAAAATTTAAACCAGCTGACCATACATCCCAACACTGAGGTTGAGATAAGGCAGACCTCAACAGGCCACAACAAAACACCCGTCGATAAGAAACAGCCAGGAACCACCAAAAGAAGCCATCAGAACATTAACCAAAGAAAGAACGATAAAAGATACTAAACAGTATAGTAGGATAATAGAACAGTAACACAGTAAAGTGACTGTAAACTACATTAATTAGCAAAGTAGCACCAAAAAGAAACGAAAAGTAGCAACTGAGTATATAAAAGTGCAGGAAATAGAGACCACAACCAAAAGATTAAGGGCAAAAAGCTATTAGCATAACTGCACTTTACTGTGCTGTTAACGGCAAAAAGCTATTAGCATGACAGCACAGAAGCACAACATAACCAATAGCCCAGATAGCCAGAGACGAGGGTGGTAAAGGAGAAACAATAGCCGCAAATCTCAAATCTGCAAAAAAATAAAAAAGGAAAAGATTAATAAGGCAATGCTAAAACTCAAGGAGGAAGAAAATTAGATAGACAATATAAAACAGTCGCCTCTTCGAGGCACTGAATGTAACACCCTAAATTTCTATTTATCAAGAGTTTGTGATTTTACGTGTTTTGCACGTATGATTTCATATGTATATTTTTCTTTTATAAAAATATTTCTTTATAGCATGAACAAGTAATTGTTCTCTTTATTTTTCCAAAAAAAAGACTATTTTAAAAAGCTTAATTAAATTTTAGGCCAAATTATCTCTTTTTAGCCCATCTTAATTAATTAATTAATTTAATTAGTAGAACCCATGATTAATTGGCCCATTAGTGAGCCCATTTAACTTAAATTTCTCTTTTATTATTCCAACTTGTAGTGTGGACAAGTTTAGCGAACAATTAATTAATTCACATGAACAAACTTGTAAAAAGGGGGTACTAGTTGGCACGTGCATGCACTAGAGTGTTCACTGTGCACCTTTTTCCCATAGGCCGGATTATGCTTGGAAGAGTAGGAGAGATGGAAGTGGTGGAGAGTTAGTTACTTCATCATGGCTAGTTTCTATAACTCCCTAGTTCATCTAGACCCTTGATCCCTAACCATTTGGACTCATCCTAGCCCTCCATTCACCCTCAAAATTTGTATAAATACCCCCCCCCCCCCCCCTCCCCCCTACACTCTTCATTCCCACACTCGAAAAATTTGAAAGAAAGAATAGAAAGAAAGAAAGAAAGAAAGACAAATTAGTGAGACAAAAGATTGAGTAGTTTGTGAGTTCAAAAGAGTGGGTACTATTGTGTTCTTCAACCTAGAGGTGGCTGGATTTTCAAGGGACAAGAGGGAAGGCTCAGGTTGCATTGCATCTAGGAGGAGAAGTCAATTTGGTGGCTCAATCTAGGAGGAGAAGGCTCCACTTGTCCATTGTAGGAGATACCTAAGAGTTTTGTGTGATTTTCTCTCCATTAGAGGTGGGTGATTTTCTTAAACTTCTAATTAGATATCATGCTAGGGTATGGTTGATAAAATTGAGAAGAAACTTTAGTTATTTTAGCCATGTGTTATGAAAATGAGACAAATTGCAATGGATTGATTGTATGTTAAAAGAATGTTAGTTAATTGCAAAATTGTGATTGTTAGTTTAGAATTAACCATGCTACCATGCTTTAATTGTTTGATTGTGCTATACTAAGAAGACATGATTGTATGTTTAGTTAGTTGAAATGATCACCATGCAAAAATGTGATTTCTACTAATTCATTGGTTAATGGCTTGAAAAAGAGGTAATTATTACTAAAATGATTGGTTAATAATAATAAAAATAATAAAAGAAGCTATGAGAAGTTTTGATGCAAAATTATAAAGAAACTACATTTTGTATGTGCATTTTCGAAATTGTAAGAAAAATTGTATTTAGAGAGAAAAATTACAACTTTTATGTCAAAAATTAAGTTTTAATTCACTGATATATTAGAAATGCTTAAAAATTATGTTCTGGAATTTTATAATAAAATTGGAGAAGAAAAGAGTTGAAATTAGTTGTTTTTATAAAAATTTGAAATGAACCAAAATTTGGATCAAAACCCCTAAAAAACCAAACCATATCAGGTTAGTCACTTGGACTTATTGGCTAATGGGTGCGTTGGGGTGCGCTCTACTGTAGCGTGGGTCTGGTCTTGGGTCTCGGGTTCGAAACTAGGCATTAGCTTTTGTTTTAAATTTTTTTGGGAAAACCCGAGTACAGAGGATGCACTCATAGGGATTTAAACCCTCTCCTTTGACGTGGTTGCGCCCTGTCCTTTCTGGTTAGCGCGTGCGCCACAGTGCAGCCGTGGGCTTGGCTGTGGGTTGCTGGTTCGAATCCTGAGTTCGGCAATTAGAACAGTTTTTTTGTTTTTTGGTTTAAATTGATTTTTTTTTTTACTTTTAAAATTCGGGAGAATTATGATAATTATTATAAACATACAGGGACTTTATGAAAAATATTTGCACACTGTTTTGACTTAAATTAAAGAGTTGAGAAGTAAAAATTGAGTAGAATTCTATAAAATTGATATTTGTATAAGTGATTTTAATCCATGAGGAGTTATACTAAATGATAAAAGAGAATCTTGTATAAAAAGAACTTGAAGTGTGTTCATTTATGGATTTCATTCTTCATTTTGGGTAATGTATGCATTTAAAAATTAAATGAAAAATATGATTTTGATTTTTGGAGAAAATAAACAATAATAGTGTGAATTAAATGGAATTATTGAGACTTATTTTCTTGAATGAGAACGATATGAATCGAAATTGAACTTATGTAAGAAATTGACTTATATAAAAGAAATGAAAAAATTATTTGAACTATGAAAAAGACTATATGAGTATGAAAACTCGATTTTGTGATTGTGAAGTGAAATTGAGAACTAGAGTGTAGTTACGCCTCATACTGGCACTGAAAAGAGATTGTTGAAATGAGATTTGAAATGAAAAGACCAAGATTTGGGTCTTATTATATAGTTGGTTAAGACCGGTATAGTGGAAGGGCTAACTCTAGAGAATTGATTTTATTCATGATTCAAATAACTAAGGACTAGACACATAGTGAAGATGTGACGAAAGTAAGAGAAAAACACGAGTATGAAGGCCTCGAAGCTACGGTATGAGAATATTCACAGGCTGTCTACATGATGCGTCGTGTCATGACGTGGATATGTCTCTAGGAGTCCATACCACAGGTGACGCTTGTGGGGTATTTGGTGACTGCGGGTGGTGTCATGTCCTATGACGGAGGCTGAATTGTCCATAGGTTCTACACGATGCGTCGTGTCATGACGTGGGATTCCCCTCCAGGCTGTCTGGACATGAGCTCGTAACTCATAGAACATCTAGGATACTTTAGCGTAGTTACTGTAGTAGTTTAAGTCATGGCGAGGAATTGAACGATACAAGATGAAGAACGGTTAAGGGCTTGCCCTCAGACCTATGTAGTATGGGATGCATAAAATCTGAACAAGTGCACATTAGTGTCATGTAACATACATAACTGCATTAAGGACTAAGTGCACCGCACAATACGACATCAATAGGATAGTCCCTTATAGTTTTGTTTGTGATCAAGTTTGTAGGTTGTTTAAGTATTTGAGAATCGTTATACTGTTTGACATAGAGAGATAGCCGTGTATAATATTTCGTTGGTTGTAAGCAACTGACGTGCCCACAGTTTATATGCAGGGTAAAGTGATTAACACGACTAAAGTTTGCATGTTGCTTAAAGAATGATTCAAGTGTTGTACATTTCTATTCATGTAATTTGTTGTAAATTGCTTCCGCTGTAAATATGTAATGTAAATGTAACTCTGATGTAACAAAAGTTTTTAATTCCTTGTAAAATTGTACGAAGAGAAGTGTAAAGATCTTGTGGAACTCCGGATTCAGTTTGTTCTGGAATTTGGGGTGTTACACTGAAGATGAAGGGCCTCCACTTTATCATGCGATAGAGAGGAAGACCAAAACTTGGTGAATAAAATCAACTCATCAATGAGGCTATTAATAGGGCGAGAGGTGTGAGAGAAGATGCGGTTGTTTCTTTCTTTCCATATAATCCAGATGAGCGCCATCATAGTAAGAACCTAAGAGTTGCAAAACACTTTCTTAACAAAAATGGACCTCCAACTTGTCCACCAAGGCAGAATAGAAGTGGGGAAAGAGTAGACAAGCCAAGCATCTAAACTAATCGTCCATAAAGGGCGAATAAAAACACAATGCAAAAAAAAGATGATCTGCATCTTCATGATGAGTAAGACAAAGTGCACACAATTGACCAATAGCTAAATTCATCTTGTTCAGATTCTCAACAGTTAATAATTTGTTGTTAATGGAAAGCCAAACTAGAATTTTAACTTTCAAGTGAGCACAACTACTCCAAATAAACTTAGCAAAAGGGGAATTGACACCTCCGTGGTTAAGAAAATTATAAAAGGATTTAACCGAATAAGAACCAGAGCTAGTCCAGCGCCAATTGACATCCTCTTTAGGATGCCAGGAATAGCGGTTAAACTGGAAAGAAGTTGAATGTAATTAGGAAGTAGAGATGGAGGAAGTGCGGTATTGAAAGGGATATGCCATTCCCTGTGGTCATAGAGAACGCTGAGATACTCTGCCAAAGTGGCATGAGCATTGAGGGCAAGCCGAAAAAGATCCCGAAAGACAGAAGCAATCTTGTAATTACCAAGCCATAGGTCGGTCCAGAACTTAGTCTTAGAACCGTTCGCGCACACCTTGAAAAGACCACACTGAAAAGGATCCACAACCTTCCACACACCCTTCCAGAATGGAGAAGCCGCTGAAGAAAGAGACGGAAATAATTCCCAAATTCTATGAGGAGAATGACATTTATGAAGAATCAAACTTGCCCAGGGCAAATTATCATCTTTCAAAATTCTCCATAACTATTTACCCAGAAGAGCTAAATTTTGATTCCTTAGATCAAGGACACCCAAGCCCCTGCCGACTTAGAAGTACAAACAAGCTTCCAGTTACAGAGATGAGTCCCCGCTCTATAAATATCAGAACCCGACCAGAAGAAGTTCCTTCTAATATGATCTATCCTCTTGATAACCCATGAAGGGACATAGAAAAAGGACATCATGTATAAAGGAATCGAAGAGAGAACAGAGTTAACCAAAATCAATCTACCTCCTTGAGATAGTTGCCTACTGGACCAAATATTGAGTCTGGATTCCACTTTATCAATCATCATAAACCAATCAGATTTATGCAGCTGGCAACACTCTTATCTTTTTTAATAGGTCCATATGATATGTATCTTAATTTGAACCGAATTGTGTATTTAATAAGATTAATCCTCAGTATTTAAATAATTCATAATTAGGTTAATTATTATGGTTTGGGTAAACTGTTTGCATTGATTGCGATTACTTGAGTAAGGATTTATAAGTCCAAACTAAATTAGGATTGCATGAGTTTAGGTTTAATTTTACGAGTAGTGTTTGTTTAAAAGTCTAATTCTAAGTTAGGGGATGGGGGTAGGTATGGAAAGAGACGTGAGATTTTGTGAGATTGAGAGAGTGATAGAGAAAGAGACTGTGTTTGGGATTGAGTTTTTTATTTTGGTATGGTTTTTTAATAAAATCATGTATAGTGCACGTGTTAGTTAAATATGAATCATACTTTTCCTCTGATTTTTCTATTTCAAAATAGAGAAAGGGGAGACGGGGCAGACTCTCTCTCCTATTAGTATAAGATATAGATATAATTTGACAACAAATTTAATTCTAAAATTTATTTGGCAATACATCTCACGTTTTAAAAAATTTGGGAACTCGTGTTCTTTTTATATTATAATTTGGCAATAGATTTTTGTTTGACATTTAAACTAGCAATAATTAAAATAAAAAAATAATAAGTGTATGTTTTCTTGGTTTTATTTTATAAATACTAGTATAATCCTTTGCAATATTGCACAAAATTTTCAAAAATGCAAAAATAACAAAGCATTAATTTGTGTGTTAAAAATTCATATAATAACATGAATATAATATTGCAATATTTGTAGGTTTGATTAACGGATATGATTCTAGTTTAAAATTTGTAAGGACAAAGGGCAAGTGAGAGGTTTACCTCTAACACTGTTATCGAGTCGGTCGGGTCGGGTCCTGCACTATTGAACCCGGACCTGCTTCTCTACTGGTTCAAATATTGGGCTTAGACCCAACCCGTGAGAACTGGGTCCCGGCTCTGTTAAAAAAATGCTACCCATAGGGTTTGGGTAGCGGCGAGTGGGTGGTGTCGGGCAGGAGAGGGAGGTTGGGCCTGCTGCTTCTTCTCTTCTCCTTGCCTTTTTTTTTGTGGCTGGGGGGGGGGGGGGGGGGGGGGGGGGGGGGGTTAAGTTTATTGGGAGGTTAGGGTTTTTATCCATTTTGAGCTAAACCAGACGGGCCCGAAAATATGAAGGGGTCGTATTTTTGGACCCAGACCCTTCCCGCAATAGACCAAGTCTGGGTCCGAGTCGAGTCCATTTTTAGCAGACCAAGACCCGAACCGATAATATGAACGGGTCCTATTTTAGGACCCAAACCCTACCAGCAATAGACCAGGTTGATTTCGGTCCAATGTCGTGTCGTGGTCGGTTCCGGATTTCAGATTTTTGTGACAGTGCTAGTTATCTCCTACATTTGCGTTTAATTTTAATATTTTTTTTAAAAAAAAGAAGGAAAAAAAAACTTTGGATCAAAGTGGTCTTAGCATAATATATTGTATAGATAATATAACTCTATACAATTTTTCTCATAATTTAAAAAATGAGAAAATAATAACTATTTTTGAAAAATTCATGTAAGAGCATTTATACACTATTGCACGATTTTTAAAGTTTGATTACGAAATATAATTCAATTCAAAATTTGGATGGAACAAGAATGGGGAGTTGTCCTCTACATTTTCTCCTGATTTTTTATGTAAAAAAATTTAGAAAAATTCTATATAAAAGTGGTTTAGCATAATATATTATATAGATGTTGGAACCGAGTATATATTCAAAACACTCATCTTGTAAACAACATTGTCCTATGGCCCAATGGTTAAAATTTTGAGTTCACAAGAGGTTGGCGATTCAATTCCTACATTCCACATAATATATATATATATATATATATATGATCGGGCTGGGCCTTTAGGGCCTTGGGGGTCTCCTGAAAAGGAAAAAAAACAGAATTTGTTTTTGAACTGTCAAATTTCAAAATGTTTTATTTTTTCTTCAATTAATAATATGACTGTTTCAAAAATTAAATAGGCTTTATGTTATAGCCGTTTCAAAAATTAAATGATCTTCATTATGCAGCCTTTTTTGATTAAATGCGTACAGATTTATTTCTCCCTGGTTACAAGTTATAAGAAGGAATAATTTTTGGGAAGAAAAATACAGAAAAATAATAAGTCATTCTCTTCTCCAAATCTCTTTTTGAGCATTTTTTGCCTTGGTGCAAGTTGGTACGTGCTGCTATTGGAGCATTGGTAGCACTGTAAACATAATCTCGTTGTATCTCGGGAGAAGTGTTTGGTGATCAACGACTTGTCTCCAGAATCGGCCAAATAGCTTCTTAAAGAAAGTGCAATCCACGCCTCGAGCCACTTCTCACTTTCTTCCTGTTGCAGATCAACTCCAGAGCCATTCTCAGAAGATTCATTTGGTGCACTCAGGTTTAACCCATTCTTTCTAACAATAGATATTAAGTTGTGATATTTCTTCCATTCGACGTTAACGTGTTACAGCTGACAACACTCTTATCTTCTTTAATAGGTCAAATATGATATGTGTCTTAATTCGAACCCAATTGTGTATTTGATAAGATTAATCCTTAGTATATAAATAATTCATAATTAGGTTAATTATTATGGTTTGGGTAAACTATTTGCTTTCATTGCGATTACTCAAGTAAGGATTTATAAGTCCAAACTAAATTAGGATTGCATGAGTTTAGGTTTAATTTAACGGTTATGATCGATTGGCTATAGGGTTCACCTAGGTTCAAATCAGGGCCGGCCTAACACTTATTGAGGCCTAAAACGAACTCCAAAATGAGGCCTTTTATAAGTTTATAATAATATTTTGTTAAAATTAATAAAATGTTATCTTTCGGGCTTTTTGAGATGCAAAATCATTTATTATATTATTGTAATCAATTTTGGGCTTTTGGTATGTGAGGAAGTCTATTTCGGACTTTTTGGTATGTGAGGAGGCCTTTATTATTATATTATTGTAATCAATTTTGGGCTCTTTGGTATGTGAGGAGGTCTTTATTCTTTAGATATTTTTTTTTGGGAGGCCTAAAGCCCTAGCTTTAGTTGCTTTATCCTTGGGCCGGCCCAGGGTTCAATGACCACTCTAGCTATTCTAACTTCTATCCAAGTACAAAAGGGCGGGTCTGGGTAACCATTCAAACTAATCATGATTGATCCTTATACACCCTAAACTGCAATCCTGAGACATTTGGGCTGCGCATGGATTTGGATACACTTGAGCCAGAATCAGAACAAAATATGAGAGAGCATGTCATAGTTGTGTGTGCTCTGCATGAAGACGATGATCTAAGGGTACTAGTTTCAGAAAGTTCTTCATTCTCCTGCTGTACAAGTGTAAAAAAATTACCATAAAGAAAGAGATTGATTATATGGCCAAGATTCACACTTGTGAGTTAATTCTCTTGCTAGATGCAAGATCGTTAGAAACAAGGTTATGAAAATCAAGCATAGAGTGGATGATTCAATCGACAAGTATGACGTTTGACTGATGTGAAAGAGTTCATCTTATGTTGTGAACCATGATGAAATATTCTCCCTAGTTGTGAGAATTTCACTCACTCGCCTAAATTCTAATTTTTGTTGCACGTATAGATTTAAAACTTCATCAGACTGCGGATGAGTAAGTTGCTCCATCAGATTGAGGCCACATTTCTCACTAGAGAACTAGACCAATTGATCCATATGGCTCAACGGTCAACCTATAGTTTTTTATGTAGATAAGCATCAGTGCAATTGTGCGAGCTTAAAAAAAGTATCAATGATCTCAGACAACAGACTAAGCAGTGATAATCATGTCACACCAATTTGAATTGGTTTTGCGACAGACACACCATCATTGGGATAGGCTTGTTTCATTTGTTGGGCGACCATTTTGAGTTGATTTTGTGATGAAGGTTCTAGCCAGCATTTGTCAGCTTGATGAGTACTATAGGTTCATAAGGATTTAACTGAAAAATGCAAAGTGAAGGGGCACCTTCGATGATCGAAGAGGGTGTCAGTGACTACTAAGCTTGATTGGCAGTTTTTGGTACCTATTAATCGATGAAAGAAGAGACTGAGGGTGCATTTGGATCGGGTTTTAAAAACAGTTTTCAGTTTTTAAAATCAAAACTTAAGGTAATTTTGTTTGGATACAAATTTTTCAAAAACTCATTTTAAAATTTCACACTTAAAACCTATGTTTAAAATGTTTAAAGCCTGTTTTTTATTATTGGAGATTCAAAAAGCGATTCAAAAAGTGTTTTCCTCTTCCCTTTCCCTTGCCGTCTTCAACCTAGAGATCCCGACTCCCCTTCCTCTTTCCCTCCCCTCGCCTCTTGTTATAGTGATAGATCCGGCGATTCCCTACACACCCATATTCTTCGTTGCCCTCCTCTCGCCTGTCTCTTCCGGCCCCCGTCTCCACGTTGTGGTTTCCCTTTTATCAAAGGTGCTTTTGTATCCGTGTGGAGTTCCATTCTCGTCTTTTTTAGCATTGTCGCTGGGCCTTCTCCGCTTGTTCTGGCCTGCATTCGTGTTCGTCCGGCCCTGTACTGCGCCGCTTGTCTGAGTCGCGCGCTTCTGGAGTTAGCTTGCATCAGATCTCCCTTTCTTCGGCTTTGATCTGCCGTTCGCCATAGTTTGCCTTCTACTGAGGCTCCTCGCTCTCCCCTTCACTGTAAGCCGTTAATTTTCTGAGTTTTGTGGATTTTTTGTGGCTAGCAAAGTCACCTCATCTCTTTATCCTTTTACTTTGCTTGGCTTTTTGCGATTTCGTTGTGTGGTGATTGGTGTTGGTGTTTGCTTCAGAAACTCTTAGTTCTCTTGTAAACGTTCTTCTCTCCCACCATTCTTTCCGTTCGATCTCTTGGTTTACGTTCTCTGATTCCCACTCTCTAGTCTATCCGCTTAGCGGTTTTAACATGTTCTTGTTCCTTTTAGCGTACAGTGTGCTTTGAGTTCGACTTCTACTCTTCAAGATATCTGTCCCAGCATAGTGTGCATTCTCTTGTTCC
Organism: Hemerocallis citrina; assembly: GCA_017893485.1. NCBI lineage: Eukaryota > Viridiplantae > Streptophyta > Magnoliopsida > Asparagales > Asphodelaceae > Hemerocallis > Hemerocallis citrina. The sequence goes on from CM030360.1 coordinate 15,567,712, forward strand.
CTTTTCCAATTGCTTGGCTCGATTGATCGGTTCTCAGCTATCGCCTTCACTCGCTCTTCGATTCCACTCGCTTACTTCATTCACTCTTTGGACCTGGCGTGTCCCCCCCCCCCTCTTATTCCCGTTTTGAACCTCCTTTTTATTTTCAATCTTTTTCGACCTTTAGCTGTGCTTGTTCCCCGTCCTCTGATCCCTTCAGTGAGAGTGTTTCTACTGTTAGCTTAGCCTTTTTCCTCTTTTTTGGTCCTGGGATGATGATGGACCTTACCTGTGTAGCGCCCCGAATTTCTAATATGAGAACTTAGAAAATACGTGGCACATTCCCAGCGATCCACTTCAATGTAACAATACACATAGACCAAAACACAAATTATTTTATTCCAAACTCTTATTACAATAACCTCTTTCAAATGCAGCGGAAATACAAACACCTTGAATTAAAAACATTCCTTTACAACACTCCTCTTTTCAAAATCACACAAGGCTCTATTATATCACTCATAATCTCTAAAGCTAACCCGAGCATCCAAGCCTCCAAACTCTAAGCAACAACCTGCATCATATGAGGCTAGAGTTGAACCCTAACCCCCAAACTAAAGGGGTCAGCCATAAATGGTGTGAGTGATATAAACAACAAACATAAATAAACAATAAACATGATTTCTTAAGCAACATGTACTGAACCAAAATACATAGACTAAACATGTATTGCGAAGTAAGAAATGATATGCCAGTACAAGCATGAAACCAAGTCGAGAAACAATGTCACCGATCAGATATCCGTCAATCAATCACTCACAACAAGTACAGCTCAACCGTACTGTACAGTCGACTGCTTTAGTGTACCAGTCGACTGATTCTGCCAAATACTCATTTATCAGTCACTAACAGTGAGCACATGCACAAAACCAGTTAAGAAGACACAACTCCATGTGCAACTAATCCCACTACTGTGATGGGCAACAAGATTCTGAGTACTCCGCGAATAGGCGTCACTGCCCTCGACGCGCAAGCATCAAGTAAGGTACTCAATATCAACAACAACAACAACAACAACCGGAGAATCATCTCCCTGCTGTGTATCCCACGAATAGGCCTTCAAGACCCTCGACGTGCAAATACACCCGATACATTCCGTGAATAGGTTTGCCGACCCTCGACACGCAAATGCACCCTGCATGCTCCGTGAATAGGCCCGTAGACCCTCGACATGCGAACACCTAAATATTATGTACCCCACGAATAGGCCTTCAAGACCCTCGACGTGCGAATACACCCGATACATTCCGTGAATAGGTCTGCCGACCCTCGACACGCAAATGCACCCTGCATGCTCCGTGAATAGGCCCGTAGACCCTCGACACGCGAACACCTAAATATCTCAAAACAACAACTAACCAAGACCCCTCAGGCCTGTCTCAATAAATCTCAAATAGAACCAAAAGTACGCTAATCCATCGTCAAACGATCAAAGGAGAAATCTCTCCACTCAACAAATCTCAAGATTATGGAAAACCCATCAGTAACAGTCGACTTAGTATGTAGTAAGTCAACTGCCCCGAGATCCAATATCCAAGATTATAACAAGTGCTATAAGTCGACTTAATAAACCATCAGTCGACTTACCCGAAACAATTACCAATAATTCTCAAGAAACATTCCAAGTATTACCAGTCGACTTATAGAAGTCATGGTCGACTGTCCCGAATCAGCAGACCAGTCGACTGACCACAGTCCAAGTCGACTGTCCCGAACAATTTTCAAATGACTAAAAGTACAGTAGTAGAGTCGTACCAGTCGACTGAATCGTAGACCAGTCGACTGTCGGCCTACAGATTTCACAAATTAGGTCTGTATACAATAATTGATACTGGGGTTTTCTAAAGATTCATTGCTTAGGAAATTAACTCGTATTTAGTTAAAGGTGACAATCTCAAGATGATCCACATTATGGATACAATACTAAATTCTCATGTTCTCAATTCCTAAATCTTCCATTAGGGTTTCCTTAATACTCAATTCTTTCGCCAATAATAACCAAGATCTGTTTATAAACCCAAGACCCAGATGTTCATGCATCTGATCAAAACCATACTTGAATCTTAACATGTTTTCAAGAAATACAGAATTTGTTAGACAAGATCTACTAAACATTCATGGGTTTCACATGTATAATACGAACAACAATTATTGCATCGATCACATACAAGATACGAAAACATCAAACAAAACAGCACACAATCATATACACAAACAAAACAAAGTTTATATCACTCACCTTTTGGGTTTGCAAAGATCCAACGAAAAGCCTTATTTTTGCTAGATCCCAATCTTCCTCTTCAATCACCAATAAAAGATATAATAAAATCTGAGTTGTGCAGCGAATGACGGCTGCAAACTCTCTTATATAGGCCGGAAATATTGTTTTTAGGGTTTAGGAATACATTTGCAAAATAGTCCTTTCAAAACATAATTTTACATATATAGTTCTTATCCTTAGAAATTCAATGAAAATTATTTAAATTAGGATTTAATAGTAAAATATACTCATTAATCTCAATTGGTACATTTCAAAACGTCCAGAAAATATATTTTGCATTTCAACCCCTAAAATGTCAATTTTGCAAAAAGGTCCTTCTTTTCTCTAAATTTGCAAATAGATCCAATTAATTTCAGAAAAATCCAGAAAAATAATAAATAATTTCCAAATATTAAATAATGATTTTTCATAAAGAAAACTTAATTTTTTTTCAAACATCTCAAAAGTCATTTGCACGTGTTTTGCACGTGTACAAAAGATAAATCTTTTAGAAAATATAAATTAAATCTCCAAAATAGATTTAAATTCATTTTCAAATAATTAAAATAATATTTGAAAATACGGTGTTCTACATCACTCCCTCCTTAGAAGAGTTCTGTCCTCAGAACTACGGCTAATGAGGTCCGAACAACCCACTAACAATGATTGAAAACTCATGGGTAAAAACATAAATCTTAGGAAATACAGTCACACCAAAGAATACATTCCAGCAAAACAAATACATCATACATAAGAAACACAATCATGCAAAGAATTCAGAAAAACAAGCTTCTGCTGCGCGACTCTGATAAAGCCACGCTGCAACAACTACTGAACTCCTGCATCCACAACTGACCTTCCACATCTGCTTCATCCTTCCGAGAATCAGTGGCCACTCCCTCCTTAGAAAGGACAGGACTAAGGATAGCCACCTCAAGACCTTGCTTGGAAACACCTTAAGATCCACACTAAGACTAGCAATAAATGGGCGATACAATTGTATGCAAGAAAACAGTATCAAATAAAACTTTGTCTTTATTCCATTAAATCCAAATAAAACTTGTTACATGAAGAAAAATACTCAATCTTCAATTATTCGAAAATAATAGTTTTTACTCGATACAAAAGAATAAATTCTAAAATTCTTGCACACACAGATTACATTCCTGAGTTGCCCGCATCCTCCTCAGTCAATGCGAATACTCGCCCCTGCTTCGGATCCTTGTCTTCCCCTGCATTCTCTTTCTTCAGCTGCGGACAGTTTGGTCAGATGTGCCCTTCTTGACCACAATGAAAACAAGCCTTCCGAGGTTTGGTGCATGCTGCTCGATAATGACCTGTTTCTCCACAGTTGAAACAAGTCGAACCTTGAACTGCGGGCGCCTTCTGCACTGGCCCACTGAACTTGACCTGCTTCACTGGAAGTTCCTTCTCTTCCTGATCGTCTGCTGGCCTCTTTTTCTTATTCCAGGTTTCTTGCTTCTTCTGGAATTGGTCCATGTCTTCTTCTGTCATTGCTGCTCTCCTGACCAGCTTGTCGAACCTTCTGATGCCCAACGGAACCATCCTTGACCTCAAGTTTGACCTCAAGCCCTGCTCAAACTTTTTGGCCTTCTTTGCTTCGTCCATGACCAACTCTGGTGCATACCTCGAAAGTTGAGCAAACTTGGTCTCATACTCCCGCACGGTCATGCTGCCCTGCTGAAGGTTCAAGAACTCGGTCGCCTTCTTCTCCTGAACATCAAGAGGAAAGAAGCGATCTCTGAACTCCTCCAGAAAAGCTTCCCATGTCAGCTGCTGATCTCCCAAATTCCTTTTCAACGACTCCCACCAGACACCAGCATCCTTCTCAAGCTGCATCGACGCTAACTTCACCTTGCTGGCTGCTGGAGTCTCCGATACCTCGAAGATCGTCTGCATCTTCCTAATCCAATCATCTGCTGCGGTTGGATCAGCTTGCCCCTCAAAGACTGGCGGCCTCATCCTCTTAAAGGATTCAATCTGCTTGATAGGGTCGGCGTTAACCAAACCCTGACTAGTTCCATGATTTGGCGGCAGATTCTGCTGCTGAGCTAGCTGATTCTGCTGCTGCGCCAAGTTGAATGCCATCAGCGCATTCAGGGTCTGATATACCTTGGCGAATTCAGCCTCAAGGTCAATTCCCATTCCTCGAGAACTACCGGATCCATCCTCATTATTGCCACCATTCCTGCCCCTGGGTGCAACCATTCTGAATACTGCAAAACGAGAGAAAAGTTAGAGCATCACACAATTCATACTCAAATCAATACCCTATGGCAAAACCATAACCATGCCCCAAGCCAAACATCATGTTTTAACTCTATGTGATACTCACACTCTAATGTCCACACCTAGGCACTCACTCTCTAGTGTCCACACCTAGGTTGGTTTTCATAATATGTCTATTATTATCATTGAAGCATGCTCTGATACCACTTCTGTAGCGCCCCGAATTTCTAATATGAGAACTTAGAAAATACGTGGCACATTCCCAGCGATCCACTTCAATGTAACAATACACATAGACCAAAACACAAATTATTTTATTCCAAACTCTTATTACAATAACCTCTTTCAAATGCAGCGGAAATACAAACACCTTGAATTAAAAACATTCCTTTACAACACTCCTCTTTTTAAAATCACACAAGGCTCTATTATATCACTCATAATCTCTAAAGCTAACCCGAGCATCCAAGCCTCCAAACTCTAAGCAACAACCTGCATCATATGAGGCTAGAGTTGAACCCTAACCCCCAAACTAAAGGGGTCAGCCATAAATGGTGTGAGTGATATAAACAACAAACATAAATAAACAATAAACATGATTTCTTAAGCAACATGTACTGAACCAAAATACATAGACTAAACATGTATTGCGAAGTAAGAAATGATATGCCAGTACAAGCATGAAACCAAGTCGAGAAATAATGTCACCGATCAGATATCCGTCAATCAATCACTCACAACAAGTACAGCTCAACTGTACTGTACAGTCGACTGCTTTAGTGTACCAGTCGACTGATTCTGCCAAATACTCATTTATCAGTCACTAACAGTGAGCACATGCACAAAACCAGTTAAAAAGACACAACTCCATGTGCAACTAATCCCACTACTGTGATGGGCAACAAGATTCCGAGTACTCCGCGAATAGGCATCACTGCCCTCGACGCGCAAGCATCAAGTAAGGTACTCAATATCAACAACAACAACAACAACAACAACCGGAGAATCATCTCCCTGCTGTGTATCCCACAAATAGGCCTTCAAGACCCTCGACGTGCGAATACACCCGATACATTCCGTGAATAGGTCTGCCGACCCTCGACACGCAAATGAACCCTGCATGCTCCGTGAATAGGCCCGTAGACCCTCGACACGCGAACACCTAAATATCTCAAAACAACAACTAACCAAGACCCCTCAGGCCTGTCTTAATAAATCTCAAACAGAACCAAAAGTACGCTAATCCATCGTCAAACGATCAAAGGAGAAATCTCTCCACTCAACAAATCTCAAGATTATGGAAAACCCATCAGTACCAGTCGACTTAGTATGTAGTAAGTCGACTGCCCCGAGATCCAATATCCAAGATTATAACAAGTGCTATAAGTCGACTTAATAAACCATCAGTCGACTTACCCGAAACAATTACCAATAATTCTCAAGAAACATTCCAAGTATTACCAGTCGACTTATAGAAGTCATGGTCGACTGTCTCGAATCAGCAGACCAGTCGACTGACCACAGTCCAAGTCGACTGTCCCGAACAATTTTCAAATGACTAAAAGTACAGTAGTAGAGTCGTACCAGTCGACTGTCGGCCTACAGATTTCACAAATTAGGTCTGTATACAATAATTGATACTGGAGTTTTCTAAAGATTCATTGCTTAGGAAATTAACTCGTATTTAGTTAAAGGTGACAATCTCAAGATGATCCACATTATGGATACAATACTAAATTCTCATGTTCTCAATTCCTAAATCGTCCATTAGGGTTTCCTTAATACTCAATTCTTTCGCCAATAATAACCAAGATCTGTTTATAAACCCAAGACCCAGATGTTCATGCATCTGATCAAAACCATACTTGAATCTTAACATGTTTTCAAGAAATACAGAATTTGTTAGACAAGATCTACTAAACATTCATGGGTTTCACATGTATAATACGAACAACAATTATTGCATCGATCTCATACAAGATACGAAAACATCAAACAAAACAGCACACAATCATATACACAAACAAAACAAAGTTCATATCACTCACCTTTTGGGTTTGCAAAGATCCAACGAAAAGCCTTCTTTTTGCTAGATCCCAATCTTCCTCTTCAATCACCAATAAAAGATATAATAAAATCTGAGTTGTGCAGCAAATGACGGCTGCAAACTATCTTATATAGGCCGGAAATATTGTTTTTAGGGTTTAGGAATACATTTGCAAAATAGTCCTTTCAAAACATAATTTTACATATATAGTTCTTATCCTTAGAAATTCAATAAAAATTATTTAAATTAGGATTTAATAGTAAAATATACTCATTAATCTCAATTGGTACATTTCAAAACGTCCAGAAAATACATTTTGCATTTCAACCCCTGAAATGTCAATTTTGCAAAAAGGTCATTCTTTTCTCAAAATTTGCAAATAGATCCAATTAATTTCAGAAAAATCCAGAAAAATAATAAATAATTTCCAAATATTAAATAATGATTTTTCATAAAGAAAACTTAATTTTTTTTTAAACATCTCAAAAGTCATTTGTACGTGTTTTGCACGTGTACAAAAGATAAATCTTTTAGAAAATATAAATTAAATCTCCAAAATAGATTTAAATTCATTTTCAAATAATTAAAATAATATTTGAAAATACGGGGTTCTACAACCTGGGTCGATGTGGTTAAAAAGAAAAAGAAAAATAATATCATTTCTCCTTCGCTGCCCTCCCCCTTGGGCGCGTCCCAAGTTCGGCCTGGTAAGCAGAGCTTTCTGGGGTCTTACCATCGTCCTCCTCACTCATTTGATGCTTCAACTTCTCATTTCTCTTCCCCCTCTTCTTCAGTAGACTTTCGTTGCTTTCGTTGTCTCCAAGCTGGACACTTCAAAGCATTCTGCACCTCAAAAATTAAGTGCTTATTCTGCCTCAAATTGGGGCACCCTAGAAATCGATGTTTTTCCCTCCAGCAACTTTTGGGGCTCTCGTTGGAAGTCCCCATCTCTAATCAGTTATTAGTTGCTCCAGATTTTCCATCTCTGCAGGCTAAGCTTGCTGTTCAACAAGCTCTCAAGTCGAAAAGAGCCATTCTCTCCTCTGACTCCCCTATTCTTCTCACTCCCCCTGCCTCTCATCGTATTTCGACCAGTGATCCTCCTCTCCTCCCCGTGCCACCAACTCCCCCTCTGGTAGTTTCCAAGCAGCAAGTTATCCTAGTTTATGTGCCTGAGCCAGATATTGCTGCCAAAATTTTGAAACTTGATTGCCTTGGTGCCGTGTCGTTCACTGGAGGGTCACCCCCTCCGACTCTTGTTCAAACTCCCATTAAAGCTACTCTCCTGGGCCTCCCGCCTTACTGTGATTCCCTGCGCATCATCGCTGACATGACCATATTTGTCGGGGACTTAACTTGCATTTCTTCCTCCTCCCTCTTGCCTTTTGGTTGCCTTCAAGTGGAGGCTGAGTTCCTCTGTCCACTTGCTAAAGACAGAGTCTCGTCCTACTCTCTTAGAGTGGGGCAGTCTATCTTCGCTATTTCGGTCAGCTACCTCGGCAAACCTTCAGGCCGTTTGACTCTATCCTCTTTTCCCCCAAGTGTTCCCAAGGTTCCTGTGCCATTGGTTTCTTCTCCCTAGCATTACAATGTGGGTAGTTCATTTATCCAAACAGCCTACCCTCCTAAGCCTAAGTCCAAAGTCTCTGATTCAAAATGCTTCTCTTTCCAGCGCAAAAGCGTTCATGCTCCGTCCGCCTCCGCTTTCTCGTCCCCGAAGCCCCCAAACCTTGTCTCGATCAATCCGGAGATTTCATTGCTTTATTATGCCAAGCTTATCACCCTTTCCAAGTCTCCATCAACTGGTCTCCAACTTTCTCGTCACTCGTTTCCTTCTTCTATAGCTATGGGTTGTTCCCCTTAGGTCTGAAGGCCATGCTTTGCCTCGGCCTAACTTTCAGCCATTGGCTTCTGAGGCCCTTTGGTCTGCTTGGGAGATCAATCCTCATTTCTCTTCTGATTGGAACAAATACTCTATAGCAGTGCCAAGTGTTCCTGCTTCAGTGGCCATTTCTTTACTGGTCGCCCAGAAGTCTTGACCAACACTCAGTCTAAATATGGTGATAGGATTGACAGTGATGATCTTCTGGGAGAGGTAGTGTCGGAGGTTGCTAAGCCGCCTACGCAACTCATAGTAGTATTTCCTGTCAACTCCTTTTCTTTTAAACTTTTCTCTATTTCTAAATTTTCTTCCATGTTCATTAGCTATTTTCATTTACGTCTGTTTCTAATGTTCTCTTCTAATTTTACACTCTCATACTCGCTTGAGATTTATTGCAACTGCACCCCGCACGGTCGGGGCTTTTGTCATGTCTTTGAGCTTTCACGTCCTATGCGATGCTTTAAACAGTACCTTTCTGCGTCCATCTCTCCACCTCCCTCTCCCACTACTGGGCCCCCTCCTCCTTCCCCCCCCCCAGCCCGTCCTGATAGTGTCGACGGCTCTGACTCTGTCTCCTTCCCTTTGCCTGAGGGGTCCCTCACTACCCTCCCTCTCTTACAACTGGACTCTCCCGGCATAGGGCTCCCCAATCCAAATGCATTCCCTAAGGGTGAGGCTATCCCCCTTTTGGATGACACCGGTAGCCTGTTCTCTGCTCCAAAGTGTAATCCCCCTTTTCCCACTCGTCGTTCTAATGTGCGTCTAAAAGCTAAAAACAATGCTTATTTATCCTCTAAGTCGAAGGCCTCCTTAGTGGCCCAAGTTCGTAATCTGGATATTCCTCCTCCCCCCTCCTTTAGTACCGAGCCATCTTCCTTTGGCTCTATCTTCGAAGTGCAGTTCGATTCTCTCTCCAACCTAGAGATGCTATCCCTAGCAGCGAGAATGGGTTTCGTAGTTGACTCCAGTCATTTCGCGGACTTCGACTCTATCCGTCGTTGCGAAATCTCCAGAGCTAAAGAGTCTCATCGTTTTTAAGATTTATTTCTTCTTGGAGTTTTCGGGGTATTGGGAGTGAGACCTATCTTCTTGCCTTATTCTATCCTTTCTCCTCTTTCCGCGGTGTTCGGATCTTCTTTTAGGCATCTCAAGTGGATTCTTCCACCCCTTCCCTTCTGATATGGCTAAAAATAGGGTTTAATCGGAACCGTCCAAATCGGGCACGAATCTTGAAGCGCAGGGGTAAAATAGTAATTTCACCCACCAACGGGTCTGAAGCAGGCACTGGATCTCCCCTTCACAGATCCAATAACCCACAAACGGATCCACTCCAACTGGGTATGGGTTCCGACCCGAGACAAACCCAGATCAGCAGGAGGAAATCAGGGTCTCTGATTTGACCAAATCAACGGTCCTGATCTGCAGTTATCCTCTCACCGGGAATTAGGGATCAGTTTCCTAAACTGATCATGAGGATTTTACTCCTAACAGAATCACAGGAAATCAGATCCCTAATCAAAGCTCCATGGTGACTATAAATACCTCCGACCTATCACTGTTACAAGGTAATCACTCTTTTTCCAACTAAAGCTCTTTCTTAATCATATCACTGGTTACTGTCAAGAGCGTCGAAGGGTGCGTCGCCGGGATCAACCCCGATGTATCGCACTTCCTTGCAGGTGAACGGCGGGAGTCAGCAGCCCAATCCCGACGAACAGGCTTGGATTCGCTATTCAGGTTTTTCCACGAACCCACAAATTCTATCTGTTTACCCCCACACCAGATTCAGCGGTAACAGATTGGCACCGTCTGTGAGAAAATCAAACGAATAGCAGCTCCTCCTCTTCCCATCAGAAAGATCTTCTCCAGCCATGCCGCCTAGAAAAGTCAGATCAAGGGGATCCAATCGTGGGCCCAATCCAGATCAGCAGCAAGAAGTCCCCTTCCAACCCGCTCATCAACAGGGACAACTTCTGCCTCAAACCGAGGATCTGCCTCCTCTCCCAAATTAGCAACCTCCTAATGGTCCCACGGGCCTCTCAAATGCCGCCGCAAGGGTCTCTCGCCCCGACCCGCAGAAACAACCCCTCCACCTGGACCACGTGTCCATCCACAATGCCTCCTCGGATTCCATGGCTTCCCACCATCCTCGAGTTTCCGACCTCCGTAATACCGTTCTAAACCGGCAAAAGGATGAGGATCTTCGCCACCGCCTGGATGATAAGCGGGTCCGAGAGGGAGTCTCCCGCCAACAACATCCAGGTGAGCGATCTCCTCACCGCCGAGACACCAGGAGGTCCCCGGACCGAAGGGGGCGAAGGGAATCCCCCGAGCGTCATAGGAGGGGACCGCATTCCCCCACTGGTCAGCGTCATCCAAGGAATGATGAGGCGCCCATCACTCGTGCTGAGTTCCTACAGTTCCAAGCAATAGTGTTGCAAGCCCTCAACCTTCGCCCCGCCAACAATAATACCCAAAGGGTTCCGACACCCCCACGGGTCCCAAGTCCCCGTCCTCGGTCTGTAACACCTCCTCCGGCTCCTAATCACCAACAACACAACCACAGTCCTCACCGCTCCCAAGACTACCGCCGTCGTAGTCCCCGCTCCCCCTCCTATGAAGATGAGTCCAGGGGCTCGATCGACTACCACCGTAGGGACGATGCTCTCTACCGCCGTCTCTACGAGATGGAGAGACGCATCAGTCGAATGGATAAGGAGGAAGAGTCTAGAGGTAGGACAGTCCGCCCCGACAGACCTCCCTTCTCCCGGACTATCATGGAGGCTCCCATCCCGAGGGGTTTCAAGCCTCCGCAGTTTAAAACGTATTCGGGGGAGTCGGACCCTGTTGATTATGTCGAGAGCTTCAAGACCTTGATGCTAATCCACCAAGCTTCCGACGCCATGCTCTGCAAAACCTTCCCCACCACTCTCAAGGGTTCGGCTCGGGAATGGTACTCCCGGCTCGCTCCCTCTTCCATCTTCTCTTTTGAGCAGTTCGAAACGCTCTTCATAACCCACTTTGTGAGCAGCAGACGAACGGAGAAGACCAGCCTCTCTCTACTCCACCTCCGATAAGAGAGGGGGGAAAAGCTGAGGGACTATGTGAGGAGGTTTACTGCAGAAGTCAGGTCCATCGCCTCCCTCGACCAGTCAGTGGCGACCGTCGCATTCCAATCCAACGTCCTCAACTCTAACCTTCGGTCGTCCCTCACCAAAAAGCCCCCGCACAACTTTGCCGACCTTCTCCTTAGATGCGAGAAATATATTCGGGCGGAGGAAGCCGAATGCTTCCCGGGTTTCGGAGGATCCGCTTCCGGGTCGAAAAGAAAGACATCGGAAGAGGAAGGGCCAAGAAGCTACAAAAGGATAATAGCGGTCAGCGTCCTCCTCCTCCCAGGTTTGAAAAATTTACTCCTCTCACTACCAGCGTCTCCACCATCCTGATGGAAGTCGAGAAGGAGGGAGTTATACCTCCCACTCCGAGGATGAACACCCCAGCCAAGAAGAGGAACAAGGAGAAGTGGTGCCATTACCACCGGGATCATGGCCACGACACCAACGACTGCCGGGCGCTGAAGAATGAGATAGAGGCCCTCATCCAGAGGGGGCAGTTGGCTAAGTTCGTGAGAACAAATGATCGGGGAGATCGCGCCACTCCTCCGCCTCGGGGGGCTAACAAGCGCTCCGAGCGACGCGATGAAACCCCCGAGTTCGAGGAGGAGCGTGTTCTGCACCTTATCCACGGAGGTCCCATGGGGGGCTCTTCCAACTCCTCTCGGAAGGCCTTCGTCCGAGAGGTCAATTCAGTTCACGGAGCCCCTCCCCCCAAAGGCCTCGGTGTCCCAGTAACTTTCTCTGATGAAGACCTTGAGGGGGTCCGAACTCCCCACTGCGACGCACTTGTTATCGACCTCCGCATGGCAAACTTCAAAGTGCAGAGGATCCTGGTAGACAACGGGAGCTCCGTGAACATCCTCTTCCTCTCGGCCTTCCGAGGACTGCAACTATCCAGGGATCGCCTCAAACTGGCCGGCTACACGCTCCACGGGTTCACGGGGGTGCCAGTAACTATCAAAGGGGTTGTCACCCTGGACGTAACTGCTGGGAAGACCCCTACCACCCGGACAGAGCCGATGGACTTTATGGTCGTCGATGTCCCGGCTGCATACAATGTCATCTTGGGCCGACCTGGCCTAGCTGCCCTAGAAGCCGTTCCATCAGCGTACCACCCCAAGATGAAGTTCCCCACCCGGGCGGGAGTGGGAGAAGTCAAAGGCAGCCAAGAGACGGCTCGGAAATGCTACATGACTTCCACTGGGGGTCCGGTGCTCTCCCTCGAGACTTTAGAGATCCCCGAGCCGAACGTCCGACCAACGTCCGAGCCGGCGGATGAATTAGAAGAAGTGCTCTTCTCGGACGAGGACCCGAGCCGAAAGTTCCTCATCAGCAAATCCCTACCGACTGCCCTATGTTCCGACTTGGTGCAGTGCATTCGGAAGAACCGCGACCTATTTGCTTGGTCCGCCGCGGATATGCTCGGGATTTCCGAGGAGCTTCTAGTGCACCGCCTCAGCGTCGAACCGGGGTGCAGACCGGTTCAGCAGAAGAGGCATAAATTCGCCCCCGAGCGACAACAAGCCATCAAGGAGGAGGTGGACAAGCTCCTAAAAGCTCGGTTCATACAGGAGGTGAACTACCCCGAGTGGCTCTCCAATGTCGTCATGGTTAAGAAGTCCAATGGTTCCTGCAGGATATGCATCGACTTCACAAACTTGAATAAGGCATGTCCGAAGGATCCGTTCCCTCTCCCGAATATCGACACCCTCATCGATGCCACCTCGGGCCATGAGCTCCTCAGCTGCATGGATGCCTTCTCCGGCTACAACCAGATACGAATGTTCCCCCCAGACATCCTGAAGACTTCCTTTATTACCGACCAGGGCCTCTACTATTATAGAGTAATGTCGTTCGGATTGAAGAACACTGGAACCACCTACCAGCGCCTCGTCAATAAAGTCTTCCAAAGCTAGATAGGCCGCAACATGAAAGTATATGTCGACGACATGCTCGTGAAGAGCATCCGAGGTACCGACCATGTAGCCGACCTACAGGAAGCATTCGACGTACTGAGAAGGCACAACATGAGGCTTAATCCGAACAAGTGTGCATTTGGGGTCTTGTCGGGAAAGTTCCTCGGCTTCATGGTCAGCCAGCGAGGGATCGAAGCAAATCCTGAAAAAATTAAGGCCATACTGGACATGGCCCCACCCCGGAACATCAAGGAAGTGCAGAGGCTTACGGGTTGCCTCGCCGCTATTGGGCGATTCCTTTCGAAGTCTGGGGAAAAGTGCCTCCCCTTCTTCAAGGCTCTCAGGGGGGCCAAGGGTTTCGACTGGGGCGAACTGCAACAGGAGTCGTTCAACCAACTGAAGGCCTACTTGGTCAACCCTCCCCTGCTCAGCAAGCCCGTTCTAGGGGAAACCCTCTTCATCTACTTAGCTGCTTCCGAGCAGACCCTAAGTGCTGTTTTGGTGAGGGAAGAAGACCGGGCTCAGAGGCCCATCTACTACGTGAGCAAGGTGCTTCGAGATGCCGAGCTCCATTACCCGAAGATAGAAAAGATGGCCTATGCCCTGATTATGGCGGCAAGGAAGCTCTGCCCATACTTTCAGTCCCACTCGGTTGTGGTCCTCACCGACCAACCGCTGAAGTAAGTCCTCCACAAGCTGGAAACCTCAGGCCGGCTTATGAAATGGTCCATTGAGCTGAGCCAACACGACATCTCCTACCAGCCTCGAACCGCGATAAAGGCTCAGGCCTTAGCGAAATTCATCGTCGAGAGCACCATCCCCGAGGTCAGCCAAGCCGAGAACGGACCACCCATCTGGACGGTTTTTGTAGATGGTTCTTCGTGCAACGAGGGAAGCGGAGCCGGGGTCATTCTGGCAGGCCCAGATGACTTCGTTCTGCAATACTCCCTCCGCATCAACTTCGAGGCCTCCAACAACGAAGCAGAATATGAGGCGCTAATAGCCGGTCTCAGAATGGCCCGAAGGGCGGGGGCACAGCGCCTCCGAATCTTCAGTGACTCTCAATTGGTGGTAAACCAAGTATTGGGCGAGTACGAGGCACGAGACGATCGGATGGCGAAATATCTTGCTAAAGTCCGAAGTCTCATAACCCAGTTCGAAGAAGCGCTCATCCAGTGGATCCCCTGAGAGGAGAATTCCCAGGCTGACGCCCTCTCTAAACTAGCCTCCTCCTCCCTCCAGGGTCTCGAGCAGACCATCTTGATCGAGGTTCTCTTGAAACCAAGCATCGAAGACGAAGTCTCCGACTCAGTGGAGTCGCTGCCGATCCTGCTGCAAGACAAATGGATGAAACCATTAGTGGAATTCCTAAGGGATGGGCTCCTCCCCGAGGACCCCAAGGAAGCACGCCGAGTAAGAACCAGGGCCGAGCGGTATGTCCTGGTCGAGGGGATCTTGTACAAGCGCTCCTTCTCGCAGATAGACGGCCGACCATACCTGGGATGCCTTTCCCGGGAACAAGCCGACTATGCCTTACGGGAGCTCCATGAAGGCATAGGCAGGGCACATTCAGGGTCTAGGTCCTTAGCTCGGAAAGCTCTGAATTACGGATACTTCTGGCCGACTCTCCTCCAAGACGCCGAGCGCCACGTTCGGCAATGTGGCTCTTATCAGAAACATTCCAACATTCGTCGCCTCCCCCAAGCTAACCTCGCCTCCCTATCAAGTCCTATCCCCTTCACAATGTGGGGGATGGATTTACTAGGGCCATTCCCTCCAGCTCTGGGCCAGTTCAAGTTCTTGGTCGTAGCCATCGACTACTTTTCGAAGTGGATTGAGGCCGAGCCCCTAGCCACTATCACCGAGAACAAGGTTCTTCAATTCTTTTGGAAGAACGTCGTCTGCCGGTTCGGCGTCCCCCGTGTCCTCGTAACAGACAATGGAACTCAGTTTACTGGGGCCGCGTTCCGAGCACTATGTGAAGACCTTGCCATGCAACAATGCTTCTCCTCCGTCTCCCACCCGCAGTCGAACGGCCAGGCAGAGAACGCTAACCGGCAGATCCTCTCTGGTATAAAGAAGAGACTGGACAAGTGTTCTAAAGGCTTATGGGTCGACCAACTCCCCAACGTGCTGTGGAACTACCACACCAACAAACGGACCCCCACAGGAGAGTCCCCGTTCAACCTCACCTATGGGTCCGAGGCAGTGATACCTCTCGAAGTCGGAATACCTTCTCCTCGCCTCGCAGCCTACAACGAGGAACAGAATGCCAGAGACCTTCGGGCGAACTTAGACCTGGTGGACGAACTGAGGGAAAGAGCATCAATTCGCCAACAGAGCTATCGAAGGAGGATCGAGTTGGCGTATAACAAAAAGGTCCGACCTACCAATCTTAAAGAGGGGGACATAGTCCTCAGAAAGCTAGCTATCTCCTTCCCTAGTCAGAAGAGCAAGCTGGCCCCAAATTGGGAGGGGCCCTACAGGATCACGAAAGTAGTCCGGCCGGGAGCTTACCGTCTCGAAGACCACGAAGGCAGAGAAATCCCTAGGACTTGGAATGCCGACCATCTTTTGAAGTACCAAGAAGGTGCCCCAGCACCCCTCTAAGTATTTCAGGATGTCGAACTGTTCCTTTCCTACCCCTGTATTTTCTCTAATGTTATCTCTCATATGTAATATCGGCTCGCAACTTTAGAAGCGACCGACCTTTAATCAATAAAGAAAGCTTTCTCATATTTTACTGGTAAAACTGTTTGCAACTCTCTGCCTTTACTCTTAACTCTAACGATGGTTCCGGAGTCCAACACTTGGCTCGATTCTACTCTGCAAGCGCGCTTCTAAGCGAGATAGGAGTGGGTCGCCATTCAGAATTGCTCCCACGACCGTTGAACTCTAACGATGGTTCCGGAGTCCAACACTTGGCTCGATTATACTCCGCAAGCGCTCTTCTAAGCGAGCTAGGAGTGAGTCGCCATTCGGAATTGCTCCCACGACCGTTGAACTCTAACAATGGTTCCGGAGTCCAACACTTGGCTCGATTATACTCCGCAAGTGCGCTTCTAAGCGAGCTAGGAGTGGGTCGCCATTCGGAATTGCTCCCACGACCGTTGAACTCTAACGATGGTTCCGGAGTCCAACACTTGGCTCGATTCTACTCCGCAAGCGCGCTTCTAAGCGAGCTAGGAGTGGGTCGCCATTCGAAATTGCTCCCACGACCGTTGAACTCTAACGATGGTTCCGGAGTCCAACACTTGGCTCGATTCTACTCCGCAAGCTCGCTTCTAAGCGGGCTAGGAGAGGGTCGCCATTCGGAATTGCTCCCACAACCGTCGAACTGCTCTTACGATGGCCAGCGAGCCCACTATTAGCCAAGGCTCGGCCCATCTCGCAAGTTCGAAAGATTAGGAGACCGAAGCGCTGCTCGGCACCACTGGCCGAGCGAGCAAGAGGTCGGCTCAGAGACCTCGGCGCGATGAACACAGTCACAAATAAAATGACTACACAAAGTTACAAAGGACACGCAAGTCCGAGAAAGAAATGTTATTAATAATTGGGATACAGTACAAAACGACTCTTCCGTACAACAAGGACACAAGGCCTTAAAGTACAAAAATTACAATGCCGACCCACTACACTTTGGTACGTCGACCTCGGCCGTCAGCTCGTCCCGCTCGGTCGTCAGTTTGGCCACCTCGGCCGCCAGTCCCTCTCCCTCCGTCCGAAGCTCCGCCTCTACAGTCTGCAAGTGACGGATCTCGGAAAGGAGATCGTCCCTCTCCGCTATTATTTTTGACAAATTGTGCCGAACGCACTGGATCCGAAGAGTGTTGCTAAAGGCGGTCGCCGAACCTTCATCCTCTCCTACGGGGGTCATCTCGGCGATCCTGTTCTCCAGACGCCGGATCTCAATGTCCCGCCGGCCTAGGATGAGCTGAAGATGGTTCCGCTCGCTTTCGGCTCGGCGCAATCCTAGCTCGACTTCATAGAGCCGCTCTCGGCACCTCCCCAAGCACGGCCTCGTCACCCCTGAGACAGCCTCGGCTCGAGCGTTGTCATCCGAACGAGCAGGCTCGACGTCGTCAGCCACCACCACAAGCTGAAAAGAAGAAGAATCAAACAACAAAATTTCAAACACTGCCGAAGCCCAACACTTCAAGAATTTTCAATCAAACTTTCAGACATTGAGTGAGTTGTCAGAGATCGGAAGTTACACAGAAACAAAGCAAAGGTTTTTATTCAAATAAAGTAGCTCTACATACAACTAGACCGACACTACAGTAGGGTTTTACAACGACTTAAAGGAACGTAATACAACTTGTTTAGTGCCTCTTCGGAAGGGGGACGCTTTGGTTCAAGGAAATGCGGGGGCGGCGACGCCTAACCTCCGAGCCCGATTCCAAACCGGCGAAGCGAGATCCCCCTTCGCCGCTAACTCTAACTGTGACGCCAACTGAGGCGCCGCTAGACGAGACAGCTACACTACTCTGAGCGTCAGCCGGACTCTGCCTCACCTCAGGCAAACGAGTCGCAAGTTCGTAGAAAGTAATCCCTCTCTCGCTCTCTTCGCGAGTACACGACGTACTACGAACATTGGCCCTCTCAGGCAGAGGCTTGAGCGACGTGATCTCTTCCTCCAGCTTGATAATCCTATCTCTCAGAACCTCATCCTTCGTCGACATCTTCAAACGAGGAGGTCTTGACGAGCCCACCGCGTTGGCACTCTCGGCCGCAAGACGTCGATAATGGGTGACCTCGATCCCCCTGTCTATCGTAACCCTCCGAAGCTTGTCGACCTTGGCCAACAACTTTTGGTGCTCGGATGACAACTTCTCCAACTCAGAAGCTAACTTTTCTCCTTCTGCCGAATGTTCTTTCTCCGTTACCTCCAAGTGACGGATCTCGGCCAAGAGCTCGTTATTCTTCTGCTCGGCAACGAAAAGCTCCCTACGAAGCCGCTCCGACTTGCCTTCGGGACGAGAAGCTTGAGGATGCTTCCGTAGTTGCTTCAACTTACGACAATACCCCCTTGCAGCCACTTTTATCTCCTCCAGCTTCAAGAACATATAAAATTGCCTCTCTCGGCTATGGGAAAGCGCTCGCTTCGTTTCTTTCAGCTCCTTACGAAGGTACGAAACCTCCGTGATCGGACCAAACTTCTCCTGAAAAGCAAAGATAAATCCGAGGCCAAACACTTGGAGAAATTTTGCAGCTAGTCAAACACAAAATCCGAGGTCGAACATAAAATCCGAGGTCCAACACTTGGAGAATTTTTGGCCAAACAAAAAGTATTTTCATTCAAAACTCAAAATGCATTACAGGAGCGGTGGCCAGTCCGCAGTCAGGCTTACACAGGCTTACACATAAATAAAAAAAAAAGAAGACTAAAGATGCAACCAAGTCAGGGGTCGACCTTTTTGTCGCTCGGGTCTTCCGACCCCCCGACGATTCCCATGTCCTCGTCCTCGGAGTCGTCCTCCTCCTCACCCTCGGCATCTGTCTTGCATGTCCCTTCGACACCGTCGGCCTGTCCCTCAGGGCTGAGCATTGCCGAGGGAAGCTCCTCCTCCCCCTCCACGGGGTCGTAGAAGTGGTAGGAGGATATGTCGAACCCCGGGTTCCGACCGGCGATATGAAGTAGGGCTCGGCCGTACGCGTCCTCCATGTTCTTAAACATGTGCTGCTCGGCCTCTTGCTGGACAACCCTCTTCGCCTTCGCCACCTTCGATTGGTGATTGGCCTTGATCCTCTTGGTCTCCTTCCGAGCTTTCTCCGCCTCCGACCGTGCTTCGGCCAGCTCCTCCTTGAGCGCGGCATTCTTTTTCTCCGAGGCCTCGAGCTTGGCTGCCTCGTCCGCCGACCGCTGCATAGCTTCGGCCAGCTTCGCCTCCAACCCCACCACTTTGGCATCGCGCTTTGCCGAGAGGAGTTGCTCGGCTTCGAACAGCTTCACAGCTTTCGCGCGCTCCGACCTCTCCCGGTCGCACAGCGCCGACAGCTCCTGTTCTTTGCTCGCGAACTCTTCGAGCAAAAAGTTGAAGTGGCAGAGGGTCTGAAAAGAGAACAAACAGTTAGAATCTGAACCTAAAAACTTAGAAAAATTTCGAAAGAAATGCTTCAAGAAGAAAGTGTTCGGTCTACTTACCGACATCGTGTTCTGAGCAATCTGCATTGTAGCATCCCCGACCTCCCTGGACTTAAGCACCGCTCGGTCTTTCGGGGTCGACAGGTGCTTCACCGCCTGCATACAAATATTGCCGTCCCCCAAGAAGCCGTCGACCTTTATTACTTGCCAGTCGGGGACGAAGATCCGCTTGTGCTCCTCGGTCAGAATCTTCTCCGCTTCGGCGGTGAGAGGCGGTACTTGAAGGGATAACGCCGCGCTCACGTTGAACGCGCCGCTCGACGAGCCGGGAGCATCCGTCTTCACCGGTGGAGTCGGCGCATCCGAGACAGGAGGATCGGAGGCTGCGACCTGGTCTTGCTCGGGATCAGCATCCGGGAGCACGACCACCTGCAGGTCGGCGGTCTTTGGAACCGAAGGTATCTTCGGCGCTCGGCCGCCCTGAGGCCCTGTCGAGGGTCTCTTCTTCTTTCTCGTCTCCTGCTCCCTAGCCGCCTTGGCCTTCGCCATCAATGCCCTATAGTCCATCTTGGAAGACTCTGCACCAACCGAATGAAAAAACTTAGAAAAATTTTCAAGAACTTCAAGCAAAAAGTAAGAATACCAGAGGCGTACTGGGATCGATCGGACTGAGACCCCCTCAGAACAGAACCTCCTCGGTGATGTCCTTCCAACTAAGCGTCGGCAGGCCGAGGAGTTTCTTGAGGACTTCCGTCTCCCCGTCACTAAGCACTGGCTCCTTCTTCGCTCGCTTGGGCAGGCCCTCCCTCGACCAAGCTATCGGAATTGCCTAGGGTTCGGGAGCTCGAACAATGAAGTACTTCTCCTTCCAATGCTTGATCGAGTCCGGGTTCTCGATCAACTTCATGCCTGTCCGCGGCGAAAGGTAGAACCTCTGCTCGTTCCTGTTCGGCTGGCAAGGACGGTAGAGGCTCCGAAGGAGAAACAAACTTGGCTCGGCACCGATCTCTTGACACTGAAGAACAAACGCCAAGACGTGCCTCCAAGTGTTCGGCATCAGTTGGGCAGGGCACAGGCCGTACCAATTGAGGACCTCGACAATGAACGAATGCAGCGGCAAACGAAGCCCGGCGGCCAAGGAGTCGAGTGGAAAAATGCAAGCATCGGCTGAAGACGACGTGCAGGCTCGGAAACCTGGTCCAGGGAGAAGTAGCCCGTACTCGGCAGGGATCTGGAATCCGGTCCGGATCCGATGCAGATCAGCCTCCGTAAGACTAGAAGTGATGTGGTCCACCTCGGACAACTTCCTCGGCTCGTTCTCCTCTACCGACTTGGCGGTGCCCTGGGTCACCTTCTCCAGCATCTCTTCGGAGTAGCTCCGAACTCCCCCCACGCTCGACAGAACGATCGGCTGCCGACCGATCTTCGCTGCCGTCTTCGGCTGCTCTATGATCGTCACGACTCCCTTACCCTTCCGGGAGCTCGCTGCAACATCCTGGGGTAGCTCGGCGACCTCCCCACTCTTGCTCGGTCGGACCACGGTCTGCTCGGTCGGCTCTACCACCTCCTCTTTACCCGCTCGGCTGACGACTCGGTCCGCGGCGGGGGTATCATCCGAAGAAGTAATCTTAACCATTTTTTCTAAAGAGAGAGGAGAGAGATGTTGTGCAATCTAGATGATCTAAATAAATAGATAAACTAGATACAAATTAAAACCTCGCAAGTGTACGAATCGTTTATAGAAGCGTAGTGAAAAGCAAGGGTCGATCCCACAGAGATTGTAGTACTTAACTCACTAATAAATAAAACAAAGAAAAATTGCAAATCATAAAGTTTGTTCTAAAAGTTTATTCGAAAAGAAATGAAGAGATTAAAAACTAAATCAAGTAGTATCTCAAGAATATCAATTAAATGAGTTGGGCTTGATTTCCACCTATAGTCAAGAATGCTAAGTCACCTTCTACACTACTCTAATCACTCATGTTTGTTCTCTTTAAGGGCATGGTATCTACTCCTTAAAGTTAATGCTTTCCTAAGCCAAGAATTAGGCATGGTATCTACTCTAATTCGTTTCTTCCCTTAAGTATTTAGCATGGTATCTACTAAGTTGCACTTAAAGGAAGCATAGGAACAATGGAAACGAACAAACACTTAAAGTTCTAGAAATTGGTATCAGATCTAGATCCTTCAAGTTGATTAAACCAAGAACCCCTAAAGATTCCTGTGTTACAATATATGGGCACGAGATACGGGTCGTCTCTATACTCATATAACATATTCAGTTTTATAATACGCAAACTTGATAATCTCAGGTTCTGTATGGCAGTCGACTTGCTGTCACTCTCAGTCAACTGCTCTTAGAACTTCTGAACAAGTTTGATTCATATTATAAATCTATACCAATACAATCAGGTTTAATCAATAAGTGATAGAAATAGTGTTATTAGAAGATTAGAACATTACATAACTATGGTTTCAATCAGCCCAACAATGAAATTAGTTCCACATATTCATAATAAAAGTATTGAAATTAATAATTTTGTTCAAGGATTGCATTACAAAAATTAGAGAGAGGAGAAAAAAGATAAAATAATTAATTGCAAACCCCTCTTTCTGTCTCAAAAAGCCCAACCAATGCTGCCTTGAACTCTGCGCCGAACAAAAGAAGTCAGCAGCCAGTCACTTCGAACCAGTCGTCTCGAAGCCTGCGCTCATGTGATAGTGCTTCGTTCTGCCGCACGCCACGTCAGCCGAAGCCTGTAAGCAGTCACTTCGCCGCAGTTGCACGTCAGATCAAGGCTGGGTCAGCACCTGTGCGTCCTGGGATTGGGTGCTTGCTGCTTTCTTTAATCCGAAAAGAAGAGTCAGAGAGAGGAACAGAATCTCTCTCTCTCTCTGACTTTTCTCTTTTTTTTTTCTTTTGTGTTCGCTGTGTTCGCCCCCTCTGTCCTCTTTGTTTGTTCTGAGCGGCACAGAGAGAGTTTTCTCTCTCTCTCTGTTTCTCTCTCTTAGTTTGTTCGCTGGCTTCTTTTTTTTCTTTTGTATTTGCTGGCCGGTTCTTTGTTCTCCTCGGGTTGGATAGTATTTATAGGAGTAGGTGTAGCTGTGTAGTAGGATTAGGATGTATCATCTCACCTGTAGATTAGGATATATCTGCAAACATAAAAATCAGAATTTAGTATTTAAATTTAATTTTAATTAGATAAACTTAAAATAACAGATTTTTATCTTTTTGGCTTTATCCAAATCCATGTAAATTTATTTTCTTTCTTTTACACCCTTATAAAATTAAAATTCACTTTTTGCATTAAAAATCTTATTTCTTCATAAATAAATAATCAATTGAAATCTTAGAGAAACAAGACGACTTATAATTGAAAACAAGCACTTTTAATGGGTTATTGAATACAAATATTTGTATAAAAATTAGACACATCAAATACCCCCAAACTTAAGCTTTTGCTTGTCCTCAAGCAAAAAGTAAAATTATGAACAAGGGAAAAATAATAGTAGACTCAACCCATCACACCAGGAATTCTCATTATGCAAGCATCAAAATTGCAATTAAAAATATAAACAATTGCAAATAAAGTAAAAACAAGCATACCCACTTTCTCCAGTGCAATTATTTAGTCATAGCTCCAAACCCAATTATATTTGTCATGCAATTAATTTTAATTATAGTATGTAACAACTCCATCTGTGATTATCCCTTTTCTCTACTTCAAACCGAGTAGCAAACTAGAGTTTTTTTTTTTTTTTTTTTTCTTTCTTTTCGTTATTACTCTATTTACTTAAACTCAGTTTAGGACTAAATCAATGGGAATAATCACCAGAAAAAGCATCACATTTGTTTTTTAGGTATAATTGCATGACTCATACAATTTTGTAAGGATTTATGAAACTCAATAATCCCAAAATAAACAAGTATGCTTACTCTTACTTTATAAGAAATTGTTTATCCCAAAAAAATATTTCAATGCTTATCTAAATGAAGAACTCAAAAGTGTAATTGTGAGATTAATTGAAATCCTTTTAAATTTTTGTTTTTCTTTTCTAAAAATAAATCATAAATTTGTAAAACTTCCCCCAAAACTTAAATATCACATTGTTCTCAATGGGAAAGGAAAAAGAAAAACAAAAAGAATGCAAAAGTTCAGAAATTCTCCCCTGATTGGTCTTGAAAATTCTGCACGCGCAGCGTTCACTATTTTGGCGATATCTGGAGCTGTAGATGTCCAAATGGGCTGAATTGTTTTTTGCTGGAAAGCTAAGAAGATAGGCTACAACTTTTCTTTGAATCACTTTTCCAGATTTGGACTCCAAACTACTCAAAAATAGCCGTCAATGCATGTGTTCAAAACAGCTCCGCCCCGGCGACTTCAAATTTTCTGCAATCCTTCAAGATAAAATCCAAAAATTAAGATAAAATAAACTAAAAGATAAAAGAAATAAAGAAATAATAAAAAATAAATTAAGAGAGAGTGTAAGTACTCCCCTGAAAAATTGGGTTGCCTTCCAATAAGCGTTGCGTTTCTTGTCTTCAGCTAGACTTGATGAGTTTATGCAATGTATTGAATGGCTCGCGGCTCAAAACTCATCTTATTATAAGGTTTCCCACTATGCCCATTCACCTTGAACGTTTGATTTTTCTCCAACGCTCCATGTGGGGAAACCTTTGTAACAACGTATGGACCGTACCATCTTGACATAAGCCTATCTGCAATGGTCCACCTTAATGCACCCTTGTGTTTTTGCAAGACTCCCTGCAGCTTCTCTTCTTCTTGCATCCTTAAGTTTACAGCAACTGTCACAGGTAATGTCTGGTTTTTCCCCAAATATTCATACTTCAAGTGTTCATGTAGTGGCTTCAGCTCCACATCTGGTGTCCTGGTAAAAGAAGAAACAAAAGTATTATTAGACACAAGATTTTCAAACACATGTGCAAACTTACCTGCATATGATTTTTCATTTCCAAGAGTATGTATTTTCTCTGCAATCCTCCAATCATCATATTCCTGTTCAACTTGAGATAGTATTAGAGGATGTGTAATTGTTGCTTGTAATGGATCAACACCATGTTCCTGAAATGTTTGGTCACAAATTACATCAACATTATAACATTCATGATCATCGTGTGGTAATTTTGGTGCATCAAATATTTTAAACTCAATCTTGTCCTCTAGGGTTGTCACCGATTGGAGCTGTTCTTGTCCTCTAGGGTTTGGTATGGTTTGTGATGGGAGTTCTCCTACCTTTCTTTCACTTAACTCCTTAGCAATTTGACCGATTTGAGTTTCCAATTTTTGAATGGCCTGCCCTTGTTGGTTGCTTGTTTGCTGTTGCTGTTGGAGTAATTGAAGCACGGTGGATTCGAAATCCAACTTCTGCTGTTCTTGTATTGGCCGACCAAACCCATTCCCACTCTGGAATTGCTACGTATGCCCTTGTGCGAATTGATTGCCTTGATGGTTTTGATTATTGCTTCATGAGAAATTTGGATGGTTTCGCCATCCTAGGTTATACGTATTTGACAAAGGGTTGTTCTGGGGTGGGTACATTCCCTGTCCTTCGTAGTTTGCGTGTTCCTGATCTGCGAAAGAAGACATGGGACATGTATTAGTTGTATGATCAGAATGAGAACAAATTGCAGAAATTTCTTTTGGTTGGTCTTTTACGCCACCCAACGTTGAAATTGCATTAACAAGCATATCAAATTTTTTGTTCATAATTTCCATTTCTAGTTGCATGTTATTATTATTAGAAATTTCGTAAACTCCCTGTTTTTTCGAAAGGCCCCTCCTTGTTGAGAATTGTTGTGAGTTCTCGCTGAATTCTTCAAATAGCTCGATAGCCTCCTCACCACTCTTTCTCATCAAGATTCCATTACAAGCTGAATCTACAATTGCCTTATTAGTGTCATTTAAACCCTCATAAAATGCTTGTACCTGATCATCCTTAGGTATGTTGTGCGTAGGACACTTGAGAAGCTTGTTCTTGAAGTCCTTCCATGTCTCGAAGAATAAATTGCCATTTTTTTGTTGGAAGAGTAGAATTTTCCTTTTTAGTTGTCTGGTTTTCTGAGCTGGAAAGAATTCTTTCAAGAATTTTGTTACCAATTGCTCCCATGAATTAATTGATCCTGGTTCCAAAGAATAATACCACAATTTAGCGTTAAGTTTTAATGAAAATGGAAACAAAATTAACCTGATTTGTTCAGGGGTAAGCCCTTGGACGCTTTGTGTTCTGCAAAGATCAAAGAAATCTTGCAAATGTAGATGAGGATCTTCGTCTAGTCAGCCACTAAAGTGGGGAACCATGCTGAGTAATTGAGCTGATAGGTGCATATTCCCTGTGACATTAGGTTGAAAAGCTATGCAAGAAGGTTGCTCAATATTCTTCGGAGTGAATTTGTCTTGCATTGGTACTCGATTTGGTACTTTCTCCCCCATTGTTGCTTTTGGAAAAAATTCGCTGTACAGTCGACTGGTCTGTCTGTGCAGAGTGTAACCTGAAACAAAATGTGATAAAAGAAAAAGAAGAAATAAAATAAAATAAAAAAAAGAAAAAGATTTTTATTGACTTGTAAGTTAAAATACTAAACAATCCCCGGCAACGGCGCCAAAAACTTGTTGTGCAATCTAGATGATCTAAATAAATAGATAAACTAGACACAAATTAAAACCTCGCAAGTGTACGAATCGTTTATAGAAGCGTAGTGAAAAGCAAGGGTCGATCCCACAGAGATTGTAGTACTTAACTCACTAATAAATAAAACAAAGAAAAATTGCAAATCATAAAGTTTGTTCTAAAAGTATATCTGAAAAGAAATGAAGAGATTAAAAACTAAATCAAGTAGTATCTCAAGAATATCAATTAAATGAGTTGGGCTTGATTTCCACCTATAGTCAAGAATGCTAAGTCACCTTCTACACTACTCTAATCACTCAGGTTTGTTCTCTTTAAGGGCATGGTATCTACTCCTTAAAGTTAATGTTTCCCTAAGCCAAGAATTAGGCATGGTATCTACTCTAATTCGTTTCTTCCCTTAAGTATTTAGCATGGTATCTACTAAGTTGCACTTAAAGGAAGCATAGGAACAATGGAAACGAACAAACACTTAAAGTTCTAGAAATTGGTATCAGATCTAGATCCTTCAAGTTGATTAAACTAAGAACCCCTAAAGATTCCTGTGTTACAAGATATGGGCACGAGATACGGATCGTCTCTATACTCATATAACATATTCAGTTTTATAATACGCAAACTTGATAATCTCAGGTTCTGTATGGCAGTCGACTTGCTGTCACTCTCAG
This sequence comes from Hemerocallis citrina, assembly GCA_017893485.1. Classification (NCBI taxonomy): domain Eukaryota; kingdom Viridiplantae; phylum Streptophyta; class Magnoliopsida; order Asparagales; family Asphodelaceae; genus Hemerocallis; species Hemerocallis citrina. The sequence goes on from CM030360.1 coordinate 15,594,623, forward strand.
TCAACTACTCTTAGAACTTCTGAACAAGTTTGATTCATATTATAAATCTATACCAATACAATCAGGTTTAATCAATAAGTGATAGAAATAGTGTTATTAGAAGATTATAACATTACATAACTATGGTTTCAATCAGCCCAACAATGAAATTAGTTCCACATATTCATAATAAAAGTATTGAAATTAATAATTTTGTTCAAGGATTGCATTACAAAAATTAGAGAGAGGAGAAAAAAAGATAAAATAATTAATTGCAAACCCCTCTTTCTGTCTCAAAAAGTCCAACCAATGCTGCCTTGAACTCTGCGCCGAACAAAAGAAGTCAGCAGCCAGTCACTTCGAACCAGTCGTCTCGAAGCCTGCGCTCACGTGATAGTGCTTCGTTCTGCCGCACGCCACGTCAGCCGAAGCCTGTAAGCAGTCACTTCGCCGCAGTTGCACGTCAGATCAAGGCTGGGTCAGCACCTGTGCGTCCTGGGATTGGGTGCTTGCTGCTTTCTTTAATCCGAAAAGAAGAGTCAGAGAGAGGAACAGAATCTCTCTCTCTCTCTGACTTTCTCTTTTTTTTTTCTTTTGTGTTCGTTGTGTTCGCCCCCTCTGTCCTCTTTGTTTGTTCTGAGCGGCACAGAGAGAGTTTTCTCTCTCTCTCTGTTTCTCTCTCTTAGTTTGTTCGCTGGCTTCTTTTTTTTCTTTTGTATTTGCTGGTCGGTTCTTTGTTCTCCTCGGGTTGGATAGTATTTATAGGAGTAGGTGTAGCTGTGTAGTAGGATTAGGATGTATCATCTCACCTGTAGATTAGGATATATATGCAAACATAAAAATCAGAATTTAGTATTTAAATTTAATTTTAATTAGATAAACTTAAAATAACAGATTTTTATCTTTTTGGCTTTATCCAAATCCACGTAAATTTATTTTCTTTCTTTTACACCCTTATAAAATTAAAATTCACTTTTTGCATTAAAAATCTTATTTCTTCATAAATAAATAATCAATTGAAATCTTAGAGAAACAAGACGACTTATAATTGAAAACAAGCACTTTTAATGGGTTATTGAATACAAATATTTGTATAAAAATTAGACACATCAAGAGACTGACCTTGAAGTGACCGTTACGGCCGGAAAAGTTTGCCGGAGCAAAGAAACGCCTTGCCGCGACAGCTAGCAGCGCCACCCGGGAGCTAAAAACTTCGATGTTGAGGAGTAAAAACTTGAGTGAGAAAGTAAAAGTGAATAATGAGATTTGGGGGGGGGGGAGTGAAGATTTATAGTAAAAGAAAAAGTCTCTTAGACTTCCTAACGTAAGGGCGCGACTCTTGGCCGGCTCTTGAAGCGTTACGAAAGCCCAAACGACTTTGTGACCAAGCAGCGACGGTTGGCAAAAAGACAAAATATTTCGATACAAGTCAAATAGCTCAGCACACACAGGATCAAAATCCGAGCGACGTGCGATCCGACCCCGACATCAAAGAGCCCGGTCGGCTACCGAACAAGAGCCTGTCTCGAGATTCGTGCCACCATCCGTCGGCTCAGATCGCGCCACATCGCCCGGATGAAGCACTTCGGACCCGGACACCCCGCATCTGTCCCAGGAAGCAAGAGAAAATTTGGATTAAAAGTTTTAGGGCACCCGCCCTCGGCGAGCGCCCCGGGCCCCAGGACTCGGTCGGTTTCCCTCTCACCCGTGAGCAACTCGAGGCTTACGGCCTCGAAAGCCGAAACCACGAATCGTTCAAGGGTGGGAGAAAAACCACCATCGCATGAGGCCCAGTCAGAAAGCTGATCGGCCCACCTCCCATCTCTAGCTCCTTCGGGCTGACAACCATCAGAAGCTGTCAGCCCGGAAGGAAGACAGAGATCGGAGAAGACCCATCCGTCCGAGGCTCCTTGTCCCCCGGGTCCGAACTCCGGTCGTCATCCCTTCTGCCCTGATCTCCCCTGGCCTTGACATCCGCATCGGGGCCGTCAGAGTCAGGAGAAGATCACGGCAAAAAAGTGACCACCCATCCGACGCTTTCAGGGTTAGAATTTTTCAAAAAAATAGGCATCTGCCCAAGGCAGACACCTCCGATGGTCGATGAACCACCATTGCTGTGATCGAAGCTACAGGGGGAGCGGGGTATTTATAACCTCCCCCCAAGGACCAGCCATTATGGCCCTCGGAAGGCCAAGCGGCGGAAGCCCAGCAGTCACGCCTAGGGAGCTGAAGCGCCACGCATTAATTAGGGGACGCCATTTTAATGACCCCGGGAAGTTGGAACGCCGCACAAATCCTGGAGCGCCATTAATGCTCCCTGAGGGTAGCCAGTAGCTCAGCTCGGCCTTCTCATGAAGGCCCAACGGCTCGCTATTGCCCTTGCCGGCCCATAAACCCTCAGACCTCCGGTCGGCTAACCGAGCAAGTGCCCATCCGAGCCCCAAAACGGAGAAAATTCACTTTTCCCTCAACATTAGTGTAAGATCTCGATCAGACGGCCCAGATCTTGCCAGCATCGCTAAACGACAAGATAGCATTTTCTTGGGAACTGAGCCGTCTCGAGATCCGTGCTATCATCCAACGGCCCAGATCTTGCCAGCGTCGCTAAACGACAAGATAGCGTTTTCTTGGGAACTGGGCCCGTCTTGAGATTCGTGCCACCATCCAACGGCTCAGATCGCGCCACCACGCTCGGACTGCTAAACCCTTAGACCTCCGGTCGGCTAACCGAGCAAGTGCCCATCTGAGCCCCAAAACGAAGAAAATTCACTTTTCCCTCAACATTCGTGTAAGATCTCGATCTGACGGCCCAGATCTTGCCAGCGTCGCTAAATGACAAGATAGCGTTTTCTTGGAAACTGGGCCCGTCTCGAGATTCTTGCCGCCATCCAACGGCTCAGATCGCACCACGTCGCTCGGACAGCCGAACCCTTAGACCTCCGGTCGGCTAACCGAGCAAGTGCCCATCCGAGCTCCAAAACAGAGAAAAAAGCCGCTGAGTGACCACGACCATTGGATCTCCCAGAAATTCGCGCTCCTGGTGATGAACGGTCCAGATCATGCCACGTGCGCTAAATGATAAGATAGCATTTTCGTGGGAACTGAGCCCGTCTAGAGATTCGTGCCACCATCCAACGGTTCAGATCGCACCACGTCGCTCAGACAGCCGAACCCTTAGACCCCCGGTCGGCTAACCGAGCAAGTGCCCATCCGAGCTCCAAAAGCGAGAAAATGGCTACCGAGCGACTACAACCGCCAGATCTTTCAGAAATTCGCGCCTGCGGGAGATCAAGGGCCCAGATCAAGCCACGCCATAATTGGTATTAGAAATCAGTTTTTATTTATTTTAATCATTTTATTTATTTAAAAATTACGAAAAAATTACTAAAAATTCGGGAAAATTAACTATAAATTCTAGAAAATAATTATAAATTCGGGGGAGTATTTTTGAACCCCTGAACGAACAATTATTGCCTAGAATGTATTGTCAAAATTAAATAGATAATCCGAAAAAATAGATAAAAACTGCCGGATATCCAGAGAAGCTTAAGAACTGCTCACAGCTTGAAAAATGACCTCACTACCCCCTTCGAGTTTCAAAACCCTCCATTCGGACTCCGATACAACTCCACTAGCCATTAAAACAACTAAAATACTCCTCAAAGGCTGATCAAACTCAGTCTTTAGGAGTGGAGGGCTCGTGATATGGCTAAAAATAGGGTTTAATCGGAACCGTCCAAATCGGGCACGAATCTTGAAGCGCAGGGGTAAAACAGTAATTTCACCCACCAACGGGTCTGAAGCAGGCACTGGATCTCCCCTTCACAGATCCAATAACCCGCGAACGGATCTACTCCAACTGGGTATGGGTTCCGACCCGAGACAAACCCAGATCAGCAGGAGGAAATCAGGGACTCTGATTTGACCAAATCAACGGTCCTGATCCGTAGTTATCCTCTCACCGGGAATTAGGGATCAGTTTCCTAAACTGATCATGAGGATTTTACTCCTAACAGAATAACAGGAAATTAGATCCCTAATCAAAGCTCCATGGCGACTATAAATACCTCCGACCTACCACTGTTACAAGGTAATCACTCTTTTTCCAACTAAATCTCTTTCTTAATCATATCACTGGTTACTGACAAGAGCGTCAGAGGGTGCGTCACCGGAATCAACCTCGGTGTATCGCACTTCCTTGCAGGTGAACGGTGGGAGTTAGCAGCCCAATCCCGACGAACAGGCTTGGATTCGCTATTGATTCGGTGGAGGGGAGTCGCCGATACGAAGTCGCTTGATATTTGCGCTCGATTTGGTGGAGGGAAGTCACCGATACGGAATCAGCAGCGGATCAGATATCGGCGATGACCTCTTGATTGGGGTTCAACAATGAATTTGGATTTGGATTTGCTTTGAGATTCGCGCCTGAGAGGACGATGGAGGCTTCGTCAATGAAATGCAAGCGAATGTTTAAGAAATTGGTTTTAAGGATTTGGAGTTAGCGGCTTTAAAACCCTAGGGGAGAGAGAGAGAGAGAGAAATTAGAGGTCTCTGGTTTGGGAAATATAGGGAGCAAACTGATCTGATCAATAAGAGAAATAAAGAGGGAGAGAGAAATAATTAAATGCATAAAGGAGTTGTTTTGGGGGGGGGGGTTTGAATTTGAGTTTGGGGGAAAACTTTTGGGGGAGAAAATGACTTTTGGGAGCTTAAATCTGGACCATTGATTTTCTTACTATTGAAGGAGAGCCACTTAATAGTTTTTTTTGTGTTTTATTATATAGATAATATATATAATAATATGTAATAGTAATATATAATAATAATAATATATTATAATAATAATAATAATAGTATATATAAAATAATATATAAAATAATAGTATATATAAAATAATACATATATTATAATAAAAGTATATATATAAAATAATAATAATAATAATAATAATAATAATAATAATAATAATAATAATAATAATAATAATAATAATAATAATAATAATAATAAATTATGTAATAATAAATATAATAATTATATAATAATAATAATAATAATAATAATTATTATTATTATTATTATTATTATTATTATTATTATTATAATAATAATATATACATACTATTATATATACATACATATACATACATACTGTATACGTACATAATGTATACATATATACATATACATATACAAATACAATATGTTGGTTGGGAAATGAAAACTTATCTAAGAAAACTATTTTTTTCTGTTTTCAAAAAAAAACTCAATTTTTTTTTTGATGTAACGGATAGTCTTACAACTCTAGCCAACAATATATAACATAAATAAAGAGTATTATACAAGCAGCAATTTTACGAGTAAAACAAGGGGGAAAAAATAAAATGCTACAATACGAAGCTAAACAATACAAAAGGACAGGAAACCGAAACTACAACAAACAAAACAAAGCTAAGCAGAGCGGCTGCCGTCCCTCCCAAGCACCACAAGCAAGAACACGACCACAGTAGCCAAGGAGAGGGGTGGTCCCGGCTGACTCCCACCCAACAGCTAGCCAAAGAAAAGATAAAGCCTCCGAAGCTGAAGAAAGCAGACCACCAGAGGTAGGCCAAACTGCGGCAGGATAAGAGAGAGGCCCACACCTCAGTAAATAAATGGCAGCTGCCGAGACCAAGCAACGGGAAGAACTCCCCAAAACAAAATAGCCAACTGAACGTACCAAGGAGACCCAGAGCGTAAGTGTTGCAAGGCCCGAAAAAAGGTGAGGAAACACCAAAACGCTGGGCCGCCAAAAAAAAAAAACAAGCTGGCCAACAGAAGTAGCTAAGGACTGACCTCGCCCACAAAACTGAAGCCAAGAATGGAAGCCTCTTCTAGAGCATAAAGCGTCAAAAGCGATCCAGCTAGAGAAAAGGGGCCTGCCAAAGGACCGACGAAGGTGTTACCGCTAAATCTGGTGTGGGGGTAAACAGATAGAATTTGTGGGTTCGTGGAAAAACCTAAATAGCAAATCCAAGCCTGTTCGTCGGGATTGGGCTGCTGACTCCCGCCGTTCACCTGCAAGGAAGTGCGATACACCGGGGTTGATCCCGGCGACGCACCTTCCGACGCTCTTGTCAGTAACCAGTGATATGATTAAGAAAGAGCTTTAGTTGGAAAAAGAGTGATTACCTTGTAACAGTGGTAGGTCGGAGGTATTTATAGTCGCCATGGAGCTTTGATTAGGGATCTGATTTCCTGTGATTCTGTTAGGAGTAAAATCCTCATGATCAGTTTAGGAAACTGATCCCTAATTCCCGGTGAGAGGATAACTGCAGATCAGGACCGTTGATTTTGTCAAATCAGAGACCCTGATTTCCTCCTGCTGATTTGGGTTTGTCTCGGGTCGGAACCCGTACCCAGTTGGAGTGGATCCGTTCGCGGGTTATTGGATCTGTGAAGGGGAGATCCAGTGCCTGCTTCAGACCCGTTGGTGGGTGAAATTACTGTTTTACCCCTGCGCTTCAAGATTCGTGCCCGATTTGGACGGTTCCGATTAAACCCTATTTTTAGCCATATCAGGTAATTTATTTGATGAGTTTTTTATTGGTTTTGATTTAAGGTGTACTCAAGTGAGAGATGGATTATTTGGTGATTAATTTGGGCTTCCAAACCATAGCAGGACAGGTAAGCTGATCAGCAACCTAAAATAACTTGGCAAATATGCAATATTAATTTCTTTACTACAAGAGAATATATTATCGTGAAATGTTCCCTTCACTGGTTATTAGAAACCATAGATAACATAACATATAAGAACTTTTAGTGTATATTTGGATATATGAGATTGGGATGACTGGAGTTTACCAGTGAAGGGTGCAAACTCTCTACTCAAGAAAGACGGCTAAAGTAAATTTGTTATTGGTCCATTTTTTAAAAAAAATTATAAAGGTGCAATGGGGAGATAAAATGGAGATAAAAGAAATGATTAGCTTGGATTAGAGTTTTGAGAACTTCATGTATTACATTTTGATTGATATAATAATAAGAGGTATTTCAATTGCAAACTAGATCTCAGAAAAACAAATATTTTGATTATTGGTATTGTAGATACCTTCCCACCTGCACTTGGGTTACCATTGTATTTAGGCATGCTCATAGTGGTTATGGGATTAGAGTAAGCTCTATAAAACCTATATGATCATGTTCTTGCATAACTATTACAAGCATCTAAAAGTGATGCTGAAGTTAAAAAAAACTATATGCAGTGTTTCTAACAAACTATATGCATTCCAGGTAAGTTCAAGCTAATGATCAAGAAGGCAATGGTTGAGCTTAAAGGTAGATATGCTACTTCCTCATATAATATGTTTCCTACTTCAATTAATTTGCTGGACCTCTACAACCATTTCATATAATCAAACCAGGTGCCCCATTCCAAAGATGTGTCGTAGGCACGTGTCAACGGGCAAGCCTAGTTATATAATATGTTATTATTACATATAATAATAATAATAATAATAATAATAATAATAATAATAATAATAATAATAATAATAATAATAATAATAATAATAATAATAATAATAATAATTGTTATTATTATATATAATAGTAATTATAATAATAATAATAATAATAATAATAATAATAATAATAATAATAATAATAATAATAATAATTATTATTATTATTATTATTATTATTATTATTATTATTATTATTATTATTATTACTATTATATATAATAATAATAATTATTATTAGTAATATATATAATATATTATTATATAATATATTTTTATAATAATAAATTCTTATATATATAATTATAATATATTATTATTACATATATCTATATAATAAAACACAAAGAAAGCTATCAAGTGGCTCACATTCAATCTATCCCAAAATCAATGGACCAGATCTACTCTCACAAAACATATTTTCCCGCCCAAATTTCAAACTCCACAAATTCAAAAAACACATACTCTCTCTCTCTTTTTCCCCATAAAAAAACAAAAAAAACCATTCTCTCTCTCTCTTTCTCCCGCCCACTCTCTCTCTCTCTCTCACTGTCTCCCTCTCTCTATCTCCCCGTTCTCTCTCTCTTTCTCCCCGCTCCCTCACTCTCTCCCTCCTCCTCCCTTCCGCTCTCATCCGATCAGCGCCCCCCCCCCACCTCCCGATCAGCGCCCCCCCCCACATCCCGATCGTAACCCACCTCCACCCGATCTCCACTCTCACCTCCAGCCGATCGCCGCTCTCACCTCCAGCCGATCGCCTGCCATCGCTTCCCGACCTCATCCTCTACCTCAGACGTCGCCGTTTGCACCTTCCCACCGCCGTCTCTGCATCGACAGCCCCCGACCTCGACAACTCCGCAGTCCCGCCGCCTTCCCGTCGCCTCAAGCACAGTCCCGCCGCCTTCCCGTCGCCTTCCGCACAGTCCAGTCACCATCGCAGGTATACAAAATCTTGATTAATTTTGAGGGGTGATTTGATTAATTTTGAGGATGTTTTGATTAGGATGTTTTCATTAATTTCGCCGTAGCATACTTTCACCTCACAGCAGAATTAGGATGTTTTGATTAATTTTGAGGGGTGAAGTTTTTTTTAGCTCCAGTTGTATTCTTGATTTGGTATCGGAATTAGGATGTACCAAATTAATTTTGAGGATGTTTTGATTATTTATACACTGGATTTTTGGGATTATGAAATTTATTTGTATGCTCAACCTAAGATACCACATCTGCGTTGAGGTTTAGTAGTAAGGCCATGTTTCTTTTTTCCTCTGGTTTGTTTGTATGTTACTATTATAGTTCCGCAATATCTGTTTTCAAAACAAAAAGGTTCCACAATATCCAAAATTTTATTTGATCATCATGCTATGTAATGTTGAAAAGTTGATCCCAATGTGTGTGTTCAGATTATGTTCCAATTTTTCATTATCATTTGGATGACAAATCGAAAAGAAATGCTATCTGTAGGTCATTTTATATCCAGGTTCCTAGATGAGTAACATATGTGTGTGAGCCTAGCTTACAGGACATAAATATGATACAAGCAGACATACAGAAGTATTTGATTCATAAACCTCTAGCAGAAAAAGTACATGTATATGCACAAATGGTACACATGTTGAGAAGTTCATAATTGAAACTTAAATAAACATATTCCTAATTATTAAGAATGCAAAAAAGAGGGTCACTGCTCATTCACAAAGCATGAACACAAAGTTCAGATCATAGTAAAGAGTTAAAACACCAGTAATAGTTAGTAAACTCATAACTTCATCTCATTGCTTGGAATTTATGCACCTCCACAAGACATTGTCCATCTGTTGTGGTCCTTACAGTATTGCTAATTTGACAAAAAACATTGAAACCCAGTTAAACATGACACAGCAAGATATGACAAGTGTTGCTCAGGTTAGTAATGTAAGTGCATTTGGTTTGTGCATATATGAAAAGAGAGGTGGACTGGAAAAATTTCTCCTGACCTCTGCTTTCTTTCTTTTAAATTTACTATTATCTGTCTTGATAAGAATTCGTCTTGCAATATTGCTCCCTGTGGGAAGTGCAGGGATAATAAACTCATTGCCAGAATCCTCATGGGCAGGCAAATCTGTTGAATTAGTTTCCGATGTATCTTTTAATTTAATCTTTTGTAACTATAGGTATTTCGAATCACTCATATGAAAATGCTATTCTTCCATCGATTTGACAAATTCATGTTGATTTGTTGAGGGTTTCTCAAGAAACAATGAGTTCCTGAGACCGTAAATCACTGGGACACCAGGAATCTGCAAATAACCAAGTGAAATGAGAGGTCATCAAATACTCCAGAGACCTGAAGGCAATATAAAAAAAAAAAATACCTAAAGCAATTAAAGAACAGCAATGGATGACATCACTATATATGGCCATGTAAGTATCTTCTTTTAAAAAAAAAAAATCTACAACAGTAAGTTCCTCTCATTTTAATGTTTACTTTAATACCTTACAGGTTGATGTTGACTTGGAAAAAACAGTAAGTTAAGCTTTTCATTGTGTTCTTAGCACATTAATTAATTGTCCACTTACATTCAAAATTGATATTTTTCTATTGCAGGTGCAATTCCTTCGACAAAAAAATGTCGGGGTTACCTTTCAAGATGAACGCGAGCTTAATCTAATATCTCTTCGCAAGGTAAGCTTCACCCCTTATTACTTGGTTGGTCTTTTGCTCATTATTGATTTTTTATTAATTCCTACTTTTTAACCACCCAATGTAGAGAAAGGAAACAAGTTATTCTGGCAAGGGAAAGGGAAAAGAAAATGAAATGTCCAGGCGGTATATGCTTATCTTGCCTCTTTATCTTGCTTTATCTACAATGCTTTTTCTTTATGTTTCCTCACACTGCTTCTTTTATTTATCCTCACACTGTGAAAATTAATACATTCTCAAATAAGTAAGTGGTACTTTATGACTTTGATTATCTTTCAATAAAAAATTTTCATACTCTTAACTAATGAACCTTACTTGAATAAAACTTTTTATAACTATTAAATAGTATTATGGATGATCCACAAACTATTAAATTTTCTCTAAATAGAATTAAAAAATGCATCTACCAAACTGTGCATGAGCTACCACTACCATACTCTCAGCACATCCTCTCAAGTATACAGTGTCTAAATTACATTTTAGATGATATTATATTCTTTGTTTTTCCACCACCTCGGCAGAACGATAGTATAGCAAGCACAAGAAGATTATAATGAAGCTGTTAGCATAGTAACAATAATTTCTTCATATGCTATGGTGCAGCTGTTTAAATGAATGTCTGCTAGCTTGCTGAATTCATTGTCTGGTACACAAAAGTAAGCAGTATAATATGCTACTACTGAATATTACACATTTAAAATAATACTACAATCATTCCAATACTCATAGTCCAAAAGGTCAACATAATAGCAAAAGCACACTTATGTTGGCATCATAAGTCATCACACACTAAAAAAGCAGTTAATTGGTATAGAAATCAGACAACTAATGTTACTGACGACGTGAATTATCTCAAGTATCAAATGCCAGTCAGATTGTAAAACTCCACATGTTCCATGAATTGACATTCCCTATAATTAGAGACTTACATCTCACCAGGAAAATGTTTGCAAAATAATTTCATGTAAAATGCAATGAACAAAATTAATGATTGACGGCAAGAACTTGCTTTTTTATGTTTGGGGAAGAATGGACCAAATTACCAATCACACCTACCTAATAGGTAACCATCATAAAGAAATAATATGAAGCACATTAATTGAAAAAACATAAATATGACAACATACAGATAAAAGGTGAAGCAAGAACTTCATCACTTTTTTTGATACACATAGAAATTCTCCATTTCTAATTGCTGGCTACACTTGGTTAGTTCAAGCTTCCGAGAATGAGTATAAAAAAGATAACTAAAAGTAAAAGTAGTTTAATTCAAAACTCTACCTATTAATCAAAACACAATCAAGCCTTTAGTGTGATCATCTTTTTTTCAATTCACACTTCACAGTTACACTATCAAGCCTTTAGCGTGATCATCTTTTTTTCAATTCACACATCACAGTTACACTACTCATATGTTTAAATCTGTAACTATGGTTATCTTAAACACTTCACAATTCACAATTCACACTTCACAGTTACACTTCACAGTTTTTCAATTCTTTACTTATTTCATAGAGATGGATATTAAATATAACTATGGTTATCTTAAACACAAGCATATACATATTGAATCTCTCTTTATTTTTCTACAAGACGATGCTAAATTTTCAACTATATAGCAATTGGAGTTGCAATAACAAACAATTATTTTTTGATTGGGAGTTGCCTCAAAAAGTCCATAAAATAAAATTCTGTGGACCTTTACAATATTAATTAGAGCATAAATGAACACTTCAACGTATCAAAATTGAATGAATGTTTTAATGGAATGCAACTTTCTCTGTTACTGGTTTATATGGGTTAAGCCAAGCTACCCTGCATTTCCCCCTCTCATTTAGTTAAGAATCCACTATTTCACATTAGCCATATATAAATCAGTTGAAATGCACGCGCTTGATTTAGTTAAGAATCCACTATAATTGACAAATCTATACTATCCTATTAAAAATATTCAGTGATGGGCAGGTATGAGATGGCTTCTCTAATCTGCTGTGTTTTGTTATAAAGTTTTTTTGTTATTGTTGTGATTTAGTGCAGATCTAAGATTCTTATTGTATCTTCTCAATGTGACTGCACCCTAAATTTAAGTGATTTAAGCTATATTAGTATTTTGTTCAATAAACTGCAAGTACAGATCTTTGAATGAATAATGAGAGGAGTGATGGGTTTTAGAGCAAGCTGGACATGCATCAGGATGCCTTTAACAAGGGCAGTAAATTCTGGACATGCCTTTAATGAGAGGAGCTAATGAGTCAAAAGATAAGATCTGAACAAAACGATTCATGAAACAAGTAGTTAAATTAGAAAATTATCAGGATGCCTTTAACAAGGGCAGTAAATTCTGGGAGAATTCTTCCCCCGAAAACGCATACAACCACCTAGAAAGAGATCAACTGAGACAAACCTCATGTCATCAATGCTTTTGATCACTCTTCTATCTAAAGATCTTTAAGTGAGGGATGATATTAGGTCCACAATTGTATCAAAAGTTTAACTTATGTATGCAGTCGTAAGTTCCATAATTTCAGCATTACAATGAGTTTAAATGGTGTCATTATTTTATTTTAGAAGAATGCTACATTGTAAGGAGAAAACACAGTAGAAGTAGATTATTGATCCACAACATAACGGTTAATCACCCTTTCTATTATTTGATGGCAAACATTAAATCAATAATGAGCCAGCAAACTCTTCAAATCAATTAACTTATCATTAATGAAATATTGACACCATATATAAGAAGAAAAAAATAGAAAGAGGGTCGTCTATTAACTTCGTATTTTTTCTTTATATGATAGATTTACCTTACTAAAACTTATTTTCATTGTTGTTTTACTTTTGAACTTTAATAGAACTGGGAAGCAGCTGACATGGACCTCAAATTTATAAATGCAACTACATTGATGAATTGGGGTTGCAATAAGGTAAATTTATATTTACTACAACTACACCCTATGTTAACCGTTAATTGCTGCTAATTTAATGCTTCTTCTTTTTTTTCCCAGATTGTCGTCCACAGTCAAAACCGTCATGTACATATTGACTGTTAACTTTTTGTAGGGTGATGAGGAACATGTTTGGTTGAAGCCATTGATCTGTTTGAAAGGTAATGGTTTCAAAACTATTACTATTGTTTTAATTGTTTATTGTAAATTCTTACTATTTGATTCAAAACTCTAACTGTTTTTTAGGCTCATTGTTTGGTCATATTTTTGAAGACTTCATCCATTGTGTTCTCCTACAACCATGTAAATTTTTTTTTTTTCATTCAGTTGGTTGGTGTTGAGTATGGTGGAGGATGTAATAGTTGTAATAATTGTAATATTTAGCATTTTTGGAGATGATGTAAGTAACTGTATATAATATAGTTATGTTAATACCCGTACCCGCAATTTTGTGGAGTATTGGGTTCTGTGTTTGGTTTTTTAAAGGTTTTTCGAAGGTTTTTCAAAAAATTTATTACATTTTCAAACGAATTTTTGGTTTTTATTTTGTATCTTGCATTATATTCTTATTTTTTCCCCCAGAGCCTTATATATATGATGCCTGTGTGATGTTGCTCGGTTGAGCCTGGGGAGGATTGATATTTATTGCCTGTGATGTCATATATTTAATTGTTAGCAGAATTCCGTAAGGAATTTTTGTAAAAGGGCTAATATTTTAGGGGAGGTTCTGTCAAAATTTTTACTAAATTTTCTAAAATCTATTATGTTTTCAAACGACATCTTAGTTTTTATTTTGTATCTTAGTCATATGAAAATTTTTTCTTCCCAAAGCCCTATATATATAATGTCTATGTGATGTTGCTTGGATTGGCCTGGGGAGGATTTATATTTCTTGACTGTGATGATAAATTTTTAATTGTAAGCAAAATTTCGTAAGGAATTGTTGTAAAATGGCTAATATTTTAAGGGAGGTTTTGTCAAAATTTTGAGAAAATTTCCTAAAATCTACTATAATTCCAAACTATATCTTTAGTCATATGAAGTTTTTTTTTCCCAGAGCCTAATATATATTATGTCTGTGTAATGTGGCTTGGATTGGGCTAGAGAGGATTCAATTTGACTGTCTATGATGTTAAGGAATTGCTCTCAAAGGAATAATATTTCATGAGAGATTCTATCGAAATTTTTACTACAATTACCTGTAAAATTTTAAATAATACTGTCGAAATATTTACTAAATATTTTAAAGAAAGTTAAGACGTCGCGATATAATTTCAGAGGAGGCCTGTATAGAGTAGTTGATTGTATTAGAAAGGTGGGTGTATTTGTTTACACTAACCTTTTTTGTTTACACCCACTTATTCGTTAAAATGTTTTAATTTTTTTTAGAAATTTATATGCAGTTCACCCAATCAAATAAATCTAACTAAATTTACATACAGTCCTGAATACGTGCCGTAGGCACGTGCCACGGGCATACCTAGTATATATATATATATATATATATATATATATATATATATATATATATATACTAGTTGAAATTTACCGTGCACTAAGTGCACGTTGCAAAGGTAGAAACTATAAAAAATAAAAAATTGTTCAAAACATGACAATGCATTATATGCATAGACAAAATTTAGACTGCAAATAAATTGTGCTTACACAAAAAAGACTAATAATAAAAAGGGTATAATATGTTGAAATCAGAGTGACTTGATACAGGCCACTGAAAGACTCATGTTAAATATGGATTGCCCTCAACTGCATTATTTGGTAACCACCATTTAGAGCATCCATTGGTAATCACCATTTGGCATTTCAATATTTCCCCTTCTCCTTACTCACAAAAAAAGTCCTCTTTTCAAAAGTTGTTTACACAAATAAAAAGAAAGAACAAAAGAAAGAACAACTATTATTTATAGATGAGATTTAGTATGTGTCTTATTAATCATCATATGAGTATATATTTACATTGTAGCACTCAAACTCTCAAGCAATTGCAAAGTACAAAATATTGACTAATTTCTACATGTCATGATATCAAATATATTTAAAAACAAAATTTACAAATCTTTCTTTACAAAACACGTTTTAGTTCGTGTCGTCTTCCATTTGTTTTTTATATCTTTCTTTGTGTAATCTAACAAGTTCCTACCTAACTTAAAGTTAAATGCCCGTCCATGCTAATATATGGATGCCACTGATTTGCTAACGAACTATAAACAAGTGCATCATAAATTGATTATTGCTTCTGTAAGAACAACAAGGATTAGGAAATAATGTGAACAAACAAATTTGCTCCCACACGACTATTACAAAAGATAAAAGACCCAATTCAAATATTTATTTAGTTAACCTAAAATAGAAATAATTAAGAAAATACAGTCACGAAAAAACATGTCACTATTGTAGAAATTCCTTCCTAAATCTCTTAGCTATTCATGAGATAAAGTATTCAAGAAGAGTGATGTGTACATGACTTTCAAAATATTCTAAAAAAGAAAACAGAAGAACTACAAATGGTTTATGATGAATTGACGTCGTCACTATGAGGATAAAAAAAATGAGCGATTGCCAAAAAAATATGATTCACGGTTCTTCTTCCTCGTTTACTAAAATATAGCAATAAAAACATCTTGCATTAGGAACTGCATACAACAAAATGATTATCTTGAACAACATCGTCCAACCACGTATCTTTTACAATCATAAAGAAGATAAAGACATTACTTATTAAATCTTAGATCTCAAGCATTCAAAAGGAAGAAAAAATACATATATATCTTTTCGAATTAACTCTTCAGTTGGAAACTTGGAATACACTAACTTCTCGGATCAGTTCTTAAGCAATGATGAGGTATGCTATTTTTCTTAGCTATTCAATGAAATTCTACAAAACTATCCTTGTTAACTATATGTATAAAGTCTAAATTAAACAAGGAGACTGTATCTGTTAGGGAGCTTTCGTTTTATTTGGTATTGTGTTGTTCTACATACTATTTATGTGAATGATAATACTCTCTAAACAAGAGAAACGACAACAGAGCAATGTTGTATTAGTTATATTGTAAGCTAAATATTGGTGTACTCATGACAAATGTTCGAAATTTTAGAAGATATATAATTAAATTTTCTGATTAAAAATTGTATGACCTGTTAACATCTTAAAAAATGATCAAAACAATAAAAAAGTACACTTATAAGGATTCAGCTAGCTGCAAATTTCCAATGATCAAAAGCTTTTTTGGTTTTAGAAACTAATATAACAATATGAAAATTGAGAATAGGTTTAGGATCACTGAAAAACACTTATGTTTCGCTACTTTATGTTCAACGGGCTCAAGAATTATCAAACACATCCTATCAAAAATTAAGCGTATGATGGGCATAAAAAATATATTTAAAGCAAGCACACAGATACATATTCTCTTCAAACTCTTTTAAAACTCATTTTTTACCAGAATTTGTTTTTCCTAAAACAAAAATGTTCGGAAGCCTTCTGCAATAGATAGCATATCCTATTCTTTTCAATCATAGATGTGATTTACAATACATTATTTCTATGTTAGAAATCAAACCGATTTGATGTCGAGACTTGTGTAGCACACAATCTCCTTAAAACAGTTTTCGCCTCGTCCGGGTGCTGGAGCTAGTTAAGGCGCCTGTCTCCCAGGATGCAACAACGAAGAGGGTTCACGTAGACACCACGTAACGCTCTCAAACTGGTTGCGTCAAAACTCTATCACCTTTACCGAATGAACTTATACAACGAAACAGAACAGAATAGAGAGTAAGAGAAGAGATATTGTGCAGGGAAGAAAGTGAGGGGGGTCATTTATTTATATGGCCAGGGTTACAGACTTGTAACGACAAACAAGGCCATGAATGCGTACACTTTAACGGCAGACAAAATGTTTAATACTGTACTGAAACGTCAGACAAAACCGTTTCTGCATTTATAACAGCCATTTACAAAGGAAAAAATCAAAACTGCAGCAAAAAATGGCTCTGCACGGGATGGGATCATGTCAGTCCGACATTTATGTCCGCAGGACGTGCAGGCGCACGCAAGCCGCGTGTAATCCGGTCCGAGATCTGCACCCCCTACGCACGCGAGAGAGACTCGTGTCTAGCTATCTTACAATGCTTAGAAAGATGTTATTATATATCCTCTTCAAAATTCCTTTGATTTTTCCGATGTGAGACTATGTTTCCTCAACCCATTTTCAGAAATGAAAACATCTCACTTAGAGAGACAATTTCTCATTCACCCCCTTAACTGTTTTTAGCAAATAAATATATGATTTTGATCTACTCACGAAGGAGAACACAATTCAATCAAGATATCTCAATAATTCATTGAGGATCTTACTAAAAAATTGCTCAAAACTGGTTCGTAAATGGTGTATAAAATACCCATTTTCCAACAATAGTTTGCAAAAATAAAGAATATCATTTGGATTTTAATGCAAAGAACTAAGCCTTAGTTGATAAGGATCACTTAATGATCAAACTTTTTCCTAAAAACTTCAATTCCAACATTTAGAAAATAACCAAACAATATTTTTTGAGGGAAATAACCAAAGAATATTACTGTGGCAAAAACAAATTCTTTGTGTTCTTGAAGTAAAGAATATAACCTCAAAGGTCCAAATTTTATTGAAGAATTAAGCGATAGAGACAAATGCTTTTGAAGATGCCCTTGGGATGGCAAGTAACATTTTGGAAACCTTGTATTCCTCTTCCGTTTGCTTGCGTTGTGTTCTTATAGTTGATATTAACCTTTTGCAAGGCTTTTCCATTCTTCAGCAAACTGTTCACAAGGTCAATCTCTTCACCATCTCCAACAAAGTCACTGATCTCAATCTCCTTCAGTATATTTAAGTTACAATTGTAGCTTGACATCGAAGGTTTCATGTCATCTGCTTCAGTTGCCGCTTCCGGGGAGTTGCATTTCTACCATTGAAGAAGACAATATTCATATTTGAATAATTCTTCTAAAGCATTTCATGGAATGAGTTAAACCGAAGTTAATGTTAAATTACCTTAGTGTCGCCTATGCAGAGGTTCTCCAATGTGGGAAATTTTTCGAGTAGCATGAGTATTATTTGGATGTTATCCTTGGTCAATGGAGTCTTCATATACTTGAGATTAAAGAAATTTGAAAACATTTCATTTGACAAATCTGTCATTTTGGGGAGCATCTACATAGAAAATGAAATATATCCGAAGTTAGCCATAACTGAAATCTCAAATAAGGGTGAGTGTACTCAATACCTGAATTGCACTCCCCATCAGCTTTAAAGTCTTTAGCATTAGAAACACTCTGCAGAATATGTACCATATTGCCTACATACCCTTGACCCTTGCTACCATGAAAGTATACATCTTTTACAAACTGGAATCTGCCACTAATCTGAAACTGTGGGATGGCCGAGAAATAACAGGTAAATGTTACAACTTTTGGTGCACATATCTTTACGATCGAGTAGCCACATTGACAAGAACAATCTTTTGGTGCAAATTCTTTACGATCGCGTAGCCACATTGACAAGAACAATTTAGCATCAATGTTGTAAGCTTTGGTGCAGATATCAATATTATCTCTGTTGATGGTCATATAAAGACTTGCAAGTAGAGAACAGTCAGAAACGAGTTTCCCCAGCAAATTATTCGGAGAATCCATGTACATAAACTTCATGGTTCTGAGGTTGTTCAACAACTGCTTAGTAGGCAACTGGATGGCGCTATCCGTAAAACTAATCCATTTGCATTCTTCATCAATGTTACCCAATATTTCATATTCCTTAGGTGCTAATATAGTTAAACTTTCCAAAGATGGGCAAAAGAAGAAAGTATCAGGTAATGAAAACTTTTCACTGGGACGAATGTCGAGGTTTAGACATCTCACCTTGTGATCTGTTGCGTAATAACCACATAGTAGTCTTTACTATGTCGAAGCCATGGTGCCATGTGATAACAAATTCATGGATATTGGATCCATCGTGAAGGGAGATGACTGTATCCACAAGTTTTACAAATTTTCTAATTGAAGATGGGGATTTAGGAAATGGATCAAATTTGGGTTGAATGAATTTTAGGACCGGAGTTGACGACCAAACGTAGTGCCATCTCTTTGACAAGATGGAAGTTTTCCCTGCAGATATGATTGTTAGAAAAGATAGAATAAGGTGAATCCATGATGAAACTCTTGTTTGCGGAAGGGCTAAAGAAGCGACACATATATACCACTTTGTCGTATTTGATAATAGAGCAAGAGAGGGCCTCAACTAACTGGAAAAACATTCCTATTTAAGCGGCTCCAGCTTTTGCACGCTGAAGCAAAAATATATGGGTAGTTGGAGCATGCAACTAATGAAGCAGTCTCCTCAAGCTCAACTGGCGGGTATGACCAAGGTCTTTACTTCTGAACACACTCCATTATAAAGTGATGCCATGTTATATATGTGCATTACCACTAAAATCAACACAAACTGCCAAAAAATAATTGCATTTTTATTTATAAAAAAAAATCAATGTGCAGAAATATACTATAAATCGGTATGCAATGTGTATAAAACCATAAATACATTTTAGCATATTTGATGTCCTTGGAAATACATAATTATATACTTTTGCACAAACCAAGAGGGTTTCTTCAATTTTAAAATTATTGGTTGATTCGCCGAATTGCAGTGCAATTACAGTATTACAGTACATCCAAAGCATTTTCTGATGCAGTAGCTAGGTTTGATGTTTAATATGCAACTTCTTTCTTCTTCATATTGATTCTAGTGCAATAAGATTGTACTATAATTAGTAGTAGCTAGGAGTACTATGAAATAATAACAAGAGTTAAAGCAGAATATCGAAAATCAATTAACTCATCAAACTTCAACCCTAACCCTAAAATTCATGAAAATAAATATTGGAAAACATACCAGGCCCATTTGCTTAATTGATAGAAAGAGAGGCGAGGAGATTGAGGCTTCTCTTAATATATTTATATTTAATATTAATGTGGGAATTTCTTATGTAGATAAATCCTAATCGTGATGGATTGTTATTTTCTAATTTATAGTTGAAACTGGAGTGGAAAGAAAAAATAAAGCAATTTAATTCTACAATTCTTGGAAGTTTGCTTCACATGAAAATGGGTAAAAAGACTACTAATCTACATTTGTTGATGATCCTTCCAAAGTCTCTCAATTAAAAAAATAAAAAATGAAAAGGAATTGAACTTTGTTATCTCATAAATAAAATTAATCTACATTTGAAGATGATCCTTCAAAAGTCTCGCAATTAAGAAATAAAAATTGAAAATGAATTGAACTTTGTTATCACATAAATAAATGATTCTGGATACCTTCCGACAATATACTAATATTTATAGGTTAGAGTACGCAAGTTTGGCTCCTCTGTTATCATTTCACTAAAAAATTTTGATGCAAAGACACCAAGCAAGGGCATTGTTTAAATTGCATTCCTCCAACATAAATGTCAACATAATATTACAAGATACATTAAACTTGAAGAGATTTTCAAATACATAGCACTCCAGTATTAGCATTGAATTTGAGTAAAAATGCAAAATACTAATTAAACAGAGCAGCAAATAAGGCTTGAGTTTATTATGATGTTTTATAATTGTCCTCAAAATAACTTCCTTAATACGGAGGTAAAAGACAAAACAAATTATACGAAACAAAGGAGAGAGGAGCTAGGAATAAAACCTTAGGACACTCCAAAAATGACAGTCATATTGATTCTACATTTTCTGTTCTTCCATACTCTGCATGAAGACTAAAATAACTTTGGAAAGATATCCAGAATTCTGCAAAAATACAACAAATATGAATAATGACTGTTAGGAAAATGAACAAGCAATGCATTTAGTAAATACTGAAATATACTGAATTATCAAATATAATGCCCAAAGTTCTTTAATCGTATAGATAATAATTTTTATCAGTTCAAAAGCGGGACATCCAACACAATCTGCAGAAAATAGTTTTCAGATTGCAGATACAAATTACCTTCAGACACTATAATTTTCAGATTGATTAATCCTTGTGGCTTGTATCTAAAATACATAATATGTGGCCACACCAACTCCCATGACTTTCTTTTTTGTTTTTTGAAATGAATTAAGATTCCTTGGTTTTACATTGGAAGGGAAAAAAATTTGACAGATGCAAATTAAAGCCAAGAGAAAGCCTAAAGACCATATTGAAACTTCTGGTTTATCATAATCCTTTATATTACATATTTAGAGGACATTTAATGTTGTTTTCTTGAGAGGAAGCTCAAAGGACTTCAATCCCCAACTATTCTCTCTGTTTTACCAGATAGGAAATTAGAAAAAGAAATTAGAGAAAAAGTAAAGACCTGTCAGACACAAGACAACGAGCGAGAACAAATTATTTGACAGTAATTGCATCCTTCCACAAAGAAAGGGAAATAATGAAGGCGAAGAAAGTAATTTAACTTAGAACAATAATTACTAAGTAAAATACAATGAGAAATATACATATCTAACATGGTTGAACAGTTAAAACATGCATACCCTGACAAAGACCTTGCTTCAGAACCAGACCGCGAGCAGGATGAAACAGATCTTGACCGAGACCTAGATAAAGAACGCCGTGTTGGCTTGGATTTTGGAGATTTGCTGCAATTAAACTTAGTCTGTTAGATACAAGTTCAGTTTCAGTTAAGATAAATATGTTTGTAGCAAACCTTCGACTACGGCTTCGGCCCGAACTGCAACTGCTAGACTATTACTATGGCTTCTTGAATAGGAACGACTACGACTGCGACTCCTAGATAGGCTTGCAAACAACAAATTGAAAAATTAAAAAATATATATAAGGAGAAACAAATGAATCACTCCCTGTAGAAACAAACACACATGAAAAGCATCTTTCAGGGAAAAGAATGTTTGGAACTCAGAAGCAACAAAAAGTAGCAGATAGTTTAAATCTGATGTAGCTATCATAAAGAATCATGACAACTAAACCAACTTTGAATATTTTACACATGTACGTGAAAATGTGAACAGGTCCTACAAAACATTGGAGGCTAAATTAACATGTGGACCATACAGATGATCTATTCCATTCCGCAGACATAGATGTAGCAGTTAATAGTTTAATAATGATTATTAAACTATTAACTGAAAGGTTTGCAGAAGTAATGATTATAAGATTTTGAGATTATGTACTTGTGCAATAATGATATGTGTAGCACAGAGACTTTAAGTTGAAATCATACCATATTGGACACAAGTCTCAGATGTGAAGCTTCTTTCCTATTGTAGTTCTTTTGTTTGCACTGTCTAAAATTAATAATAAAATTTTGAGCGGACATCGCAATAGTAGCATATCCATGTCTACTTTCTTAGTTCATCCCTAACCATTCAGGACAATGTCATAAATCCAAAAAAAAACCACTAAATAAAATTGCTGTGAATGCATATATATGCTAGAACAGAGAATATGAAGTTACTAACCATGGAATGACCTCAGCAGTATAATATACTAAGGTTCAAAGGACATTTGCCAAGAAACAACTTGCCATGAAACCCTATGGATAAATTTGCATAATATACAACAAAGGTGACCATAATTCTTGCAAACATAACATTGTATTTCCTGTTCAATCCAAAACAATCAATGTCTACAGCATGGCACCGTCAACATCAAATTCTTTCAAACATCACAGTTAACATTAACTAATAAATGAAAATCTGTGAGTATTATAGAAGTTATCCCCCTCCCAAGGACTACATACAAATTTAGCTAATTAAATAGAAAATGAAATAACATTATAGATCTAGAAATTCAAGAAAATAGAAAATGATTTTAAAAAATAAAGCCAAAAAAACAAAGCACTAAACCCACAATAGTTTACTTATAAAAACAACAAAAAGATGTAAATTGATATCTATGATTAGCTCCTAAAAATTCCTAATTCAGCTTGTTAAATGTCAAATAACATCATAAGGTTGCTTAATTATGTATAACAATATTTGTTACTACTAACTTTATTCCTTCAACATTCCTTTTTAACTTCTTTTGTTGGTGCATTTTCCACACCATTTCAACGGGCTTCCTTAGTTTTATCCTAAATTGAAGCCATCTCTATCTCTAACTCAATATGAATGCACCCGAATGCATCCATTTCTTATCCTACATCCACTCATCCATCTCTACTTTCTCATTTATGCTATGCAAAATTTCCAGACACTCCACGGATAAAGCCTCAGAAAGCAAAACCAATCATATAACTACACAAACTTCTCACCTCAGGTCCTAACTATTAACACACTACACAGTTATTCCAGTATAAACGGCCAAATAAATCAATACAACATTCATATCTACAATATTTTCTCAAATCAACTTCATGAATTCCATTAACTTGTAAGGTTAATCGCATAAGAAATACAATGTATCTAAGAAAGTTAAATGCGATTGTAATGTTCAATTTCTCGTCAAAGTAGAATCTCTATAGCAGATTGATGCTCATGGGACTTCATCAAGACAAAGCAAGTGCAAAAAAAAAGTGTCCTAACCACATCATTTCATATACTCCATCTTTTCTCCACGATCCATCTTTAAAATTTGTATAACAAGTTCCTCAAATTTGGGTCATAATCACATCAATTAAGTCTACAACATAAACAAAAATGGATTCTTACGGCTACAAATTCCAATACAAAAAACCATACTTTGTCTCATAAAAACCACACTGTGTGGATCTCCATCAAATTTGATTACAAGACTCCAACCCAAAAATCCAATCTTTACCAACCAAACTCAACCGAAATTACCAAAAATTGAAACTTTACCTGTGAATGTGATGAGCCTCTTGAGCGAGATTAGCGGCTTGTTGGTCCTACTCATGAACAACCGCTTCAGAATCAGTGAATTATGGCATTGAACTTGCTGCCAGTCCTCACCATAAACGTGTAGCTTTCGAAAAAATCACAAGTTTCAATCATATGGGGTTACAAAAATCCAACTTTTCATCAGATTCGACAAAAAAGATTCTAGAAATTGGGGTACCTTGACGATGAGTTTGAGGTAGATGTCATCGAAGCTCGGGGCGGTGCACTTGGTCTTCTTTCTGTGGCCTCTGAGGATGAGATCGATACCCTGCGAAAAGAGATAAGAATGGGATCAGAAATGGGAAGGTTTAGGGTTAAGGTTTGAGAAGGGAGGAGGAAAAAGGAGAGGAACGAACCATGGTGGCTAGGGTTAGGGTTTTGGTGTGATGATTTCTGCTGAATTTTTTTCTTTTTTTTAGATATAGGGTTTTTTTTATGTGAGTTGGGTTTCGGGTTTTGGCCCAGTTGCTACGGGCCCAATAACGGTTAACATCTATAACTTGCTATAACTGATGTATAGCTGTGATTGAATCTCATATATAATCAATCAGATTCGATCGACGGTCCAGATATACTCTGGACAGATTTTTTGTGGCTTTTATAATAGAAATATATATATATATATATATATATATATATATATATATATATATATATATATATATATATATATATATGACTGGTTAAAGGTAGGGTAAGTCCCTACCTCACAAGAGACATATTAATATAAGAGTAAAAACAAGTAAATAATACATAAGGGTCAAGATAGTTATAACAAGTTTAGCACCATAACGTTTGCAAACTGAAGGACATAGTTATAACAAGTTTAGCACCATAACGTTTGCAAACAAAACATCCAAAATATCAAAATATCAAAAGAGCAGAGGAATGGCTGGTGTTATCTTAAGCTGAGCAGTTGTCTTCCTCACTGTCAGCCTGATCAATCTGGATGAGCGCCTACTTGAGGAGGACATCTTGCACTCCAACTTGTTCCACCTCTCGAATGAGTTCGGCCTTCTTCTTGCTGCTGTTGAGTCCATTTAGCCAAGATCGAAACCAAAAAATTGCATTAGAAATAATTTTCTTTGGTTGCAAAGTCTTAGAAGAGAAAGTGCGTTCATTTCTAGCAAGCCATAAACTCCAGCAGATTGAGATTGTCAGTAGGTGCCAAATGTGTCTGTGTACTTGGTTTCCAAAGCACCAAGAAGTAAAGCATTCATGCAAGTCAGCAGGCATGGTGTGTATATGGAAAAGTGCCGTGAAATAGGTCCAAGTACTAGTGGCAATAGGGCAGTCGAAAAAGATATGGTAGGTCGACTCGACAGGACATGCACAAGATGTGCATATCGTGTCTCCAAGCCAGCCTTTGGAGTGGAGGAAATCTTTGGAGTTGAGTTTATCCCAACTCATTTGCCAGATGAAAAGCTTGCATTTTAGCGGCGCAGTAGAAGTCCATGTTGCAGTAAAATAAGGGGAACGAAGGCCAGAGGTGATAAAAAAGTTGTATGCCGACTTGACAGTAAAGGTGGCGGATGGCGTGAGTCTGCATGAAGGTTGATCTTCTGAGTGTGAAGGCTGGAATTATGCAATCAGATCAAGTAGTCGTTGTTTCTCATCTCGAATGGTAGGGTTGGAGACACATTTAAGTCTCGGTCGCCAGAGCCTATTGCCATCAATCCAGGTTCCTTGGGAGAGGACATCAGCTTGCAGATTCCATGCTGCAGCAGCTAGTGAGGGACACAAGGAAGTTATACTATTGCCATTTATCCATTTTGACGTCCAAAAATTGATATGGTTCCTTTTTCCTAACTTCCAGTTGACATTCAGCAAGAATTGTTCTTTGAGATGGAGCATCTTTCCTAAACCCACATTATTTCTGTTGTTGTTAATACATTCAAGCACCTTCAGTAAAAATTTAGATCAAGATACCTTATATTTATCAAGTTATGATTTTTTGAAAAGCATCCAAGATGTTACTCAAAAATACCCAGAAATAGTGTTCTGCCCAGTTTCAAAAATGGGTTTAATTAAAATATCAAATGGCATCAGAAAAATCTGAAATAATTAGGGTAGACTCTACATACACAGAGGATCATACAATGAAATTTTTACAACTAGATTCTAAGTAGTTTTCAAGATAGAAATTCATTACTATTGAGCATACACAATTCATTTTTCTACTAGAACAAGACATGGTATCTACAAACCTAATTATACCAATCATAATAACCAATTTTACTATTATCATGCTTCACAAATCAAACAAAGAAAACTTCAACTTGAGTTTGAGAACTCCCACCCTAAAGTGCAAATGAAAATTGGAATGAGAAGAATTATATATATATATATATATATATATATATATATATATATATATATATATATACACACACACACACACCAGCAAAGGGATCTGAATCTAAGGCAGAGGCGATGGCTGAAAGTATTGGAAGATATCAGACCAGAAATCTTGTATCATTAAGGGATGGCCAATGTGGTAGCTGATGCACTCAGCCGGAAGAGGAGTATTGCCACACTTAATACAACAAGAAAGGAGCTAGAGGATGAGATCAGACAAGTAGGCATTGAGGTAATTACTCAAAACTTGAGTGTAGTTCTGACCAAGTTAGTTTTACAGCCGAGTTTGAATGAGCGAGTCAAGAAAGCTCAGGCAGGAGACGTAGAGATTGAAGCACTGAAGAAGTAGGTAAATAAGAGAAAACTTTCAGAATTCAGTATAAGGGAAGGATCACTCTGGTATGGCAGTAGGCTGTGTGTACGGAAGATAAAGAGTTGAGAGAAGACATCATGAAGGAAGCTCACTCCACATTACTTGCAGTGCACCCCGGAAGCACCAAGATGTATCGAGATGTGAAGCAGTATTATTGGTGGTCTCGAATGAAGCAGGACATAGCAGAATTTGTGGCCAGATGCCCGATGTGCCAGCAAATCAAAGCTGAAAACCAGAAGCCAGGAGGATTGTTACAACCACTGCCCATTTCGGAGTGGAAATAGGAAAACATTGGTATGGACTTCATAACCGGTTTGCCTAGGAGCCCTAAGGGAGATGACTCAATTTGGGTAATTGTAGACTGGCTCTCAAAGTCCGCCCATTTTCTTCCAGTGAAGACGACCTGGTCAATTGAAAAGTTGGCAGAAATCTACATAAAAAACATAGTAAAGCTACACGGAGTACTAGTATCGATAGTATCAGACAGAGATGCAAGGTTTACATCCCGTTTCTGGCAGAGTCCACAATTAGAATTGGGAACCAGAACAAATTTTAGCACGGCCTTTCATCCACAGATTGATGGAAAAACCGAAAGAGTCAACCAGATTTTCGAAGATATGCTAAGGGCGTGCATTATGGATTTTGGAGGTAATTGGGAGAAATACCTATCCTTGGTAGAATTTTCTTATAATAACAGCTATCAAGCAAGCATTGATATGGCTCCATATGAGGCTTTGTATGGGAAAAGGTGCAGGACGCCCATGTGCTGGTACGAAGTAGGAGAGCAGCAGATGTTTGGACCAGAGATCATGCAGCAGACCTCAAAAAAGATCAAGCTTATTCAGAAGAGGTTCAAGGAGCACAGAGCAGACAGAAAAGCTACGCTGACAACCGTCGAAGGGAGCTAGAATTTAAGGAAGGTGATTCCGTGTTTCTCAAAGTGTCACTGACGAAAGGCGTTATTAGATTCGGAAATGGTGAAAAGTTAGCACCGAGATATATTGGCCCATACAAGATTTTGAAAAGAATTGGCAGAATGACATATAAGTTGGAGCTACCAGCCGAGCTATCTCAAGTACACGACGTATTCCACGTCTCTATGCTAAGAAAATATGTATCAGATCTGAGCCATTGATCGCCAGAAATTCCTGAAGATCTGCAGGTAAACCTCTCCTATAAGGAACAACCAGTCAAAATACTTGATCGTCAGGAAAAAGTGTTAAGGAATAAGATCATTCCGATGGTCAAGGTTCTCTGGAGAAATCAATTCGTAGAGGAAGCCACCTAGGAAATAGAAAGCCGTGTGAAGACTTCATTTCCTGAACTGTTTTGAAATCTGATTTTTCTTTCTTTTCTCCCACTATGCATAGTTATGGGGACAAAACTATTCTAAGGAGGGATTAATGTAATATCCCGAAGAAATTTAAATATTTTTATTAAATATATATTATATCTTTTCTTGCAATTTTTTTTGCAAATTGCGTTTATATGTGTGTATGATGAGTATTATACGTATATATACATATGTACATACAACATACGTGTATCTATATCTCTACTACTATAATGGGAAAAAGCCTTAGTGTAATTTGTCCTTCTACCAACCCGTGCAACACACGTGTCTGAATTTTTACCTTTTTAAAAAATGTATTTATTAAGCCGTGCAACGCACGTGTAAATTACTAGTATAAATTAAATTGAACTTCTACCATAAAGATTTTTACTATAGTAAACATTATTTACCTAAATAGTAAATATTAAAAAAAAAACATTTGCATTTAACCATGGTTTATTGAAACCATGGGAATAAAACCATGGTATTTAATTGATGTGTTGTCATAACATGGCTAAAGATCAAGCCACTTGGCCCCCTCCTTCTCCAAAAACCGGCCCCGCACGCCCCCCCCCCCCCCCCCCCCCCCCCCAAATCCATTCTTTCCTCCATTAAAATACCCCATTCTTCTTCTTATTAGTTCCTTTTTCATTCTAGGGTTTTCAAAAATAATAATAATAATAATAGAGAAAGAAGAATAGGAGAAGAGAAGGAGAAGGTGTTGCTACTACTACATTGGAGGTGATCAAGGAGGAGACAAACTACCATCTTTCAATTTTCATTTGCACTTTAGGGTGGGAGTTCTCAAACTCAAGTTAAAGTTTTCTTTGTATGATTTGTGAAGCATGATAGTACTAAAATTGGTTATCATGACTGATATAAGTAGGTTTGTAGATACCATGGCTTGTTCTAGTAGAAAAATAAATTGTGTATGCTCAATAGTTACTTAGAATCTAGTTGTAAAAATTTCATGGTATGATCCTCTGTGTATGTAGAGTATACTCTAATTATTTTATATTTTTCTGATGCCATTATATTTTAATTAAATCCATTTCCAAAACTGGACAGAACACTATTTCTGGGTATTTTTGAGTAACATCTTGGATGCTTTTCAAAAAATCATAACTTGGTAAATATAAGGTATCTTGACCTAATTTTTTTACTGAAGGTTCTTGAGTATATTAAAAACAACAATTTCAAATTTCACATTTTGCTGATTTTATTTGATATATTTAAAAAAATTTATGCTTGGCTCTGTCCAAACCGAAACTGGCTCTGTTTCAGATTGAAGAAGCCCAGTCTAAAAATCATAAATAATTATTGGCTTGGAATCTTGATGAGAAATTTTAGACTTAGTAACTAATACATGTCTACAGCTTATATAAAAAGTTTTGGAATTTTTAGAGTAGATTTAATAGCCAATTTGATGGCACATTTCCAACTCAGAACTGGGGTACTAGTTTATGCTTGAAACAGAAACTGCTTATTTTTGCTGAAATTGAAGATTTTTAACTCCGAGGATATGAGGATTTAGATTCCAAAATTTTTATGGCTTAAACTTGTATATGTCTAGTTTCATTTTCTAAAATATTGAAAAATTGGAGTAAGGATTTGGCAGTGAATAAATTGCCCTTAAGACTAAGGGCAATCTGTTGAGATGTTGTCTCCAGATTTGCACCTAGTCATTTGTGAGGGATATAACTCCATGACCAAGGTGAATTTTTATTTTGGAGATTTTAATATCACTTGTTGGTAGAGTGAACAACATTTCCCCCAAAGATTATGAATTATTTACTTGATTTGATACTCTTTCAAAATTAATTAAGATAGTGAATTCTGCATACTGCCTGGAACTAGAATTGTCTTAGTACCATCTTCATTGGGTTATAACTCTTTGTGTACTTGGAATGTTGATGCAATTTTTGGACATACTGTTCTGGAGATAGAATGAAGCATGCCAAGTTTGGCAATATTTTGAGCTCTGTATGATTTTACATGATATTTTCATTACACCATACTCTGTTCAGTCTAAATTTTTACCTGTACAGTAAGATACAGATTTTCAAGTCACTTGAGCATGGAATTTGGGAAAATGAATAACTAGAGAAACGAAGTATACACTTTCAGCTTTCCAAAAAGTATCAATTTATGCAAATCCAATTTGTGATGTAGAAGTTATGAATTTTTGAATTCTGGACAGATTCAACCTAGTATTGATTTATTACATTTTGGCAAGTGTGTGTAATTGCTCTACACCCCCATTGTAGTAAGGAGTTGGTAGTATTACCAATGACTGAAGATATTGTTTTTACCATGCTTAATGTTATTTAACTCATATGCTAGTTGAATTTGCAAATTGAGTTATTTGGTTCGCCTTGGGTAAACAAACGCCCTAGTCTATCAACCCTAGGCTAGGAATTTGAATCTTCCGCCTAAAAGTTTGGATGGAAAATTCTCGGTGCCGACGGAGTCATGCCCGTTAGAGGATGATCGCGGACCAAGGAGATGGGTGAGATCCAAGGTAGGGGAAGCGGTAAGCAAGGTGAACGCATCGCCGGAGCCGCGGGTTAATAGGTAGGATTTGGGGTTTTGGTAACCCCATACTACTAGAATTGACCTAGTACTTTAATTGGGTTTGGAGACTTTACCCTTGTAGCACATTTAGAAGTTTTGTGGGTAAAGATGGGGAATTCTTGTTTTGAATATTCTTCTTCTTTTTTATCACGCAGAGAAATTGTTATTCTTCGGGGAAATAGATCTAACGCGTCCTATCCTATTTCATCTAGGGTGCATGACATTGGAAGGATAGTTCTATTAGGAAATTGGGCAAAACAGCACAACAGAATGGGATGAGTATGAAAACAGATCAAGTTGAACAAATCAATGCACAACTTTTCCTAGTTTAGAGAACCTAATCCGGAAGAGAAATGCCTAGATTTTATTCAGATATGGTACAAGAGGTTATAGTAACTCTCTGACCAAGAATCTATTAATTTCCCAAGTTCTCACTAGAAGATAAGTTGTTTACAATGAATACTGTTATATGAAGTGCACATCACCTCTCAATAGAGGTTATCATCTATTTTTAGAAGTCTAAAATACCTAGGTTTAATTCTCCATAATCATCTCAAAGCACTTTCAAGTATATCTCCAAGCCAAACTAGAAGTCTCGAATACCTAGGTTTAAATCTCCACAATCATCTAAAAGCACTTTCATGTATATCTCCAAGCCAAACTAAAATTTATTAGCCAAACTTGAACTCGAACCAACAGAGTCTTTGAATCCAATTGCAAAATTCTTTGTATCTAGTTCACTCCAGTTAGCATTAATTAATTGGAAAATGTATTGATCCTTCTTGTTTCTATTGAAATCAGATTTGGGGAAAAATCATATTTTTCTTATTCTTCATTCTTCTACTGTTTATCTCTGTATATATACATTAGTTTCTTGGAGAAGGAGTACAAGTTATTGATGAGAAGATTATGGAGAGGAGAGATTTGAGGGAATCTGTTCCTATAAATTAGGAAACAGAATATACAGCTCATACCATACCAAATATTTTAACACTCCCTTTCAAGTTGGCGCAAGATATTGAACATGCCAAATTTATCCACAAATTTCAAGAAGAGCTGATTCGAAGCTGCCTTGGTAAGAATATCTGCGAGTTGGTCTTCTGACATCACCTTAGACATCTCAATAATTTTCTCATCTAATTTCTCCTTGATGAAGAATCTATCCACCTCTACATACTTTGTCCTATCATGTTGGACTGGTTGGCTGCAATATTACATACCGCTTGACTGTCATAATATACCTTAGTAGGCTCAGTTGGACCACAACATAAATCTCGTAACAAAAGTTTAAGCCATAAAACTTTAGTTATACTCAGAGATACTCCGTGATACTTAGCCTCTGCACTAGAGCGTACAACAACATTTTGCTTTTTGCTTCTCCATGTAACCAGATTTCCTCCAACAATGGTAAAGTATTCTGAATTTGAGTGCCTGTTATCAACAGATCCTGCCCAATCGGCATCAGTATATGCCTCAATCTTCAAGTGACCATGTTTTGCAAATAAGACCCCTGTTTTTGGAGCAAACATTATGTATCTCAGTATTCTCGTCCCTGTATTCATATGTTGTTCACGAGGTGCATGCATAAACTTACTCATCACACTTAAGGTATATGACAAATCTGTCCGTGTATGTGCAAGATACATTAGTCGTCCTACCAATATCTGATATCTCTCTTATCACACGATACATGATCAGGATCATTCCACAGTTTCAGTCATTCTTCTAACGGTGTATCAATAGGTTGATAGGCAAACATTCATGTTTCCTTCAACAAATCAAGAGCATACTTTCTTTGAGACAGAAATATACTTTTTCTAGAGTGAGAAACTTTGATACCAAGGAATTATCTTAGAGGGCCAAGATCCTTCATTTTGTACTCTTGTGACAAGTAGCTCTTTAATGCCTTTCTCTCCTCAGGATCATTTCTAGTTACTATCATATCATCCACATATATAATTAGAGCGGTAATCTTACCTTCTTTTATTTTCAGGAACAAGGTATGATCTGAATTACTTTGACAATATCTGAATGTTCTCATTGATTTTGTAAATCTTCTAAACCAAGCTCTCGGTGACTACTTGAGACCATACAGTGCTTTCTTCAACCGACACACTTTATTACTGTGTTGGGCTAGTCTATTTGATCATGGTGGTAGATCCATATAAACCTCTTCTGTCAAATCCCCATACAAAAAGACATTCTTCACATCATATTGCTCTAACGGCCAGTCAAGGTTTACAGCAAGTGACAGTATAACCCGAACAGTGTTGAACTTTGCCATAGGTGCAAATGTTTCATCATAATCAACTCCATAAGTTTGAGTGTACCTTTTGGCAACAATCCTTGCTTTGTATCGCTCTATTGAACCATCAGACTTATACTTCACCGTATAAATTCATCTGCATCCTATCGGCTTCTTTCCTGATGGCAGTTGGACTATCTCCCAAGTCTCATTCTTCTTCAAGGACTTTATTTCATCATCCATAACTACTTTCCACCTTGGATCAGCTAAGGCTTCTGGCACAGTGTTAGGAATAGATACAACAGATAATTGATTTACAAATGACTTATTTGATTTAGACAATCGCGAGTGGACATATAATGACTCATGGAATACTTGACATTACTAGTGGGATCAGGCTCATAAGTTTTGGGATACCTCTAGTGGTACAATTCGGGAGTTCCCTTCTTGGTGTTTCAGACAATGATGACGATTGGTTTTGGGGTTCTGACGGTGCTAGTGGTGGAGAGGACACTAGCGATGGCATGGATCCCGAAGACTCATCTTCGAAGAGGTTCGGCGACGATTGTTGTTCCTCGTGGAGATATTCTCTCTCAACCAAATCTTCTTCCTTCTCAACCAAATCTTCACTACTTACATTAGATTTTCACCCATTGCATCCAATTTTTCACTTTTAATGGTAACCACTTCATCATAGGTAAGAGTCTGGACTTCACTTCGGTACTCCCCCTGAAGTTCAACCTCAGAAGAAAAATACATCTCTTCTCATGGAACACAACATCCATAGTCACAAACATCCTTTGAGTTGGCGGATGATAACAACGATACCCTGTCTGATTCGTTGCATATCCCACGAAAACACATCGCATAGCTCGAGGATTTAACTTATTTCGCTCATGTTGATGGAGGTGAACAAATGCGACACACCCAAACAAACGGGGTGGCAAGTTGACGACTGTTGGTGCATTCACAGCTTAAGTTAATGCCTGAAATGGCGTAAGGAAATTTAGGATTCTAGAGGGAACTCGGTTGATTAAGTATGCAGAAGAAGCAAATACATGAGTGACATATTTTCATGAATAAGGAAAGCACGGAACACCTCGAGCAAGTGTCTATTTTTTCTTTCTGCAACCCATTCTATTGAGGTGTATACGAGCATGTAGTCTGGTGAACAATCCCATGTTCCACCAAATATTGTTGTAGATTCGAACTCAGGTACTTGTCGCCATTATCACTCCTAAGAACTTGAATCTACGCTTTATACTACATCATAACCTAGTTGTGAAAATTTTGAAATAAATCGCTAACTTCACTTTTAGACTTCATCAAACAAATCTAAGTCATACGAATACAGTCATCAATAAATGTCACAAACCATTTTGGTCCTTCAAAAGTAGTGTTTTTGGATTGACCCAAAATATCAGAATGAATAATCATAAATGGGAGAGAGCTTTTACTTAGAGTTGGAGGAAAAGAAACACGGTGACCTTTTGCGAGTTCACACATATCACACCGAAATGTAGAAATATCTAACTATGAAAATAAACTTGGAAATAATTTATTCAAATAACCAAAAGAAGTATGCCATAGTCGATGTCATAACCAAATATCTGATTTCTTCTTCTCCCACTTGGATCCTTTCACAGATAGAGCTTGAGTAAACGTGTTTGAACTTTCAAATTCTAAATCCAGGTAATAGAGCTTTCCTTGTCTAACCCTATAACGAATCGTCTTGCGAGTCCGAATATCCTTAAATACACAATGGGAGGGCCAAAAAATCACAATACAATGCAAGACAGTAGTTATTTGAGGAAAAAAATAGTATGTTAAAATTCAAGGATGACACAACTAACATTTTACCTAAGGTTAGGTTTTTTGTGAGAGAGATAGAATCCACGTCAATAATGATGGCAGGATCTCCATTGGTAGTGGACACTTTGGATTTGGTGGATGGTTGTAAGGTTTGGATTTTTCTAGAATCAAAAGTCATATGATCGGTAGCACCGGAATCAATTATTCATGCATTATTCATAACAGATGCAGAAAAAATTAAAGACCTTACAATCATTACCTACAGCTGTAACGAATATAGAGGCATATCCAACACTCTTCTCAGCCCCATCGGCAACTCCAATGGAGGTAGTGGGTTGATTGTAATTATTCTTTCGAGTATCCCTGCTATGATCCCAATTCTCCAGGTAGCCAATAATCCCATATCAGCGAACTTTCATGTGACCGATCTTGCCACAATGAGTACACTTCCTCAACTCATAAGGTAGTTTTGGTCCAGATCGACCCGAGTGGCTCTTTGAAGGATGGTTCTGAGCCACCATTGCAAAAGACACAACAAGAGAATAAGTTGTTTACCAAACAGTGAACGTCAAAATAGAAAACACCAAGAGATCACAACAACAAACACCAACAGCAAATCCAACACCAAGCATACCCCAGATCCAAACACACAAACCAACAAGCAATATCACCACATGGGTGGGTCTAAGACCAGCTGCAAGGGAGAGCACCAAACAGCGACGGGCCAATGGAGTTCTTGCGCATTAGATCTGGATTGAATCTCGAAGAGGTAGAGGGAAAATAGATCTGGGTCAGGTTGCAAATCTATGGGTCTCGGGTCAGATCCAACATTCAACTCACCCCAACTGAATTGGGCTGGGTAGGTTGCGGGTGCTTCGGGTGGAGTTCGATAACGGTGGCAACGACTGTCGATGGCGGTGGGTTGTCGACGGCGATGAAGAGAGACAACTTTGGGATGCAGCAACGACGAATTAGTGGAGAAGGTCACAGTGGAGGCAGATCGGGATGGGTTGACGGAGGAGAGTGATGTTCTGTGGCGCTGTGGTGGAGTGGTGGTGATACAGGTGGCAGCGTGCGACAGGCGACGGCTGATCGAGTGGTGCTCGAACGGGAGTTTCGGGGTTTCGGGATTATAGGAAGAAGGTGGGGAATATGGGTCTGGAGGGTTCGGGTTCGGATCTTGGATCTGGATCCGAATTCAGGGACGACGTCGGTGATGGCTCCGGGTTTGGGAGTCGCACGGTGGTGTCTTTGGGGATCGGTGAGGCTGATGA
This sequence comes from Hemerocallis citrina, assembly GCA_017893485.1. Lineage (NCBI taxonomy): Eukaryota > Viridiplantae > Streptophyta > Magnoliopsida > Asparagales > Asphodelaceae > Hemerocallis > Hemerocallis citrina. The sequence continues at coordinate 15,630,599 of CM030360.1, forward strand.
ACAATACCTTTTCGTCTTCCTCTTCTTCACGTAGCCTAGGATATTTTAGGCTAGATACCATATTGAAATCAGATTTGTGGGGAAATCATATTTTTCTTATTCTTCATTCTTTTGCTGTTTATCTATTTATATATACATTAGTTTCTTGGAAAAGGGGTACAAGTGATTGATGAGAAGATTAAGGAGATGAGAGATTTGAGGGAATCTGTTCCTATAAATTAGGAAACAGAATATACAACTCATACCATACCAAATACTTTAACAGTTTCTTCCCTGATGTTTTGTCTTTTGAGATGCTTCTTTGACCAATTAATTGCTTTCAAATGTGAGGCATAAACCTACGAATTTCCACTGAGGCTTGTATTGGAAGTGCTTCCTACCTTGAGTGACTTTTAACTTCTGATTAGTCATCTTTTAAACACAATTCAGTGGCTTCATTTGCTTGTTAAATTTTCCTCCATCTGATATTTCTCCTCTATATGTTCTTTCAAGAGCATTTCTTTGGACATCATGTTGGAGAAGATTGATCCTGTGATCCCCAACATACATATCCCTAATAGATGTTAAAACAAATGCCTTATAATTTATTCAAACTCCACCTACCCCGAGGTAATCTCCACCTCTCGATGACATTGAATGTAATGGTCTTACTTCATTTATTCCAGCAGCAACAACAAAGTACATTTTTTCTGAAAGTTGGGATTCATAACACTCAACCAAGTTTTCACATTTCCATTAAGCATGTAGAGGCTATGTCCAGCATCCCTCATTCTCATCATCATCTTATGACGACTTTTTCAAACAGTTAAAACTCCACCTTTAGCTGTGTATCTACAACCCTGTGCTTTAGAGATTCTGATTCAACGAAGGAACATGCATCACTTTCTACAACACGAATCCATTATGATTTGGCATCTCCAACTCAACGGTCCCTTCACCCATTACTTTACAACTATTCAATTTCCTGTCTTCAAAGAACAACCTCTTGTAGACTTGTAAGTAGAAAATATCTTATTCGCGGAAAAAATATGAGTAGAAATTCCTGAATTAAGATACCAACTACAATCCACATGAGTAGAAATTGAAACAAGAAGAAGTGTACATCACCTCTCAATAGAGGTTATCATCTATTTATAGAAGTCTGGAATACCTAGGAAATCTCAAAGCACTTTCATATATATCTCTAGGTCAAACTAAAATTTATTAGCCAAACTTGAACTCGAACCAAATTAACCAATGTTTGAATCTAATTGCAAATTCTTTGTATCTAGTTTCCTCAAGTTAGCATTAATTAATTTAAAATTTGTTTTGATCCCACTTGTTTCATCCCTAATATTTTCTATTCTTTTGAGATCCTTCTTTGACCAATTAGTTGCTTTCAAATGTGAGGCATAAGCCCAAGAATTTCCATTGTGGCTTGCATTTGAAGTGTTTCTTACCTTGAGTGAATTTGAATTTCTAATTAGTCCTCCTTTAAACAAAATTTAGTGGCTTCATATGCTTGCTAAATTTTCCTTCATCTGATATTTCTCCTTTATATGTTCTCTATATAGCATATCCTTGGATATCCATGTTGGATAAGATTGAGCTTGTAATCCCCAACATAGATGTCCCTCGTAGATGTTAAAACAAATGCCTCATCCTTTATTTGAACTCCACTTTCCTTGACGATATTGAATGTTATGGTCTCACTTCAATTATCCCAGCAGCGGCAACACACTACATTCTTTCGGAAAGTTGGGCTTCATAAAACTTGACCGAGTTTTCACATTTTCATTAAGCCTATAGAGTTTGTGTCCAACACCCCTTATTCTCATCATCATCTTCTGACGACTTTACCAAACAGTTAAAACTCTACCTTGAACTGTGCACCTACAACCCTGTGCTTCAGAGATTATGCTTCAATGAAGGAACATGCATCACTTTCTACAACTCGAATCTCTTCCCATCTGGCATCTCCAACTCAACGGTCCCTTCACTTACTACTTTACAACTCTTACAAATTCCTATATTCAAAGAAAAACCTCTTGTACACTTGTAAATAGAAAATATCTCAATCTCGGAAAAAATATAAGAAGAACTTCATGAATCAAGATACCAACTTCAATCCACATTAGTAGAAATTGAAACAAGAAGAACTACACATCACCTTTCAATAGAGATTATCAGATTTTTATAGAAGTCTGGAATACCTAGGTATAAATCTTCATAATCATCTCAAAGCACTTTCATGTATATCTTCAGGTCAAACTAAAATTTATTAGCCAAACATGAACTTGAACCAAATTAACCATTGTTTGAATCCAATTGCAAGTCCTTAGTATCTAGTTTGCGCCAGTTAGCATTAATTAATTTAAATTTTGTTTTGATCCCTCTCGTTTCATCCCTAATATTTTCTAGTCTTTTGAGATCCTTCTTTGAACAATTAGCGGCTTTCAAATGTGAGGCATAAGTCCAAGAATTTCCATTGTGGCTTGCCTTTGAAGTGTTTCTTTCCTTGAGTGAATTTGAATTTTGAATTAGTCCTCATTTAAACACAATTAAGTGGTTTCATATGCTTGCTAAATTTTCCTCCATCTGATATTTCTCCTTTATATGTTCTCTCAAGAGCATATCGTTGGATATCCATGTTGGAGAAGATCGGGCTTGTAATCCCTAACATTGATATCCCTAGTAGATGTTAAAACAAATGCCTCATCCTTTATTTGAACTCCACCTACCCTGAGGCAATCTCTACATCTCGACGATATTGAATGTCATGGTCTCACTTAATTATCCCAGTAGTGGAAACAATCTACATTCTTTTGGAAAGTTGGGCTTCATAACACTCGATCGAGTTTTCACATTTTCATTAAGCCTATAGAGGTTGTGTCCAACATCTCTCATTCTCATCATCATGTGAAGACTTTTTCAAACAATTAGAACTTTACCTTGATCTGTGTACCTAGAAACCTGTGCTTCAGAGGTTCTGATTCAATGAAGGAACGTGCATCACTTTCTACAACACGAATCCCTTCCAATCTAGCATCCCCAACTCAACTCCCTTCACCCACTACTTTACAACTCTCAAAAATTCATGTTTTCAAAGAACAACCTCTTGTAGACTTGTAAATAAAAAATATCTTATTCTCAGAGAAAATATGAGAAGAACTTCATGAACCAAGATATCAACTACAATCCACAAGAGTGGAAATCGAAACAAGAAGACAAGCAAATTTATGAGCTAAATGAATTGCAATTACAATATTGGCTTCCTTCTAACTCAAAAACTTGCAATAATCCTTCTTAGAATGTCATTTCCTCATACAAAAGCGACAATAGACCACTTCATTACCAGCATTATCTCTTTCGTTTTGACTTCCCTCCACTTACATACAAGTTGCAGAAGTGAACCTTGTTTTATGAGTTCCCTTTGAAGTTCATACTCTTTTAAGCCCTTAACGACACCAACTATATATCATGAGCTTCTTCTTTGCAGATTTTACTTGCAACATGGTGGTTATTAAATGCTCATATGAATTAACAATGACATGTCATGTTGAAATCCTTATCTTCCTCACTGAGATCTTCTGCATCAATTGCTCTCAACTCGGATAACACCTTGTTGAATTAAATGAGATGATAATGAAAAGCAGTACCTTCTTCACAAAGAAATGAAATAGTTTCTCTTATAGTTTTATCTAGTAAAGATGACTCCGTATAGTCAATATTTAGTCTTGCCCAAAGACCCGTCGCGTTACTCTTATTAAGAAAATTGCAGTTGACTTGGTTTGCAAAGATAGCCTGGTTAAATTAATGTTTTTAACCAAATCTACTCCCACTTCTCATTCTTCATGTCGGTTGGCATCCCTTCATCTCCTTTTAGAAGCATTGCCCAATCCCTATAGACTAGTAAATAGATCATGTTCACTTTGTAAAGTTTGAAGTTGATCTTCCTTTCAAACTTCCTAATCCTTATGTCAACAAAGTGATCTATAATCTTTATCAAGGAACTTGTTAGGATTTGAATGGGTTGTGGATTGTTAGGGTTTTGAGAAGATGGATGAGAAGAGAGGAAGAAGAAGATGTCGGCTGTGAGAGAGAGAGATTAGGGCAAAAATGTTGATTAGTATTCATTTGATTCTAAGTATTACATATATGAAGATACTAAGCCCAATGGGCCCCAAGAGCAATTTGGGTCATAACATAACAATCTCCACCTTGAACCAAATTGCATCTAAAACAAACTAAAACATAAAACCAACATAACCTAAAACAAACTAGCAACATGCTTGAAACAAAACTAGCTCAAACTAGCTAGAAACAAACCGACATCAAACTTGAACAAAGCTTGAACTTTGCAATTGGAAGAGGCTTTGTGAGCATATCGGCCGGATTCGATTCGGTACCAATCTTCTTCATGGCAACCTTGCCTTCCGAGATCACATCTCGAACAAAATGGTGTCGAATGTCAATGTGCTTCGTCTTCTCAAGGTACATGCGGTCCTTAGTCAAATGGATCGCGCTTTGGTTGTCACAAAACACCGTAATAGGACCCTCAAGTGAAGACATCTCACCAACAAACGCCTTGAGCCAAATAGCCTCCTTAATAGCCTCAGTAATTGCCATATATTCGGCCTCAGTGCTTGAGAGTGCAACGGTGGCTTGAAGTGTAGACTTCCAACTAATTGCACAATCTCCAAGGGTAAAAACATAACCCGTCAAGGAACGCCTCTTGTCCAAATCACCCGTAAAATCCGCATCCACAAAGCCCGTCAGTTTCTTGCCACTACCAAACTCCAAACAAGCATCAATAGTACCTCTCAAATAGCGGAAGATCCACTTCACTGCTTCCCAATGCCCTTTCCCGGGACAAGAGAGATATCTACTTATCACACTAACGGCTTGAGCAATGTCGTGTCGAGTACACACCATCAAGTACATAAGACTCCCGACTACACTTGAATATGGAACCTTTTCCATATATTTCTTCTCATCATCGGATTTTGGGCTTAAAGTGGCCGAAAGCTTGAAATGCGCCGCAAGAGGTGTTGAAACAACTTTCGCTTTCTCCATGCCAAAACGGCGTAGCACTTTTTCGGCAAAGCTCTTTTGTGAAAGAAATAACTTTCACACATATCCCTTGTGATCTCCATCCCGAGAATTCTTTTGGCGGCCCCCAAATCTTTTATCTCAAATGCCGAACTTAGTTGCTCTTTCAACCTCCTAACTTCTTTCAAGTTTGAGGATGCAATCAACATGTCATCCACATAGAGCAACAAGTAAATGAAATCCCCACCATCCAACTTCTTGAAGTAAACACAACTATCATAATTGGAACGATGGAAATTAATACTCACCATGAATGAGTCAAACTTCTTATACCATTGCCGCGGCGATTGCTTAAAGCCATAAAGGGACTTCTTCAAAAGACACACGGTCCTCCTTTCCCGCAACCTCAAAACCCTCCGGTTGGCTCATGTAAATTTGCTCCTCCAAATCACCATGCAAGAAGGCAGTTTTCACATCCATTTGCTCCAATTCCAAATCCTTCATTGCCACCAAAGAGAGCAAAACTCGAATGGAGGTGTGCTTAACTACAGGAGAGAACACATCATTGAAGTCCACACCTTGGAATTGACTGTACCCTTTAGCCACTAGCCTTGCCTTGTATCGAAAATTCGTGGGATTTGAGCCATCAATCTTCCTCTTAAACACCCACTTGCAACCCACAACCCTCTTACCACTCGGAGGCTTCACAAGAGACCAAGTCTCATTTTGTTTCAAAGATTGTAACTCTTCATTCATAGCGGCAACCCAATTGGCCGCATCATTAGAAGAAATGGCTTCCTTGTAGGAAGATGGCTCACAATACTCCACATCCTCTGCAATTGCCAAACAGTAAGCAAAGTCGGAGTATCCATACCTTGTAGGTGGTCTTGTTTCTCTTCTAGCTCGGTCCCTTGCCAATGCACATGGTTGTACCTCTTCTTGGGCTTCCTCCGAATTGACATCATCATGTGAGATCAAATCATCACCTTCTTGGACCGGCACCTCCAACTCCACCTTCTTCTCAACCTTCTCATTCTCCTTAATAGTCGGCTCGGGTGCAACATCATTTGCCTTCAACATGGCCGACTCATTGAAAATGACATCTCTTGAAATAAGGAATTTGGATGATTCGGGACACCACAACTTATACCCCTTCACATTTCTGGGATACCCAACAAAAATACACTTCTTCGATCTAGGCTCCAACTTTCCTTCATTCACATATACATAAGCGGGACAACCAAACACCCTCAAATTTGAATAATCGGCCGTCTTACCCGACCACACTTCTTCGGGTGTCTTCAACTCAATTGAAGTGGTAGGAGATCGATTCACCAAATAGCAGGATGTGTTAATGGCTTCCGCCCAAAACTCCTTACCCAAACCCGCATTTGAAAGCATACTTCTAGACCTTTCAAGTAGTGTCCTATTCATCCTTTCTGCAACACCATTTTGTTGTGGAGTGTTGACCACCGTCTTGTGCCGAACAATCCCTTCAGCCTTGCAAAAATTGTCAAACTCACGGTTGCAAAATTTCAAATCGTTATCGGTTCTCAACCTCTTAACTTTCCTTCCCGTTTGGTTCTCCAAAAGTGACTTCCATTCTTTGAAGGTGCTAAACACATCACTTTTCTCTTTCAAGAAATAAACCCAAACCTTCCTTGAGAAATCATCAATGAAAGTAAGCATATAACGAGAACCATTACCTTTGGAAGGCTCACGAGAAGGTCTCCAAAGATCCGAATGGATGTAGTCAAGTGTTCCCTTGGTCGAATGAATGGCCGTGGAGAAGCTCAACATCTTATGCTTGCCAAATACACAATGCTCACAAAACTCCAAGTTGCCCGTGCATTGGCCACACAACAAGCCTCTCTTGCTCAAAATGGTCATTCCTCGCTCGCTCATATGCCCCAATCTCGTATGCCAAAGCCTAGTAGTCTCCTCATCCGACATAGTACCCGAACGTGCAATGGCAGCCGAGCCCGTGACCGTGGAACCTTGTAAGAAATAAAGAGTTCCAATTCTCTTCGCCTTCATGATTGTGAGAGCCCCTTTAGAGACTCTGAGGGCTCCACCTTCACTTTGGAACTTACACCCCTTTTCTTCAAGAGACCCCAAAGAAATCAAATTCTTAGACAAATCGGGTATATGCCTCACACTCGTCAACCTTCGGACCTTTCCATCATGGAACTTAATTGTCACCGAACCAATCCCGGCAACCTTACACATATTGTTGTTCCCCATGAGAACCTTACCATCCGTAGGCTCATAAGTCTCAAACCAATCTCTATTCGGAGTCATGTGTTGCGAAGCACCCGTATCCATCACCCAACAATGGATATCATCAACATTAGTATCTGTCACACAAAGAGTATCAACCGTGTCACATTCAGCCACATTGGCCTCCTCCGAAGAAGAACCTTTACTATCCGCCTTTTGTTTATTTTTGAGCTTGAAACAATGGGCCTTAATGTGTCCCTTCTTCTTACAATAGTTGCACGTCAAATTCTTGTGCCTAGACTTCGAACGGGTCCTTGTATCTTTCGAGTTTCGGTCCCATGACCTACCTCGATCAACAACTAAACCAACACCTTGGCTCCCTTTCTCATTATTGGTCATCTCACTATCAATGTGCAATTTGGCTTGCAAATTGCTCTTAACATCCTCTAGAGAGATTTTATCTCTACCATAAATCAACATGTCTCTAAAAGCCTTGTATGATGCGGGCAATGAGCATAATAACAAAAGGGCTTGGTCCTCATCCTCCACCTTAACATCAATCTTACTTAAATCATTCAAAATAGATGCAAACTCCGTAATATGATCGGAAATTGATGTACCTTCAACCATGCGAAGAGTGTAGAGGCGCAACTTCAACCGCAGTCGATTGGTGAGGGACTTCTTCATGTAGGTGTTCTCCAACTTCTCCCACAAAGCCTTAGCGGTCTTCTCCGATAGGACCTCTTGCAATGTCGAATCGCTCAAGCACAATTGGATAATAGAGAGCGCTTTATCATCCATCTCTCTCCATTTCTTATCCGCCACTGCATCAATCAATTTTTCTCGACCAAAAATGGCATCCTTAACGCCTTGGCTCGACAAAATCGCTGCCATACGCACTTGCCATAATGCAAAACTCGTCTTCCCATCATATTTCTCAATATCATATTTTTTCGACATATCCATACAAATTTCTTGAACCCAATTCAACAAAACACCAAAATTTCCCCCAAATATTAATTACTCAAGTCACAAAATCAAACCTTCTCCTTCTTGATATCCTCCCTTCTCCGGAATCAGCAAGAACAGCACTGGAATCAGCACCAATAGCACCGGAATCAGCAAGAACAGCACTGGAATCAGCACCAATCAGCACCGGAATCAGGCTCGACAGCAACACCAAACCACCACACAACGGCGACCAAGACAGCTAGGGTGCTCGACGACGGATCTGGAGAGGAAGTGGCTCGACGCCGGATCTGGGTGCGATCCGATTAGGGTTCCAAACTCGGTAGAATACCTGCTGGATTTGGAGGTGAGAAGATCGATGGGATTTGGGGCAGGAGTAAACCTAGCTCTGATACCAATTTGTTAGGATTTGAATGGGTTGTGGATTGTTAGGGTTTTGAGAAGATGGATGAGAAGAGAGGAAGAAGAAGATGTCGGCTGTGAGAGAGAGAGATTAGGGCAAAAATGTTGATTAGTATTCATTTGATTCTAAGTATTACATATATGAAGATACTAAGCCCAATGGGCCCCAAGAGCAATTTGGGTCATAACATAACAGAACTGACGAATCCTAATACAACTTGTTAGGAAATCGGTTAATGTGGTAAAATGGAACAGAGTGATCTTCCTTTCAAACTTCCTAATCCTTATGTCAACAAAGTGATCTATCATCTTTATCAAGGAACTGACGAATCCTAATACAACTTGTTAGGAAATCGGTTAATGTGGTAAAATGGAACAGAGTGAGTGCGGAAACTAATCAAGTTAAATAATCAAAAGAGAACTAGTTTACAAAAAACACACAGATTTTTTTTAGGTTTGGAGTAATACTGGAGAGAAATGTCGAGATTTTATTTAACAAGAGATGATAGAAAAAGTTACAATAACAAGAGTCTATATTTCCACTGAGATGTTTCTCAGTTGGTAAGGGTTGTGATGGGTAAAGGGAGATCTCAGATTCGAGATTAAGCTACGTCGTAGGCTTTACTCAAAAAAAAAGGGGGGGGGGGGTATATATTTGTCTTCAAAGCTGTAACACCCTAATTTTTTTCTTCTATATATACCATATTCAAATGACTTCTAACATAATCTATTACTTATCTACGCCATTTCTTAGAAAAATACTCATAGATTTTTATTAAAAATTCTGGCAGAGTTTTCCCTGAAATATTAGCCCTTTTACAGATTTTCCTTATGGAAATCTGCAAACAATTACAAAAAGCAATACATGTAATATATATCAATCCTCCACAGGCCAAATCATTCAACATCACACAGGCAATAGTAAATACGGCTCTGGGGGCATAATACTTCATAGCATGCAAGATACAAAATAAAAACCAAAAATTCTTTAGAAAACTTATATGATTTTTAGAAAAACCTTTCAAAAACGAACCACTGAACCCAGTACTCTACAAAGAGGTGGGTATGGGCTTTCACACCTCATCACAGCACTATAGATATATTACCTCTTATAGTTATACACACACTACAAGATTCGCGAACTACACCGGCGTATATTCCCCAGCGTTTTACCAATCGTGCCGGTGTAGGATAATACTAGGATTGGGTCGCAAAATTGTATAGTTATACACCGGAGGCCTCTACAAAATGCTGGTGAATTATAACATTCACCGGCATTTTTATAAAAACACGCCGGGGAATAGAAAGCGACAATATATCCCCATAAATCCTCTCCCATTCACCAGCGTTTATTAATAAAAATGCCGGTGAATTTACTGAGGTAAATTCCAAATCCTACCGCGAAATCCTTACATTTCGCTGCTTGGTTTTTTTTCCCCCAGCCCTAATTTTTTCGCTTTTGCCGCCACTGGGCCTCCTTCCCTTCCTCGATTTTCCCGACAAGTCCTCCGCCAGCGGAGTGGGTTCCATGTCGATTTTCCCTTCAGGGCTGCCATCGCTGTGCCCACGTCGACGTCCACACACTCTCTATTCCGCTCACTCATTTCTCTCTCATCGCAGGTATGGTTGTCATTGCTGTCAGGTTTGGGTTCAGGACTGGCGGGTCTGGATCCATGTAAGAAGAGGGTTTTCGGGTCTGGCTTGATTAAGGAATCAAGACAGTGCTTGATTTATTTGATTGACTACGATGTAATTTTAGCTAAATCTAGATTTGTTTCAAATTAGACTCAGTTTGGTTTGATTTAATCCAGGGTTGTGATATAGGTTAAGATTTAGTTGTAATTATAGTTTTGGGGTTGTGGTTTGTTGTGGTTAACGGATTAGATTGGAAGTTGGTATAGGTCAAGACGGGAGTTGTTTTGTGGAGTTTGTGGGATTAGGATTTGGAGTTTAATTGAGTTGGGATTTGTTAGATTAAATTAAGATTTGTTTGTTAATTGATTTTAGATTTAGATGTTTACAATTTCAGATTTAGGATGTGTATAATTTCATATTTAGAATGTGAATAATTTCCATTTTAGAGATCTATTAATTTCATATTTAGAAGCTCAGTATGGTTGATTAAATTCACATTTAGGATTTGTTTAATTTCATATTTGGGTGAATTAAATTTCGGGTTTGGATTGAATATTTACTAGAAAACTAGAATCAGATTAAGATATATATTAATTTAATGGAAAAGGATACTGGGAGTTTGGAACCTTATTTACAATGGGATTAACATTTTTTTATGTTACAATGGGATTCTTAGTGAAGTGTATCAATGTGTCATGATTAAATTGAGGGCCTTTTCTAGTTTGATGTTGTTTCAAGCTTATATATGTATGTTATATTTGCTGCAATTAGAGCAGGAAACTTAGCTGCTTAGTTTATTATGATGCGGCATTGAATGAGAACTGAGGTAACATTGAATGACAAGATGAAGATTAAGTGCTGAGTAAACTTAGCTGCTTGATCTAATTGATAAGTATAGACTAAGTGAGAACTGAGGTAACATTGAATGACAAGATGAAGTGCTTTATTGTTCTCCATGCTAGCAATCTATTATATTTGGCTCATTTTATTATGATGTTATGCAAAAGGTAATGTTAGGGTATATGAATGATGGGGGGAAAAAATCAGGATATATAATAGCAAATGATTTTGCTTTTGGGGGCTTCCAGCTTTGATCTTCATATTCAGGTTTAGATTGAAGAAAATGGTCTTTAGTTTGGGTTCTTTGTATAGTATGTGCTTCATTTTTTTCACTGTTCAATACTTGAAGCTTATCATGATTAAAACAAAAATTGGGACCATGCAGGTTCATTTTTTTCATTCTTCAGTTTGAGTTTGCTTTCTTATGCATTTGGAGATGGGTTAGTTGCTTTTGGAGATGGATTATTATGCATTTGAGTTTTAGTTTGGTTCAGAGTAAACTGGAAATATTATGCATTTGAAGATGGGTTAGTTGCTTTTTTGTCTGAATTTGGAGATGAGATGGATCATGTATCCGAAGTTGCACACTATGATTTTTCGAGGAGCGACTAGTGATGGAAATTTTTTATCTAAACTTTATATACAATTATATCATGATGTCTACATGATTATCAGTTTCTAACGTAATGTTCATGCTTGTTGCTTGGGTTCGAAAATGAGATTGTTCTTTGCCGTATGGTTTTAAGTGATGATGAGATGGATTATGTAACTGAAGTTGCATACTATGATTTACAGAGGAGTGACTAGTGATGAAATAATCCTATTTGAACTTATGTTGTGGTTTCAATTGACAGTTATCTCATGAGTATTATAAAAGTATAAGTTTCATTTCAGTTAGTTGCATTTTTACCTGAATTTGACAGTGAAAGTATTCTTTTCCACTCTTTGTAATTCAATAATTTGAAGTCCATATGCTGGTTTTGATTGTAAGAGTGTTGCATGTTTTTTTTTTTAAAAATATTTTTTTTAGATTTATATACCTACACCGGCGTTTGTAAAAATGCCGGTATAGAATGGTTTTAGGGGAAGATGATGGCAGTCTTGAATACGCCATACATCGGCATTTTTTTACGACCGCTAGTGTATCTTACCGAAATATCGGCGTTCGTAAAAAATGCCGGTGTAGACCCCCCCTATTCTGCGATGCCTTATTCGGCGGCCTTAGCACCGGCAATTTTAAAATTGCCGGTGAATCTCGAAAAAAAATGCCACCAAACCCATTGTGTGTTGTAGTGACACCATCTTCCATAATACAATATAATACATCATTCTACTCCCACTTCTACATATAATACCAGCATACATATATTCCATTTTATTACGAGCAAACGTATATCTACCAAACTACAACATCTATCTCACCTTGCTGCTATCAAAACCTGCAGGAGAGTTAGGGTCGTCCACCCTTAGGGAGGGACTCCCCTAACCCTAGCACTGGTAATGGGTCGGGTCGGGTCGGGTAGCTCAATACCCGGACCCGGACCCGGTCATTGACGGGTCCAAATACTGGACCCGGACTCAAACCCATGAAATTCGGGTCCGGGTCCGGGTCCGGTTCCCCACAAGAAATGTTACCCGTTCGCTTCCGGGTCCGGGTCCGGGTCCGGTTCGGTTCCGGGTCTTTAAAGCATAACACAATATTACATAATAATGGGTTAGCTAGAGTACTAATCGAAATGGAACAACGGTGAGATACTTCATAATGAACAAACAATCATCAAAACTGAAAATCCACCTACTGGAGAATATAAATCTAAACCTACTTAGAAATAAAAGTTTAAAAGATTTCAATGAGTTTAGCCATTCATTTATTTAATGACTAGAAATTATGTAAGAAAAGTTGCCTTTTTCTTAGTTGATGGAGGGATAAAACTCATCAAAACTTGTTAAAAGCTATATACAAACCAAAATTTTAGAAGGTACTAACAAACATAAATCCAGTTCATGTATAAATCATTTTCAAGTGATTCCCGAACAAGCCCGGCTCAGCACTACATACAAACTGGATCTATGTTATAATGCATTCAATGGACTACTGGATTGAATGGTATTCATGTAAAAAATATATAGTAGTAGCAACTACTGGAAGTGGAATGGTTCTGTTCTACAAAGACAATATATGGAAATATATGCAGTGTTTCTGAAGTATGCATGTCACAAGAAAATATGTTGTTCAAGAGATCCTAGCATGTTAGCACCCCAAGCAGTTTCATTTAAATTTAAAAAATAAAATATCAAAGAGGACACACTACTAAAAGTATAAATCTAGTTCTACAATATTCAGATTTATTCTCTAAAGACATTAAAAAGACTATAGAAGCAATTGGTCAAATATTCTCTAACAACATGCTAACAGTGACAACGAGACTCTGTAAAATCTTTACAAAACCAAATGGCTCCTAGAATTTGGCAGTTTTAATTCAAATATTCTCTAACAATGTGCTAACAGTGACTGAGACTCCCTAATTCTTTTACAAAACCAAATGGCTCTTAGAATTTGGCAGTTGTAATCAAGAAAGCCGGGAAACATAAATTGTGTAACAAGAGAGAGAGAGAGAGAGAGAGAGAGAGAGAAAGAGAGAGACCATTCCGCCACTTTCATCATCATCTAAATCACCAGCATTTGTTCCAATATCTTGTATTCCGACTTGGTCCGATACAGCAGAAACCTAGAAACACAATGATACAGATAGAAATGAATCCATTATATAACCAGTAGCATTATGAAGTATCTCACCGTTTGTTCATTATGAAGTAGATTGCCAATCACTGACTCATAAATTAGTCAGTATATCAAAAGTAGTCCTACTGAGTGCATTTTGAAGTTGCATATGGAACTATATTGGGTTGGATCTATATTTATCATGCTTGAGTAATTTATGCCATAGTATATTTATCTAACGGGTAACGGGTCGGGTCCGGGTCGGGTCCGCTTCGATTTTTGTTTATTTTTCTATTGCGGGTCCGGGTCCGGGTCGGGTCCAATTTTAGGGGACCCAGACCCGACCCGAAATTTCAACGGGTAGTAATTTAGGACCCATACTCTACCCAAATTAGATCGGGTCGGTTCCGGTCCAACGCCGGGTCCGGGTCGGGCCCGGGTCGGGTCCGGGTTTCGGGTTTTAATACCAATGCTACCTAACCCCCAGAAAACAACAGGGATTAGCCATGACTGGTGTGAGTATAATTTCATGGTTAAGCAAATAAATTAAACTATATAAAGAAAATAGAATGAACTTACGAATATCAAGCTAATAAAATTCCACCTGAAATCTGAACATAAAAACATCATAAATGCAACTTTATATCAAAGTACTCTTATAAATCAGCACCCATCTACATATCCATAACCACTCTCACTACCTTGAAGTTGTGCCTTGGCAGGTAGTTCCCACAATTTCATGAAAATAGCGGGCGGGTAGTTCCTCAGTACAGTTCCAAGGCATATCAACTTATATTAACCCATATCACACTTATATTTAGTTTTTAAATCATTCTCATATTCCACACTTAACACACATCAATTTATGTATCATACTAATATCACATATAACTTTACTTTACGTTCATATAATAATATACCACACATACAACTTTCTTTTCTTTTCCATACCACAATTTGTTCAAGTTATTCACATTAATTTTACTCACATAATTCCTTCATAGTTAATCTCATATATGCCACATCATATCAATTCATGTAAATAGTTCTTTCACTTTATATCCAAAGACATAACACTATATTAATTCACATATATAGTTATTTTACTTTTCATATTTAATCACATACACAATGTTCCTATTTTCATGAATATCTTCACATCGCCCTTTTTTATTTTCATTTCTAATTATATAATGCAATTACCTTATTTTTCACACTTAGTTGACCACATACTTCATTTACCATTTATTTTCATTTACAAACTCATGACTCATGTTCCTTCATACTCATCTTCATTCATGTCCATTTTCTATCTCATTCTCATATTACATAACATCACACTCATCAAGATTACAACATATTGATATTTATTCTCATCACACAACTTCACATGCATTCATTCATATAATATTACACACATTTTCCTCGCATCTCATTACTTATATTTATTCTATCATAAATTATCACATTCATTCGTTTTCATCGGATATCCTCACATTCATTTTCATCACATATCTTCACATTCCTTTAGTCTCATAATACCACATTTATCCCTATATTATAACACATCTCATAACATTGTATTTATTCACATCTCATGGCACATCTCATACGTCTCGTAATACATTAACCATCATTCTCATTTTATCTATTACAATTTACCTTATTTTCATTCTAATTTCATCATACAGCTTATTTTAATGATCATCTCATTTTATTATATACTTTACTTTATAATTCATTCTCATTCCGTCATACAACTGTGGTTACTTCGCATTCTTATCAATAATATATCTTACTTCTATTTTCATTTACATCTCATATTACAATTTACTTTAACTTTCATTCTTATCAAATTATACTCCGCACCCCAAACATAGTTTGGGTAATATTACACCGCGCCCCAAAGCCGATAGCTTGGGTAATAATCACCGCACCCCAAGTAGAACTTGGGTAATACCACATCACATCTCAAACCGATAGCTTGGTTATCACTTTTCTTTATTTTCATTCTCATCTTACAAATTACTTTAATTTTCATTTCGATTTCACAATACTACTATTATATCAACAACCCACCGATTCACCTTTGGAGTTGGGCCTAGGCAGGTAGTTCCCACCAATTCTATGGAAATAGCGGGCGAGTAGTTCCTCGACACAATTCCAAGGTGCAGCAAACTCATATCACAACATATTTTTAGTTTTATAACCATTCTCATGATCATCACATACTACACTTTACTTCATGTTTCACACTAATATTACACATTACTTTATTTTCATTCGTATAATACTTTTACATTTCTTTACTTCTCAGGTTTATTTTCATACCCCAATTTCTTCAATTTATTCATATTAATTCACATACATAATTCCTTCACCTTTTCATACTCATTAATATAACACCACATTGCCACTTTTCATATTTAAACGCTTAACATAATTTCTTCTCTTTTTATAAATCCTCTCACAGCACAATGTCTTTGTTTTATATTTATAATTATACAATGAAATTTCTTTACTTTACATACTCATTTCCGCTTCACATCAATTACTTTCTTTTCTTTCTCATTTACATTTCATACCATATGCTTTCTTTATTTTCTCATTCACAATTCACATCATATACTTTCTTTGATTTCTCATTTTCATTTCACATTTATTCATTTTAATAATTTGTCAACCAGTGAGCCACAGTATCCCATTATACTGAAAGCCGACAGCCCAGTAAACACGTGAACCTCTGCCCCCCCGGGGTCTTACGCGTCCGAGGCTACGTCTTCCTCCCAGCCTATGCCAGCAAGGGAAACACACAACCCAAGTAGAACTTGGGTACTTCCTTCCAACCGAAGCCAGGAGGGAAAAACACGCACCCCATATAAACTGGTTACTTCCTCCCAGCCGAAGCCAGGAGGAAAAAACATGCACCCCAGATAAACTGGGTACTTCCTCCAGCCAAAGCCAGCGAGGGAAACACGCACCCCTAGTTTCATTAGGGTACTTCCTCGCGATATCTGTCTTCGAGGGAATAACCGGGCCTCAAGCTTGTAGCTTCGGCGATAAAAGCACGCACCCCAAACATAGTTTGGGTAATAACCACGCACCCCAAGCCGGCCCATAGGTATTAGGAGGTCTAGCCCAAACCCCCAGGATTTCTGTAGGTACTAATAAAAAACATTTATTTGTTATTATCACTTTTCATTTCATCTTTTCATCTCATTTTATCACCACATAGCCTTACATCTTTTATTTCAATGGATTAACACATCTTTGACATTTACCATAAGAATTAATATCTCATTTTATCATTACATATCTTCTAATATTTTATCTTACATTAACACATATTCGGTGTTCACCATATTATTTATCTTCTCATTATATCATATATATGCATACACCATATTATGTAACTTATAAAACCATCACATCATATTATTTTGTAACATAAATGCACCATATTATTTATTTGTCACAACATCACACATTATGTGTATACCATGCTATTTATTATATCATTATATCACATATTTGCATACACCCGGTTATTTTATTTATCAGATTATTACATCATAATATTTCATAACATGAATGCATTAAATGATTTATTTTGTCACATTATAATATATTATGAGTATACCAGGTTATGTAGTTTATCACATCATGTTATCACCCATTAATTTCAACTTGAGCACATCTATATCAAACATATACTAACTCATTAATTTCATCGTTTATTATATCACTTCTTATTATCACCCATATCTCATAAATATGCACCATATTAGTCAACACATCATAACCCCCCCCCCCCCCCCCCCCCCCCCCCCCCCCACACACACACACACACACATATATATATATATATCATTTCTATTTATCGTCCGTATATTATACATATATCAAACTTCAATTACTTCGTATTATCATATATATCCAATATATTACTCACAGCACCAAATATTCAAAATCGTACAAATTTACCATTTTATCTCCTTTATAATCTAATTTCTCCTTTATAATATAATTTCTCCGTATATCATAAGAGTATATAACTCCATTAATTTCATAAACATATGCACACCATTAATATCATTCATATGAATACACAACTCCATAAATACACATGCCTTTAATATTAGGCATATAAATACATAACTTCATAAACATAGTTTTGTCAATAGATTTATATATTCCCCGAACATATTCATATCTCCCGTATTATATTCATTCAGTATATATATATATATATATATACATATATATATATATATATATATAGTAAGTCTATTAAGAGATGGGAAGCTGAGATTCTCAACCGTTCGATTGCGATCCGTTGGTCAAGATTTGATCCGACTATCAACTGATATGTTGAAGGGCAAAACAGTCATTTCTCAGCTCTCCTCTTTCTCATCTGAGTTACTCTCTCCCGTTCTCTCTCTTTCTCTCCTTGATGAATCCGAAGAAATTCTCCTGCCCCCGTAAAAAACCCTATCTTCGAATACTTGGCCCATCTCACCCGTTCTCTCTCTCTTCGATGCGTCGCTCATTTCTCCCGTTCTCTCTCTCTCTTCGATGCGACGCCCATCTCAGTTCCTGAGCATTTCGATGCTAGGGTTTTTGATTTTGGTCCATTTTAATGGCAAATGGAGTGTTGGGGTTTTGAGGGGTTTGGCTGCTATCGGAACCCACCTGATTGAATCTCTCTCTCTTCGATGCGTCGCTCATCTCTCTTGTTCACTCTCTCTTTCTTTTGAAGCTAGGTTTTTTGGTTTTTGATTTTGGTCCATTGAGGGGTTTGGCTGCTATCGAAACCCACCCATTCTTAACCCTAACTCCACCTTTCTTCTCCACCCCGACATCTTCGAATTAGGTATAATTTTGTGAACATTTTTTTCCCAATTTTTTTTTTCAAATCCCTTATTTTGTAAATTAATTGCTTGCTTTGAAAATTAATTTGTCAGGTAATGTTTGCATCTCAAGAATAGTGTGTGGAACAAGATGATCAGCTACAATATGTCAGGGAAGTATTCGAATCCCATTTATCCATTTTGGGGTTTGGTCACGCATCCGAAGTCGCTAACATCTCCTATTATTAAATTTCAAATCCAATTAGGACTCAAGACATCCAAACCATTCACAGATAATAATAATACTAATCTTAATGTCACTCAAGAGTTTTCTTGAACGCCTGGCATGCACACGTGCGATGCACATAATATTCGAATTTCTATGGGATTTTCTCTTCGTAAAATTACTAAAAATCACCTCATAGTAATCTAAAGGGTCTACTAAAATTTCTACAATTATTAAGGGGATAATTCTAACCTTATCAGCTTCTCTTATATAATCCCAAAACCCTAATTTATAAGCAACTTACACAGCCTTAATCAATTTACTAATTTATTGACTCTAACTTCAAAATAGACCTCTAACCAACCCTATACTCCATTTCTAAGCAAACGAAATTAAAAGTAAAAGAAATTACACAAATAATTAAAAAGAGATATATCTCCACTAAATCCTTTCTCCAAATTGACTCCACCACTAGCTAGAGCACCCTTCACTTAGCTAAAACTCTAAAATAATTGAAAAATCAATGGAGATTTGTTGGGGTGAAGAAGCCCTAAGTCTTTGTCGAGAATGAGTTTCAGCCGAAAGGGAAGGGGGCCGCGGTTTGATCAAAGTGATGGGGAAGAAGAAAATAAAAGGAAATGGAAAATTTATTATAGGCCCCTCTTTAACTATTTTATTACTTTTACGTCCTTCTAGTTCTCTTTTTGCAATAAATTTCAATAAAATCTGCTTCACCAAATGAATAAATAAATAAAAAATATATATGAATAAAATTGTATATTTATACACGATAATAATAACAATAATATTTAATAGCAATAAAAGAAATACAATAACTATTTTCAAATTATTAAAAACAAGGAGATGTTACAAAAGCCGTCATTTAAAGTTATTGTTTTATGTTAGATATTATATTAGATTGGTACCATATCGAAATATGTATTAGTTTAGTCTTTATTTCTCTCCTATATATATAAGACATTGTTCTCAGTTATAATCAATCCAATAATCCTCTTTCAATCTCTTTGTTAACCTTAACATGATATCAGAGCAGTAATCTCTAATCTCCCTTATCAATCGTTAATCCCTAACCTTAATTACATCATAATCCTAAATCCTTAACCCTCCATCAACCTCAATAGCAAAGTAGGGCAACATCAACAGAGCGCCGCTAACAGCAATCATCAACAGCAAAAGTGCGTCGACATCAAAACCTCCATCAACTCCCGACATTTCCTCTTCCCAAACCTAATTCTTAGCAACAGCAAATGTGCACCAACATCAATCTCTCCATCAACTCAGACGTTTCCTCTCCCAAAACCCAAATCCTGACAACCTCTCAATATCATAAACCCAACCCCCAATGCCTGCCATGCCCCTATGTTTCCTCTCCCGAAAACCCAACATTCAGCACCCTCTCCATCCCCTAAACCCAACCCCCAATGCTTACCACTTCCCGACCTTCCTGATGCCACCTCCCCGTTACCATCGTCAACTTCTCCGATAAACCGAAACCCTAACTGCCCATTCTTCCACCCTTCCAAAACCCTAGCCGCTCTCTCTTCTTCCAAATCCCTTCATATCCTAACCCTACCCGACTGTAAAATACCCACATCCCTTCAACCCTCTTCAACTACCCGACCCGTTTTCTTTTTTTCCAAAAAAAATCAGACCCAAATCCCTTTCCAACCCGAAAATCAAACCCAAACCCAATCCAGAGCCAAAAATCTGAACCAACTCAACCCAAACCCTAATCCTAACCCTACCCCTACTTCTCTTTACTCCCGCTCTTTTCGTTGCCAACGCTGCCGCTGCCACTGCCGCTGCCGCCACCGTCGTCTGACATTAAAAAAAGTCAAAATTTTTCATACATGTACTAGTACTTCTCCAATGGAACCCCAGTTTCGACGATATCTTCCCGTCTCCACCGACTTTCCAGCTACTGCAGCTTCCTCTTCTCCTTCATGATCCCGATGTAGAAAACAACATCTTCCAGATCCATGCCTCCTCCCTCTTTCCAACACTAGCAACAAAAACACCTTCCCGTTCCCCATCAAGATCCCGACAGCAACAGCTATGCCACCGTCATCCCTATTCTGGTCTCCTCCTTCCTCTTAACATCATCCCTATCCCTATCCCACCAATTTTTTCGACACCAGCAACATTAGCAACATCCTGATCCCTATCCCGATCCTGACAACAACCACATCGCCGTCCTCATCCCTGTCACAACATCAATAGTTCCATTCTTCCTTGGCGTACATCTTTCCTTAAATCTTCTGTAATGAACGTTACTCCAATTTTTCCATCTCCTGCTGATTGGGTCAATCTTCAGCATCGCCTCGCTCAGCTATAACTGAAGATCTTGGATCAGTTTTAAAATGCTGGCCCTCTGCCCTTGCATTCTCTGTTGCTCCCGGTATGAGTTCTTCCTGGATTTTAGATTCTGGTGCATTACATCATATTACTAATAATTAAACACTGCACACCACCAGCATTGCACTTTCCTCTCACTCTTCATCCCTTCACAGAGCTAATGGATCACAACTTCTCAATACACACTCAACCTCTATTAGCTCTCCCACTATCACATTGCCTATGTTCTTTATGCTCCCCATGTATCCATGAACCTTATTTTTCATTAGTGCTCGGTGCGATAGTGGTCTTGTCATTACATTCGATTCTTTAGGTTGTTCTATTACAGTTTCACACACTGGACAGATTTTAGGCGTGCTAGTCGACATGATCGTCTATGTAACGCCCCGCCCCAATACTCAGATGATTTTTAATATTTTTATGAAGACAAATTAGATACTATGTAGTACAACTGCCCACCACAGGCTGCCTCTCAAAAGGTGGTTAACCAATTAGGTGACTCTTGATCATAGGCATTTGTATTTATACTCAAATTAGTTTTTGTATACTTCCCATATGGGACTATATTTCTCAAATCCTTCTCAATTTTCTCAAATACCGCACAGACCAGTCGACTGCTAATACTACCAGTCGACTGTTCGTTGCAAACCTGGGGTATTACATAGCGCCCCGAATTTCTAATATGATAACTTAGAAAATACGTGGTACAATCCCAGCATCCACTTCAATGTAACAGTACACATAGCCCAAAAACACAAATAATTTTATTCCAACTTTTATTACAACAATCTTTTTCAAATGCAGCGGAAATACAAACACCTTGAATTAAAAACATTCTTTTTACAACACTTCTTTACAAAAATTACACAAGGCTCTATTACATTACTTATAATCTCCAAAGCTAACTCAAGCGTACAAACCCCCAAACTCTAAGCAACAACTTGCAATACATGAGGCTAGAGATGATCCCTAACCCCCAAAACTAACGGGGTCAGCCATAAATGGTGTGAGTGATATAAACAAACAAACAACATAAATAAACATTAAGCATGGATTCTTAAACAACCTGTACTGAACGAGAGAAACATATACTAAACGTTTATTGTGAAGTAGGAAATGACCGGAAACATGAAAACATCAAGGGTAGCTTAATCAAGGGTTAGAGGAATCCTTCTCAAACAAATCCGGCTCAACTGTGCAGTACAGTCGACTGCTTAATGGACCAGTCGACTGCTCGCTGCCAATATTCGGTTATCGGTCATTCTCAATACCACAGATCGGATACCCGGTTATCAGTCACTCTCAACACCGCAGATTGGACACCCGGTTATCAATCACTAACAGTGATTCTCAACACCGCAAAGTATACCCAATCCCAGAGATCAACGACTCTCAGTACCGCAGAATATACCCATCTATCAATCACTCTCAATACTACAGATCGGATACCCGGTTATCAGTCACTTTCAACACCGCAGATTGGACACCCGGTTATCAATCACTAACAGTGATTCTCAACACCGCAGATTATACCCAACCCCACAGATCAACGACTCTCAGTACCGCAGAATATACCCATCTATCAATCACTCTCAATACTACAGATCGATACCTGGTTATCAGTCACTCTCAACACCGCAGATTGGACACCCAGTTATCAATCACTAACAGTGATTCTCAACACCGCAGATTATACCCAATCCCAGAGATCAACGACTCTCAACACTGCAGAATATACCCATCTATCAATAAATCTCAATACCACATGCTTAACTGAATATCTCCAAAATCATATGCTTAACTGAAGACAAGTATAAGCCAAAATGTCTGAAGACTAATCACTCAAAAGGACACTCAAGTTACGAAAACTCATCAGTACCAGTCGACTTATACGGTAGTAAGTCGACCGTCCAAAGGACAAATATTCATGGATTTAAGAAAATAAACTAAGTCATATAAGTCGACTTAAAAGTCATCAGTCGACTTACCCGAAACAAATTCCAATAATTTCCACAAAGATATTCTAAGTACCAACAGTCGTCTTAAGAAGTTATAGGTCGACTGTCCAGAGGAGAAACTGCAATAACTTTACAAAATAAGTTCTCAGTACACCAGTCGACTGAATAATGGTCTAAGTCGACTATCCAGAACGGATTTTCAAAAGAACTGAAGATACATCAGCAGGCTCGTACCAGTCGACTGAATAGTAGACCATTCGACTGTCGGCGTACAGTTTTCATAATTTATGTCTGATCAAAACTAGAGTTTTTCTAAAGATTCATTGTTTATGAAAATAATTCGTATTCATATAAAACGACAATCTCAAAGTGTTCTCAGTTTGGATACAATTCTCAAATCATCCAATGTCTCAAAACTCAAATCTCATGTCCTAAATTCCTAATTCTTCCATTAGGGTTTCTCGATATTAAATCTCTTCCACGACTCAAAACCAAATCTGATTTGTTATCACAAGATCCAGATGTTCAACCATCCAATTCCTTATTATCGTAACCATACTCAAATCTTAACATGTTTCCAAGCAATAAAGAATTTGCCAATCAAGATCTACTAAACATTCATGGATTTCACAAGCATAATATAAATAACAACTATCGCTTCGATCACATACAAGATACGAAAATATCGAAACAAAACAACACACAATCGTTCACATAAATCAATCAACAAAACAAAGTTCGTATCACAAAACAAAACAAAACAAAACAATATCACTCACCTTTGAATTAAAAAGATCCAACGAAAGAGTCTTCCTTTTGCGAGATCCAAATCTTCCTCTTCAATCACCAAGAAAATAATAATATAATGAAACCTGAGTTGTGCAGCGAAAGACGGCTGCACACTCTCTTTTATAGGCCGGAAATACTGTTTTTAGGGTTTAGAAATGCATTTGCAAAATAGTCCTTCCAAAACATAACTTTACATATATAGTTCTATTCTTGGAAACCGAATAAAAACCATTTAAATTTGGATTTAAAAGTAAAATACACTCATTAATATCAACCGGTACTGTTCAAAACGTCCAAAAAATAGATTTTGCATTTTAATCCTTAAAATGTCAAATTTGCAAAAAGGTCCTTCTTTTCTCAAAAATTGCAAATAGGTCCAATTAATTTCAGAAAAATCTGGAAAAATAATAAATAAATTCCAAATATTAAATAATGATTTTTCATGAAGAAAACTTGACTTTCAAACTTCTCAAGAATGCATTTGCACGTGTTCTGCACGTGTAAAAAGATAAATCTTTTAGAAAATATTCATTAAATCTCCAGAAAATCATTTAAATTCATTTTCAAATCTTTTAAAATAATATTTGAAAATACGGGGTTCTACAGTCTATATCCTCTAGATTTTCTACATGTATATAGATCCCATCCTAGTTTTGCTGGTGCTGCGTTATCTGGTGTTGATTTGTGGCAAGGTAATATTAGTGAGTCTCGTTTCAAGACTTTAACCCGTAGTGGTGCCTTTGGCCATCTTTCTTTTACACATTTATCTGTTTGTCAGGGTTGTCAGTTGGCCAAACACATAGCACTCTCTTTTAATAACAAAAATACTTCTCAGACTACTCATCCTTCTCAACTTTTTCATTCTGACATATGGGGACCCTCCCCTGTACTTCCTAGCAAAGGCTATCTCTATTATGTTGCCTTCATAGAAAACTTCACACGCTATACATGGGTTTTTCATGCGTCAACTATCTAAAATTCCTAACATTTACCATTTTTTTACGACCATGATTCACACTCAATTCAGTGTGTGCATCAAGATTTTCTCCTTAGACAGTGCTCATGAGTACACTTCCACTACTATGATATCAATCCTTCAGTCTCGCGGTACACTTTTTCAGCAGTCATGCCCTCACACACATGAGCAGAATGATGTATCTGAACGCAAGCATCGACATATTTTTTAGAAGGCTCGTGCTTTTTTACTCACCTCTTTTGTTCCTCGTTCTTTCTGTGATGAAGTTGTTATGACTTTTGTCAACTCATTAACATCACTCCCTCGTCTACCATATATAGTATGACACCTTATGAGGCTCTTCATCACTCACCAACGAACACTAGTATACATCCTTCTCCCTCCTACTGAGTGCAAAAAGTTGACCGCCCAGGGCTGCTAAGTGTGTTCACCTAGGTATCAATTTAGAGCATAAAGGATATTGTTGTTTTGATCATTTAGCAAGTCGTGTCCTTATTTCCTGGCATGTCTCCTTTGTAGAAGACTCTCCTTACTACCTGTCCTCTCTGGAGGTAATTTGCTTTCTCGATTCCTTGGTTCCATCGACTACCTCCCCGAATACTTCTTCACGCATTCCTTTCGATCCCAATCCTCTGGCTCCGCTCCATCTCACAAAGACATCATGACTCTTGCCCCTACTACAAAGGCCCTTCCCATACCACCTACATCACCACAACTACATGCACCCACACCACCTTCATCTCCAACCACATGCACTCACACCACTTGCATCCCTACCGCCGCATGCTCCCACCCCACCGACTTCACCGCCTCACCCTACACATCCACCACTACTTCGTCAGTCTGCACGTTCCACTTCGAGAATCCTGCTGACTCACTATACACCTGATTCTACTGGTCCTTCTGACCAGTTTGGCTTTACCACACTGGCCTCTTACTCACTACAGGTCCATGCATATCTCACCGTTATACACTCCATACATGAGCCCAGAATCTATCAGGAAGCGATTCAATATCCTGAGTGGCGGGAAGCTATTGTAGAGGAGTTCCATGCTTTTGATCAGACTAGCACTTAGGATATTGTTCCACTACCAGTGAGCGTCTAGCCTGTTAGCTGCAAGTAGATCTTTAAGGTCAAATATCGACCTATGGCTCTATTGAGCGACACAAGGCTTGTCTAGTTGCCAGAGGATTGACACACGAGCATGACATTGATTATGATGAGAATTTTGCTCCAGTTGCACAGACTACAGTTCGCACTCTCCTTGCCATTGCCGTCATCTGTCAATGGCCATTATCCCAGATGAACATGAAGAATGCCTTTATTCATGGTACCCTATCTGATGTTGTTTACATGCAGCCTCCTCTTCGCCTTACCACACCTCCTTGTCATGTTTGCTGTCTATGCCGAGCTATATATGGTTTGAAACCGGCTCCTTGAGCCTGGTTTGAGTGTTTTTACCGTGTCATCACACATGTCAGTTTTAGTCAGAGTTCATAAGGACCACTCTATGTTTATGTGGTCAACACCGCATGAAAGGGTACTTATACTACTATATGTTGATGATATGATTAACTGGGGATGAATCTGCAGGCATTACATCCACTCAGAGATACCTTCATCAACAATTTCATATGAAGGATCTTGGCAGACTACGCTATATAATGGGTCTAGAGATTGCCCACGAATCTCAGGGGATTCTCATTTCTTAGCAGAAATACACATTCGACATTATCTCTGCTACATATCTCTCGTACAGTTGATCAGCCGATACTCCCTTAAAGGTTCATGTGAAGCTTCGTCCCACAAATGGTGAGATCCTTCCTGATCTTACTAGTTACAGGTAGATTGTTGGATAGCTTGTCTACCTATGTATGATCAGACCCGATATTGTTCATGCAGTCAATATTGTCAGCTAGTTTGTTTCATCACCTCAATCAGTTCACTACAATGCCCTTCTTTGGATCCTCAAATATCTTCGAGGTGCTATCACTTGCTCATGATTCATGTCTTCTACATCTAAACTGGAGCTTAGTACATATTCCGATTCAGATTGGGTGGGTGGTCCTACTACCAGACAGTCTACCACAAGTTTTGGTCTATTTCTTGGTGATTCGCTTTTATCATGGTGAAGCAAGAAATATGCTGTTGTTACATGTTCTTCCACAGAAGCTGAGTACACAGCGATGACAGCCACCACTAGAGAGATTGTTCATGTTCGATGGCTATTATCAGATATGGTGTCACTCTTACACGAGCTACTCATCTTCATTGTGATAACTAGAGTGACTTGCATATTGTAAGCAACTCTGTCTTTCATGAGAGGACAATGCACATAGAGATTGATTGCCACTATGTTGATGAGTATTTGGAGATATGGACCATCTCATTTCATCTGTGAAATCTTCACAGCAGACGACAGACTTCTTAACCAAATCTCACACTGTCCAGAGATTTCAATAATTGGTGGGAAACACACTGTTCGACTCACCGTGTGTTTGAGAGACGGTGTCAGATATTATATTAGATTAGTCCTCTATCGGAATATGTATTAGTTTAGTCTTTGTTTCTTACATATATAATGAGACATTGTACTAAATTATAATCAATCAAATAACCTTAACAATTTACAATTAAAACTCTCATATAAAGTGCACACCACCTCTTAATAGAGGTTATATAAAAGTCTATGAAATATTACCTAGGTCTAAATGTCCATAATATCTCAAGACTTTTTCATGTATGTCTAAGCAATCTAAAAAAAAATTAAATCCAACTCCAAAATCGTTCGGATCGATCAAGCTTGGCACAAGTCAACAATAATTCACTGGAGAATTGCCTCGAGCGTCTTGTTTGACCCCTAATATTTCATAAGCTTTTGAGATCCTTGTTTGACCCATTAACTGCTTTCAAATGTGAGCTATAAATCCAACAATTTCAATATCTCTTTAGAAGGGGCAGATAGAAGTCAACGGGAGGTATGAAAATTTGAAAGATTATGTGGTTCAA
This sequence comes from Hemerocallis citrina, assembly GCA_017893485.1. Classification (NCBI taxonomy): domain Eukaryota; kingdom Viridiplantae; phylum Streptophyta; class Magnoliopsida; order Asparagales; family Asphodelaceae; genus Hemerocallis; species Hemerocallis citrina. The sequence continues at coordinate 15,658,603 of CM030360.1, forward strand.
ATTCATGTTAGGTCTGACCTTCTTTATATTGATTCTAAGTACTCAATTCACTACTAGCGAAGAGGGCAATCCAACATTTTTTTGCCCAATCCCAATGTTTTTAAACATCGGGCTAGATATGGACGACATTTCAAAAAACGCCACAGTGAGCGCCAGGGATGTGAAAGTGCTATCTCGGCATTTACAAACACTGGGTAGCCTTATTAGATATTCCGGCATTTGAAAACGCCGTAATATGCTAATTTTCATTTTTTCAAAAAAAAAATTCAGGAAAATAGCCTATACCAGCACTTGCAATTGCCGGGGTAGGGATTTTTTTTATTTTTTGACATTTCTCTATCCCACACTTTCAAACACTAGGGAAGGTATTTCTATTTTTTATTAACTTTTTTTCTTTTTTGGAAATTTCTCTATCTCGGGGATTAAAAACGCATGGGAAGGTTTTCTTTTTGAATTAAAAATTTTCCAGGTTTTTATTATTTGAATAAAAAACAGATGTATTATTTAATAAGGCAAAAAAAACCTATATACAATTCATAATAGGGTTAATGACTTATTGACACCTTAAGTTATAGTAATACCCCAAAAGTATCCAAACTTTTTAAAATTAGACCTATAGGCACCTGCCGTCCACTTTCGTTAAATTATTAACAAATATAGGGTGAATTTACATTTTTATCCATGGCTCTTTACTCATCTCTTCCTATCTTCTATTTCCCTCTTCGATAAAGAGGCAGAGTGGGAGTTCGATCGAAGGGAGGGGGGAGGGGCTGGGGCGGGTGTGAGGGTGGTGTGGACGGCGGCACGTCAGATGCTGCCGCAGGTGCTGGTGGCAAGCGGTGGCGGCGATGCAACAACACCATTAGAAGGTGCGGTATGTCACATATTTGCATAAGTATGAACTTGTCTCTTAGTCTTTATGGGTTATTTGTTGATAATTTTGGGTTTTGATTGTAGAACTGCTCTTAATTATTGATTATTGTTGATGGTTGTAGTATATTTCCTTCAATTTAGGGTTGAATTTGGGATTGTTATTCGGGTTGAGTTATGATTCAGATTTGTTGCAATTGAAAAATGTTATTATGTTGAGCTAGGTTTTTTGTGATGTTGAGTATATTTGAATACATTTTAGTGCTTTCTATTGCTTGATTTTGAATGTGCATTATACTGCTTGATTTTGAATGTACAATGTGAGAAATCACAATAACATGCACAGAAAAATTGAAATATAGATTGAACACATTACAGTAGTACAATATTGAACACATTACGGTTATACAGTATTGCATACATTACAATCTGATCGATTTAGATTGAATAAACATACGATGCATACATTACTGAAGTCAATTGCTATTACAAAATGACACTTTAACTAGACATTAATCGAGGCAGCAATTACTTTAGTATACAAGTACATGTTGGGTTTCTTCTTAATGGGTAGGGAGGAATACTGACTCTGACTCTTTTTGAATGCATAAGTAGCAGTTGTCCTCACTGCATAGACTTCCATTCACCACCATTAGACAGAGGCAACAATTCTCTGGTTTGGGGGTTGAAGAAATAGTGGGTGTGTGAGTGTACTTAAAGTACTTTACAACTTCTTAACATGCACTCCTCATATTCATGCTATTTGTTGCATGATTGTGAGGGTTGCATGCCAAGAAGTTGAAACGTAGCATGAATACATTGTGACACCATCTACTACTCTATCCTCCAAACTAGAGAATTTCTGCACTCTGCCTTATGGTGGTGGATGAAAGTATATGAAGGGATGAGAAAAGCTACTTCTGCATTCAAAAATAGGAAGAAAGGAGGCAGAGGCAGCGACCATCTATGCCCATTGAGGAAAATCCAACATGTACCTGTAGACTAACATGGACATGCATCTATCTCCAGCAGTAAGAGTATTATACTCTTCTCATCTTCTTCCTCTTTTTATTTTTTTTTAGAATCATGTTCAATAGAAACATGATGTCTAACACATTGCTACTACTAGCTATATATAGCAGTCCCAAAGATAAATATGTGCAGTATTTGGTAATTGCTCATGTTCATATCTAAAAACCAATAAAAGATGTCCACTGATACACCTTTCAAAATTTTCTAAACCCAATGAACAAGTTGCCAAAATAGGCTCAGTGTTTCAGTGATACACACTTCAAAGAAAATAGAAAGATCAATGAAGATATTGCCAAAAGATGAGCTGGGTTTCATTGAACTCAATAACTCCAATTATGAACTAAACAAAAATAAAAAAAATTAGCCATTAACTGTACAATTTTCATTGATGCTGACCAAAAAAATAACGTGAAAAATTGAAGTGATACAAGTCAGTCAAGTCTCAACACAATGATATTTGATGCCAAAATAGGCTCAGTGTTTCAATTGTACACATTTCAAAACACAAGCAATTAAGATCAATGAAGAAGCTAGCACCAAAAGAAAAGATGAGTGTATGTATGAATAACTAAAGCTTCAGCAAAATCAAATATCATCTCATTGATGCACTCAAAAGCTTATGCAAAATCCTATAGGTACTCTATCGCCTGGCTGTGTGGCAAAATAATTTCTGAAATTAGTCAACATATACATAGGTACAATCAAGTATCAATCTTAGTTATAACAACGTACACATATACATTGTTACAATCACGTTTATGTTCTTTTGTCATAGAATGCTTCCTTGCTTTATTGGCCTTTAAACATTGTAAACTTTAGAATGTTAAATACATGAAGCTAATTACTACACAATGGCAATGGAACTTCACAATGGAAATTACAACATATAATGAACTTCATAATGGAAAGTTAACATATTTCAATAGCCAGAACAATTAAGGACAAGTTTTTTATAAGTGCATATGATTTACACAAGGCACGCAAGATCCACTCCATGATTCGCCGATATATAAACCGCATTGAAGCTTGATTTCTAACCCGTATCGTAAAATATCGAGGTGCAAGTGATACATGATCGTATATTGCAAACTATGAGTCAAAACTCACTTATACAAATTGCGTTAAGTTGTGCGTAGGATCCAACTTACACATAAAATTTCATAATTTTTTGTTGTCATTTATGCGATTTCCTATGTTTCGCTCACTTTCTTTAATATCGGCAACTTAACATAAATTCATACTCTTATTAGTTAAGCTTCGAATCTAAATATTTTGCTACACTATGTATGTTATCGTATAATCCCACAAATTTAAAGTGTCAGGTGAGCTATAAATTGTATTGAAACGTGATTTTTAACCTGTATCGGAAAATATAGAAGTGCAAGTGATACATGACCTTATCTTGCAAACTGTGAGTCGAAACTCACTTCTACAAGTTGCGTTAGGTTTTGTGTGGTGGATCCAACTTACTCGTAAAATTTCATAATTTTTGGTTGTCGTTTGTTTGGTTTTCTATGTTTCGCTCACTTTCAATAATATCGACAACTAACATAAATTCAAAATCTTATCAATTAAGCTTTGAATATAAATATTTTGCTAAACTATGTATGCTATCCTATAATCCCACAAATTTAAAGTGTCGTATGAGCAAGTTGGGATCACAGAAATTTTGCCTCGTGAAGATAATGAAATTATTTACACCTTCTCAATACTCCTTGGATAATCGTGACTTACGCATCTAGCTTTTATCCATTTGAAAAATATCACTCAATCTAAGAATTAAATTTCATAAATTAAAATTTTAATTTGTTATCTCGTTTAAGTGTGTATCTTATTAGCTAAGTCAATGGAAAAAAACTTCATTCATAATAAAACAAACCGCAACTACCAATTCAACAATATATATCACTCTAATCAAACATAACTCATCAATATCATACAACACTTAATTAGAAACAATCTAACTCTAAAACAAATCATTATTAAAAAAATTAAGTCTATTAATTCCTTAAACCGTGAAATATATTATAACAAGACAAAATTAATTAATCAACTCTAATCAATCAACAAACATAAACCTAATTAGTCAACAAATCTTAATCAAACATAAGAAATTAGCAAATTTCCAAACAAAGACCCTAATCAATCATAATTAGTCCAAATTAACAAATTCAAATATCCCAATTAACAAATTAACATAACAAATTTATAAATTATTAACAATTCAAACATAACACTAACTATTCCACACACCCGAATCAATCCATAATCTCTAATCCAAAATACACGACATTCACTAAACTCACAATGTCACAAATACCTCCCAAAATATAAAGATTACTAGCGAAGAATATTAGTTAGATACAAATACCTCCCAAAATATAAAGATTAGTACTGAAAATGACGAAATAACAATACTTTTTGTTTCTCCAAATTGCTCCTCGTCAAGAAAAGATGGTGTAAATGCCATCCACAAAAATCAAATTTCTCACTTTAACCTTGATCATGAATTAATTACGAGAAATTGATGACAAAGAAAAACAAATAAGAAAGATAACTATAAATTGTAATAAAAGATTATTAAAAGCTAAAGATTTTTTAAGCCTAAATTGACCAAAGTTAAAAACACAGGGTAAACAGTAAATGTCACACCGTAAAGTCATAAATAAGGACCAAACAAACATTACAAACAATCATGTCTACATCTTTGCATATAGTATGGTAAATATTAGGTACATATAATCCAGATAATATCATCTGATATTTATTAAACTGAAATCAAATTATCAAACAAAAATCTAAACATTCACATATATAAAACAAACAAAAAAAAAATTCATTCTAAAAATTTCTTTTTATTTCACTACAACACAAATGGTATTCCCCGGCGTTTATAAACGCCGGGGTATCACATACCGATGTTTTTTGAAAACGCCGGTACAAATGCCGGGGAAGCGAGCGTCGCAGTAGAGTTAGGATCTATACCGGCATTTTTACCATGAGCTTGAGGAGGGCACGACGACAGCGACGGAGAGTGACGGAGGGCACAGCGCAGGGACGGCGACCAAGGCAGAGTCGGGGACGAGTGCGGGGATGGCGATGGAGGGCACAACGACGGCTACCAAGACAACGGGGACGAGTGCGGGGACGGCGACTGAGAGAGAGGGAAAGAATTGAGAAAAAAAATTAGGGAGCGAGTGAAATGCTAGGGTTTGATTTTTTTGGGAAATTTATCCCAGACCCTACTCTGGTGTTTTAACTAATAAATGCCGGTGTAGGTTATACATACCCCGATGTTTGTCATAAAACGCCGGTGTAGGTTACTAAAATTTTCAACTCTCGTTCTGGTCCAAGCCTACCCCGGTGCTGCTACCCAACCGCCGGGGTAGTTTTGCCGGGGTAGCCCATAAAGGTTGTAGTGTTTCGAAAATTAAAACAAAATGGACCTAAAAGAATAACTTAGAAAATTATCCAATAGAAATCAGCAAACAACCAAGCTAACAAAGCAAAGAAATAAATAAAAGAGACCATTTTAAATATAAAAGGTTAAAAACAAGATTATTATGAAAAACAAAATCCCAGAGGAATCTAACCAGATCTAAACCAAAAGAAAAGAGAAAAAGTGCAAGATCGAAAATAGGGCTTACAATGGTATATGATTCGAAAGAGGTTCTATTTCGAAGAAGAAACCCCAGAATCCCAATCCTTGTTCTCTTCCACAACGAATGGGGATAAAATTGGAGGGAAAGAATGCTGACACTAAGTTTGGTGTGCACAAAACGTATCACCTACAACTAATATTTTTAGTTGAGATTTACAAGATCCATAGAAAAAGTAAAACCAAAAGAAAAGATTCAAAGTGATTGAAAATCAAGCAAAAGAGGCATAAACTCAAAAAATCAATGAAGATTGCACAACAAGAAACATGTGTTTCAAATCCTCAAGAATGCTAGTCAAAATCGATAATTTATTTCTGTTCATGTGAGGAGAATATATGTAAAATTGTGTTGATTGATAAATTAGCTTTGGAAAGAATATAAAGTGAAATCGACAAATAAAAGTTGAATCTGCACGACAGCGATCGATCGCACAGTCGACCGCTCATCTATGTGGAAAAGATGAGTCAGTCGACCGATATTCGCTCGACTTACGAGTTAAAAGATGAACGGTCGATTGTCCATCATTACAGTCGACCGGCCCCATGCAGATCTGACTATTTCGAAAATATCTTTTCATTTTCGGAAAGATAAATTTCCCCACTCTATATATTGAGGCAAATTCACAATGTATTCTTCACCCCTGGCTATTATAACTCTTCTGAACTAATCATTCAATCAATACTCCGAGTGTGAGAGATTTTATTATTTTCTTCAGTCAAGGTCTTTTTAGATCTTGAGAGTTTTTCTTTCTTTTCCACTTCAGTGAGTTTTGCGGGACTTAGTTGAAGAAGCCCTGCGGGTGTAATAGGTCTCTCGGTCTGAATTCTGAGAATCATGTAGAAGGGTTTAAAGTATAATGGAACGCTTGTGGCGGAGAATTGCTATACGTAGGTGGTGTGGACATAGACCTGCGGGTCGAACCACGTTATATCGCCGTGTCTTGCTCGTTGCTCTGTTTTCTTTCTTTTATTCTATCATTTTACTTTACGCATTTTATTTAAAATTTTAATTTCCGCACAATCGCCTTATTCACCCCTAGGGTGATTTACAGTGGTATCAGAGTGAGGTGCTTATTAAAAGCTTAAAAGCTTGAGAAAAATGTCCAATGGCCGAAATCCCTCCTCCCGAAAACTTGTACTCGTCGGAGCCATCTATCTCCAATGGGACAAGTCTAACACGTTCACCTTATTTTGATGAAAAATGCTGATGTTTGGAAAGTTCGTATGTCTCACTTTTTGCAGATGCATGGAGAAGAAGTATGGAACGTATGCATAAACAAAGAAGATATTCCTTTCAGTGATGGAAAGAGGGCTTTCATAAAAGCTGAGCTAGCACTAAAAACCGCAACCTCCAAAGTTATGACAACACTCTATGCAGGTCTAAACAATGAAGAGTAATGCAATGTGGGTGAAATTGCAAGACGGCATATGAAATTTGGAACAATATGCTAAAACGGCATGAAGGAACAACATCTGAAGTAAAAGCAAAAATCAATTTATGTTTTTATAAATTTACGTTTTTCGTATGTTGCCAGGAGAGAACATAGATCAGATGCTTGCCCGCTTCGACATTATTGCACATGAGCATGAGAGCTTAGGTAAGGGCTTGGATGATGACCGAAAGGTCGGAAAACTCATAAGCTGTCTCACGCTTGAATGGAACGTAAAAGCCGCCACAATGAGAGAGATGCTTGAAGAAAAAAAAAAGGTTTGACTATCCAAGGAAAATTGAAGACGTATGAGATGGAGATGATCGAAACCAAGAGGTACCAGCAGAACATTAGGATTGAACCCAAAAATGAAGAAAAGACCATTGCCCTGAAAGCAGAAACTTCACAATCATCAAAAGCAGAGTCAGATCATGAAGAATCAGATTAAGGTATTGCGCTATTGACCAAACAATTTCATAAATATCTCAAACACAAAAAATATGGCAAGACCTAAGGAGGAAGAGAAAAGGACAAATATGACATATGTTACAAATGCAAGAAGCCGGGACATATTCGCAAAAACTGTCCTATCTCATAGGACAGAAACAAGGACTACTATCACTCCAACCCAGGATTAAGAAAAAAGGCATTGAAGGCAATATGGCTAGATTCAAATTCCAGCGATGAAGAGGAAGAGCACAACAACTTTGGATTCATTGTAACATCCTGCCCCAATACTCAGACAATTTATTTTATTTATTTATTTATAGTACAACTGCCCACCACAGGCTGCCTCTCAAAAGGTGGTTAACCAATTAGGTGACTCTTGATCATAGGCAATATTATTTATTATTAATTAATTTTGCTAATCTCCTGATATGCGATTAATTTTGATAATACCCCGCCTAATCCCTCCTTGCATCACTTGGGCCCCCTACCTTGGCCCCACGTCACCTGCAAACACAGGCAGCGCCTCCCTCCCTCACAGCCGGGGCCCCACGCCACGTTAGCAGCTGTAGTTGGTACATCTGCTGGTGTCTCCTTCCGTGGGCCCCACCGTGGCCAACAACCATACACCCCCCCCCCCAAATAGGAATTCCTATGGGGCAAGCCTCCAATTCCTTTATATATATATATATATATATATATATATATATATATATATATATATATATATATATATATATATATATTATGGCTCTTGAAATTATGGGGTGTTACATACACCCCCTTCAGAAATCAGCATCCTCGGTGAGTACGGGGCATGCAACCTAGTGCAGGATCTCCTTTCTAACTGATGTGGAGCGGGAGTACCCTGATTCAGCTAATTCCAAGTCAGCGCACTGACCTCAGCTCCCTCTCAGGCATACATCTCGCCAATGTGGAGTGGAGTACTCTAATTCAGCTAATTCTAGCATACTGTCCCTGGCCAAACTGCTAGCGTACGGACCTCAGCTCCCTCTCAGGCATACATCTCACCCACTCATTTTCCACACTCGGTGTCGAAAGTCGGCTCTGATACCATTTTTAATGCCCTGCCCCAATACTCAGACAATTTATTTATTTATTTATTTATTATTTATAGTACAACTTTCCACCACAGGCTGCCTCTCAAAAGGTGGTTAACCAATGTAATATCCCGGTTAGATATTATATTTGTATTATTATTATTTTTAAAAATTAAAATATTTCTTATGGAAATTACTTATTTTTAATAAATAATCATTATTTGTATATATATACTAGTAAGTGTGTGTGTGTGTGTGTGTGTGTGTGTGTGTGTGTGTGTGTATATATATGTGATACATTGGAAAACTAACTATTTTAATGATTTTTCAATCACATGTATGCCACATTATCAATTGCTTATTTACTAAATGAGCAAGTTATCTGCAAAAAAAAAAAAAAACAAAGCCGCATAAGAACTCAGAAAGAATACATGAGTTCAACAAGCTAGTCCGCAATGCTTCCCGATACTGCCGCTCGAGCGATCTCGAGTGCATCGTCTCCTACCCCCCCCCCCCCCTGGCATCCATGGTAGCCCTGTCCTTCGGCATCGCGAGATACCGAACCGCTTGCATACTTGATGTCGAGTCCCCTAGGAACCCGTCGAGCTTCCGGACTTGCCAATCCGGGACAAAAATCTTTCTGTGCTCCTCGATCAGGAACACCTTGGCCTTGGCAGCTGCTAAGAGGAAGGCCCCCGCCTCTGCCGAGGTCGAAGTCGCCGCTGGGGTCGGTGGCCTCTGGACAACGGTGGCCGGCACCGTCGCTTGCTCTACAGCAGCGGTGACTGTCTTTGGTCTCGGTGAGGACACCTTCGAGACGACCCTCTTCCTCTTCCTTGGGGCCTTGCTGCTCAGAACCCTGCGCTTTGCCAGCATGGAATCGAAGTCCATAGTTTCTGCAAAAAGAGAAAAGATGATTACACACAAGTAAACCAAACTCAAAAATAAAGAAGGAAAAAAAAGGTAAACCGCATACTGGGGTTTATGCAGCTAAGACCCCCCCTGAAGAGCACCTCCTCGGTCAGGTCCCTCCAATCGAACTTCGGTCAGCCTAGAAGAGTCTGAACCTTCTCTTCCTCGCCAGGGCAGAGCACCAGACCCTCCTTCACCCTCTTCGACAACTCTTCAACCCAGGTCGTCGGGATGCTCCACGGCTCTTGACTCCGGATGAGAAAGTACTTGTCCCTCCAGTACTTTATCGAGTCGGGGCAGCTGACGAGCTTGACGCCATGCCTCGGAGCCAGGTAGAACCTGAACTCCGACTTATGTTGCTGATGAAGCTGGTATATGGTCCAGAGCACTCTCACATCCGGCTCGAGCTCTGCCGCCTGACACTGGAGGATGAACCCATTGATCAGCCTCCACCTGTTTGGCATAAGTTGAACTGGGCTGATCCAAAACCACCGCAGCACCTCGACAACGAAAGGGTGAAGAGGCAGCCACACGACGGCTATGAAAGCTTCGACAGGCTAGAAGCACATATTCACTTGCATCGGAGGATTGGCCCTCAGTCCAGGCCTGGGCAACATCAGCTCGAACTCCTCGGGGATCTAAAAGCACTCCCAAACTGACACTTGTCGGCCTCGTTGAGTATAGAAATCGTCTCGTCGACCTCCGAAGTCTCCCTCGTGGCGTTCTCTTCGAAGCTTCGCCCCATGCCGTACATGATATGTTCGGCATGCTCCTCCGGTAGTTCTCGAACCCTCTGAAGTCCGGTCTGAACCCCGGGCATCCTGCCAAACTCCCCTATCCTTCGTAGGTCCTCAACTACAGTCTCCACTACGACCGAACTGGAACCTCCTATGTCTTTGCCTTTGTCAACTGGTGGAGCTTCGCTCGAGGTCGGCTCATGAGCGAGAGTGGGGGAGGTCTCTGGCCTCGGGGGAAAGCTAGACATTCTTTAAAAACAAGCTAAGTATTAAATTACCTTGAAATGACAGTGACGGTCGGAAAGTTCACCGGAAATTAGCAAAATCTCGCCTGAAGCTCCCGCTAGTGAAAATGAGTCCCCAGAGTAAAAACTAGAAAAGTAAACAAGTGAGGAGTGGGGATGAAAGTTTTAAAGAGGCGACACACAAATCGAGACTAAAAGGCTTCAAAGATTCAAAAGCCCGGCCCATTCACCACAAGACGACAAGGAAGTGGAGAAACTCAACAGGCCTTTGACTGGTCAACGATCAAACAGTCAGCATGCCATGTGCCAATCTCCTGGATATCGACAACGTGTGCAGAGCACTCTTGCCACCGACGTCCAAATGCGAGAGAACAAATGCGAGAAAAATCAATCTCTCCTGGACTTCGGCAACCTGTGCCGAGCACTCTTGCCACCGACGTCCAAATGCGAGAAAAATCAATCTCTCCTGGACTTTCGACAACCTGTGCTGAACACTCTTGCCACCAACGTCCAAATGCAAGAAAAATCAATCTCTCCTGGACATCGGCAACCTGTGTCGAGCACTCTTGCCACCAATGTCCAAATGCAAGAAAAATCAATCTCTCCTGGACTTTCGGCAACCTGTGCCGAGCACTCTTGCCACCAACGTCCAAATGCAAGAAAAAAGTCTCTCCTGGACTTCGGCAATCTGTGCCGAGCACTCTTGCCACCGACGTCCAAATACGAGAAAAATCAATCTCCTAGACTTCGGCAACGAGTGCCGAGCACTCTTACCACCGACGTCTAAATGCGAAAAAAATCAATCTCCTAGACTTCGGCAACGTGTGCCGAGCACTCTTGCCACCAACGTCCAAATGTGAGAAAAATCTCTCCTGGACTTCGACAACTTGTGTCGAGCACTCTTGCCACCGACGTCTAATTGCGAGAAAAATCAATCTCCTGGACTTTGGCAATGAGCGCCGAGCACTCTTGCCACCGACATCCAAATGCGAGAAAAATCAATCTCCTGGACTTCGGTAACGTGTGCTGAGCACTCTTGCCATCGACGGCAAAATGCGAGAAAAATCATTCTCATGGACTTCGGCAACGTGTGCTAGGCACTCTTGCCATCGACGTCCAAATGCGAAAAAAATCAATCTCCTGGACTTCAGCAACGTGTGCCAAGCAATCTTGCCACCGATGTCCAAATGTGAGAAGAAACCTGTCCTGGACCTCAGCAACGTGTGCCGAGCACTTTGGCCACCAACGTCCAAATGTGAGAAAAAGTCTCTCCTGGACCTCGGCAACGTGTGCCGAGCACTCTTGCCACCGACGTCCAATTGTGAGAAAATCTCTCCAGGACCTCGGCAACGTGTGCCGAGCACTCTTGCCACCGACGTCCAAATACGAGAAAAATCAATCTCCTTGACTTCGGCAACGTGTGCCGAGCTCTCTTGCCACCGACGTCCAAATACGAGAAAAATCAATCTCCTGGACTTCAGCAACGTGTGCCGAGCACTCTTGCCACCGACGTTCAAATGTGAAAAAATCTCTCATGGACCTGGGCACGTGTACCGAGCACTCTTTCCACCGATGTCCAAATGTTAGAAAAAATCTCTCATGGACTTCGGCAACGTGTGCCGAGCACTTGTGCCACCGACGTCCAAATGTGAGAAAATCTCTCCTAGACCTCGGCAACGTGTGCCGAGCACTCTTGCCACCGACGTCCAAATGTGGAAAAAAATCTCTCATGGACTTTGGCAACATGTGCCGAGCACTCCTGCCACCGACGTCCAAACACGAGAAAATGCACTAACCAGTCAACAGTCAACAGTCAACGGTCAACTTGACACGTGTCATCCTCTCGAGGTCCCTCTCGACTTCGGCAGCATTCGCCGAACTCCTCGAACTCGGCCTCCACCCAGACACGTGTCAACCTACCGAAGTTGCAAAAGGGGTCGGCGACTGGTGCCGACCACTCTTGCCACCGACCCCCAAATAAGGGGAAAAATGCATGTGCGCCAGACACTACAAAAGATACTGGTTTTACCGGCGATTATTCTCCGGCGTTTTACTAGTAGCGCCGGGGTAGGGAGCGAGTAGGAATTGGGCGCCAGATGGGATGGTCATACACCGGCGGTCGATTTAAAACGCCGGCGTATGTTAGTATTCACCGGCGTTTTACTTAAAAATGCTGGTGAAGTTTATTATTCACCGACGTTTTTATTATAAACGCCGGCGAATATACGGAAACATTCACCGGCGTGTCTAATTAAAATGCCGGTGAATAACTGCGATAAAACCCGCGAACCCTAATCTTTCGCTCGCCATTTTTCCAAATCCCCAAACCCAAAAACAAAAAAAAAGGAAGGGGCGCTTCGTTTCCCTCCTTCCTCGCTCTACTTCCCGCGCGTTTGCCTCCGTCGCTTCGTCCTCTTCGACGGCCTTCGACCTTTCGAAATCGTCCCTTCTTCCCTTCGTCCTTTTCGATTTCCCTCTTCCCTCTCTCTATTTGAAGGTGAATCGGCGGTCGCCCCGCTCTCTCTCTCTCTCTCCTATGCCCCCGCCCTCGTCGCCCCGCTCCCTCTCTCTCTCTCTTCGGTATGATCTCTTGATTTCCCTTATTTTTCAAAAAAAGCAGTTTTTTTCAGTTTATTCATCTTGATTTCCTTAACATGAATGGTTTAGTTGAGATGAAGAATTAATAGAAAAATATATGCTTAGATAATGGAAATTTTCATCTTCTTTTACTGTTAATGAAGCTGATTTCATGCATCTGATTGTCTTCATGGCATGTTTGTTTTTTTACCCAAAATGGGTTCACTGTGAACTGAGGATGCTCTAGGTACGTATGCCAATATCCTCCGGCCGGATATGCACAACAATTGGATTTTAGATTTAGTTGGGCACAGTGAATTAGTAGAGCAACATATAAGCTCACATAATGGGAAATTTTCATTTTCAGATACTGTTAAAGTAACCTGATTGCAATCTTTGGCATGGTTTTTTAACACAAAATGGGTTCACTTCCAAACTAAGTATGCTGCATAGCATCCCCATTTTCTTTCACTGTTAATGAAGCTGATTTCATGAATCTGATTGTCTTCTTGGCATGCATGTTTTTTTTACCCAAAATGGGTTCACTGTGAACTGAGGATGCTATAGGTACTTATGCCAAAATCCTCCGGCCGGATATGCACAACAATTGGATTTTAGATTTAGTTGGGCTAAAGAAGTAGTAGAGCAACATATAAGCTCAGATAATGGGAAATTTTCATTTTCAGATACTGTTAAAGTAACCTGATTGCAATCTTTGGCATGGTTTTTTAACACAAAATGGGTTCACTTCCAAACTAAGTATGCTGCATAGCATCCCCATTTTCTTTCACTGTTAATGAAGCTGATTTCATACATCTGATTGTCTTCTTGGCATGCATGTTTTTTTACCCAAAATGGGTTCACTGTGAACTGAGTATGCTATAGGTACGTATGCCAAAATCCTCCGGCCGGATATGCACAACAATTGGATTTTAGATTTAGTTGGGCTAAAGAAGTAGTAGAGCAACATATAAGCTCAGATAATGGAAATTTTCATTCTCAGAAACTGTTAGAGAAGCTGATTGCCATCTTAGGCATGATTTTTTAACAAAATGGGTTCACTTCCAAACTAAGTATGCTGCTAGCATCCTTATTTTCTTTTACTGTTAGTGAAGCTTATTTTCATGCATCTGATTGTCATCTTGGCATGTTTTTTTTGACCAAAATGGGTTCGCTGTGAACTGAGGATGCTATAGGTACGTATGTCAAAATCCTCCGGATATGCACAACAATTGGGTTTTAGATTTAGTTGGGCTGAAGAAGTAGTAGAGCAACATATAAGCTCAGATAATGGAAAATTTTTCATTTTCAAATATTGTTAAAGTAACCTGATTGCAATCTTTGGCATGGTTTTTTATACCAAAATGGGTTAACTTCCAATCTAAGTATGCTGCTAGCATCCCCATTTTCTTTTTTTGTTGTTAGTGAAGCTTATTTTCATGCATCTGATTGTCATCTTGGCATGTTTTTTTTGACCAAAATGGGTTCGCTGTGAACTGAGGATGCTATAGGTACGTATGCCAAAATCCTCCGGATATGCACAACAATTGGGTTTTAGATTTAGTTGGGCTGAAGAAGTAGTAGAGCAACATATAAGCTCAGATAATGGAAAATTTTTCATTTTCAAATACTATTAAAGTAACCTGATTGCAATCTTTGGCATGGTTTTTTATACCAAAATGGGTTAACTTCCAATCTAAGTATGCTGCTAGCATCCCCATTTTCTTTTTTTGTTGTTAGTGAAGCTTATTTTCATGCATCTGATTGTCATCTTGGCATGTTTTTTTTGACCAAAATGGGTTCGCTGTGAACTGAGGATGCTATAGGTACGTATGCCAAAATCCTCCGGATACGCACAACAATTGGGTTTTAGATTTAGTTGGGCTGAAGAAGTAGTAGAGCAACATATAAGCTCAGATAATAGAAAATTTTTCATTTTCAAATACTGTTAAAGTAACCTGATTGCAATCTTTGGCATGGTTTTTTATACCAAAATGGGTTAACTTCCAATCTAAGTATGCTGCTAGCATCCCCATTTTCTTTTTTTGTTGTTAGTGAAGCTTATTTTCATGCATCTGATTGTCATCTTGGCATGTTTTTTTTACCAAAATGGGTTCACTGTGAACTGAGGATGGTATAGGTACGTATGCCAAAATCCTCCGGCCGGATATGCACAACAATTGGGTTTTAGATTTAGTTGGGCTGAAGAAGTAGTAGAGCAACATATAAGCTCAGATAATGGGAAATTTTTCATTTTCAGATACTGTTAATGTAACCTAATTGCAATCCTTGGCATGGTTTTTTAACAAAATGGGTTCACTTCCAAACTAAGTATGCTGCTAGCATCTTCATTTTCTTTCACTGTTAATGAATTGAAGCTTATCCCATGCATCTTATTGTCATTTTGGCATGCTTTTTTGACCAAAATGGGTTCACTGTGAACTGAGGATGCTATAGCTGTATGCCAAAATCCTCCGGCTATGTACAACAATTGGTTCACTCTGAAAAATATATGCTTACATACTTGACATTTTCATTTTTCTTTTACTGTTTCTTTTGTTTAGTATTATTATTATTATTATTATTATTATTATTATTATTATTATTATTATGAGATAAGTGATTATTAGTAGTCATGAACAGAATAGTTCATGAGTCATCAGATCTTCTTGTTACCGTAGTTACAGCACGACGCGCTCATTATTCGGCCGATTCCTCTTCATCAGCAAAATACCCTTTACCATCATCATCTCCTTGAACGGAAAGCCAAATACAGGGGAGACTATAGTCGATTTTTTTTTATGCTCGAACACAGGGTGTGCGATAAAATACCACTAAGGTGGTTGTGATCATTTCCACAAAAGGTCGTTTAGGGTTTGGTGAATAGAGTAGATTGTGTTAAGATGTAGTTTTTTTTGTACATTTTTTGGAGCCACAACTTCTTTATTTTACAGTTAAAGATTATATCGTTTATTTATTTGCAGCTAGGGATGGTTTTCAAATAGGTGAAATTTAATATACAAAATGCCTTTTACTGTTATTACTATTTAATATATCAAATTTTAATTTCAGACTGTGTGCTATTGATATAATGGATAGAAGTTGGATTAGTAAACCACGATTATCCAAGGAGTACCGTGATGGTATTAAAGATTTTATTATCTTTGCCAAACGAAATTCCCGTGATCCCAACCTAATCCTTTGTCCATGCCTCCGCTGTACAAATTGTATGCTGAGGACATGTGACGTAGTACATACACACTTGGCTATCAACGGTTTTCTTCAAGGGTACACAAGGTGGTTTTGTCATGGAGAGGATCATACGACAGCTCCTGTTCGTCCGGTTGTATTAGAAAATGAAGCTGAGCCCTTAGTGAACGAAGACTTAAGCGTTCCCGATGAGATGCATGCTTTGTTACAAGATGCCATGGGGATTCATAATGTTCCTTTCCACACCAATAACCCAACAACCGAAGTTCACAATGAGTCAACAGAAACAAACCAGATTGGTGGTGGGGTGGACGAGGAAATGTCTGGCCCCACCCCTGAAAATAATAAGCAGCAAGAATCCTTCGCTAAGTTACTTGAAGATGCTAGTACTCCGTTGTACCGCGACTGCACCAAATTTTCTAAGTTCTCATTCATTGTCAGACTATTTCAGATTAAATGTTTAAACGGGTGGTCTGCTAAGTCCTTCACTATGCTACTTGAATTGTTGAATGAAGCATTTTCTGAAATCTGTATTCCAAACTCAGCCTATAAAATCAAAAAATTCCTAAGTTCTCTCGATCTAGGATATGAGAAGATAGCAGCATGTCCAAATGACTGTATGCTTTTCACGAGTTGTAAGGAAAGTCTGGAGAATTGCGAAGTGTGTGGTTCTTCGAAATGGAAAGAAAGACCAAATCAAGATGAGGGAGCCAGTGGATCTACTAAGCGAAGTAGGAAAAAGAAGCCTGCCAAAATATTGCGTTACTTTCCTCTGATTCCTAGGCTACAAAGGTTGTTTATGTCTACGAAAACTTCTTCTGATATGAAATGGCATGCTGAAGGTCGCACTAATGATGGGATTCTTAGACATCCTGCTGATTCTCAATCTTGGAAAAATTTGATGAAAGATATCCTGATTTTGCGGAAGATCCTCGAAATGTGAGACTTGGACTAGCTAGTGATGGTTTCAACCCTTTTAGGCAAATGAGTAGTACATACAGCATATGGCCGGTTGTGTTGATACCATACAATTTGTCGCCTTGGAAATGCATGAAGCAGTCCTCATTTATTTTGTGTCCATGATAGTTCCTGGACCGAAAGGTCCTGGAAATGATATAGATGTGTACCTACAACCGTTAATAGATGAACTTCAGAAGTTGTGGGTGGGTGTCTCAACCTATGATGCTGTGGCTAAAGAAACATTTTCTCTTCGTGCCGTGTTGTCTTGGACAATCAATGATTTTCCAACATATGCAAATTTATCTGGATATAGTACTAAAGGACGTTATGCATGTCCATGTTGTGCTGACCAAACTAGTTCAAGGTGGTTGTACAATGGCAGAAAGTTTTGCTATATGGGTCATAGGAGATGGTTGCCTGACACACATATATTTCGGGCAGAGGCAGCGACATTTGATGGCACCGACGAGTGGGAACATGCTCCTGGGTCTTCTTCTGGTTCAGATATTTTGAGGCGGGTAGATGGTCATCAATTCAAATATGGAAAAGAACCATAAGTCAGGACAAAGGGCAAGAAAAGGGCAAGGCCGGAGCAAGGTGAGGAGACCGATCTATATGGCGAAGATGAGGATCAAAACTTGACGAGTTTAGGAGCATGGAAGAAGAAGAGTATTTTCTTCAAGTTGCCGTATTGGGAATTCAACTTACTGCGACATAATTTAGATGTGATGCATATCGGAAAAAATATTGGTGAGAATTGTATAAGAACAGTTATGGGAGATGATCGGAAGACAAAGGACAATCTCAAGAGCCGACTTGATTTGAAGTCAATGGGCATCCGACATGAGTTGCACCCAGAAGAATTGCCGAACGGGAAAGTACTCCTACCTCCTGCAATCTATTCAATGTCAAAATCGGAGTTGGAATTGTTTTGCAAAGTACTACTTGAACTTAAAGTCCCCGATGGCTATTCTTCTAACATGGCAAGATGTGTCAACTTTAAAGAGAAGAGGCTTCAGGGTCTAAAGTCACACGACTACCACATCCTAATGCAGGATCTCCTTCCTGTGGCCCTAAGGTCTTCAATGTGTGAGCAAGTCACTACTGTCCTGAAAGATCTTTGTAGCATATATAAAGGTATTTGCTCAAGAATGCTTCGTGTTGAAGATCTGGACCAATTGGAGCAGCAGGCGGCATTGACACTTAGTAAAATGGAGATGATATTTTCTCCATCGTTCTTCACTATTATGATTCACTTGATAATCCACCTTGCAGGTGAAGCCAGAATCGGCGGTCCTGTTCACTATCGGTGGATGTACCCCATTGAGAGGTAAAATAATTCATTCATCTTACGAAATTGAATTTTCA
Organism: Hemerocallis citrina; assembly: GCA_017893485.1. Lineage (NCBI taxonomy): Eukaryota > Viridiplantae > Streptophyta > Magnoliopsida > Asparagales > Asphodelaceae > Hemerocallis > Hemerocallis citrina. Next base: position 15,677,110 of record CM030360.1, read on the forward strand.
AAAGCTCATTTCTTTTAATCCCCTAATCCGCTCTAGTTTATTAATTGTACATGTTCAGGTACCTATACCGGCTAAAGGGTTATGTGAAAAATAGAGCATATCCTGAAGGGTCAATAGCCCAGGGATATCTATCAGAGGAGTGCTCACATTTTTTTTCCAGGTATTTGCCTGGTGTGGAGACATCTTCCAGTAGACCACGTAGAAATCCAGATATTTCCAACCTTGATGGTGCTCAATATCTTTTTAATACCGCTGGCACTACTGTTGGTAAAGTTGATGCATTTGAGCTCGATAGCTTAGCGTGGGAACAAGCACATCGATATGTGCTAGACCATCATGCATCAGTGGAACCATTTCGAAAGTAAGTTGCTTTTGAATTTAAATCGAATACAGTGAAAACCGCGGATTTCGATATTTTTGATACTTTTGTTATTCCTAATTTCAATTGCTTGTTTTTTAGCGAATTTGTCAGGGACATCAAACGAAGGGCTAGACCAAGAAGACTACCACCACGTGAACAAAACCAGCTGATGAATGAAAAATTTCATAAGTGGTTTGAATCTCATGTAGGTGAATTACAGTTATGCAAGTTAATCTTTATTATATCTACATTTTCTATGGTGCTGATACGATTTGCGCAAAATTAATAGGTACATTCTTTGGGTCTTGAAGGTGCATCATCTGAAATACAAGTACTTGCCAAAGGTCCCTATCAGATGGTCAAAAGATACGGAGGATACATATTCAATGGTTTTAGATTTCGTACTAAGGATCGTGAATGTAATTTGAAGTCTCAAAATAGTGGAATGGTAGTGACGTCTAAGACTAGAAGTTATGCTTTCAAATCGGACACGAGGCCTGTAGATGGAGATCTCGACTACTATGGAGTGCTCACGGATATCATTGAGTTGAATTATTTTGGCCATTTCCGTGTTGTCTTATTTCGTGGGGATTGGGCTGAGTTTGATAGGAATTTTGCTAACAACAAGGACAAGCTTGGCTTCACAGTTGTAAACTTCTCAAAATTGATTCACATCGGTACACACATTAGCCATGAGCCATTTGTGTTTCCATCCCAAGTGCAACAAGTGTTCTACATTGAAGATCCAACCCTGCCAAAATCGTATGTGGCTATCCCTATGCAACCAAGAGATGTATTCCAACTGGGCGATACTTCAGACGATGAAGACGGTGAAGACATGAACAGTTACATTGCTTCTGAGTTTCCTGTGTTTGATGTAAACACAACCGATGTTGAAATTTGCGGGACTTGGCTCCGCAAGGATGGAGAAGAGGGCGATGTACTGGAAGATGTCGTATTGTAGTTTACATGATTTTCAATTGGGTTTATTATATGTCTGTAATTTTATGTCTTAAATCTTGTTGTAATATTATGTCTGTAATTTTGAATATGTTCATTGTGAATTTAATACACTGGTTTAATTATCTTTCTATTTTCTACTGCTTGGTATTATTTACATTAAACTATGCTTAGTGTCATTTGAACCAAACTATCGTTGTAATTTAATCTGTTACAAATCTCATTTTTTAATTTTTTTACAATTATGTTGGTTTGTTAATCCTACTAAAGTACAAATTTTATGATAGTTATTATAAACATGTTATTAATTAAATTTGCATATTTAAGGAAGTTATCGAATCCTTGACAGGTACAACATGCCGAGGCGTGGAAAGAGGGTAAATATAAATAATGGCAATGAGAGCCATGGGGATGAGCAGCCACTAAATAATAGTGGCAGTCAAACATATGAGAGTGAGGGTAGCACGCCGCCCACTGTCAAAAAACATCGGTAAGTCTTAAAATTGGTATTTTTAAAGAGATTATGGTCTTGAATGCATGAAAGACACGTACTAGTGTTTGTGAGTCTGCATTGTGGCTGTCGTCTATAAGCATTTCGTCTATGTTTCTTAAGTGGGCTGTGATTAGAAAGAAAGGGCTGGAGTGGAGATCTGGAAACCCAAATAGAGACATCTCGTTTATTATAATCTACACTTATTGTTGGACCAACCCCCTCTTGCTGTTGTTGCTGATGTCTCTTTGTGTGCGTGTGTTGAAGAGAATGAAGGGATGAGAGAGAGTTGAGGAAAATGCCGCTATGTTAGCCTGGTGTATCCTCATTCTCTACCATCCCTCTTTCTGGCTCCATATATGGCTTCTATATTAAATTGGTTTCCTTCCACGATGACAGTCCGTAGTACTACACTTGATATGAGCCCATGTTCATAGCTGCACCCTATTGCATACTCACAAACAACTAATACTTGTCGGCCTTGCATCGTATGCCCAACCCCACTTTGGCACATAACATGGTATAGATGACATTGCATGACCTGCAAACAAGGATTGTTCAGCCGTGTTGTTGTACTGATTTGGAGGATTTTGGTATGCTAGCAGCATACGTAGTTTGGAAGTGAACCCATTTTGGCTAAAAAATCATGCCAAAGATAGCAATCAGATGCATGAAATCAGCTTCTTTAACAGTATCTGAAAATGAAAATTTCCATAATCTGAGCATATATGTTTCTTTAACAGTGACTGTGAACAATTGTTCTTAATTGGGCTGTGATTAGAAAGAGACGAGTTGGAGTGGAGATCTGGAAATCCATATAGAGACATCTTGTTCATAATAATTTATTATTATTGTTGTTCTTGTCGCTCTTGCTGTTGTTGCTGATGTCTCTATGTGTTCGTGTGCTGAAGGGAAAGAAGGGATGAGAGAGAGATGAGGAAAATGCCGCTATGTTAGCCTGGTGTATCCTCATTCTCTACCATTCCTCTTTCTGGCTTCTATATTTGGTTTCCTTCCACGATGACAATTCCAGTTAAAACTACACTTGCTATGAGCCCTATTCATATTTTTCTTCCATGAAGAATTGATCTATGACTACAATCTCCATTCAAAACCCAATTGTTCTATATTTGGTTTCCTCTTGCTGTTGTTGCTGTTGTTGAAGTGAACCCATTTTGTTTTATTGTTAGTGAAGCTTATTTTCATGCATCTGATTGTCATCTTGGCATGTTTTTTTGACCAAAAATGGGTTCACTGTGAACTGAGGATGGTATATAGGTACGTATGCCAAAATCCTCCAGCCGGATATGCACAACAATTGGGTTTTGCGATATAGTTGGGCTAAAAAAGTAGTAGATCAACATATAAGCTCAGCTAATGGAAAATTTTTCATTTTCAGATACTGTTAATGTAACCTGATTGCAATCTTTGGCATGGTTTTAACACAAAATGGGTTCACTTCCAAACTAAGTATGCTGCATAGCATCCCCAGTTTCTTTCACTGTTAGTGAAGCTTATTTCACAAACCTGATGGTCTTCTTAAGCTATTTTTTGGTCCCATTTTCACTTAACTGTTAGTGAAGCTGATTTCATGCACCTGATTGTCTTCTTGGCATGTTTGTTTTTATACCAAAAATGGGTTCACTGTGAACTGAGGATGGTATATAGGTACGTATGCCAAAATCCTCCGGCCGGATATGCACATCAGTTGGATTTTAGATTTAGTTGGGCTAAAAAAGTAGTAGATCAACATATAAGCTCACATAATGAGAAATTTTCATTTTCAGATACTGTTAATGTAACCTGATTGCAATCTTTGGCATGGTTTTTTTAACACAAAATGGGTTCACTTCCAAACTAAGTATGCTGCATAGCATCCCCAGTTTCTTTCACTGTTAGTGAAGCTTATTTCACAAACCTGATGGTCTTCTTAAGCTATTTTTTGGTCCCATTTTCACTTAACTGTTAGTGAAGCTGATTTCATGCACCTGATTGTCTTCTTGGCATGTTTGTTTTTATACAAAAAATGGGTTCACTGTGAACTGAGGATGGTATATAGGTACGTATGCCAAAATCCTCCGGCCGGATATGCACAACAATTGGGTTTTGCGATATAGTTGGGCTAAAAACGTACTAGAGCAACATATAAGCTCAGATAATGGAAAATTTTTCATTTTCAGATACTGTTAATGTAACCTGATTGCAATCTTTGGCATGGTTTTTTTAACACAAAATGGGTTCACTTCCAAACTAAGTATGCTGCATAGCATTCCCAGTTTCTTTCACTGTTAGTGAAGCTTATTTCACAAACCTGATGGTCTTCTTCAGCTATTTTTTGGTCCCATTTTCACTTAACTGTTAGTGAAGCTGATTTCATGCATCTGATTGTCATCTTGGCATGTTTGTTTTTATACCAAAAATGGGTTCACTGTGAACTGAGGATGGTATATAGGTACGTATGCCAAAATCCTCCGGCCGGATATGCACAACAATTGGGTTTTGCGATATAGTTGGGCTAAAAAAGTACTAGAGCAACATATAAGCTCAGATAATGGAAAATTTTTCATTTTCAGATACTGTTAATGTAACCTGATTGCAATCTTTGGCATGGTTTTTTAACACAAAATGGGTTCACTTTCAAACTAAGTATGCTGCATAGCATCCCCAGTTTCTTTCACTATTAGTGAAGCTTATTTCACAAACCTGATGGTCTTCTTAAGCTATTTTTTGGTCCCATTTTCACTTAACTGTTAGTGAAGCTGATTTCATGCATCTGATTGTCATCTTGGCATGTTTGTTTTTATACCAAAAATGGGTTCACTGTGAACTGAGGATGGTATATAGGTACGTATGCCAAAATCCTCCGGCCGGATATGCACATCAGTTGGATTTTAGATTTAGTTGGGCTAAAAAAGTAGTAGAGCAACATATAAGCTCACATAATGGGAAATTTTTATTTTCAGATACTGTTAATGTAACCTGATTAATTGCAATCTTTGGCATGGTTTTTTTAACACAAAATGGGTTCACTTCCAAACTAAGTATGCTGCATAGCATCCCCAGTTTCTTTCACTGTTAGTGAAGCTTATTTCACAAACCTGATGGTCTTCTTAAGCTATTTTTTGGTCCCATTTTCACTTAACTGTTAGTGAAGCTGATTTCATGCACCTGATTGTCTTCTTGGCATGTTTGTTTTTTTACCAAAAATGGGTTCACTGTGAACTGAGGATGGTATATAGGTACGTATGCCAAAATCCTCCGGCCGGATATGCACAACAATTGGGTTTTGCGATATAGTTGGGCACAGTGAATTAGTAGAGCAACATATAAGCTCAGATAATGGAAATTTTTTATTTTCAGATACTGTTAAAGTAACCTGATTGTAATCTTTGGCATGGTTTTTTTAACACAAAATGGGTTCACTTCCAATCTAAGTATGCTGCATAGCATCCCCAGTTTCTTCTTTTGTTGTTAGTGAAGCTTATTTTCATGCATCTGATTGTGATCTTGGCATGTTTTTTTGACCAAAACGGGTTCACTGTGAACTGAGGATGCTATAGGTACGTATGCCAAAATCCTCCGGATACGCACAACAATTGGGTTTTAGATTTAGTTGGGCACAGTGAATTAGTAGAGCAACATATAAGCTCAGATAATGGAAATTTTCATTTTCAGATACTGTTAATGAAGCTGATTGCCATCTTTGGCATGATTTTTTAACAAAAAATGGGTTCACTTCCAAACTAAGTATGCTGCTAGCATCCTCATTTTCTTTCACTGTTAATGAAGCTTATTTCATTAAGATCCAGGATGGCAAATTTTGACTGGGCTATGATTGGATTGTTTAGTGGATGTTGTCTATGTTCTTAATTGGGCTGTGATTAGAAAGAGTGGGCTCGAGTGGAGATCTGGAAACCCATATAGAGACATCTTGTTCATAATAATTTATTATTATTGTTGTTCTTGTCGCTCTTGCTGTTGTTGCTGATGTCTCTTTGTGTTCGTGTGCTGAAGGGAAACAAGGGATGAGAGAGAGATGAGGAAAATGCCGCTATGTTAGCCTGGTGTATCCAAAGTCTCTACCTTTCTTCTTTCTGTTTCCATTTCTGGCTTCTATATATATTTGGTTTCCTTCCACGATGACAGTTCCCTAAAAATACACTTGATATGAGCCCTATCTTATTTTTCTTATTTTTCTTATATTTGGTTTCCGTCCACGATGACAGTTTCATGGATTGTCTGAACAATCCATGAAGGACATGCTTAGATACTGAATTTTCATTTGTTTTACTGTTTTAGATAGTGGATATTCCCAATCAGAGGAGAATATAAAGGTTTCAAGTTAGATACTGAATTTTCATTTGTTTTGTTATTTTAGATATATTTAAAAACAAAATTAAGTACTAGATTTTTAGCATTGCAATATAATTATTTTACCTCTGTATATATCATTAACAATTCCATTTGCAGTTGGCACTTTGATCTTATAATTTAAGATACAGGTAGTTCTTTTTGCAAGTTCAAAAAATATGTATATTCTGTATTGTGGTCCACTGTTCAATTAAACTATTGTTTTTTTTCACAGAGCGGTCGTCCAGATGAAGGAAATTCTGGTGATCAGAGCTGAAGCTACTCGAGGGGTATGAATCTGCGGTCCTCCTTGCTGTTCTTATGTCCTCCTTGCTGTATGGTTTTTGTTCTTATGTCCTCCTCCTTGCTGTTGTTATGTCAGATTGATTTTTTTTATGAGAGTTATGTCAGATTTTTAATTTGGGATATTTTGGATATTTGTCAGACTGGTTTGTTTGGATATTTGGGATGTTAGTCCCTATATTAATTTGTTAATTATGACACTGTTAATTAATCAATGAATTTGGACGTTGATATGACACGTGTGAAACTTGATTATCTTTAATTATTCTTGTGTTTGGTTGTGGTTTGCGCAGTAATATGCAACAAAATTGATTGAATCAGTTGTGAGAATTAGTTTACAGGTTTTGTAAATGAAACTGTGAATTGAAATCGAACGGAAAAGCGGAGTATCGAAAATAAACGGGCATAGCCAGAACGGCATTTTAAAAAACGCCGGTCTATCTAATCTAATTGTTGGAGTGTGTGATACATCGGCGTTCCAACGAACGCCGGTGAATGTTGTCAGCTGTAACGGCACAGACGTACACCGGCGTTTTATAAACGCCGACGTATATAACTACACCGACATTTTTTGGTCGCGCCGGTGTTCGTAAATAGGGAAAACCAGGCACTCATAAACGCACATACACCGGCGCTCCTTGACCGCCGGTATAGTTTCGTTCTACACCGGCGTTTTCATACACGCCGGTGAATGAATAAATACCGGCGGTTTACGACCGCCGGTGAATGTATATAGGTGCACAAGAACGGCACTCAGAGACCGACATACACCGGCGTTTTATGACCGCCGGTGTAGTTCTAACATTTACCGGCGTCCACCAAAACCGCCGGCGTAGACCCCTTCGTTTCCGCGACGCCCGCTTCGGCGGCATTTGGACCAGTGCTATTATAAACGCCGGTGAAAGTTTCACCGGCGTAAAAAAACGCCGGTAAAGACGTCAAAAAGCGCCGGGAAAGCTACTTTCTTTTATAGTGAGAGGAGCCATCCGATTGTTTAGAAATCTGCGTCGAAGGCTGATGGACGCCCCAGATAATGCCACATCATAAATACCATGATTAAACCCTTTTTCTTATTTATTAATTCGAATTATTTATTTAGAAATTGCCAAAAATGATTAAAAATTCAGAAAAATCAATTAAAAATTCTAAAAAATAATTATAAATTTGGGAAAATATTTTTGAGCCCCTGGATAAATAATTATTAATTAGAACGGTTAATTAGTGCTCTTTGAAAATAGATCACCAATTTGCAAAATTAAATAAATAATTCGAATAATAGTTAAAAAATCGGGAAAAATCACCAAAAGTCCAGAAGAGCCTAAGAACAATCTTGGGCGTGTTGCCAGCTCAGAAAAACACTGTTACTCCTCGAACAAGATTCGAACTTCCTTTAAGAACTCCGATAAAGTCTTGCATGCCATTGAAATAGCAAAACTCCTTCCCAAAGGCTGTAGCAAATAGTTTTTAGGAGTGGGGGGCTCGTGATATGGCTAAAAATGGGATTAAATCGGGACCATTCAAATCAGGCACGAATCTTAAAGCTTACAGGGGCAAAACGGTAATTTCACCTACAATTGGGTCTGAAATGGGAACTGGGTCTCTTCTCCAGGGCCCAATAACTCACGAACAGTCCCGTTCAACTGGATACGAGTCACAATCCATTACGAGCCAGTTCAAAAGGAGATGGAGAAATCTTGATTCGTCCTTATCCCTAGGAGGTGTATCTAACCACTTCTATCCCGCCACACCAGAGAGTAGAGATTTGTTCTTATCTCGAAACAGATTCCCACAGTGACTATAAATACCCCCCCCACCCTCTTCCTACCTTTACAAGGTGATCACTCTTTGCCAACCTAAAGCTCTTTCATATTCTTTTTTGAGTACTGACAAGAGCGTCGGATGATTCGTCGCCGGGTCAACATCGGTGTTTCGAACTTTGTGCAGGTCGACGGCAGCAGCAAGGAGCCAGTCAAACCATGAAGGAGGTGTTCAGGTTTGACCCATTCGATTCCTTACGAACCCGCAAATTCATTTGTTTGCCCGCACATCCGAAATTAGCGGTAACAGTAGTCTTTACGATGTGTGCTATGTTTGACCTACATCTAGAGCAGTTAGATGTGAAGACTGCTTTTCTTCATGGAGATCTGTTTGTATGATCCAACCAGAAGGTTTTTTTGAAATATGCAAGGAAAACTTGGTTTGCAGGTTGAACAATTCTCTGTACGGTCTCAAATAGGTGCCGAGGTGTGTTACAAGAGATTTAATTCCTTCATTATTAGCCTTGGATACAACAGGCTTGGTTCATACCATTTTACGTATTACAAAAGGTTTGATGGTAAGGAAGACTTCATTATCCTATTATTGTATGTGGATGACATGTTGGTAGCAGGCCCCAACAAAGATCGAATCCAAGAATTAAAGGCACAGTTAGCTAGGGAGTTTGACATGAAGGACTTGGGACCAGCAAACAATATTCTAGGGATGCGATTCACTGAGACAGAAGTAACAGGAAGATTTGACTTTCCCAGAAAAACTACTTCAACAAAATCTTGCAGCGCTTTAATATGCAAGATGGTAAGCCAATTTCTACCCCCACTTCCTGTTAATTTTAAGTTATCCACCAAGATGTGTCCTAGCAATGAAGCAGAGAGGAAGGATATATCTCGAGTACCGTATGCATCAGCAGTGAAAAGTTTGATGTTCGCTATGATATGTATAAGACCAGACATTGTACAAGCAGTGGGAGCAGTTAGTCGATACATGGAGAATCTTGGTAGAGAGCATTAGAGCGCAGTAAAGAGAATTCTGAGATACATCAGAGGAACCTTAGATGCTGCATTTTGTTATGGAGGATCAGAATTAACTGTTAGAGGCTATGTTGACTCAGATTTTGTAGGAGATCTGGACAAAAGTAAATCCGCTACGGGCTATGTGTTTACACTTGCAGGAGGAGCTGTAAGCTGAGTTTCGAAACTGCAGACTGTTGTGGCTCTATCTACAACAGAAGCAGAATACATGGCAGCTACAACAGCTTGCAAGGAAGCAGTCTGGATTCAAAGGTTATTGAAAGAGCTCGGGCACAAGGAGGAGAAGATTGTTCTATTTTGTGACAGTCAGAGTACCTTGCACATCGCAAGGAATTCAGCTTTTCATTCACAGACAAAGCACATAAGGGTTCAGTATCATTTCATTCGAGAAGTAGTGGAGGAAGGAAGTGAGAATATGCACAAAATTCATACTAACAAAAATCCTACCGATGTTATGACTAAGCCACTCAACACTATCAAGTTTGAATGGTGTAGATTATCATGTGGACTAGAAGTACCATAAACAGCATGTGGCTGGCGAGATAGAAAGGATTGTGCGGAGACATGATTCATCATCAATCAATCAAGTCTCCAGACAATAGCAGCCCAACTACCGACGCGACTACTTCCCCTCATCGCTGTTCACTCCTGCCGCCGGCACCCCCTGCCTCGCCATCTGCCGTCCTCCTCTTCAGTCCTCACACTCAACCCCGACTGCCCCTCCTTGAGTGCTTACGGTTTGATCCTTGAGTGCTTGCATTTTGGCCAAGTGAAATCTCGGCCATTGGATTCGCTTGATCTTCATCTTGATCACCATCTTGATCATCGAGATCCATGCCGATCGTGCTCGTCGCCCGGGATCCATTCCCGTTATTCTCATTTTCTCTTCAGACCCGTTGACAATTTTAAGGCAAGTAACTTGTATTCTTTTGTTGTATATACAAGTACTAATTACCGCCTGTAGTATAGTTTTGTTTCTAGATCCACTATCATGAAAAACCCTTGTTAGATCTTGTCCCTATTTGCTGATCCATCTGTAGTCGTCCCTTGTTACACGCATGACATGAAATAACTTAGAAATAATCTAGATTCTTGATACATGTATGTATGTATGTTGTTTCGTGATCCATGATATGTCATATGAATCCTGCATGTTTGATGTGCTAGTCGTAGTATCTTATGGTAGACTTGTTAGAAACCCATACCATGTTGTTTTGGACATCCATTCATGTTTTTGTATTTTGATGTAATTTGGATTTGTTGCATATAAACTATTCGATTTTATACATGAGAAAGATTTCTGTTTTTGCTGCTGCCTGTTTTGGTTCAGTATTTTAGACTCTGTTGAGGTCACTAAATCAAATTTATTTTACTTTCTGTGAAGCCTAATTGCGGACTGGCCACTACATTCTTGTATCTTTGGTTTAGTGTTTGAAAATTTGGAATCATAATACAATTCAAATTCTATTATAATCAAATCATAACTCTCTGTAAAGTACTGTAATCTGTAGCAAAAACATCATCTAAAATAGTATATCAATAATCCATAAGTTCGAAGAAATAATTGTTCAAGAAAATAACAGAAAAACTCAAGAAAACAATCAGCAAGAACACTAACATTCGACTGTCAAAGACAGTTCAAAAGTGGGCGGTCGACTGTCAAGCCAAAATCCAAAAGCCCAAGAACTGCCAATCGACCGACATTTCATGTGCAATTTCGTGCGGTTGACAAGTTCGAAAATACACAGCTTTAATATTCGTGCACATTTTACTGATACTTCATTTAATATTTGTAAAATTAAAAATTTGTAAAAAAAAATCCTGAGATGATCAAATAAAACTTGTATAACATACTGGAGTTTATAAAACTAATCAAAACCACTTCAAATTCATAAAAGGGCAATTTATCTTCAAAAATCTTCAAAATAGTATATATATATATATATATATATATATATATATATATATATATATATATATATATATATATATATATATATATATATATATATATATAAGTGTATATATGTGTAATTGCATCAGTTAGAAGCATCAAGAATTCATCAAATATAAGTAGTATATTGTTCAATCGATCTCATTATCCCAAAAAACTCAAGATTCAATCAAAATTTCACAAAAAGCATTAAAATCAATTTCAGCTGAAACCCCCATCAGACTCGAAATCAAGAAACTCCCCAACTCTCAAAACTTGATCTTTTTGATCCATAAAATCCTTCTACAACTCGTTATACACATACCCCATTGATTAAAATAGTTTACCCATGAATATATGCAACTAAAACATGCAAATAATCATGTTTTACTTCATCAAAATACCCAAAACAATCATGCATATACATACACAGTAAAGTTTCACTTTTTATTCACTTTTATGCAATAATCGTCATACTATTCATTAGAGACAATCAAAACAGCAAGAATAGAAAAGAAAACATCATACCCCTGATTTCTATTAGGTTCATATCAATCTCAACTCATCTATATAGAGTTTTAATCATCAATAGCATAGTTTTCATGAAAAGATTCAATTTTTATTCGTCCATCCATTAATAATTCAATAAATCATCATACAATCCTCTAACATGATTTCTAATAGACAAATCATCACATACAACATGTATAGAACAATAAGAAACAAACATATGTCACTCACCTTATTGAAGAATCAACCAAAATAATAAAGATAATAAGAAAAGTTATTCCTTTCGCAAGAAATCCAAGATCCTCGCTTCGAAACTCCAAGAAATCAATAATAAAAAAAACCCTTTGTTTTAGTGAAGCAAAGAGACGGCTGCACCTCTCTTTTTAATAGGCCAGAAATCAGGTATTAGGGTTTTGAGACGATTTTGTAAAATATCCCTTTAGAATATATCTTTACATATATAAATCTTTATACTAAGAAATTAGATTAACCAATTCAATTGAGATTTAAAATAAAAAATAACTACCTTGATCTGGCCGACACTATTTTCAAATCCAGAAAAACCATTTTGTAATTTTTACCTCTAAGTGGCAATTTTGCAGAAAGACCCTTCTTTAACAATTTTGTGAAATAAACCAAATCTATTAGAATAAAAAGTAAATTCTTTACCTCTAAGTTGGCTAGCAATCATACTCAGCCCAGAAAAATGAAATTCTGGAGTTTTTACTCCAAGTGGTAATTTTGCACAAAAGCCTATCTTTTTGTAATATTTGTAATATTCCAAATAAATATCAGAAAAATCCAAAAAAATCATAAATAATATCTACTAACAAATATTAGTTTTTCCCAAAATAATTTCTGACTTTGAACTTCCCAAGAAAATATTTGCACGTGTTTTGCACGTGTAAAAGATAAATTTCAGAAAAGGTTTATTAATTCACCAAAAATCATTTTAATTCATTTATTAATCCCAAAAACATCATTTAAAAAATCTAGGGTGTTACTATATAAGCTTGTCGTGATTATAACGGGTTTTGGCATTCCTTGCGAGTACAACCTACTCCTGCCAGGTCCTGGGGTTAGGGCGTGTTACCCCATGTCTGAGGAATACTATTTCTTTCTGTGCGATGCTTTCTTCACGGGGCTTTGCTTGCCCCTCCACCCTTTATTAAATAGGTGCTCAACTAGTATCGGCTGTGTCTGGTGCAGCTGATGCCGAACACTTGGGGGCACGTTGTCGATTTTCTCTTGCAGTGTCGCCAACTCGGATCTGAGCCAAGTCTCACAGTATTTAGACGTTATTTCAAGCTTATCCAACTCAACCAAGTGGAGGAGGGTTGGTACCTTATCCCTCGTAAGAATAAGGGGTTAGTCGATACTCCTCGATCGATAAGATGTTGGAAGAAGAAACTTCTTGTTGTTCGCAGTGCCGCGCCATGGGGGATTCCCACTACTTGGAGGACAACGGTTCCCTCGGCGGTCAAGCGGAGCTGATAATGACCTTGGAAGAGAAGAGCCTTAGCGATGCCCTTCTTGGACTAAAGGTGCTGGCGTGGCAAGACATTACTAACGAAGTACTCTTTGAAGGCGGTCTTGGATCGGTTGTTCCTAGTACGATTTTACTATTATCGTTTTCATGCCATGTTATCCATGCTTTTGTTACTTTACGATCGTTTTATCCATGCCTTTGTTGTTTCCATTTACTTTTACGAGTTTCAACTTCTTCGTGTTCATCTTACAGGAAGAACATGCATGGATTTCCAAGACATTTTGGTAGACCTAGATGCATTATGGAATAAGAGGGAGGAAGAGCCAAAGAAGCGGAAGAGTTTGGCGATGCATCCTTCTTCTTCCTAGGAATTACCGCCCCTGGCTCCCGTTGCACGAACTGAGCCCTCGGCAGGGGTACCGCCTGCTATTGAGGCAGGTACTTCCTTAGCTGCAGTCGTAGCTAGTGTCGCGTCATCCCCACTGACTACTACGGTTGCCTCGGTGCTTGCTAATTGGGGGGACATGGTCTACAGCCCCCAACTGGAACGTGAAACCTCAGGATAACTTTTTGGAGAATTCTGCTGCTTGCCTTAAGGCCTGTCGCCACATTCCTACTCCTGCTGATAGAGAGAGGTTGAAGATGGAGCCCCCCGAGAAATCGGTCTTGGAGATTGCGAGGGCACATGTGACGGTATGATCTAGTCCCCTTTGTTTCTTAGCTTGCACTTTCCTTCCTTGTATCGTTATTTTAACTGTTTTTTCCTTATTTTAGGCGATAAGCCACTTCGAGCATTTGGTGGACTTTTATGCAGCTAGGAGAAGAAAATGAGGGCCCATATATCTTGCACTGAGAAGGACAAGAAAAAGGCTGTCAAGGAGTCCAAGGCAGAGTTGGAAGAGATGAAGAAGAAGGAAAAGGAGGCACGCCTTGAGTTGGAGGCATTGGCGGCGAGTAAGGAGGTGATGTGCCTTGAGGTGAAGGCATTGGCAGCGGGTAAGGAGGAGATGTGCCTTGAGCTGGAGGCATCCAAGGAGAGAGAGAAGGCGTTAGAGAAGAACACCGATCTCCTACTAGAATTGGAGAAGGCTCGCACTAATGCGTCCTTGGAGCTGAAGGTCGAGGTGGCGAAGGTTCATGTAGAGTGCAAATCCAAGCTGCAAGGGGTGATGTTGAAGTCTAATGCCGCAGCGATTTCACACGTGGTGGAGAGTGTTCCTAGTTTTGATGGGAAAAGCTACCATGTGACCCTTCGACCTGGTGAGCCCCTTGATACGAGCAGGAAGGACGATGGTGGGATCGGCACTCCTACGGGTGGCACGAGGAGTGGCCCTGGAAAGAAGGACAAGGGAAAGGATGCAACTGGGAGCACCTTATCCATGGTGGCACCGAAGCAGGTGGATGCTTGATTCACCTTGATACGTCCTTTATCGTTCAGGCTATTGTTGATTTGTTTTGTTTGGAACTCGTAGTTTACTTTCTGTGAAGCCTAATTGCGGACTGGCCACTACATTCTTGTATCTTTGGTTTAGTGTTTGAAAAAACTATCTTCCAATCACTTGTCATATTGCGTTTGTGTGCTTCGAAGCGATGCTTTCGCGTGGCACCTAGTTTTTGTTCCTTTTTTTGACCATGCTTTTGGAATTTTTGACAGATAATCGTTGGATCCTGGGAGAATCCCCGTAGTGACGAGGTTGAGCGCCTTCGCAAACGACTGCACATAACAAAATTGACAGTTCACTGTTTGCATGTTCAGTCAGAGGATGAATGGTTGGAGTCTGTTTGCCTTAAGTCGGTGCTCGTTGAGAGGGATTGCGAGTTAGCACTCTTGTATTCCAATCGTCTAGTCAACTTGTCGCTGCCTCCGAAAGTGACAAAGGACAATATTGGAGAGTGTGCGCTACTCAGAGAAATAGTTGTCGAGAAAGACTTAGAGCTATATCGCCTTCAAGCGAGACTTGGTGGGTTACGGACGAAAAGCACCTCGCACTTCTTCAGTACAAAAAAGGAATCAATGGTTGAAGGGAAGGAAGGCACCACGACTAACGCGAAATAGAGTACAACGGTTGGAGGAGTCCGGTCGATCGTTGGGGGAACGATGATAATAGCATTGGTTCCCCCTCGACATCCTGGTGGTGCCCAGAGTGGCGCGTCGGCATTGTTGAGTTTGACTTTGGTTGGTGAAGAGGCACATACCTCATGTGCCGGCCAGCAATCTCAATCTATGAGATTGACATTTTTCGTCAAAGATGCTTTCGGTCAAGGAAAGGAGGAGGGCATCAGGAGATCCACAATGAGGCTTGTTTCTCTTAGGAGCAACGTTCCTCGCCCACTAATTCGCAAGGATGGCTTGTCGACCGAGTTGTATGATTGATGATTTTGTACTTATAAATATCTGTAGTACTACTGAATCTGAACATGTGGATTTGTGATAATTCTGTGATTTGATGAATTCTCTGTGTGCGCGATCCTTGCTATCGAGATTGAGGTGCCATCGGCTGGGTTCTTTGTAGCTAAATAACAGGCCCTCAAGTCTATTGTGTATAGCTAAGGAACTGCCGATGGTGTATGACGGAGTTTGAAATTTCTTCATCTTGAACTCAGCTAGTTGTAGGAACAACTCTGAAGGAGAGTTGTTTTCCAAACTTGCTGTATGAGCCCTCTGACAAATTGTGAGAGTCGCATCGAGTGGAGAGTTGAACTCTAAGTGTTGCTTTTTACAAGTGTTGCTAGAGTAACTGCGATCCACGATTTTGAACCTCTTAATCTGTCTTTGAGAAATTTTAACTAGTTTTAGGAACAGATCGAATGGCTAGTTGAACTCTGAACGTGTGTAATTGCAGGTTGGGAGAGTAACTCAGAGCCATGTGTATGTATTCCGAACTTGTTGGTTCAGTATTAACTGGTTGCAGGAGCAGATCGAATGGCAACGCGCACTCTGAACTTGCTTCTTTCCAAATTGACAGTCTCTTTTGAGCCATGGGTGTGGACTCCGAACCGATTGTGGATGAGCTAACGAATTACAGGAGCAGATCGAATGGAGAAGTGCACTGTGAACTTGCTTTATTGCAAATTGTTAGAGTCTCTTTGAGCCATGGGTATGGACTCCGAACCCGTCTTATGGGAAGGCTTGTAACGAGTTTTTGGTGCCGCTTATGTGTATAAGTTTGGCGCTCAACTCATTGATGTGTCTAATTTTTATAAAATATTTGTACTCATTTACCCATTAAAAATCGTTTGTATTCATTTATCTTGTTTACAATTTATCTTATTTCCATATATTTCAATTAATTAACTATTTTTGAAGAAATAAGATTTTTTTGATGCAAAATGTGAAGATTTTTGGTAAAAATCAAAAAACAAAACAAGGAGAGTGATTTATTAATTTTTATTGATTTGTTGAATTTTAAATTTTATAATTTAGCCATGTGAAAAACAAAATAGAAATTTTAATTGTCAGTTGAGGTGAAAGTGCAATAAGCAATTTTAAAAGGGTTTAATTGAGCTAATGTGATTTTTAGTTAGTTTAAATAATTTAAACTAATTATTTTTAATTTTATTTAAATTCTAAATTCTGATTTTATTTTGTATGTATGTGCAGCACATATTTCAAGAAGAAGAAAGAGAAGAAAAGAGGCAGGAAATAAAATATTAAATCAAATAAGCAAAGACATAAATGAAGATGTGGGGGTTGTCTGCAAAAAAAAACCCTAATTCTCACGTCCATGCTTCTATAAATACAACAGTTAAAGGAGAAGAGAGGACACTCTTAACGAGATAGGGAGAGCGACGACTGACTTCTCTATTAATAAAAAAAAAAGAAAGAAAGGGACGAAACGTGACAGTAGGCTTTGGTTTCGGTGCTAAGCTCGAGACAGAAGAGGAAGAAAGGAAGAGAAGGAGAGAAGGGGAAGTCGCTGACGTCAGTGCCACGTCAGTGCGAAACCAGAAGCAGACGAAATAGACCGGGAAAGAGAACGTGACGTGAGGCTCTGACGTGGCTTGCGGCATGCTTTTCAAGAAAGATAGAGAAGTGGCTTACTGTTTGGCACAAAAATTGAGACTTCGTTTTGAATTTTTTTTATATAAAAAAAAAGAGTTCTTTTTGTCTCTTTTCTTCTTTAAATTTTATGATGCAATCCGAGACAGTATTTGTTAGTTGAAATTATATTATGAACTAATTTTATTTTTCTAGGGCTTTAATGTAGCCTAGTTTTGAGAACACAATTTTAATTACATATTATTTTTCTATTTTTCTAAGGTTGTGTGTATGATTTTTGTTCTTAATGCTTACAATTGGTTGACCAACTTTTGTTTGATCTATTAAATTATGGAGAGACCGAACTGGTAATTTGTGATTTTGAATTAATAAAATTAAATACCGTTACAAGAGCGAACCGCTGTTAATGTGACCGTTAAGAAAACCATAGATCTTAATAAATTTTCAATTAGTAATTTGTACATGAACTATGACAAATAATTAATTGAGAATATTTTTGATATTGCTTGGGAGAGAATATACAATAATTTGGGGATTTTGGTCTACAACTTGGAAAAAAGTATTTTTATTTACATATAATTATAAATTGTGTGGGATCAACTAGGTGAAATCAAAAGCCTTAAAATTAATTTTACAATTAATAAACAACAAAATTTCATATGCCTCTCCTTTTTAATTTATTTGGTTAGTTCTTTAGATTAATTTAATCTAGTTGCTTTATTTATTAAATTTTGATTTCCCAAATAGTAATTCATCTAGTAATTTCGGTAATCAATAAAATAATTAGTCCTTGTGGGTACGACACTATTTTCACTTAACTATACTACTTGTTGCGATTTTGTACACTGGCAAATATTCACATCAAGTTTTTGGCATCGTTGACAGGGACTAGTTATTCTTTTATTGATATTGAAAATTGCTAGATTATTACTAGTTTGGATTTTTTTTTTTAATTATTATTTTACCTCTTTATTTTCTTTTGACTTACTTTTATTTTTATTTTTATTTTTATATTTTTATTATTTTAATTTTTTTAGTTTTTCTATTTTTTAATACTTATATTTCAGGATATACAAGTACATTGTCATGGCAAACAATGAGGAAAACAGGGCTTTGAGAGATTATTCTATGCCCTCAATTCATGGAGCAACATCAAGCATAAAGAGGCCTACAATTGAAGTAAACAATTTTGAAATTAAACCAGCAGTTATTTAGATGATTCAACAGATTGTTCAATTTTGGGGACTATCGCACGAGGATCCTTATGTTCACATTGCAAACTTTCTAGAAATTTGAGACACTTTCAAGCACAACGGAGTATCAGATGATGCAATTCGTTTGAGACTCCTTCCTTTTTCACTAAGAGATAAGGCGAAGACTTGGCTAAATTTTCTACCACCCGGTAGTATTACTACTTGGGAGGGACTTACACAAAAATTTTTGGCTAAGTATTTTCTGCCGGTAATGACAGCGAAGCTAAGGAATGATATTACCATCTTCATTCAATTTGAGACCGAGTCTTTGTATGATGCATGGAAGAGGTACAAAGAGTTATTGAGAAAGTGTCCTCATCATGAACTACCGAAATGGCTGCAAATTCAAATATTCTATAATGGTTTGGGAATTATAAATCGATCTATGGTTGACGCAGCAGCTGAGGTGCACTTATGAACAAAACTCATGAAGCACCCTATGAACTTTTAGAGGAGATGACATCTAATAATTATTAGTGGTCTTTAGAGAGAATAATTCCAAGAAAACTGCCTGGAGTTTTTGAACTTGATACTATTACTACTTTAACTGCAAAAATTGATATTTTATCTAAACAAATAGGTAATATGAATGTTATTGCTATTCAATCTAACATGATTTGTGATCTTTGTGCAGGAAATCACTCAAGTACAGATTGCCAAGTGGGAAACTCTTTTGCTCAATCAAATTTCAATCAAGCAAATTACGTGTCCAATTTCCAACATGAAAACAATCCTTATTCGAACACGTATCATCAAGAATGGAGAAACACTCCCAATTTTTCTTGGAACAATAATCAAGAAGGAGCTAAACAACAACAAAATTTTCAACAACAAGAAAAGAAGCCAATGCTTGAAGATATGTTCATGCAATACATGCAAAAGACATAACAATAAATGCAGAAGACAGATTTGGCGATACAAAATAATACGACTTCAATTCACAATCTTGAGGCTCAAATTGGTCAGCTTTCAAATATTCTTACAGAGAGAACAACAGGAAACTTACCCCGCAACACCGTGACCAACCCTACGGAGCATGTCAAAGCAATGATACTAAGAAGCGGGAGGACAATTAAGCAACCACAAGAAAAAAATATGGTTGAAAAGGAAGAAAAGTACGAACTAATTGTGGAGGAACAAACGCAGCATGAGCAAGTAACTTTTGATGTCTTTTAATTGAGCTAATTTGATTTTGAATTAGTTTAATTAATTTAAACTAATTAATTTTAATTTTATTTAAATTCTGAATTCTGATTTTATTTTGTATGTGTGCAGCATGTATTTCAAGAAGAAGAAAGAGAAGAGAAAAGAGGAAAGAAATAAAAGATCAAATCAAATAAGGAAAGAAATAAATGAAGATGTGGGGGTTTTCTGCAAAAATAAACCCTAATTCTCACGTACGTGCTTCTATAAATACAACAGTAAAAGGAGAAGAGAGGACACGCTTAATGAGAGAGGGGGAGCGATGGCTGACTTCTCTATTAATTAAAAAAAAATAAATTATTAAAAGAAAGAAAGGGACGAAACATGACAGCAGGCTTTGGTTTCGGTGCTAAGCTCGAGACAAAAAAGGAAGAAAGGAAGAGAAGGAGAGAAGGAGAAGTCGCTGACATCAGCGCCACGTCAGTGCCAAACCAGAAGCAGACGAAAGAGACAGGGAGAAAGAACGTGACGTGAGGCTCTGACTTCGGCGCTGACATGGCTTGCCTCCTTGTATTTTTTGCCTGCTTCTGGTTTGGCGCTGACGTCGCACTGACGTGGCTTGCGGCATGCTTTTCGAGAAAGACAGAGATGTGGCTTACTGTTCGGCACAAAAATTGAGACTTCGGTTTGAATTTTTTTTAAAAAATATGTTTCTTTCTGTCTATCTTTCTTCTAATTTTATTATGCAATCCAAGATAATATTTGTTTGTTGCAATTTTAATATGAACTAAATTTATTTTTTTAGGTCTTCGATGTGGCCTAGTTTTGATAACACAATTTTAATTCCATTTTATTTTTCTGTTTTTCCATGGTTGTGTGTTTGATTTTTGATCTTAATGCTTACAATTGGTTGACCGACTTTTGTATGATCTACTAAATAATGGAGAGACAGAACTGGTAATTTGTAATTTTGAATTAATAAAATTAAACACCGTTACAAGAGCGAACCGCTGTTAATGTGACCGTTAAGAAATCCATAAATCTTAATGAATTTTCAATTAGTAATTTGTGCATGAACTATGACAAATAATTAGTTGAGAATATTTTTGATATTGCTTGAGAGAGAATATTGAATAATTTTGGGATTTTGGTCTACAACTTGGAAAAATATTCTTTTTGTTCACATGGAGTTACAAATTATGTGGGATTAACTAGGTGAAATCAAAAGTCCTAGAATTAATTTTGCCATTAACAAATTACAAAAATTTCAGATTCCTCTCATTTTTAATTAATTTTAGTTTGTTCTTTAGGTTAATTTAATTTAGTTGTTTTTTTTATTGAATTTCGTTTTTTCAAATAGTAGTTAATCTAGTAATTTCGGTACTCAATAAAATAATTAGTCCTTTTGGGTTTTACACTCTTTTCACTTATCTATACTACTTGTTGCGATTTTATACACTTGCAAATATTCACATCAAGTTTTTGGATACCTACAGCTCTAGATATCGCTGAAATAATTAGACACATTAAATACACCCAAACTTAAGATTTTGTTTATCCTCGAGCAAAAAGTAAAACCATGAATAAAGGAATAATAATTAATAATAGGCTCAACTCATCACACCAAGAGATCTCATCATGTGAGCATCAAAATTGCAATTAAACATATAAACAATAGCAAATAAAGTAAAAAAACAGCATACCCACTTTCTCCAGTGCAATTATTTATTCATAATTCCAAACCCAATCATATTTATCATGTAATTAATGTAATTATAGTATGTAACACCTTCATCTGTGATTATAGTATGTAACAACTTCAATTTTTTTTTGTCTCTTCTCTAAGTTGTAACTTGCCTTTTGACACTAATGCAAATATTTGTGATGAATTCACCCGGTTACTCAACAAGTCACAAACTTAAACTGCTTTGTATACTCATATTTCAAGTTGCTGTTTGACGTAAAAGTAGACATTTGTGATGAATACCCCTAGTTACTAAGTAACTCAAAACATTGGAGTAGATAGAATTTTATTCAATTTTTTTTATTTTTTTTATTTTTCATTATCACTCTATTTACTTAAACTCTGTTTAGGACTAAATCAAAGGGGATAATCACAAGAAAAAGCATCACATTTTTCTTTTATGTATAATCACTTGACTCTCACAATCGCGTAAGGAATTTTGAAATTCAATAATTCTAAAGTAAATAAGTATGCTTAATCTTGCTTTACAAGATATTGTCTATCCTAAATAAAAAAAAAATTCAATGCTTTAGCACAATAAAGAAATCAAAAGTGTAATGGTAAGCCTAATTGAAATCCTTTTATTTTATTTTTTTTCTTTTCAAATATATGTAAAATAAAAAAAATAAATTTGTACCCCTTCCCCAAAACTTGAATATCACATTTTTCTCAATGGAAAAAGAAAAAGAAAAACAAAAAGAATGCGAAAAGTTCAAAATTTCTCCCCTGATTCGTGTTAAAATTCTGCACGTGCGACGTTCATTGTTTCAGCAATATCTGGAGCTGTAGTTTTCCAAATGGCCTGATTCTTTTTGTTCTTGAAAGCTAAGACAATTGGCTACAATTGCTTTTTGAAAAATTTTCCAGATTTTGACTCCATCCTGCTAAAAACAACCATCAATAAAGGTGTAGAAAACAGCTCCGCCCGGTGACTTTCAAACTCATGCAATCCTACAAAATAAAATAAAAAATTATAATTATAATAAACTAAAAGAAAAATAAAAACTAAATGTAGTTAAAGAAAACATGGGTTGCCTCCCAAGAAGCGCTAAATTTTAAGTCTTCAACCAGACTTGATAGTTGATATGGTTATGTGACGCCAAGATCTAACAACATACGAGCCTCTTTTCTAATAATTCTCTTCATATGTAGATTAGATTTTTTCTGTGCATCTGTCAAGCTTGATGGTAGCGGCTCGAATTTTAGTCGTTTCTTTCTTGAAAATGGAGTCTTTAATATCCCCAACTCTTTTAATTTTTGCTGAGAAAATGAATGAATAGATGGTGCAGCATCCAAATACATAACATATTTCAAAATCTTTTCTTTCTCGGATTTAGGACTTGCTAAATTTGTTGGACATACTTCGATTGGTAACTTTTCAATTTCAGCACTATGTTTTTCGCCCACAATTAAATCAGTTTCACTTACTTGAAAAGATGACTTTTCTCCGGTCGGTAACTTCATGGATTTAAGGACATCAAAAGTTACTTGCTCATGCTGCGTTTGTTCCTCCACAATTGGTTCGTACTCTTCTTCCTTTTCAACCACATTTTGTTCACCATTTTTTTCTTGTGGTTGCTCAATTGTCCTCCCGCTTCTTAGTATTATTGCTTTGACATGCTCCGTAGGGTTGGTCACGGTGTTGCGGGGTAAGTTTCCTACTTTTCTCTCTGTAAGAATATTTGAAAGCTGACCAATTTGAGCCTCAAGATTGTGAATTAAAGTCGTATTATTTTGTATCGCCAAATATGTCTTCTGCATGTATTGTTCTGTCTTTTGCATGTATTGCATGAACATATCTTCAAGCGTCGGCTTCTTTTCTTATTGTTGAAAATTTTGTTGTTGTCTAGCTCCTTCTTGATTATTGTTCCAAGAAAATTTGGGGGTGTTTTTCCATTCTTGATGATACGTGTTCGAATAAGGATTGTTTTGATGTTGGAAATTGAACACGTAATTTGCTTGATTGAAATTTGATTGAGCAAAAGGGTTCCCCACTTAGCAATCTATACTTGAGTGATTTCCTGCACAAAGATCACAAATCATGTTAGATTGAATAGCAATAACATTCATATTACCTATTTGTTTAGATAAAATATTAATTTTTGCAGTTAAAGTAGTAATAGTATCAAGTTCAAAAACTCCAGCCACTTTTCTTGGCATCGTTCTCTCTAAAGATCACTAATAATTATTAGATGTCATCTTCTCTAAAAGTTCATAGGGTGCTTCATGAGTTTTGTTCATAAGTGCACCTCCAGCTGCTGCTTCAACCATAGATCGATTTATAACTCGCAAATCATTATAGAATATTTGAATTTGCAGTCATTTCGGTAGTTCATGATGAAGACACTTTCTCAATAACTCTTTGTACCTCTCCCATGCATCATACAAAGGCTCGGTCTCAAATTGAATGAAGGTGGTAATATCATTCCTTAGCTTCGCTGTCATTACCGGCGGAAAATACTTAGCCAAAATTTTTTGTGTAAGTCCCTTCCAAGTAGTAATACTACCGGGTGGTAGAAAATTTAGCCAAGCCTTCGCCTTATCTCTTAGTGAAAAAGGAAAGAGTCTCAAACGAATTGCATCATCTGATACTCTGTTGTGCTTGAAAGTGTCACAAATTTCTAGAATGTTTGCAATGTGAATATAAGGATCCTCGTGCGATAGTCCCCAAAATTGAACAGTCTATTGAATCATCTGAATAACTGTTGGTTTAATTTCAAAATTGTTTGCTTCAATTGTAGGCCTCTTTATGCTTGATGTTGCTCCATGAATTGAGGGCATAGCATAATCTCTCAAAGCCCTATTTTCCTCATTGTTTGCCATGACAATGTACTTGTACGTCCTGAAATATAAGTATTAAAAAATAGAAAAACTAAAAAAATTAAAATAAAAAAATAAAAAAAAGTAAAAGTAAGTCAAAAGAAAATAAAGAGGTAAAATAATAATAATATAAAAAAAATCCAAACTAGTAATAATCTAGTAATTTTCAATATCAATAAAAGAATAACTAGTCCCTGTCAACGATGCCAAAAACTTGATGTGAATATTTGCCAGTGTACAAAATCGCAACAAGTAGTATAGTTAAGTGAAAAGAGTGTCGAACCCACAAGGACTAATTATTTTATTGATTACCGAAATTACTAGATGAATTACTATTTGGGAAATTAAAATTTAATAAATAAAGCAACTAGATTAAATTAATCTAAAGAACTAACTAAATAAATTAAAAAGGAGAGGCATACGAAATTTTGTTGTTTATTAATTGCAAAATTAATTTTAGGGCTTTTTATTTCATCTAGTTAATCCCACACAATTTATAATTCCATGTGAATAAAAATACTTTTTTCCAAGTTGTAGACCAAAATCCCCAAATTATTCTATATTCTCTCCCAAGCAATATCAAAAATATTCTTAATTAATTATTTGTCATAGTTCATGCACAAATTACTAATTGAAATTTCATTAAGATTTATGGTTGTCTTAACGGTCACATTAACAGCGGTTCGCTCTTGTAACGGTGTTTAATTTTATTAATTCAAAATCACAAATTACCAGTTCGGTCTCTCCAAAATTTAATAGATCAAACAAAAGTTGGTCAACCAATTGTAAGCATTAAGAACAAAAATCATACACACAACCATAGAAAAATAGAAAAATAATATGTAATTAAAATTCTGTTCTCAAAACTAGGCTACATTAAAGCCATAGAAAAATAAAATTAGTTCATAATATAATTTCAACTAACAAATACTGTCTCGGATTGCATCATAAAATTAAAAGAAGAAAAGAGACAGAAAGAACTCTGTTTTTTTATATAAAAAAATTCAAAACGAAGTCTCAATTTTTGTGCCAAACAGTAAGCCACTTCTCTATCTTTCTTGAAAAGCGTGCCGCAAGCCACGTCAGCGTTGAAGTCAGAGCCTCACGTCACGTTCTCTTTCCCTGTCTCTTTCGTCTGCTTCTGGTTTCGCGCTGACGTGGCGCTGACGTCAGCGACTTCCCCTTCTCTCCTTCTTTTCCTTTCTTCCTCTTCTGTCTCGAGCTTAGCACCGAAACCAAAGCCTACTGTCACGTTTCGTCCCTTTCTTTCTTTCTTTCTTTTTATTAATAGAGAAGTCAGTCGTCGCTCTCCCTCTCTCGTTAAGAGTGTCCTCTCTTCTCCTTTAACTGTTTTATTTATAGAAGCATGGACGTGAGAATTAGGGTTTATTTTTGCAGAAAACCCCCACATCTTCATTTATGTCTTTGCTTATTTGATTTAATCTTTTATTTCTTGCCTCTTTTCTTCTCTTTCTTCTTCTTGAAATATGTGCTGCACATACATACAAAATAAAATAAGAATTTAGAATTTAAATAAAATTAAAAATAATTAGTTTAAATTATTTAAACTAACTAAAAAGCACATTAGCTCTATTAAACCTTTTAAAATTGCATATTGCACTTTCACCTCTACTGACAATTAAAATTTCTATTTTGCTTTTCACATGGCCAAATTGTAAAATTTAAAATTCAACAAATCAATAAAAATGAATAAATCACTCATTGCGTAAGTCTTCGATGAATTTTAACTAGTTTCTGGAACAAACCGACTGGCGAGTTGAACCTTGAACATGCAGGATTGCATGTTACGAGAGTAACCCCGAGTCATGGATCTAGATTCCGAATCTGTCTTGTGGGAAGCTTATAACGAGTGTTTAGCACCGCTCTTAGTATAAGTTGGACATTTTAGCTCATTGTTTGCTTTAATAAATTGACTGAGATGTAATGAAGTAAACTAGCTAATTTTATTTAGAAATAAACTAAGGGGCTACTCTAATGGTTGGCCTTTATTACATGCATGACCGTTAATGAAAGCGGTCTTTATTGAAAGAAAAAATTAAACGGTTGCTCTAGTGGCTGGCCTTTATTACAGAATTTAAAAATTCTACTATTAGGATAGGGCATTTCAGACTCTCTCGTTGTACTTCATAAGGTGTTCGGCGTTCCAAGTTCTGGGTATCTTCTTCCCCCCAGGTCTTCAAGTCGATATGACCCTGGGCGAATCACTTTAGAGACCTTGTACGCCCCTCCCATAGCAGAGAGCTTTCCTTTTCTTCGTGGGTTCAAGACTTTGAGTTTACGCAAGACAAGGTCCCCCTCTTTAAGATTGGTGGGGCAGACTTTCTTGTTATAAAACTTCTCGACCCTTTGCTGATAAATGTTTCTTCGAATGGCCGAATTTTCCCGTACCTCTTCAACGATGTCTAGGTTAGCTCGAAGATTATTGGATTTTTGCTCTTCATTGAAGGAAAGAAGACGGGGAGATGGCAATCGAACTTCCTGGGGGATGAGTGTTTTCGAGCCGTAAGCGAGGTTGAAAGGTGACTCCCCCGTAGGTGACCGCTTCATGGTTCTGTAGGACTACAACACACTTGGCAGCTCTTCAACCCACAGACCTCTCGCGGCTTCCCCCAGACTCTTCTTAAGGCCATCTAGAATTTGTCGATTTGCATTTTCAACTTGGCCATTAGTTTGGGGGTGTGAGACTGAGGCGAAGCGCTGAGTGATTTCCAAATCTGTACAAAACTGGTGAAAATGTTTGCCTGTGAATTGCGTGTCGTTATCTAAAACAAGCACTCGGGGGATCCCAAATCTATAGACAATGTTCTTCCAAAAGAACTGCTGGATTTTCTACTCGGTGATTGTGGCTAGCGATTCTGCTTCAACCCATTTTTTAAAATAGTCGATGGCAACTACTAGGAAAAAATTTTGTCCAGCTTTCGGCGGGAATGGTCCAAGCAAGTCTATTCCCCACATGGCGAAGGGAATTGGGCTAGACATAGAGCTGAGGATTGCTTGTGGCCTATGCTTGATCACTGATTGCTTCTGACAGGGGTCGCACAGGTGAACATATTCTTATGCGTCATTGGGTAGCGTGGGCCAGTAATACCCATGATTGAGTATCTTTCATGCAAGAGATCTTGTCCCTTGATGGCAGCTTCAGACCCCTTCATGTTGCTCTTTGAGGGCATATTGCGCTTTCTCTGGAGTGAGACATCTAAGATAGGGCATGCCATCAACTATGGTGTCCGAGAGTGTATCTTTTTGCCCTTGTCCGGATCCTCCTTGCCTCTTTGCAATCTTTAGGGAGGATTCCTTTGTCGAGGAATTGACTAGGAGTTTCATCCAACAATCTTCAGATATTTAGGGTGCGATGGTGATCTCCAACTCTTCCTTTTCGATGCTCGGCTTGAAGGACCTCAATGAGGACTATGCGGTCTAGCCCATCGAGAGATGAGGAATCCAACTTGGAGAGGGCATTTGTCTGCTCATTTTGCTCGCGGAGAATGCGAGTGACATTAGCTTCTCTGAACGCCGACAGGAGTTTCTTTTGTCGTGATAAATACTTGTCCATGTGGTCATCCTTGGCTTCATATTCACCTTCGACTTGATTAACAACTAATTAGGAGTTACTAAACATCTCGATTTTCTGTGCGCTTGCTTCTCGTGCTAAATGAATACCAGTGATTAATGCTTCGTATTCTGCTTCATTGTTGGATGTAGGAAAGTTGAGATGCAATGAATATTGGAGAGTAAACTTATCAGGCCCGAGCAAAATGATTCCTGCTCCGCTTCCTTCGAGGCAAGATGACACATCTACATATACTTTCCCAAGAGGGGGGAAGGGGGGGTTCGTTTTCCTTGGGGAATTCGGTGATGGTGGTTTCCACAATGAATTCAGCCAAGACCTGGGCCTTGATGGCCGTTTTAGGTCGGTAGCTGATGTCGTGCTGACTCAGTTCAATGGACCACTTCATCAACCTTTCGGAACTTTCAGGTTTTAGGAGCACATGCTTAAGCGGCTGATCCATCAAGACAAATATAGAATGTGCTGGGGAATATGGGCGGAGCTTTCGAGCTGCTGTGACCTGTGCATAGGCCATCTTCTCCATTTTTGTGTAACGGTGTTCTACATTATGGAGCACCTTGCTCACATAGTAAATTGGTATTTGAATATTGCCTTCTTCTCTGACTAGGACAACACTAAGAGTCTGGTCAGAGGTGGCTAAGTAGAGGAAAAGGATTTCTCCTGGTTCGGGTTTACTAAGAAGTGGAGGGTTTGCGAGAATGCTTTGAGCTGTTCAAAGGCAGTTTGTTGTTCTTCTTCCCACTCAAAACCTTTTGTGCCCCGTAGGATTTTGAAAAGGGGCAAACACTTCTCTCCAGATTTAGGGAGGAATCGGCCAATGACAGCCAAGCGGCTGGTTAATTTCTGCACTTCCTTAACCGTAGTTAGGGAAGACATGTTACAAATTGCCTGGATTTTCTCGGGATTGGCTTCGATTCCCCTTTGACTAACCATGAAGTCCAAGAATTTACCAGAGGATACTCCGAAAGTGCATTTGGTAGGATTTAGACGCAGGTTATGCTTGTGCAGTTCTTCAAATGCTTCTTGAAGTTCTGTGACGTGGTACTCCTTCATAAGGCTTTTGACTAACATATCATCCACGTAGACTTCCATGTTCCTGTTGATTTTGTTAGGGTTATATACTGAAAGCATCACTTTTGTATTACCTTTATTTCCTTATTTTTTGAATGAGAATCATATGGGCATATGTTTGCATATTGTGTTTATTATAATATTAATGCAAGTGTCTGATATTCTATAAGGTTGATAATATGGTGTGAGGTGACACACAGAAGATCATATTATCAGTTCCCTATGGAATATATAAATAGTTCACAACCTAGACGGACTTGGACAATCCATTGGAAAGGTTGTAGTGTAATCTGGTATTAGTCTGTCTTGACTATAGGTTTACACTAGTACACTTTGTGTGTGTTGAACAGGACCACTTGAGGTTGTTCTCTTTGTACTGACTACAAAAGAGAACAAACACCTCTATTATTATGGATGCTTATGCTCTTAATCCAGATATAATAACTGACATGTATATGCAGTGTGCATTACTTTGACTCATAAAAAAGTGAGATTCATTATGGATCAATAACCTCTATGAATTGGGTAATAGCATTGTATGTATGATGGGCTGTTGATTGTAAAAGGAATCCATGTCCCGATATGTCGGGTTGATGATGTCCCCTTAAGGAGCTCATAAGGATTGTCATGTAAACCCTGCAGGTGGATTACATCCGACATGACAAATAAAGTTGAGTGGTACTACTTAAGGATAAAAGATGTTGATCAATGTAGTTGTCAGTAACTTAATTTGATCGACGGACATTCGATATCTTAACATGGGGAGTTGAACGAGCATATAATAAAAGGAGCCCATAAATATAATTTGGGATTAGGAAGGTAGTGCAACAATAACTCCTTAGTGGACCGAGCTATTGTTAATGGGCCTGGGTTGTGTGTTCGGGCTGAACACGGGATACCCAGATTCGTTAGGAGACCTAACCCTAATTTCTCCTCATGGTCCCTGCCGTAGCCTTATATATATCCTCTATTCTCTGGCCGTCATTGATAATCTGAAATATAAGATTTTTTCTCAAAATTCGTGATTCACGTAAGGAGAGAAAGAGAGGTCAGCCAAGGAGAAGAAAGGTTGGGAGATCGTCGCCCACACGACGTCCAACCCGAGGAAGGAATACGTGCAGAAGATCTTGGGGTCGCTGTCGTCTTCTTCTCATCGCAGGTATAATTCGTGAACCCTAGATTCCGCTATATAGGGTTAGATCACGTATTTAATCTGTTAAATTTTTAACAATCGATACGCACACCAATCCGTAGTCCTGGGAATCATCTCAGTTCCATCAGATTTGTCCTTTGATTACCTTATTCACCAGACGTTGATAAGTAGCACTGGCATTTTTCAGGTCGAAAGGCATAACTCGATAGCATTACAGACCCTGACCGGTGATGAAGGATGTTTTCGAAGTGTCAGGTGGAAACATTTGAATCTGATTATATCCAGAAAATGCATCCATGAAAGTTAGGAGTTCGTGGCCCGACGTGGAATCGATCAGCGCGTCTAGACCGGGGAAAGGGAATAGGTCTTTCGGACATGCTTTATTAAGATCTGTAACGTCTATACACATTCTCCAGCTACCGTTTGCTTTCTGAAACATCACCACATTTGCCAACCACTCTGAATAGTTGACTTCTTGGATGAAGTGTGTGCTAGGAATTTTTCAACCTCTTCTTTGACCGCTCGGAACCTATCTGAACGAATTTGTGGTGTCGTTGTTGAACAGGCTTGGCATCAGGACCCACGCTAAGATGATGTATGATTAGGTCTTCTGCGATCCTTGGAAAAATAGTCACGGACTAGGCGAATAAGTCTTGATTTTGCCTTATACAGGCAATAAGCCAGCCACTCCTTGAGCTGGAGAGGAAGGGTCTTGCTGATTCGAAAACTCTTGTTCGGGTCCTCTTGGGAGAAAGGGATCTCCTCTAACTCATCCACGGTTTTCGAGTTTGCATGATTTCTTTGTGGTGGGGGCTCAATGGTACCAAGCAGGAGAATCGAGCACTCCACAGTGGTAGTGTAACATGCTCGCGCTGCCTGTTGGTCTCCCACTACCTGGCCTACGCCTGTTATTGTCAGAAATTTCATTTTCATATGAAATGCAGAGGCGACCGCATGGAAAGCGATTAGCCCGGGGTGGCCAAATATTGCGTTGTATGCAGCTTTGTTGTCGACTACCAGGAAGTCAAGTACCTCCGTCCAAGTGGCTGGGGCCTTTCCTGCCGTTACGTCGAGTGTGATTATTCCTTCGACATGGACGGGTACACCCGTGAAGCCATGAAGTGTGTAACCAACTGGTTTCAGTTGATCTCGAGAGAGCTTTAGAGCATATAATGCGGCCATGAAAGGATGTTTGCGGAGCTGTTATCGTCTACCAGGATATGTCACACCTCATGATTTTCCATGCCTAGATTGATAACCAGTGCATTGTATTGAGGCGTTTTGACGCCCTCAAGATCTTCATCAGAGAAAGATACAGAGAGGCCTGAACCCTTTGGTGGGTGGAGTGTTATGTACAGAATTGACTTCCCTCACAATGATTTTACGAGAGGAGTTAGAGTCTCCCCCCATAGGTCCTCTATTGATGGTGTGTAGAATGACCATGTGCTCAGAGTCTCATGATTCAGAAGGCCTTTCTGAACGCTTATTAGCCCCATGGTGGAGGGTTTTCGGCGTTATTGTTTCGTTGGACAAACTGAGATAGATAGCCCTGCTGAATTAGGTCTTCAATTTCTTGTTTGAGGGTTTTGCAATTATCGGTAGTATGTCCATGGCCTCTGTGAAATGCGCACCACAAGCACTTGTCTCTTCTCTTGCCGGCCATTATTATTCTGGGAGGAGGACGAACTATCCCATCCTTTTCAACCACCACAAGGATGGCAGACACATTTGTGTTCAAAGAAGTAAACTTGTCAAAGAGGGGTGTAGAAGGAGGACGGCATTGACTTACACTGTTTTTCTGAAACTTCTTGAATGTTTCCTCACTTGCGTTCTTCCGTTTGTTCCTGAAAAGTGACTCTTTCTTCACTTGGGAACTGAGAGCTTCCTCGACTCTGATGTACTTTTCACTCCTTTCTAGGAGCTCAGTGAAATCTGGAGGTGGCCTCTTGGAGAGGAATTCTTTCATTTCCTTATGCATGACGTTGTGACGGAAAGCTGCAACCGCCACTAAAGAGTCCAAGGAGGAAATTGACCTTGCTTCTACTGTAAACCATTTGATGAAGTCCTTTAATAGTTGTCTATCTCTCTACTTCAGTTCTAACATGGAAACACTTGTCCATTCAGCCCTGCGGCTAGTAACAAAGCGTGCAATGAAATGTTCTTCGAGCTGATCGAAAGAAAATATTGATTCTGGAGTCAGGAGCGAATACCATTCTCTTGCTGATACTTTCAGTGTTGTAGAAAATGTCCGACACATGAGTGCATCGGTGGCGTTATAAACCATCATGAGTGTTTTGAAGCTCTCGATATGGTCAGTCGGATCTAATTCTCTATTGTAGGATTTGAATTGAGGAGCCTTGAAGCCCCTTGGGATGGGTGCATCGAGGATGGCTCTGCTAAAAAGAGGTCGACTAGGGCGGTAGGTCCTGTTGGAGTGGTTTCCCTCATTCTTCATCTGTTCCTGACGATTATCTACTTCTTGGATACGACAAAGAACTTGGTCGTCCTTCTTTTGGGATTCAGTTGAGTTGGCGGATCCTTCGTTAGAGGGCAGGCCCAGATCTTGACTTCCTTGGATAGCATGGAGGATGTCGAGCTTGAACTTATCCAATTCGGCCCTAGTAACTGGGGCATTTTGCCCTTTGTTATATACAAGATGCATTCGACTCTCATGAGTTGGGCACCTCATTATTGGGCACTCCCTGTGAGAGGAGGATTGCCTTGATCTCTGTCTTGAAAAATGGGTTCTCTGGTTTGCTTAATGTCCCGAGCGGGAGGCCTTAGACCGGTCGCGCCTCTCATCCAACCTGATTCGCAGGTTGGTTTCTTGTTGCCCGTTACTGATGATCTGGCAGAGATCTCTAGACCCACATGAGTCTCGCGAGGCCATTGAATCAGTTGAAGCATTATGGAGTGAGATGTGGTCGTACTGAGGATATTGTTCATGTTGGGAGCTCCACGGTGCCTCTCCGTTGGAAGGAGCGTGATTAGGCTGTCAGGGCGACTGTTGAGGGGGAATTGAATCTTCCATAGGAGGAGATGATTGAAGAAGTGAGTTGGTGCAATGGCTGGACGCCGCCCCTTTACCTCTTAGTCTAGGTGGCATGACGACAAGTCTGACTTGTGTAGTTCCCACAAACGGTGCCAATCTATTGCTTCTTATTTTGGTGTGAGAGCAGACAGATAGTGAGTTAATAATTGATGGAAACTACTAAAAGTTTGACCTTTGACCTTGGCCGTTAAAAGCGGTTAGAGCTCCTGAGATTGAATCTAGATCGCTGATTGACCACCATGATCTGAATCCGACGGTTGGTGATGCTGCCGATGGACATACAAAAAGTCCGAAACACCGGGGGTGGCCTCGGCGACAGATCCTCCGATGCTCAAGTCAGAACCAGAAAGAGAGAGAGAGAGAGTATGAGAGAGAAAACTGGCGAATTGTTGATTACCTTCTAACTGTAAAGGCAGAGAGTTATTTATAGGCTTGAGAGATATCTCAATAGATTGATTTGTGTCCGTTGGATCGATTTAAATTTCTTATTTCTTTCATGTCTCTCCCCCTCAAGAGATAAGATTTTCATGTTAGGGGATAAGAGATTTGACTCCTAGCCTGCATTGTAACGCCCCGAATCCCAAATCACTGAATTCGAGATGTTCTACAAGATCTTTTCACTTTCTTTGAGTACAATTTTACAAGGAAAATAAAATTTTTCATCATACATCAGAGTTTACATCATCTTTCATTTACATTTACACAGCGGAAGCAAAATATACAACATTTACATTAATGAACAACGACATGATAAGATCTTTATGCATCCATTCCTCTTTACATGTAATTTATCCTGCATACAAACTGTGGGTACGTCAGTTTATTCAACCGACGATAATTATACATGGCCATCCTCTCTATGCCAGAAACAGTATAACGAATCTCATTTCTTAACAAATCACAAACTTGTTCAATAAAAGCATGTAAATCAAAAGGGAACTCTTAATGATGTCGTGTCGTGATTGTGCACTTAATCCTGAATGCAATTATTCAATTTACATGACACTAATGCGCACTTGTTCGAATTCTATGCATCCCATACTACATAGGTTCGAGGGCAAGCCTCTTAATCGTTCCTCATTTTTATAGGGTTCAATCCCTCGCCATGATTTACTCTACTTCTGTAATTACGGTGAGTATCTTAAATGGTCTATGAGTACAAGCTCGTGCACTGGACCCTGGAGGGGAACCCCACGCCATGTCTTGACTCATCAAGCATGCATTCTGTGGCAATTCAAGCCTCCTCCCTGAACACGATCCTCTTGTCTTGACTCATCAAGCATGCATTCTGCGGCTCACACACCCGCACCGTAAACTCTAGTTCTCATACTCATGTTTTTCTCTCACTTTCATCACCTCCACACTATGTATTTAAATTATTAGAATCATGAATAAAATCAAAGCTCTAGAGTTAGCCTCTCCACCAACCGGACTTATCATTTCATTTACACATGACCAACCTTGGTCTTCTTTTCAATATCATTTCATTTCACTGTCGGGGAAGACTTAGCTACTCTCTCGTTCAATTTCAAATTCACAATTTCCAATTGAGCATCCTCAGCTCATAATTCATTTTAGAGTCTCACCGACTTTCTCATCATGATCTTATCTTTTCATACTCATTTAATTTTCAATTCACATCTATGATTCATTTCACATAATCCATGCAGCCATAAAAAAGAGTCCATAGACTTCAATCATAAAGTTCACAACTTCCAATAGCAAATAAAATGAAATTCATACATATCAAAGTCCACTCTGTACAGTCGACTTGGAAGAATACCAGTCGACTTATACAGTTAAAAACAGGTTCATCATAAATGCTCGGGAGAGTCGACTGTTGTACACGACCAGTCGGCTGTCCCGCAACTTTTCATGTTCACAGTGTTATCCTCGTGACAGTCGACTGTTATCTCATCAGTCGTCTGTCCTGGGGTTTTTAATAGTTCATTTCTACGTTCAGCTCAGTCGACTGGCTACACGCACTAAGTCGACTGATCAGTTCCATATATTCAAAACAAAAATCATCTTTCTAACCGTTCTCACATGCATTTTCATTACAGTACACATACCTCCATATTTTATAAACATTACACTTCTTACTTGTTTCAGTAACATCGTAGCATGGAATTTTAAATTACTAATATGCTCTTTTCTTTAAGGAACAATCCTTAAACGTGTATTAACACTATCCATAACTTCCTTACGAAGATGAAGATATAATTCTCAAATCATTACACTAGGTCAACATGATGGAAATCTCATTACATGGAATTTCCAAATAGTCATAACTAAATCAATGTACCAGTTGGCTGAACCCCTTGTCTGTCGACTGTACCGACAGTTCTTAATTTTGTTAATCATCGCTAGTTCTTCTCATCCATTTACTTTCCCTCCATCATATGTGTCACAGGGAAAAAATACAAACCTAGTAATCACACCATTAAGTCTATTGCATACATGTTCATCACCACATTATAAAATTAATTTTCTCGTACCAGTCGACTTATCTACACGACAGTCGACTGTACCGACCCAAATCTTCTTTGTTTTCCGTGCCATTTATACACTATTAGTCCTCCATAATTATCAACATGAACACAGTCTAGTATCTCTATTACGTACTATCTTACTCCTCAAGAGCACAGTAAGAAACATTATATTTACAGCATGTTTCTACATTAGAAGTCCTGAGAAACACCCACCTTATTTGACGAAGTAATCGAATCCAGCAAAGTCCTCAATGCGGCGCAGCACTTCTTGCTCCTTGCTCCTTGTTCCACACCGAAATCCTTCAGAGTGCCTTCGGCCTCCACAGAAAGCTCCCACACAACTCTCACAAAACTTCTCTTATAATATTAATCTAGTGTAAAAGAGATAGAGAATAGGAGGGGATATTTATACTAGAATATAGGTGGAATGGAGGGTTAGGATGCACTAGGGAGTTGGAAGATCAAGGGCTAAGATTGATAAGGGGGTTATGAAACTACCCACACCTTAAATAACCACCCACATCTCATCCCCACTACTCCACCCCATCTGGCCAAGCTTGTGCCTTGTGCACGTGTACACACAAACCACTCTACAAAAATGTACATCAAATACCCGGTAATTAAATAGGAAAGATGCTACACATTACAAATTGTAGGAAAAATACAAGAGGTTTTAAATCCATGGGCTTAAATTAATTGGGCCAAAATAAATATTTAAAAGAAGATAAGTAAATTAATCTTTTGGGCTTAGGGAAAATATTT
Source organism: Hemerocallis citrina (assembly GCA_017893485.1). Lineage (NCBI taxonomy): Eukaryota > Viridiplantae > Streptophyta > Magnoliopsida > Asparagales > Asphodelaceae > Hemerocallis > Hemerocallis citrina. The sequence goes on from CM030360.1 coordinate 15,713,392, forward strand.
ATAAAACAATATGCTTATTCATCATGTTGAAAAATAGTAAGCAAAATATTACACATGCATACCATATGTAAAAATAAATAATTTTTATATATTAGGAAAATTCAGGGTATTACATCACTCCCTCCTTAGGATAGTTCCGTCCCCGGAACTACAGCCAAGAGCGAGAAAACAGAAAATACAATACAACAACAATAACAAAAAAGGATACAAAGATACAAAGATACAATCAAGCAAAAAGCTCAGGATAGTCCTTCAACATCCTCTCCTCAGATTCCCAAGTAGCCTCTTCAACCAAGTGGTTTCTCCAGACTACTTTGACCATCGGTATCGTCTTATTCCTCAAGACTTTCTCCCTACGGTCAACAATCTCGACAGGAGTCTCGATGTAATTCAGGTCTAACTGCAAACCTTCCGGCACTTCAGGCAAATGATGACTCGGATCTGGAATATAACCTCTCAGCATAGACACATGAAAGACGTTGTGCACCTGAGACAACTCTTCTGGTAATTCAAGCCGGTAAGCAGTTTTCCCGATCCTTTTCAATATCTTGTATGGGCCTATAAACCTCGGGGCTAACTTCCCGCCTTTGCCAAAACGAACCACACCTTTACTGGGCAATACCTTTAGAAAGACGAAGTCACCAACCTCAAACTCAAGGTCCCTTCTCCGGTTGTCTGCATAGCTTTTCTGCCTGCTCTGAGCTTCCACCAACCTCTTCCTGATCAGAACAATCTTCTCAGAAGTCAGCTGTACAAGCTCAGGACCAAACAACTGACGCTCCCCAACTTCAAACCAACAAACAGGTGTCCTGCACTTCCTGCCATACAAAGCTTCATATGGCGCCATCCCAATGCTAGCCTGAAAACTGTTGTTGTAGGCAAACTCCACCAAAGGTAAATGCCTTTCCCAACTGCCTCCGAAGTCTAGTATACAACACCGAAGCATATCCTCAAGAATACGATTGACTCTTTCGGTCTGCCCATCGGTCTGTGGATGAAAAGCAGTGCTGAAATCTGTCTTGGTACCCAAAGCTGTCTGAAGACTCCTCCAGAAATGCGAAGTAAACCGCGCATCTCGATCAGACATAATAGTTGAGGGAACACCATGAAGTCGGACAATCTCACCAACATACATCTTAGCCAACTTGTCCATCGAAGCAGTGAGTTTCATCGCCAAAAAGTGAGCGGACTTGGTAAGTCGATCGACTATAACCTAAATCGCATCTTTGCCTTTAGAACTCTTAGGCAATCCCGTGATGAAATCCATACTGATGTTATCCCACTTCCATTCCGGAATAGGTAACGGCTGTAATAGACCTCCGGGTCTCTGATTTTCGGCTTTGACTTGCTGACAAACCTCACACTTCGCAACAAATTCAGCCACATCCCGCTTCAAACCTGACCACCAGAAATGCTGTTTGATGTCTTTGTACATCTTAGTACTCCCAGGATGTACAGACAAAAGAGTAGCATGCGCCTCCTGAAGAATACTCTCTTTCAGGTCTGTCTGATTTGGAACACACAGCCTATCTCCGAACCACAGCACTCCATCCCTGGTTTGAAAACCGGGCAACCTGCCAGCACCAACCTGCTCCTTCATCTCCAAGATATCAGCATCCACTTCCTGACTTGCAATGATCCTTGCATTCAAAGTAGGCTGAAGCCTCAACTGAGCCAAAGATGCTCCCAATCCTTGCAATACAACCTCAATACCTGCTCGATCCAACTCCTCAATCAAATGCTTCTGAGTTGTAATCAGACTGGCCAAACTGCTCTTGCGACTAAGTGCATCAGCAACAACATTAGCCTTTCCAGGATGATACTTGATCTCAGGTCGCATATCTTCGAGCACTTCCAACCATCTCCGCTGCCTCAGATTGAGATCCCTCTGCTGATATATATACTTCAAGCTCTTGTGGTCTGTGTACATGTTCAACTTCTCACCGTACACATAGTGCCTCCATTGCTTCAAAGCAAAGATAATCGCTGCCAACTCCAGATCATGAGTCGGGTAATTCTTCTCATGTGGTCGTAGTTGCCTAGACCCATAAGCGATTACTCTACCTTCTTGCATTAAGACACAACCAAGCCCCCGATGTGAAGCATCGCTATAAACATCATACTCAACACCTGTTCTAGGCAAAGCCAAAATAGGTGCAGTAGTCAGCTTATCTTTCAACTCCTGAAAGCTCGCCTCACATTGCTCAGTCCACTTGAAGCTCACATTCTTCTTGGTTAGTCCAGTAAGCGGTACAGCTATCTGAGCATAACCTTGAATGAATCTCCTGTAGTATCCAGTCATCCCAAGAAAACTTCTGACTTCCTTCACTGTAGTAGGCCTAGCCCAATCTCTCACTGCCTCTATCTTCTGAGGGTCAGTTGCCACTCCCTCCTTACAAAGGATGTGACCTAGGAATGCCACTTCAGATTTCCAGAAATCACACTTGGATAACTTGGCATACAACTTCTGCTCTTCCAACTTCTGCAAAACTGCTGCCAGATGCTCGGTGTGCTCCTCCTCAGACTTGGAGTACACGAGAATATCGTCGATAAACACCACGACGAAAGAATCAATAAACGGCCTCAGAACTCTGTTCATCAAGTCCATGAAGATTGCGGGTGCATTCGTCACTCCGAATGGCATAACTAAGAATTCGTAATGCCCATGCCGAGTTCTAAATGCAGTTTTATGCACATCTTCAGCTTTCACTCGCACTTGGTGATATCCTGATCGAAGATCTATTTTGGAGAATACAACTGCTCCTTGTAGACGATCGAACAAGTCATCAATTCGAGGAATCGGATACTTATTCTGAACAGTGACCTTATTCAGCTCTCGGTAATCGATGCACATTCTCATCGATCCATCCTTCTTCTTTACCAAAAGCACTGGTGCTTCCCAAGGTGACGCACTAGGTTGAATAAAGCCTTTTCCCAACAGTTCCTCAATCTGCCGTTTCACTTCATCCTGTTCCACTGGAGCCATCCTATACGGTGCCTTAGAAATGGGTGCACTTCCCGGTTGAATAGTGATGCTGAATTCTACATCACAATGCGGAGGTAACCCAGGAAAATCTTCCAAGAACACAGTCGGATAGTCCCGAAACACAGGAATCCCTTGCAATTCCACAGGAGTCTCTTCCTTGCGGATGGTTGCCACCAGCTTAGAACACTTCTGCTTCCCTTGGAACGTGACTTCAGGTCCACCTGGAGCCTTCACTGTTACCGTCTTGGTCTTACACTCGATGCTTGCACTGTACACCGACATCCAATCAATGCCAATGATAACATCGACTCCCAAGATAGTTAGCTCGATCAGATCAATGCCAAAGGTTCGATCCCCAATCACTTTCTCGCAATCAGCATAATACCGATCAGTGGTTAAAGTTTCCCCTGATGGAGTAGCTACTGCTAAGATCTTGCCTGAAAAAATCTTCAGTTCCACTCCCAACACTTTAGCAAATCTAGGAGACACAAAAGTATGAGAGGATCCAGTATCGAACAATACAACAGCTTTCATTCCATTAAGATAGAGTTCTCCTGTTACATAATACACACCATTACATAACAGTTTCACAATATAAGTGGGAAGAAGAAATGACAAAGCCACACTAAACATCAGCCCTCGTACCAGAGATGACCTGATCTGCTTCCTCAGCATCAGCTTCCGTCAAAGCAAATACCCGCCCTGGCTGGTACGGCCTCTTCCCAGTCTGCTGTATTGGCACATTGTGATTGCCAGCCCGTGATTTGAGACATTGAGATTGGTAATGTTTCACTTCTCCACAATTGTAACAGGTGACTGCAGAAGGTCTCCCCACATTGTTTCCAGGTCCTCCAGCTACACTGATAGCGTTCGCCCCTGTCGGTTTGAACCTCTGTGCAGATGGTTGCCCCTTGAAACTCCCCGATTGTGCAGACTTCTTCCCGGACTGCCAGTTGTTCCTCCGGTTCTGAACAACATGGAACTGCTCCATATCCGCCTCCGTCGCTGCCGCCCTCTTGACCAGTTTGTCAAATCGCCTGATACCAAGAGGTATCATCCGGGATCTCAAACTTGGCCTCAGACCATGCTCGAATTTGCGAGCCTTCTTCGCCTCATCCATCACCAGTTCTGGAGCATACCTGGAGAGCTGAGTAAACTTAGTCTCATACTCCCTTACTGACATGCTGCCTTGCTGAAGTGACAGAAACTCCATCGCCTTCTTCTCCTGGACGTCGGAGGGGAAGTAGTGACTGCAGAATTCTTCCAGAAATTCCTCCTAGCCGAGCAATAAGCCTCCCATGGTCCTCTTCATCGACTGCCACCAAACAGCCGCATCCTTCTCCAACTGCAAAGTCGCCAATTTGACCTTGCTGCCCTCCGGTGTCTCCAACACCTCGAAGATCGTCTCCACTTTCCGAATCCAGTTGTCAGCCGCATCTGGGTCTGACTTTCCCTCGAACACTGGTGGTTTCATTCTCTTGAACGATTCCACTAGCTTAATCGCCTCAGGTACTGGATTCACCGGTCCCCTTCCTTGATTTACAGCCACTGCATTCAGCGTCTGATAAACCCTTGCAAGTTCGGTCTCCAGGTCCAAACCTTCACCATTCCTTGCCCCTCTTCTCGACATATTCTGATGCAAAAGATCTATCAAATTCGAAGTATAAGACAAGAATTTAAACCAACTTGCATTTCATTGAATTCCAAAGTTTATACATTCGAATTAAAAATATTTTTGACACCAGAAATGAAGAAAATAGAAGCTACAACAATCTAACTCCTACGAGTTCTCTTCGCTGCTCGAAGTTCTTCCTGCAGTTCTTCAACTTCATCCTTCAGCACATCCGTCAGGTTCTTTCTCTTCTCAAGTTCCCACACTCGGTGACTGAGAACAGAGAAATCATCCTTCCGCCGTGCCAGCTGAGCTTCCAAAACTCCAACTCTCTCCTTCAGGGTTTCCACTTGCCTCTGAAGAGAAGCCACAGTGCCACTCAGAGCTGGTCCCTCTTCTTCATCGGAAGAAGAATCGTCAGATGAATCCGGCGGTGGGGTAATCTCTCGAGATTCAGGCCACTCCTCATCATCAGAATCTGCTTGCCCAGGGTGATACTCGTCCTCGGAATCAGCCTGTCCAGGATGGTACTCTTCCTCAATAATATGCCAGTCGTCGCCTCTAGCAGGGTCGAAGTGATCAGCCATCTTAGAATAGAGAGGAAGAAGCATAAATCATAGAGCAACACAAATGTAAGTCACTTACATTTAAATCTCTAAACTCAAACACACACTCTAATGTCCACTTCTAGGGTGTCGTTCCTTATAAATTTGTACACGTGTGAAAGTATAGAAAGCGTGCTCTGATACCACTCTGTAACGTCTCGAATCCCAAATCACTGAATTCGAGATGTTCTACAGGATCTTTTCACTTTCTTTGAGTACAATTTTACAAGGAAAATAAAATTTTTCATCATACATCAGAGTTTACATCATCTTTCATTTACATTTACACAGCGGAAGCAAAATATACAACATTTACATTAATGAACAACGACATGATAAGATCTTTATGCATCCATTCCTCTTTACATGTAATTTATCCTGCATACAAACTGTGGGTACGTCAGTTTATTCAACCGACGATAATTATACATGGCCATCCTCTCTATGCCAGAAACAGTATAACGAATCTCATTTCTTAACAAATCACAAACTTGTTCAATAAAAGCATGTAAATCAAAAGGGAACTCTTAATGATGTCGTGTCGTGATTGTGCACTTAATCCTGAATGCAATTATTCAATTTACATGACACTAATGCGCACTTGTTCGAATTCTATGCATCCCATACTACATAGGTTCGAGGGCAAGCCTCTTAATCGTTCTTCATTTTTATAGGGTTCAATCCCTCGCCATGATTTACTCTACTTCTGTAATTACGGTAAGTATCTTAAATGGTCTATGAGTACAAACTCGTGCACTCGACCCTGGAGGGGAACCCCACGCCATGTCTTGACTCATCAAGCATGCATTCTGTGGCAATTCAAGCCTCCTCCCTGAACACGATCCTCTTGCAGTCACCAAACATCCCACAAGTGTGACTAAAGTCCGATCATTCTGAGTTGTGCCCGCGCCATGTCTTGACTCATCAAGCTTGCATTATGTGGCTCACACACCCGCACCGTAAACTCTAGTTCTCATACTCATGTTTTTCTCTCACTTTCATCACCTCCACACTATGTATTTAAATTATTAGAATCATGAATAAAATCAAAGCTCTAGAGTTAGCCTCTCCACCAACCGGACTTATCATTTTATTTACACATGACCAACCTTGGTCTTTTTTTCAATATCATTTTATTTCACTGCCGGGGGAGACTTAGCTACTCTCTCGTTCAATTTCAAATTCACAATTTCCAATTGAGCATCCTCAGCTCATAATTCATTTTAGAGTCTCACCGACTTTCTCATCATGATCTTATCTTTTCATACTCATTTAATTTTCAATTCACATCTATGATTCATTTCACATAATCCATGCAGCCATAAAAAAGAGTCCATAGACTTCAATCATAAAGTTCACAACTTCCAATAGCAAATAAAATGAAATTCATACATATCAAAGTCCACTCTGTACAGTCGACTTGGAAGAATACCAGTCGACTTATACAGTCAAAAACAGGTTCATCATAAATGCACGCGAGAGTCGACTGCTGTACACGACCAGTCGGCTGTCCCGCAACTTTTCATGTTCACAGTGTTATCCTCGTGACAGTCGACTGTTATCTCATCAGTCGTCTGTCCTGGGGTTTTTAATAGTTCATTTCTACGTTCAGCTCAGTCGACTGGCTACACGCACTAAGTCGACTGATCAGTTCCATATATTCAAAACAAAAATCATCTTTCTAACTGTTCTCACATGCATTTTCATTACAGTACACATACCTCCATATTTTGTAAACATTACACTTCTTACTTGTTTCAGTAACATCGTAGCATGGAATTTCAAATTACTAATATGCTCTTTTCTTTAAGGAACAATCCTTAAACGTGTATTAACACTATCCATAACTTCCTTACGAAGATGAAGATATAATTCTCAAATTATTACACTAGGTCAACATGATGGAAATCTCATTACATGGAATTTCCAAATAGTCATAACTAAATCAATGTACCAGTCGGCTGAACCCCTTGTCAGTCGACTGTACCGACAGTTCTTAATTTTGGTAATCATCCCTAGTTCTTCTCATTCATTTACTTTCCCTCCATCATATGTGTCACAGGGAAAAAATACAAACCTAGTAATCACACCATTAAGTCTATTGCATACATGTTCATCACCACATTATAAAATTAATTGTCTCGTACCAGTCGACTTATCTACACGACAGTCGACTGTACCGACCCAAATCTTCTTTGTTTTCCGTGCCATTTATACACTATTAGTCCTCCATAATTATCAACATGAACACAGTCTAGTATCTCTATTACGTACTATCTTACTCCTCAAGAGCACAGTAACAAATATTATATTTACAGCATGTTTCTACATTAGAAGTCCTGAGAAACACCCACCTTATTTGACGAAGTAATCGAATCCAGCAAAGTCCTCAATGCGGCGCAGCACTTCTTGCTCCTTGCTCCTTGTTCCACACCGAAATCCTTCAGAGTGCCTTCGGCCTCCACAGAAAGCTCCCACACAACTCTCACAAAACTTCTCTTATAATATTAATCTAGTGTAAAAGAGATAGAGAATAGGAGGGGATATTTATACTAGAATATAGGTGGAATGGAGGGTTAGGATGCACTAGGGAGTTGGAAGATCAAGGGCTAAGATTGATAAGGGGGTTATGAAACTACCCACACCTTAAATAACCACCCACATCTCATCCCCACTACTCCACCCCATCCGGCCAAGCTTGTGCCTTGTGCACGTGTACATTGAGTGCACGTGTACACACAAACCACTCTACAAAAATGTACATCAAATACCCGGTAATTAAATAGGAAAGATGCTACACATTACAAATTGTAGGAAAAATACAAGAGGTTTTAAATCCATGGACTTAAATTAATTGGGCCAAAATAAATATTTAAAAGAAGATAAGTAAATTAATCTTTTGGGCTTAGGGAAAATATTTATAAAACAATATGCTTATTCATCATGTTGAAAAATAGTAAGCAAAATATTACACATGCATACCATATGTAAAAATAAATAATCTTTATATATTAGGAAAATTCAGGGTATTACATGCATGGACTGAGTGTCTCTCCTAGTAGGCCTAGTCTGTTAATGGGCTTGAAAGAAGCACATGTCTTGGAGAAGGCCCAGACCTGTTAAAGAGGTCTGTAATGGTCGATCTGCCTGTGAAAGCTTTGAGATTACTGCAGGAATCACACTGCTCTGATTTGATGCGATTTTTACCATCATCACGAAATAACCCGTGTATAACGATGGAGATATTTGAAGTTGGAGAATTCATAAAGTATATTATTTCTTTCTTCTCTATCCTTGCAGCCATGCACCTCCCCTTATCCTCTGTTCTGGATTTGATTTTCAAATCTTTTTCCTTAATTCTTCTTGATAATGTCAGCAATTTTTTGTTTAATTTGTCAACTGTTATAGGCACCTCCCTAAAATTATAATTTATATGGTGAACGGCTAATTTTTTACTTCTGCTGATTAGTTGAGATTCATGAATAAATTAGTATTTGCATTAGATCATTACCCTTGTTAAATATTTAGGGTAGGCCGGACTAGTGGTTCTCAGACCACAGCCGGCCCACGTGGACGTCGAACATACCAACGTTTTGAATTAAGAAAAAAAAAAAACAATTAAGTACATCGAACCAGTATATAAAGAGGCTAAACCCTAACAATAAAGAACCACAAAATCTCGCAAATCTTATTATCTCCCGTTGCTTTCTCAATCTTTTTCCTATCTCAAGTGATAACAATGAAACTCCACTTCAAATGCCATGCAACCCTAGATGCAGAAAACCAAGAACAAATTTTCATTGTTAAAAAGAAGAAGAATCCAATTCAGAACAAGAATTCTCATACTATGCCCACTAAATTCAAATCTCTTCTTTCATCGGCAGTGACCGGAAACAACCCGTCAAGCTCAGTTGTGACCGGCACTCTCTTCGGCCATAGGAGGGGCAACGTGCACTTTGCGTTCCAGCTGAGTCCTTCTAAACCTATACTGCTCATCGAGCTGGCAATGCCCACTACAACCCTCATCAAAGAAATGGCTTCTGGGGTCGTCAGAGTCGCACTAAAGTGTGACCGGAAACCGGTGGATCAATTGGTGAACAAAAAGAACAAGAAGCTGGTGGAGGAGACAGTGTGGAAGGGGTACTGCAACGGGATGGAGTGCGGGGCTGGGGTGAGGAGGGAGTGTGGGACACACGAGTTGGAGGTTTTGAGGGCGGTTGGGCCCGTGTCGGTTGGTGCCGGAATCTTACCTGCGGCTAAGGGGGATGGATTAGAAGGGGAGATGATGTATGTGAGGGCAAGGTTTGAGAGGGTGGTGGGGTCTACTGATTCGGAGGCATTTTACATGATCAGACCAGATGGTCACTCTGGGACTGGGACTGAGCTCAGCATCTACTTGCTAAGAGTTTGACAGATTCAAAAATGAAAATTTTTAATTCATGTCAAATTTGGTAACCACCTACAGTGATTAGGGAGTATGGAAAAAATAGTGTTATATGTAATTTCAAGTGTTTCAAATGAAGGAAACTATATTTGAGATGAAAGAAAAGAGAGATATGTAAAATACAGTTAAATATTTTTCTTTATGTTTAAGGTTCAATTTGTTCTACTTTCACATGTGAATTTTTATTTTTTAGAATTTTTTATTTTTACTGAAAAAAGGCAGTTGCAACCATATTTCATTAATGAAAAAGTAATTAACTTTTATTTATATATATATATATATTTATATATATATATATATATATATATATATATATATATTAAAAGATGATCCAGTCATCGCTTCATTAATGCGAAATTAAAGAAACACAGTAGTACTAATTACAACAGATCGAAAGTACCATCGCTATCTGCTTACTACAACTATTAAAATCTTAGCAAAGCAGAAATTAAGATACAAGGGATTGCAGGCAAATCCCCACACTATGCCTCGCTCACAAGTTAATTCTTCATTTGAAAAAGTAATTAACTTCAATAAATGTATAATCAGACTTGCTATTACTATGCTAAAAATTTCTAATTTTGTTACATCTTTCAATTACATACTAATCAAACATGATTTAGGCTCTGGAATTCAAATTATCTTTCTTCTGTCACATCCAAAAAAACCATATATACATTAATTTATAATCATAAGCCAAAGGTTCGAGTGTAATTATGTAAACCTAAAATATAGAAAAGACGAAAAAAAAAATGCAGAAGCTAAACTACTCCATGCCCATGGATAACTATAAATCGTTTGACATTAATACTTAATCTATAATCTAAACCTGAACTAATTTTTTCTAAATTAACTATAGTAGACCTTACAAGGACAAGGAGAACAACAAAAATTACATAAAAGAATCTAGCCAATATTTGTATACTTGATCTCTTACTGATCATTAATGCGACTACCAAAAAGAAAAGAAGACAAAATTAATTAATGGTTAAAATTCAGACTTGATTTAAACATTTATCTCACATACATGTTTAAGAAACAAAAAAATCTACATTTAAAATTTCAAAGTCTATTTACATAATGCATACATGAACTGCTCTGCTCTTCTTAGCAATAATAATAATAATAATAATAATAACTAACCACTTCATAACAATTTCAATAATTTAAGTAATTAAGTATGTTTTACCATTGATGTTTGTTTATTTAAAATTTACAATAGGTGGAGAAATTTAAATCAAGCTTGATATGACTCACATCAAAGCACCGATTTTGTTGGAAGCTGACTCACTCTTAGGTGAACTTGATCAATATACTAATCTTTATGCTTGCTCGACTACTACCAAAATTAATTAATTAATGTTAGAGGGTAGAAGTAAACCACAATTAATTAATTAAATTAAGTCCCTATCCGCATGCTTGACGTACGAATTAACTAAAATGAAAATGAACTTTGTTATCATATGACATTATGTTTGACAGTATATACCTTTTATAGAAGCATATGTATATGCACACGAGGATATATACAATATATGCACCGATGATTTCAAAGCTCAGCACGATCTCACGTATGGTAATTGCAAGCAATGCACTGAAATGATCGTACGAACGATATACATATTGATGGTTAAGAATATGTGACTATCTAACAATGAATTGTTGGTGATGAAATGATTAATGTGAGCCATGTTTTATTGATCAAAGCGTGCACTAGGAGGTACAGTTTAAATTTTTTATTTTATTTTTAAATTTGTTATTGTCCCTAATCAACATCAGCAAAAGATCATGACAATTTAAAAGTATAAGTATAGCAGTGTTATTGATTTTTCTCTTCAGTGAGAAATAGTCGATCATGTGTATCATGCACGTATTTGTTTTTTTTTTAATTTCTTTTGCTTCTTTAGTTATTGTGTTGACTCTTAGTTTGGTGTGCACAAAATGTGTCTATAAATATTAATAAGTTTAAATTGAGTTGTTCAGATTTTCGGTATCAAATAATATCCATAAGAGATCCAAGAGAGATCCAAGAATATTCAAAGAAGGAAAGTAATAAAGAAAGATTGAGAAATCAAACAAAAAAAGAAGATATTCAAAAAGAGCAGTTGATTGATTAGTGTCCAAGAAAGCTATCAAAGACCAGTTGTTATCATTCTATATTTGTGAGATTTAATCCTTATAAAATTGATTGATTAATTGATTAGTTTTTTGGTAAGAATATAGAGTGAATTTGGAATGAACAGCGCGATACCGGTCGATCGCATCGCAGTCGACTGCAACTCACGTTACGAAAGAAGCAGTCGACCCTACATCTCTCTACTTTATGTCAGAGAGATGAACGGTCGACTGCATCGAGTTTGCGGTCAACCGTACTTTGCACTGTTCACATTTTTCGAATGTATCGTTTCTAATTTTGATCGATACACTTTCCACTATATTTAATTGGACGAACCCACTGTGTATTCTTCACTTACTTCTGAGAAAAATTTTCTGAACTAATTTTTCAACAATCAATCCGAGTGTGCGTGACAATCTTTTTGTATTCTTCAGTCAGGATCATTTAGGATCTTCAGTTTTTCTTTTCTTCCACTTCGGTGAGATTGACGGGACCTGTGTTAGAAGTCCTGTGGGTGTAATAGGTCTCCAGTCTGAATCCGATAATCACTGTACAAGGGTTTTGAGTATAGTGGAATGTTTGTGGCGGAGAATTGCTACAAGTAGGAGGTGTGGACGTAAACCTAGGGGTCGAACCACGTTACATCGCTGCGTCACTTGTGCAATCTGTGTTTGTTCTTCTTAACTCTATTTATTTAATCTGCACTTTATTTTATTTTTTTAAATTCTGCACAATCACCCTATTCACCCCCCTCCCCCGCCCACTAGGGTGATTTACAGTGGTATCAGAGCGAGGTACTTATCAAAAGCTTAAAAGTTTAAGCAAAAAGTTCAATGGCCGAAATTCCTCATCCCAAAAACTTGTACTCATCGGAGCAATTCGTCTCCAATAGGATAAGTCTCACATGCTCACCATTTTTTGATGGAAAATGCCATGATATTTAGAAAGTTCGTATGTTTCATTTTCTACAGATGCTTGGAGAAAAAGTATAGAATGTGTGCATCAATAAAACAGATATTCCGGTCAGCGACGGAAAGACAGCTTTCACAAAAGCGGAGCTAGCTCTCAAGACGGTAAATTCCAAAGCCATGTCGGCTCTCTATGCAGGATTGAATAACGAAGAACTAATGCGATGCGGGCAAAACTGTAAGACAGCATACGAGATCTGGAACAACATACTGAAGCGGCATGAAGAAAGCACTTCTGAGGTAAAAGCTAAAGTTAATTTATGTTTTTATAAGTTTGATGTGTTTCTTATGTTGCCAGGAGAAAATGTGGATCAAATGCTCACCCGCTTCGATATCATTGTCCACGAACTTGAGAACTTAGGTAAGAGGTTGGATGCTGACCGAAAGGTTAGAAAACTCATAAGTTGTCTCATGCCAGAGTGGGCTATAAAGGCTGCTGCAATGAGGGAGTCCCTTGAAGATAAAGGGTTCGACTATTACACATTCCAAGGGATGTTGAAGACATACGAGATGGAAATGACGGAAACCAAAAGATACAGACAAAATATCAGGATTGAACTAAAAACTGAAGAGAAAACCATTGCACTGAAAGCAGAAAAATATCGACCATCAAAAACAGATTCAAACCGTGAGGAGTTAGACGATGACATTGCCTTATTGACCAAGCAATTTCGTAAGTACCTCAAACATAAAAAATATGGCAGGTAAGAAGGAGAAAGGAAGAAAGATAAAGATGTCGTGTGCTATAAGTGCAAAAAGTCTGGACACATCCGTGCAAACTGTCCTGTCTCACAAGACAGGAATAGGGACTACTACCGCTCAAACCCAGGTCTGAAAAAGAAGGCGCTGAAGGCAACATGGCTAGACTCAGATTCAAGTGAGAAAGAGCAAGGCTACGATGATGTCGGCTTCATGGCTCTTGGAAATGGTGAGGTGCAATCATCATCTCAAGAAGAAGTAATCGAAAAACCCACTTGTGATGAGCTAGTAGACATGTGTAATGGTTTAAAAAACTATGCTAAGAAACTAAGTTGTGAACTTAGGCAATATAAACAAATTCTAAATGAAACACATGACTCTTGTATTACAAAAAATCAAAAACTGAAAAATAAGAATGCCTTGATCATGGAAAAATTTGAGTTATTTACAAAAGATCATCATGTATTGCTAGAGGAAAATGAACTTCTAAAACAACAAATTCAAGAATCCTTAGCAACACATGATGATCACTTAAGAGAAATTCATGAGAAATCTGTTTATATCGCCAAACACACAGATGATTTAAAAGAATACAAAAGAAAATTTGATGAGGTAGTGGAAGACTGTAATGAAGCTCTTGAAAAAATAAAATTCTTGATACTACACTAGACACTCTTCGTTGGAATACAAAAGACGATGAGATAACTAGGAAAAGACTTTGTAAAAGAGTAATTGAGCTTGAAAAAATTATAGAAAAATATGAAGGGCTCAGTTACTTTATTACAAAAAATTCAAGATCTTATCATGACAATCGATGGCTTGGTTACGAAGAGCCAATACACCATCAAAAATTTAAATCATCATGTCATGCACACTAGCACAATCACCAACCTAATCACAAACCAACTCAAAACTATTCAAGTGTGCATGACCAAGACATAGTTGTATCACATGTCATTACTGTTGTAGACTATGACATATTTTTTATAACTATCCATTAAAAAGGAATACTAATTTTGTGTGGATAAGAAAGGATGTAAATGCAGGTTCAAAACAAACTTGGGCACAAAAAATTATACCTACTAACCTTGTTGTAAGCATATCAGTGTATCATGACAAAATATCGGTGGTACCTTCATAGTAGATGCTCAAATCATACGACAGGTGACAGCAGATACTTTACATCACTATCAAGAAAAAAATAAATGACATCATCTTTGGAGATAATAGCACTAGTCAAACCATTGGTAAAAGTAAAATAAACATTGGTTCCTTATGTTCCATTGAGGATGTTCAATTGGTAAGTGGCTTGAAATATAATTTAATTAGTGTCAGCCAATTATGTGATAAAGGTTACACCGTTACTTTTGATAAAAATACATGCACTGTACTAGATATCAATAAATCTTGTTTACTTCTCGCTAACCGATGTAACAATGTATATGTTATAAATTCTAATGAATTAGTACAGAAAAATATGAGGTGTTTTGTCGCAAGAAATGAGGATGGTTGGTTATGGCATCGAAGACTTGGGCACACGGCCATGGACAATCTCAGCAAACTTGTAACCAAGGAGCCTGTGAGGGGGATCCCTAAAATTAAATTTGAGAAAGATAAACCATGTGAGTCGTGCCAATTCGGTAAGCAAACTAAAAGTTCTCACAAACCCAAGAAAATGGTATCAACTTCTAGACCCATTGAACTCTTGCACATGGATCTTTTTGGACCATCACGAACACGTAGTAATGGAGGTGCACAATATGCCTTTGTAATTGTTGATTATTATAGTAGATTTACTTGGGTTGTTTTTTTGCCACAAAAAGATGACACATTGTATGTGTTTCAAAAATTTTGTCGTAGAGTGGAAAATGAGAAAAGCCTCACCATTGTTACTATTCGTAGTGATCTTGGTGGAGAATTTCAAAACGAACTCTTCATATCATTTTGTGACAAGAAGGGAATGAAACATGAGTTCACTTGTTCTCGCACTCCCCAACAAAATGGGGTTGTTGAAAGAAAAAATCGATATCTTCAAGAAATGGCCCGAACCATGCTTCGTGAAAAGATTTACCTAAATCATTTTGGGCAGAGGCTGTCAATACAGTATGTTATACAATTAATCAAGTAATCATTAGGAAATATCTTGAGAAAATACCTTTTGAACTATATTATGGCAAAATTTTCAACTTAAACTACTTTCACGTCTTCGCATGTAAAGTGTTTATTTTAAATACTCTTGATAAATTGGGTATTTGATCGTAAAATTGATGAAGGTGTATTCTTAGGATATTCTCTAAGTAACAAAGCATATCGTGTATTTAATAAAAGAAGGTGCACAATTCAGGAATCCATTGAGGTTATTTTCGATGAAACTAATCCCTACACCAAAGAAATATTGCATGTTGTTGATGATGATGAGACAGGTGTTCGGGTTGAAAAGAAACAGGTTCACATTGAATAAGACCCAAATATGAATGTTCAAAATTAGAAGTCTCTTCAAGATGAATGCATCCAAATTGCAAATAGAAGAGATGCCTGCATAATAAATTGATGCCATGCAAGATGAACAAGTACAATATCAAACTTTCACAAATGATAGATGCCCCGCATGGAAAATCATGTCTAGTCATCCATCAACTCTTATAAGAAGCGATATGTCAAAAGGGATAACTACTCGCACACAAGCTCAAATTTTTATGTGTTTACTGTCTTCGTTTCTATAATTGAACCTAAGAATATTAAAGAGGCCTTACAAGATAATGACTGAATCATTACAATGTAAGAAGAACTTAATCAATTCGAAAGGAATCAAGTATGGAGACTTGTTCCTAGATCCCACAATAGAACTATACTTGGAACTAAGTGGATGTTTAGGAACAAGTTAGACGAATCTGGCACAATTACTAGAAATAAGGCTCGTCTTATTGCACAAGATTATAACCAACAAGAAGGT
Organism: Hemerocallis citrina; assembly: GCA_017893485.1. Lineage (NCBI taxonomy): Eukaryota > Viridiplantae > Streptophyta > Magnoliopsida > Asparagales > Asphodelaceae > Hemerocallis > Hemerocallis citrina. The sequence goes on from CM030360.1 coordinate 15,729,775, forward strand.
GTAGATTTTGATGAAACTTTAGTACCTATTGCACGGCTTGAAACCATTCGTATTTTACTTGTCTTTGCTGCTTATATGGATTTTACTCTCTTTTAAATGGATGTTAAAAGTGCATTTTTAAATTGTTTTATTTCGGAAAAAGTTTATGTTGCACAACCACTGGGATTCACTGATCCCACACACCCAAACCATGTATTTCGTCTTGATAAAGCATTGTATAGTTTGAAGCAAGCTCCGTGCTTGGTATGAACGACAAAGTTCATTTCTACTTCACATAGGCTTTTCTAAAGGAAAAGTAGACAATATACTATTTATAAAATATGTTTCTACAGATATTTTAATCGTTCAAATTTATGTTGATGGTATTATATTTGGATCCACTAATGAAAATCTATGCAAGGAATTCTCAAAGCAAATGCAGGATGAGTTCGAAATGAGTATGATGGGAGAACTAACTTATTTTTTTGGGCTTCAAATACACCAAAGAAAGAATGACATCTTTATAAATCAATCCAAGTACGCAAAAGAACTAGTCAAAAAGTTCGAACTTGAAAATGCAAATGCTTACAAAACACATATGGCCACTACTACTAAGCTTTCAAAAGATTTTACTGGTAATAATGTTGATATTTCTACTTATCGAGGTATGATTGGTAGTTTACTTTATATTACTACATCTCGTTCAGATATTATGTTTAATGTTTGTCTATGTGCACGCTTTCAATCGTGTCCAAAAGAATTGCATTTGGTTGCAGTTAAGCGTATCATTCGATATCTCAGAGGCACACCAAATACTGGACTTTGGTACCCGAAAATAGAAAATTTTCCCTTGTAGGATTCTCTGATGCAGATTATGTCGATAGCTTAACAGACAGAAAAGGTACTAGCGGCACATGTCACTTCTTGGGCAACTGTCTTATCTCATGGGCATCCAAGAAGCAAAACTCTGTAATTCTCTCAACTGCCGAAGCTGAATATATCACTGCAGGATCCTGCTGTGCGCAGGTATTATGGATGAAAAATACTCTAGAGGACTACAAGGTATTTCTTGATCACATTCCAATTAAATGTGGTAACACCAGTACTGTTCATATGACAAAGAATTTTGATTAACACAGTCGCACAAAACACATTGATATTCGGTATCACTTTATTAAAGACCATTTTCAAAATGGAGATATTATTCTTGAATATGTATCCACTGATTCGCAACTTGCTGATATTTTTACCATACCTTTAGATGAAAAACGATTTTATTTTTTGAAAGGAGAATTGAATGGTATTGATATTTCAGTTTGAAAATGTGTTTTGGTCGACTGGACGGGCGACTGTATGCTTGTGAAGGTGTACGGTCGACCGGTTTGCTCTCGGTTTTCGCTTTGATTGACTTTCACTATTTGCGGTCGACCGTGCGGTCGACCGGTTCACCCTTTGTGATTCGATGTGTTTTTGAAATAGATGTGCGGTCGACCGGTTTGCTCTTGGAAAATTTTTTGTGCTCCATTGGTTTTGCGGTCGACCGGATCTTTCTTTTGGTTACATGTTGTGATTTTAAGAACTCTATGCCAATTGTTTTTCTCTACTATCGGTTTCTTGAAACTCATTCTTCATTTATTCTTCTTATCCATGCTTCGCATCTTTATTGAGAAAATCTCAAATCAATGATACCATGAAGATCTCTTCCTGTATATCAAAGAGTCTCGCTATCAACGGTATCATGTAAGTACATTTTCCTCCGTTTTTAGAAAAATTATTATCTTTCCAAACTTCATCTCTCTTGTTTTGCTCAACGAAAGTTCCTTTCATTTACCACTTGTTTTTGGGGGAGTATATTATAGTTTATTTATACTTGTCATTTGCCCCCTTATTGGTGTGTTACAAAAGGGGGGAGAATACTTATGCATCTTATGAATATTACTTATTAATTATGCATCTACTACTAATTTTCTTTATCTTCTATGAAGTATTGAATTTAGGGGGAGTATTTACGAATCTCTCTTAAAAGCTCTTTACCTATGAAAATCTGTGTACTGAACTCAGGGGGAGTATTTTTATGCCAAATTATTTAATTTTTACTTTCAATATTCAAAGGCATGTTTTGTTCACACCAAAAGGGGAAGATTGTTGACTCTTAGTTTGGTGTGCATAAAACGTGTCTATAAATACTAATAAGTTTAAATTGAGTTGTTCAGATTTTCAAGATCAAATAATATCCATAAGAGATCCAAGAGAGATTCAAGAATATTCAAAGAAGGAAAGTAATAAAAAAAAAGATCGAGAAATCAAGCAAAAGAAGAAGATATTCAAAAAGAGCAGTTGATGATTAGTGTCCAAAAAAGCTATCAAAGACTAGTTGCTATCATTCTATATTTGTGAGATTTAATCTGTATAAAATTGATTGATTGATTGATTAGTTTTTTGGTAAGAATATAGAGTGGATTCGGAATGAACAGCGCGATACCGGTCGATCGCACCTTATGACGGTCGACCGCATCGCAGTCGACTGCACCTCACGTTACGAAAGAAGCAGTCGACCCTTCATCTCTCTACTTTACATTAGAGAGATGAACGGTCGACTGCACCGAAATTGCGGTCGACCGTACTTTGCGCTGTTCACATTTTTGGAATGTATCGTTTCTAATTTTGATCGATACACTTTTCAGTTTATTTAATTGGACGAACTCACTGTGTATTCTTCACCTATTATTTCTGAAAAAAATCTTCTGAACTAATCTTTCAACAATTAATTCGAGTGTGTGCAACAATCTTTTTGTATTCTTCAGTCAGGATCATTCAGGATCTTGGGTTTTTCTTTTCTTCCATATCGGTGAGATTGACGGGACTTGTGTTAGAAGTCTTCTGGGTGTAATAGGTCATTCGACCTAAATCCGAGAATTACTGTACAAGGGTTTTGAGTATAGTGTAACGCATGTGGCGGAGAATTGCTACAAGTAGGAGGTGTGGACGTATACCTGGGGGTCGAACCACGTTACATCGCTGCGTCACTTGTGCTATCTGTATTTGCTCTTCTTCACTCTGTTTATTTACTCTGCACTTTCTTTTAGTTTTTTTTTTAATTCCGCACAATCACCCTATTCACTCCCCCTAGGATGATTTACATATTGGAGTAAACTAAATTCAAGGAAAGATAATTATATTCACGTGGTATAATTATCTATGTGATAATGGTAAAAATCACAACAAAAATCAAGACGGCACGATTCAAATATGGGTTACCACCAAAAGTTTTTTTAATCAGATGTGTCATGTTATTACTCAAGAATGTTAAAAAATAGAAAAACATGTTAGGTATAAAACTGTAGTATGCAAGTGAATGTTTACATCACTGTTTAATTTTGCTTTTTGTTCAATTTTTACTTACCAATGAAGCTTTAAACTAGTATATCAGTCTCAAATTAATTTGCCCTTCAGACTGGATGGTTTAAAGTTCTGCTTCAAATCTGAGTTTAGATAGATAGTTATCTCTCTGTTATTTACGCCTCTTTGATAACAGTTGAAATTGTTTCTTGGTGTCATTATCACAGGTGCAAGGTCAAGCTTTTGCGGAGCAATTACAACGAGGAGCTGGTTTGGTGGATACAGAAGTTTCTTCAAATGTGGAACTATGTAAGTTAAATTAAGAAAGAATCTTGTTCTGATTTCAGTTGAACCTGTATCCGATGGAAGCTTACTTGCCTAGCTGATGGGAAACGTGGTATGATGTTGTTAATGCATGTTATGTTTTGTGGGGCAAAAAATGACTATATAACTGTTTTCTAATAGCCCCTTTTCTGTTGAACCACTATTCACTGAGTATATCTTAGTTTTGCTTTGCTTGATTTCGTGTTTGAACGTCTTGAGCAGTTGAAAACTCTCTTGTTGCATTTAGCAGTGCAATTTTCTGTTGGACCACATCTTGTGTCACACTATTCATGATATCTATGAAATTTGCATATAATTTTGGAACTTTGCCTGCTTTAAATTTACCAGAAATATTTTCTTTATGATATCACAAAAATATATCTGTTGCGCTCTAGTGAAGGTAAAGAATAAGAAACTTCACATATTAATGATATCCCTAGTGGCCATGCTCATGATTCATGAGCTCATGAGTTTAATGGATTCCCCTTTGATTCTTTGCAACATTCTTTAGAATTATGCACACATTTTTGCCTGGGGTATAAACATGCATGTTACAGGATTACAGTAAGGGTTTTGGATTACAGTAAGGTTTTTTTTAGTATGAGTTAGTTTGTACAATATACATGACAAAGATGAAGTGGTGGAAGAGTTCATCATTAATGAAGATGTGCAATTTCAGGGAATGCATAACACTGTGCAGTATGAACATTTTGAAAGGGCATTAATTTCATTCTCGATATGTTCAAAATGATCGATATATAGCATATTAGCAATAGTAAGGAAGTGAAAAACATGTACACAGTGCAAGAGTATTGTGAATATTTTCTTATTATTGTGCAAGAGTATGGTGGCCATGTCAACAGCTTCAAGAGACGATAAATGAACGAGAAAGAATACTGTGAATATTTTCGACTTCATTATTGGCTTCGGCTTGCATTTGTAGCTAACTGTAATATTGCGTTCACAGGCACTGAATATATGGCTTGTTAGTTTTCTTGTTTTCTCTTGTCAAGGGGGTGCAAAAACTATCTTTCACCTATTTGTTTTGTATTGCTGTATCATATTATTAAGCTGTATATATATTTACTTCGCATTAGATAGAATGAAGTGATTAATGGATTTGTAAAAAATTATTAGAATGAATACCGGAAAATGATTATGAATTGAATTACAGATATTTTGATTTGATAAAATAGATTAATTAAAAAAACCACCACCACAAATATATATATATATATATATATATATATATATATATATATATAATACCAACCCCGGTGTTTACTGACGCCGGGATATCCTTATAAAATACCCCGGTGTTTGAAAACGCCAGGGAAAGTCTTACGCAACCCCAGTGTGAATAAGCACGGCGCTTGAGACGGCGCTTTTGAAAGCGCTGGGGGGTTCAATTCCGGCGTTTATAAACTCCGGGAGTGGAAAAAAACGCCGGGGTTTGCGTTCCTGTTTGTAGTGAGTAGTTTTTTTTTTCTTCCTATATTTTAATTAGGTTTATATAATTACACTCGAACCCCCTGGCTTATATATGATTATAAATTAATGTATACATGTTTTCTTGGATGTGACAGAAGAAAGATAAGTAGAATTCTAGACCCTACATCATGTTTGATTAGTATGTAATTGAAAGATGTAACAAAATTAGAAACTTTTAGCATAGCATTAGCAAGTCTGATTCTATATTTATTGAAGTTCATTATTTTTTTATTAATGAAATATGGTGGCATCTGTCATTTTTCAGTTAAAATAAAAAATTCTAAAAAATAAAAATTCACATGTGAAAGTAGAACAAATTGAACCTTAAACGTAATGAAAAATATTTAACTGTATATTACATATCTCTGTTTTCTTTCATCTCAAATATAGTTTCCTTCTTCATTTGAAACACTTGAAATTACATATAACACTATTTTTTCATACTCACTAATCACTGTAGGTGGTTACCAAATTTGACATGAATTAAAAATTTTCATTTTTGAATCTGTCAAACTCTTAGCAAGTAGATGCTGAGCTCAGTCCCAGAGTGACCGTCTGGCCTGATCATGTAAAATGCCTCCGAATCAGTAGACCCCACCACCCTCTCAAACCTTGCCCTCACATACATCATCTCCCCTTCTAATCCATCCCCCTTACCCGCCGGTAAAATTCCGGCACCGACCGACACGGGCCCAACTGCCCTCAAAACCTCCAACTCGTGTGTCCCACACTCCCTCCTCACCCCAGCCCCACACTCCATCCCGTTGCAGTACCCCTTCCACATTGTCTCCTCCACCAGCTTCTTGTTCTTCTTGTTCACCAATTGATCCACCGGTTTCCGGTCACACTTGAGCGCGACTCTGACGACCCCGGAAGCCATTTCTTTGATGAGAGTCGTAGTGAGCATTGCCAGCTCGATGAGCAGTATAGGTTTAGAAGGACTCAGCTGGAACGCAAAGTGCACGTTGCCCCTCCTATGGCCGAAGAGAGTGCCGGTCACAACTGAGCTTGACGGGTTGTTTCCGGTCACTGCCGATGAAAGAATAGATTTGAATTTAGTGGGTATAGTATGAGAATCCTTGTTCTGAATTGGATTCTTCTTCTTTTTAACAATGAAAATCTGTTCTTGGTTTTCTGCATCTAGGGTTGCATGGCATTTGAAGTGGAGTTTCATTGTTATCACTACTTGAGATAGGAAAAAGATTGAGAAAGCAACGGTAGATAATAAGATTTGCGAGATTTTGTGGTTGTTTATTGTTAGGGTTTAGCCTCTTTATATACTGGTTCGATGTACTTAATTGTTTGTTTTTTTTTTTTTTAAAATTCAAAACGTTGGTATGTTCGACGTCCACGTGGGCCGGCTGTGGTCTGAGAACCACTAGTCCGGCCTACCCTAAATATTTAACAAGGGTAATGATCTAATGCAAATACTAATTTATTCATGAATCTCAACTAATCAGCAGAAGTAAAAAATTAGCCGTTCACTAAATAAATTATAATTTTAGGGAGGTGCCTATAACAGTTGACAAATTAAACAAAAAATTGCTGACATTATCAAGAAGAAGGAAAAAGATTTGAAAATCAAATCCAGAACAGAGGATAAGGGGAGGTGCATGGCTGCAAGGATAGAGAAGAAAGAAATAATATACTTTATGAATTCTCCATCTTCAAATATCTCCATCGTTATACACATGGAGCTTGTTGACGAAGAGGGTTAGCTTGATGGCTTGATCACTACAAAAGATATTCGATTTTCCGGCCTTTTTTTACGTCTTTACCGGCGTTTTTTTACGCCGGTGAAACTTTCACCGGCGTTTATAATAGCGCCGGTCCAAATGCCGCCGAAGCGAGCGTCGCGGAAAAGAAGGGGTCTGCACCGGCGATTTTCGTGGATGCCGGTAAATGTGATAACTACACCGGCGGCCATAAAACGCCGGTGTATGGGGGTCTCTGGATGCCGTTCTTTTACCCCCAATATACATTCACCGGCGGTTTACGACCGCCGGTGTTTATCAATTCACCGGCGTTTATAGAAACGCCGGTGTAGAATGAATGTATACCGGCGGTCGACGACCACCGGTGTATATGCGTTTATGAGTGCCCGAGTTTCCCTACTTATAATCACCGGCGCGACCGAAAAGCGCCGGTGTAGTTAGGTATACCGGCGTTCGTAAAACGCCGGTGTACCTCGGTGCCGTTACAACTGACGACATACACCGGCATGTGTGGGAACGCCGGTATATCGCACACTCCAACAAATTGATTAGATAGATCGGCATTTTTTAAAACGCCGGTCTAGCTATGCCCGTTTATTTTCGATACTCCGATTTTCCGTTCGATTTCAATTCACAATTTCATTTACAAAACCTGTAAACTAATTCACAACTTATTCAACCAATTTCGTTGCATATTACTGCGCAAATCACAACCAAACACAAGAATAATTAAACATAATAAAGTTTCACACGTGTCATATCAACGTCCAAATTCATTGATTAATTAACAGTGTCATAATCAACAAATTAATATAGGGACTAACATCCCAAATATCCAAACAAACCAGTCTGACAAATATCCAAAATATCCCAAATTAAAAAACTGACATAACTCTCATAAAAAAAAAACCAGTCTGACATAACAACATCAAGGAGGAGGACATAAGAACAATAACCATACAACAAGGAGGACATGAGAACAGCAAGGAGGACCGCAGCTTCATACCCCTCGAGTAGCTTCAGTTCTGATAATCAGAATTTCCTTCATATGGACGACCGCTCTGTGAAAAAAAACAATAGTTTAATTCAACAGTAGACCACAATACAGAATATACATATTTTTTGAACTTGCAAAAAGATCTACCTGTATCTTAAATTATAAGATCATAGTGCCAATTGCAAATGGAATTGTTAATGATATATACAGAGGTAAAATAATTACATTGCAATGCTAAAAATCTAGTACTTAATTTTATTTTTAAATATATCTAAAATAACAAATCAAATGAAAATTCAGTATCTAACTTGAAACCTTTATATTCTCCTCTGATTGGGAATATCCACTATCTAAAACAGTAAAACAAATGAAAATTCAGTATCTAAGCATGTCTTTCATGGATTGTTCAGACAATCCATGAAGCTGTCATCGTGGATGGAAACCAAATATAAGAAAAATAAGAAAAAAAAGATAGGGCTCATATCAAATGTATTTTTAGGGAACTGTCATCGTGGAAGGAAACCAAATATAGAAGCCAGAAATGGAAACAGAAAGAAGAATGGTAGAGACTTTGGATACACCAGGCTAACATAGCGGCATTTTCCTCATCTCTCTCTCATCCCTTGTTTCCCTTCAGCACACGAACACAAAGAGACATCAGCAACAACAGCAAGAGCGACAAGAACAACAATAATAATAAATTATTATGAACAAGATGTCTCTATATGGGTTTCCAGATCTCCACTCGAGCCCTCTCTTTCTAATCACAGCCCAATTAAGAACATAGACAACAACCACTAAACAATCCAATCACAGCCCAATCAAAATTTGCCATCCTGGATCTTAATGAAATAAGCTTCATTAACAGTGAAAGATAATGAGAATGCTAGCAGCATACTTAGTTTGGAAGTGAACCCATTTTTTGTGAAAAAATCATGCCAAAGATGGCATTCAGCTTCATTAACAGTATCTGAAAATGAAAATTTCCATTATCAGAGCTTATATGTTGCTTACTAATTCACTGTGACCAACTAAATCTAAACCCCAATTGTTGTGCATATCCGGAGGATTTTGGCATACGTACCTATAGCATCCTCAGTTCATAGTGAACCCATTTTGGTCAAAAAAACATGCCAAGAAGACAATCAGGTGCATGAAATCAGCTTCACTAACAGTGAAAGAAAATGGGGATGCTAGCAGCATACTTAGTTTGGAAGTGAACCCATTTTGTGTTAAAAAACCATGCCAAAGATTGCAATTAATCAGGTTACTTTAACAGTATCTGAAAATGAAAATTTCCATTATCTGAGCTTATATGTTGCTCTACTACTTCTTTAGCCCAACTAAATCTAAAACCCAATTGTTGTGCATATCCGGAGGATTTTGGCATACAGCTATAGCATCCTCAGTTCACAGTGAACCCATTTTGGTCAAAAAAAACATGCCAAGAAGACAATCAGGTGCATGAAATCAGCTTCACTAACAGTGAAAGAAAATGGGGATGCTAGCAGCATACTTAGTTTGGAAGTGAACCCATTTTGTGTTAAAAAACCATGCCAAAGATTGCAATCAGGTTACTTTAACAGTATCTTAAAATGAAAATTTCCATTATCTGAGCTTATATGTTGCTCTACTACTTCTTTAGCCCAACTAAATCTAAAACCCAATTGTTGTGCATATCTGGAGGATTTTGGCATACAGCTATAGCATCCTCAGTTCACAGTGAACCCATTTTGGTCAAAAAAACATGCCAAGAAGACAATCAGGTGCATGAAATCAACTTCACTAATAGTGAAAGAAAATGGGGATGCTAGCAGCATACTTAGTTTGGAAGTGAACCCATTTTTTGTTAAAAAACCATGCCAAAGATTGCAATCAGGTTACTTTAACAGTATCTTAAAATGAAAATTTCCATTATCTGAGCTTATATGTTGCTCTACTACTTCTATAGCCCAACTAAATCTAAAACCCAATTGTTGTGCATATCCGGAGGATTTTGGCATAATCTAAAGCTTAGTTCACAGTGAACCCATTTTGGTCAAAAAAACATGCCAAGATGACAATCAGGTGCATGAAAATAAGCTTCACTAACAGTAAAAGAAGATGAAGATGCTAGCAGCATACTTAGTTTGGAAGTGAACTCATTTTTTTGTTAAAAAACCATACCAAAGATGGCAATCAGGTTACTTTAACAGTATCTTAAAATGAAAATTTCCATTATCTGAGCTTATATGTTGCTCTACTACATCTTTAGCCCAACTAAATCTAAAACCTAATTGTTGTGCATATCCGGAGGATTTTGGCATACAGCTATAGCATCCTCAGTTCACAGTGAACCCATTTTGGTCAAAAAAACATGCCAAGAAGACAATCAGGTGCATGAAATCAGCTTCACTAACAGTGAAAGAAAATGGGGATGCTAGCAGCATACTTAGTTTGGAAGTGAATCCATTTTGTGTTAAAAAACCATGCCAAATATTGCAATCAGGTTACTTTAACAGTATCTTAAAATGAAAATTTCCATTATCTGAGCTTATATGTTGCTCTACTACTTCTTTAGCCCAACTAAATCTAAAACCCAATTGTTGTGCATATCTGGAGGATTTTGGCATACAGCTATAGCATCCTCAGTTCACAGTGAACCCATTTTGGTTAAAAAAACATGCCAAGAAGACAATCAGGTGCATGAAATCAGCTTCACTAACAATGAAAGAAAATGGGAATGCTAGCAGCATACTTAGTTTGGAAGTGAACCCATTTTTTGTTAAAAAACCATGCCAAAGATTGCAATCAGGTTACTTTAACAGTATCTTAAAATGAAAATTTCCATTATCTGAGCTTATATGTTGCTCTACTACTTCTTTAACCCAACTAAATCTAAAACCCAATTGTTGTGCATATCCGGAGAATTTTGGCATAATCTAAAGCTTAGTTCACAGTGAACCCATTTTGGTCAAAAAAACATGCCAAGATGACAATCAGGTGCACGAAAATAAGCTTCACTAACAGTAAAAGAAGATGAGGATGCTAGCAGCATACTTAGTTTGGAAGTGAACCCATTTTTTGTTAAAAAATCATGCCAAAGATGGCAATCAGGTTACTTTAACAGTATCTTAAAATGAAAATTTCCATTATCTGAGCTTATATGTTGCTCTACTACTTCTTTAGCCCAACTAAGTCTAAAACCCAATTGTTATGCATATCCGGAGGATTTTGGCATACAGCTATAGCATCCTCAGTTCACAGTGAACCCATTTTGGTCAAAAAAACATGCCAAGAAGACAATCAGGTGCATGAAAATAAGCTTCACTAACAGTAAAAGAAAATGGGGATGCTAGCAGCATACTTAGTTTGGAAGTGAACCCATTTTTTGTTAAAAAACCATGCCAAAGATTGCAATCAGGTTACTTTAACAGTATCTGAAAATGAAAATTTCCATTATCTGAGCTTATATGTTGCTCTACTACTTCTTTAGCCCAACTAAATCTAAAACCCAATTGTTGTGCATATCCGGAGGATTTTGGCGTACAGCTATAGCATCCTCAGTTCACAGTGAACCCATTTTGGTCAAAAAACCATGCCAAGAAGACAATCAGGTGCATGAAATCAGCTTCACTAACAGTGAAAGAAGATGGGGATGCTAGTAGCATACTTAGTTTGGAAGTGAACCCATTTTTTGTTAAAAAACCATGCCAAAGATTGCAATCAGGTTACTTTAACAGTATCTTAAAATGAAAATTTCCATTATCTGAGCTTATATGTTGCTCTACTACTTCACTGTGCCCAACTAAATCTAAAATCCAACTGTTGTGCATATCCGGCCGGAGGATTTTGGCATACGTACCTATATACCATCCTCAGTTCACAGTGAACCCTTTTTGGTCAAAAAAACATGCCAAGATGATAATCAGATGCATGAAAATAAGCTTCACTAACAGTAAAAGAAGATGAGACATCAGCAACAACAGCAACAACAGCAAGAGGGAACCAAATATAGAACAATTGGATTTTGAATGGAGATTGTAGTCATAGATCAATTCTTCATTGAAGAAAAATACGAATATGGCTCATATCAAGTGTAGTTTTAAGGAATTGTCATCGTGGAAGGAAACCAAATATAGAAGCCAGAAAGAGGAATGGTAGAGAATGAGGATACACCAGGCTAACATAGCGGCATTTTCCTCATCTCTCTCTCATCCCTTCTTTCCCTTCAGCACACGAATACATAGAGACATCAGCAACAACAGCAAGAGCGACAAGAACAACAATAATAATAAATTATTATGAACAAGATGTCTCTATATGGGTTTCCAGATCTCCACTCCAACTCGTCTCTTTCTAATCACAGCCCAATTAAGAACAATTGTTCACAGTCACTGTTAAAGAAACATATATGCTCAGATTATGGAAATTTTCATTTTCAGATACTGTTAAAGAAGCTGATTTCATGCATCTGATTGCTATCTTTGGCATGATTTTTTAACCAAAATGGGTTCACTTCCAAACTAAGTATGCTGCTAGCATACCAAAATCCTCCAAATCAGTACAACAACACGGCTGAACAAACCTTGTTTGCAGGTCATACAATGTCATCTATACCATGTTATGTGCCAAAGTGGGGTTGGTCATACAATGCATGAACGACACGTATTAGTTGTTTGTGAGTATGCAATAGGGTGTAGCTATGAACAGGGCTCATATCAAGTGTAGTATTACGGACTGTCATCGTGAAAGGAAACCAATTTAATATAGAAGCCATATATGGAGCCAGAAAGAGGAATGGTAGAGAATGAGGATACACCAGACTAACATAGCGGCATTTTCCTCAACTCTCTCTCATCCCTTCATTCTCTTCAACACACGCACACAAAGAGACATCAGCAACAACAGCAAGAGGGGGTTGGTCCAACAATAAGTGTAGATTATAATAAACGAGATGTCTCTATTTGGGTTTTCAGATCTCCACTCCAGCCCTTTCTTTCTAATCACAGCCCACTTAAGAAGACAATCACGATATGCTTATAGACGACAGCCACAATGCAGACTCACAAACACTAGTACGTGTCTTTCATGCATTCAAGACCATAATCTCTTTAAAAATACCAATTTAAAGACTTACCGATGTTTTTTGACAGTGGGCGGCGTGCTACCCTCACTCTCATATGTTTGACTGCCACTATTATTTAGTGGCTGCTCATCCCCATGGCTCTCGTTGCCATCATTTATATTTACCCTCTTTCCACACCTCGGCATGTTGTACCTATCAAGGATTCGATAACTTCCTTAGAGATGCAAATTTAATTAATAACATGTTTATAATAACTATCATAAAATTTGTACTTTAGTAGGATTAACAAACCAACATAATTATAAAAAAATTAAAAAAATGAGATTTGTAACAGATTAAATTACAACGATAGTTTGGTTCAAATGACACTAAGCATAGTTTAATGTAAATAATACCAAGCAGTAGAAAATAGAAAGATAATTAAACCGGTGTATTAAATTCACAATGAACATATTCGAAATTACAGACATAATATTACAACAAGATTTAAGACATAAAATTACAGACATATAATAAACCCAATTGAAAATCATGTAAACTACAATACGACATCTTCCAGTACATCGCCATCTTCTCCATCCTTGCGGAGCCAAGTCCCGCAAATTCCAATGTCGGTTGTGTTTACATCAAACACAGGAAACTCAGAAGCAATGTAACTGTTCATGACTTCACCGTCTTCATCTTCTGAAGTATCGCCCAGTTGGAATACATCTCTTGGTTACATAGGAAGAGCCACATACGATTTTGGCAGGGTTGGATCTTCAATGTAGAACACTTATTGCACTTGGAATGGAAACACAAATGGCTCATGGCTAATGTGTGTACCGATGTGAATCAATTTTGAGAAGTTTACAACTGTGAAGCCAAGCTTATCCTTGTTGTTAGCAAAATTCCTATCAAACTCAGCCCAATCCCTACGAAATAAGACAACACGGAAATGACCAAAATAATTCAACTCAATGATATACGTGAGCACTCCATAGTAGTCGAGATCTCCATCTACAGGCCTCGTGTCCGATTTGGAAGCATAACTTCTAGTCTTAGACGTCACTACCATTCCACTATTTTGAGACTTCAAATGACATTCACGATCCTTAGTACGAAATCTAAAACCATTGAATATGTATCCTCTGTATCTTTTGACCATCTTATAGGGACCTTTGGCAAGTACTTGTATTTCAGATGACGCACCTTCAGGACCCAAAGAATGTACCTATTAATTTTGCGCAAATCGTATCAGCACCATAAAAAATGTAGATAGAATGAAGATTAACTCGCATAACTGTAATTCACCTACATGAGATTCAAACCACTTATAAATTTTTTTATTCATCATCTTGTTTTGTTCACGTGGTGGTAGTCTTCTTGGTCTAGCCCTTCGTTTGATGTCACTGACAAATTCGCTAAAAAACAAGCAATTGAAATAAGGAATAAAAAAAGTAGGTTAATATCGAGCTCCGCGGTTTTTACTGTATTCGATTTAAATTCAAAAGCAACTTACCTTCGAAATGGTTCTACTAATGCATGGTGGTCTAGCACATATCGATGTGCCTGTTCCCACGCTAAGTTATCTAGCTCAAATGCATCAACTTTACCAACAGTAGTGCCAGCGGTATCAAAAAGATATTGAGCACCATCAAGGTTGTAAATGTCTGGATTTCTACGTGGTCTACTAGAAGATGTCTCCACACCCGGCAAACACCTGGGAAAAAATATGAGCACTCCTCTGATAGATATCCCTGGGCTATTGACCCTTCAGGATATGCTCTATTTTTCACATAAACCTTTAGCCGGTATAGGTACCTGAACATGTACAATTAATGAATTAGAGCGGATTAGGGGATTAAAAGAAATGAGCTTTTGAAAATTATATTTCGTAAGATGAATGAATTCTTTTACCTCTCAATGGGGTACATCCACTGATAGTGAACAGGACCGCCGATTATGGCTTCACCAGCAAGGTGGATTATCAAGTGAATCATTATAGTGAAGAACGATGGAGAAAATATCATCTCCATTTTACTAAGTGTCAATGCCGCCTGCTGCTCCAATTGGTCCAGATCTTCAACACGAAGCATTCTTGAGTAAATACCTTTATATATGCTACAAAGATCTTTCAGGACAGTAGTGACTTGCTCACATATTGAAGACCTTAGGGCCACAGGAAGGAGATCCTGCATTAGGATGTGGTAGTCGTGTGACTTTAGACCCTGAAGCCTCTTCTCTTTAAAGTTGACACATCTTGCCATGTTAGAAGAATAGCCATCATGGACTTTAAGTTCCAGTAGTACTTTGCAAAACAATTCCAACTCCGATTTTGACATTGAATAGATTGCAGGAGGTAGGAGTACTTTCCCGTTCGGCAATTCTTCTGGGTGCAACTCATGTCGGATGCCCATTGACTTCAATTCAAGTCGGCTCTTGAGATTGTCCTTTGTCTTCCGATCATCTCCCATAACTGTTCCTATACAATTTTCACCAATATTTTTTCCGATATGCATCACATCTAAATTATGTCGCAGTAAGTTGAATTCTCAATACGGCAACTTGAAGAAAATACTCTTCTTCTTCCATGCACCTAAACTCGTCATGTTTTGATCCTCATCGTCGCCATATAGATCGGTGTCCTCACCTTGCTCCGGCCTTGCCCTTTTCTTGCCCTTTGTCCTGACTTCTGGTTCTTTTCCATATTTGAATTGATGACCATCTACCCGCCTCAAAATATCTGAACCAGAAGAAGACCCAGGAGCATGTTCCCACTCGTCGGTACCATCAAATATCGCTCCCTCTGCCCGAAATATATTTGTGTTAGGCAACCATCTCCTATGATCCATATAGCAAAACTTTCTGCCATTGTACAACCACCTTGAACTAGTTTGGTCAGCACAACATGGACATGCATAACGTCCTTTAGTACTATATCCAGATAAATTTGCATATGGTGGAAAATCATTGATTGTCCAAGACAACACGGCCCGAAGAGAAAATATTTCTTTAGCCACAACATCATAGATTGGAACACCCACCCACAACTTATGAAGTTCATCTATTAACGGTTGTAGGTACACATCTATATCATTTCCAGGACCTTTCGGTCCAGGAACTATCATGGACAAAATAAATGAGGACTGCTTCATGCATTTTCAAGGCGGCAAATTGTATGGCATCAACACAACCGACCATATGCTGTATGTACTACTCATTTGCCTGAAAGAATTGAAACCATCACTAGCTAGTCCAAGTCTCACATTTCGAGGATCTTCCGCAAAATCAGGATATCTTTCATCAAATTTTTTCCAAGATTGAGAATCAGCAGGATGTCTAAGAATCCCATCATTAGTGCGACCTTCAGCATGCCATTTCATATCAGAAGAAGTTTTCGTAGATATAAACAACCTTTGTAGCCTAGGAATCAGAGGAAAGTAATGCAGTATTTTGGCAGGCTTCTTTTTCCTACTTCGCTTAGTAGATCCACTGGCTCCCTCGTCTTGATTTGGTCTTTCTTTTCATTTCGAAGAACCACACACTTCGCAATTCTCCAGACTTTTCTTACCACTCGTGAAAAGCATACAGTCATTTGGACATGCTGCTATCTTCTCATATCCTAGATCGAAAGAAGTTAGGAATTTTTTGATTTTATAGGCTGAGTTTGGAATACAGATTTCAGAAAATGCTTCATTCAACAATTCAAGTAGCATAGTGAAGGACTTAGCAGACCACCCGTTTAAACATTTAATCTGAAATAGTCTGACAATGAATGAGAATTTAGAAAATTTGGTGTAATCGCGGTACAACGGAGTACTAGCATCTTCAAGTAACTTAGCGAAGGATTCTTGCTGCTTATTATTTTCAGGGGTGGGGCCAGACATTTCCTCGTCCACCCCACCACCAATCTGGTTTGTTTCTGTTGACTCATTGTGAACTTGGGTTGTTGGGTTATTGGTATGGAAAGAAACATTATGAATCCCCATGGCATCTTGTAACAAAGCATGCATCTCATCGGAAACGCTTAAGTCTTCGTTCACTAAGGGCTCAGCTTCATTTTCTAATACAACCGGACGAACAGGAGCTGACGTATGATCATCTCCATGACAAAACCACCTTGTGTACCCTTGAAAAAAACCGTTGACAACCAAATGTATATGTACTACGTCACATGTCCTCAGCATACAATTTGTACACCGGAGGCATGGACAAATGATTAGGTTGGGATCACGGGAATGTCGTTTGGCAAAGATAATAAAATCTTTAATACCATCACGGTACTCCTTGGATAATCGTGGTTTACTAATCCAACTTCTATCCATTATATCAATAGCACACAATCTGAAATTAAAATTTGATATATTAAATAGTAATAACAGTAAAAGGCATTTTGTATATTAAATTTCACCTATTTGAAAACCATCCTTAGCTGCAAATAAATAAACGATATAATCTTTAACTGTAAAATAAAGAAATTGTGGTTCCAAAAAATGTACAAAAAAAAACTATATCTTAACACAATCTACACTATTCACATAACCCTAAACTACTTTTTGTGGAAATTTCACAACCACCTTAGTGGTATTTTATCGCACACCCTGTGTTCGAGCATAAAAAAAAATCGACTATAGTCTCCCCTGTATTTGGCTTTCCGGTCAAGGAGATGATGATGGTAAAGGGTATTTTGCTGATGAAGAGGAATCGGCCGAATAATGAGCGCGTCGTGCTGTAACTACGGTAACAAGAAGATCTGATGACTCATGAACTATTCTGTTCATGGCTACTAATAATCACTTATCTCATAATAATAATAATAATAATAATAATAATAATAATAATAATAATAATAATAATAATAAACAAAAACTAATATGGCTACTAATAAGTTTTTCTAAAATAATTATTCATCCCAATTAAATCATTGATGCTTGTAGCGCCAAAAAAAACCTGCACGAGGTTTGTTCAGTCCAAATCTTGTACAGATTTGGAGGATTTTGGTAAAAAACATGCCACGATGCCAATCAGATGCATGAAATCAGCTTCATTAACAGTAAAAGAAAAATGATAATGTCCAGTATGTAAGCATATATTTTTCAGAGTGAACCAATTGTTGTACATATCCGGAGGATTTTGGCATACAGCTATAGCATCCTCAGTTCACAGTGAACCCATTTTGGTCAAAAAAACATGCCAAGATGACAATCAAATGCATAGGATAAGCTTCATTAACAGTAAAAGAAAATGAGGATGCTAGCAGCATACTTAGTTTGGAAGTGAACCCATTTTGTTAAAAAATCATGCCTAAGATGGCAATCAGCTTCTCTAACAGTATCTGAAAATGAAAATTTCCATTATCTGAGCATATATGTCACTCTACTAATTATTTAGCCCAACTAAATCTAAAACCCAATTGTTGTGCATACCCGGAGGATTTTGGCATACGTACCTATACCATCCTCAGTTCATAGTGAACCCATTTTGGTCAAAAAAAATGCCAAGATGACAATCAGATGCATGAAAATAAGCTTCACTAACAGTAAAAGAAGATGAGGATGCTAGCAGCATACTTAGTTTGGAAGTGTACCCATTTTTGGTTAAAAAATCATGCCTAAGATGGCAATCAGGTTATCTAACAGTATCTGAAAATGAAAATACCCATTATCTGAGCGTATATGTTGCTCTACTAATTCTTTAGCCCAACTAAATCTAAAACCCAATATTGTTGTGCATATCCGGCCGAAGGATTTTGGCATACGTACCTATAGCATCCTCAGTTCACAGTGAACCCATTTTGGTCAAAAAAACATGCCAAGATGACAATCAGATGCATGAAAATAAGCTTCACTAACAATAAAAGAAGATGAGGATGCTAGCAGCATACTTAGTTTGGAAGTATACCCATTTTATGTTAAAAAATCATGCCTAAGATGGCAATCAGCTTCTCTTACAGTATCTGAAAATGAAAATTTCCATTATCTGAGCTTATATGTTGCTCTACTACTTCTTTAGCCCAACTAAATCTAAAACCCAATTGTTGTGCATATCCGGAGGATTTTGGCATACGCACCTATAGCATCCTCAGTTCACAGTGAACCCATTTTGGTCAAAAAAACATGCATGCCAAGAAGACAATCAGATGCATGAAATTAGCTTCATTAACAGTGAAAGAAAATGGGTATGCTAGCAGCATACTTAGTTTGGAAGTGAACCCATTTTTTGTTAAAAAATCATGCCAACGAGGGCAAACAGGTAACTTTAACAATATCTTAAAATGAAAATTTCCATTATCTGAGCTTATATGTTGCTCTACTAATTCACTGTGCCCAACTAAATCTAAAATCCAATTGTTGTGCATATCCGGCCGGAGGATTTTGGCATACGTACCTAGAGCATCCTCAGTTCACAGTGAACCCATTTTGGGTAAAAAAATAAACATGCCAAGAAGACAATCAGATGCATGAAATCAGCTTCATTAACAGTAAAAGAAGATGAAAATTTCCAGTATCTAAACATATATTTTTCTATTCATTCTTCATCCCAACTAAATTATTCATGTTAAGGAAATCAAGATGCATACTCTGAAAAAACATGCTTTTTTTGGAAAATAAGGGAAATCAAGAGATGATACCGAAGAGAGAGAGAGAGAGCGGGGCGACGAGCGCGGGGGCGTAGGAGAGAGAGAGAGCGCGTGGCGATCGCCGATTCACCTCCAAATGGAGAGAGGGAAGAGGGAAATCGAAAATGACGAAGGGAAGAAGGGACGATTTCGAAAGGTCGAAGGCCGTCGAAGAGGACGAAGCGGCGGAGGCAAACGCGCGGAAAGTAGAGCGAGGAAGGAGGAAAACGAAGCGCCCCTTTTTTTTGGGGGGGGGGTTTGGGAAAATGGCGAGCGAAAGATTAGGGTTCGCGGGTTTTATCGCAGCTTATTCACCGGCGTTTCAATTAGACACGCCGGTGAATGTGTCCGTATATTCACCGGCGTTTATTATCAAAACGCCGGTGAATAATACACTTCATCGGCGTTTTTAAATAAAACGCCGGTGAATACGAAGATTGACCGGCGTTTTAAAGCGACCGCCGGTGTATAACCATTTCATCTGGCACCCCATTCCTATTCGCTCCCTACCCCGACGCTAGTAGTAAAATGCCGGGGAATATTCGCCGGTAAAACAAGTATCTTTTGTAGTGGATATTGCTGCTCTCCCTCTTAAGTTCGGTGGCATGGTGGGAGAACTCGGTGATTCTCACAGCAAGTTCTGATCTATGATGTTGATTTGTGTAGTTTTTCACAGATTGTGAGTTTTTTAAGGAAACTATTAAAGACCGTGAAAAGTGGTTGGAGCTCCTAAGAATGAATCTGGATCGTTAAAAGAGCACCTGGATCAGAATCTGACGGTTACTGATGCAGCCGATGAACCTACAAAAAAGTGTGAAACATCGGGGTTGGCCTCGTCGACAGACCCTCCAACGCTCAAGTCAGAAACAGAGAGAGGAAGAGAGTTTGAGAGCAAAAAATGTTGATTACATTCTGACTGAGGGATGGGGGAAGGGTATTTATAGGCCTGTGAATCGGTTAGAAGAATGATATAAATCTGAAATCTTGTGCACATCCTCCCATAGAATCGATTACTCTCCTGTTGGGGATAAGAGAATTGTTTTACAGTCCTGTTGGGCTGGATATTCTCCTAATGGGCCTAGTCACTTTTGATGGGTTTGAATGCGGCTCATGCCTTGTTAGAAGTCTGGGAAAGTCTGAACATGCTAAGGAGACTTATTATTGTTAATCTGCCCGTAGAAACTTTAAGGGGGCGTTTGGTAGGGGGATTATTTTTTGTTGCCTTGGAATCTTAACTTGGGAATCTAGTTTCCCATGTTTGGTATGTTATTTTTAAATTCACATTCCCAAAAAACCAAGAT
This sequence comes from Hemerocallis citrina, assembly GCA_017893485.1. Lineage (NCBI taxonomy): Eukaryota > Viridiplantae > Streptophyta > Magnoliopsida > Asparagales > Asphodelaceae > Hemerocallis > Hemerocallis citrina. The sequence goes on from CM030360.1 coordinate 15,750,590, forward strand.
TCCTAGAAAAAAAATTTGCCACAATTTCCGCAATTTTTTTTTTTTTTTGGGTGGGTGGGGGGATTCATAGATTCTCAAGTTCTTGAAAAAATATTACTTCTTTAAAAATACAATTATGCCTCCAAAAAATCCCTCTCTCCTCTCTCTTCCTATCTCTTCCTCTCTTTCTCCACCAAAAATCCGTTCCCCTACCCCAAATAATCAAGAGCGTCAATCAGCTGCTGGAAGTACTTTCTCGCATCTCTTTCGTCCAACTTTATAAGATAAGACTAGGGCAAGAAAATGGTGTATTTCTTTTTTTAGTACGAACTCGTCACCATTCATTAAAGATCCAAAAATAAATAAAGCAAATGATCCTGGAAAGGATTAGTTCTCCTCACCTAAGGAAACTCTAATCGAGAAAAGATGACAGAATTTTTGTAGACAAAGTAGAGTCTGTCTATCATAGACATAAATAAAGCAAATGATCCTAATCTTTACAAATTTTAATAACAGAGAGCACTGCAAATTCTTTTTGCTATTAGTTTATAGAATAGTGAGATATATATTAGTTTATAGAATAACAGAGAGGCTTTTAGGATGATAGTTTGACCAGACAGTCAACGGATGATATTATGAAAATATTAAACTTTCATAATAAATAGTTGCTTAACCTTTAGCCAAATTCATGTGCTTGAGTAGTGTAAAATTTTTTTTGGCCTAATAGTGATTAAAACATATTTCTTTATTTATTAGAGAAAATATAATATAATATATTTAAATACAAGTATGAGAGGGTATTTTGGATAATAAGATTAACAATCTTAGAAAATATGTAGCTCGACTAAACATAAGAAATTAAGTTTCCAACTAACATTTTCAGATGTTTAAGACATACCAAACATGCTTTATGATTCATAGGAATCATAAATTGTAGGAAACATAAATCACAGGGAACAAAAAAAAATTCTTATACCAAACGCCTCCTAAGGTCTGTACTGGAATCGTACTGTCTTGATTTGCTGTAACTTTTACCATTATCAGATAGATAATTATACCAAGTGATCATATTTATCGTTCCTTGAATTTAGTTTACTCCAATAACTAAAGAAGCAAAAGAAATATAAAAAAAACCAAAACAAATAGGTACGTTATACAAATGACAAACTATTTTTCACTGAAGTGAAAAATCAGTAACACTGCTAGAATTTTTTCAAATAGTCATGAGCGTTTGCTGATGTTGGTTAGGGACAAAAAAAAAAATTTAAAAATTAAAAAAAATTAAACTGTACCTCCTAGTGCACGCTTTGATTAATACACGCATCGCTCACATATAATCTTTTCATCACCAACAATTCATATGCTAGATAGTCACATATTCTTAACCATCAATATGTAATGGTACGTACGATCATTTCAGTGCATTGCTTGCAATTACCATACGTGAGATCGAGCTGAGCTTTGAAAACATCAGGTGCATATTGTATATATCCTCGTGTGCATATTATACTTCTGGTTGGTGAGTGTCTCCCATCTATCACTAGATCTCATGGTTTGGAACGGATTCTTTTGAAACTTCATGTGGACAAATTTAGTTGTAAAATTTGGCACAAAGAAAGATTTACCCAAATTAATGTCTAAAAACTTTTTGCTGTCGACGATTCAGGATATCGATCGATCGGAAGAAAGCAACGTTCTTTTTCAGTCTGACAGGTTGAAAAGATGTGAGTGTAAAAGAGAATATGCTTCTCTTTTACATCTAGACCATATCAAATGAGCTAAACGAGCTAAGGTTAAGTGGCTCAAAGAGGGTGACGGTAATTCGTCCTTTTTTCATAAGTTTGTTTCTCATTGGCAAAAATGTAATCATATTACGTCCATTATGGTTGATGATGTGGAATTACAATCTATCACCGAATTCCACTCCGCCTTTCTCAATTTCTTCAAACATCTTTTGGGTACGTCTCAGATTCCCTCCATTCATCTTAATTGAGCTCAGCTTTATGGCAATGAGAATCATGATCTATCCATCCTTGAGTTTCCCTTTTCCATGGAAGAATTTAAAGCTGATGTTTTCTCCATGCATAGTGATTCGGTGCCTGGTACTGATGGATTTCCTACTTTCTTTTTTCAGAAATTTTGCGATTTCCTTAAAGATGATTTCTTTGTCTTGTTTTCAGATCTCTTCTCTGGTCAGTTCTCGTTTGATCGTATTAATTATGCTAACATTGTGCTCATCCCCAAGCTGATTGGTGCTAATAGGGTCTCCGCTTTTCGACCGATTAGCATATTCATATCTACTTTCAAAATCATTATGGAAGTTCTTGCTAATCGCCTTAGCTTAGTCATTTCTCCTCTCATTGATCTCGCTCAGTTCGGGTTTATTAAGAATAGATTTATTCTTGATAGTGTTGCTTCTGCTCAAGAGATTATTTCCAGTTGTCATCGATCTAGTACGCGGATCCTTTTAAAATTAGACTTTGAAAAAGTTTATGACAAAGTCAATTGGAATTTCCTCTTCGATATTCTCCTTCATCGCGGTTTTGATCTCAAATGGATTTCTCGGATTAAATCCAGTCTCTTCGCTAGTATTTCCTCAGTTATTATTAACAGTATTGAGGGTAATAAATTTAAATGTAAGCGTGGCCTTTGCCAAGGTGATCCTATCTCTTCTTTATTATTCTCTCTGGTTGCGGATGTTTTTAGTAAACTTCTCATGAACGCTTGGAATGCCCACCTTATCGACGGTTTGGGGGGCTTCAGTGGTTTTCGTGGCATTCTTAATCTGCAATATGCAGATGATTCTATCCTGTTCTTGAAACCCAACGAGGTCTGCACAACCTTAAACTTCTTCTTCACATTTTTGAAAAAGCATTCGGTTTATCCATTAACTTTTGTAAAACTTCTGTTCTCTGGATTGGTGGCTGTGAGAACCGTAATCTCGAAATTGCACAGCTTTTTAACTGTGCGGTAACATCCTTCCCTATTCAGTACCTTGGTATTCTATTGAAATGGGGGAAGCTTCACAAATCAGACTGGATTCCGCTCATATATAAAGCGGAAGCCATACTTAATGTTTGGGCTGGAAAACTTCTATCTACGGGAGGACGTCTTATTCTAGTTAACTCTGTGCTTTCTTCCATCCCGCTCAACATGATGTCTTTCTTCTATTTACCATCTTGGGTTATTATGAAGATCGATCGTATCAGGCGCAATTTCTTCTGGTCGGGGTCCTCTCTCTTCAAACCTGGCAAACATCTTTGTAATTGGGATACAATCTGCAAGTCTAAGAGTGAAGGGCGTCTTGGGGTGCTTAATCTTAGGAATCAGAACCTCGCTTTGCTGGGTAAATGGATTTGGAGAATTCTTAAAGATGGGAATTCTCCCTGGGCTCGCCTTATCTATCATAAATATTTTTCCTGTTATAAAATTTGGGAACTCTATCCTTCCCTTCCGCCATCAGCCTCCTCTTTTTGGAAGGGAGTGTGGAAAACGGTCGGACCGTTTAAATGTGGTATTCTCAAACTTGGCGGTAACGGGACTGCTATTAAATTTTGGACTTATTTCTGGTTGGGCATTTTCATTATTGCATCTTCTTTTCCTGAATTGTTCCATCTTGCTGCCAATCCTAATGCAACTGTAGCAGATTATGTGGTTTTCCAGGACAACTCACGGTCTTGGAACATTCCATTTAGTTGCAATCTGCCTCCGCCATTAATCCCCAAACTTACCACCCTCTTGTCATCCTTACAATCCTACACCTGGCACCTCCAGGATGATTTCCTTTGGCGATGGAATAGTTCAGGAATTTTTTCGGTTAAATCTTTCTATAATTTTCTTAATTCTGGAGGTGTGTCTTCCCCAATTGCCAATCCTATCTGGAAATCTTTTGCCTCTCTGAAATTCAACATTCTTGTCTAGTATGCAGTTCAGAATAAATTTCTGACTGTGGACGTTCTTAACAAAAAGAATATTGCGGCCGACCAAAATTTTGTTTTCTGCCACCAATTTTCAAAGAACGCTCTTCATTTATTCCTTACTTGTTCCTTCACTTGTCCGTTATGGTTGATTTTCCATCAAGCTTGGGGGGTTTTAGGCTACCCTGAATCCTTGGATTCATGGTTGACTACATGGAGATCTAATTCTGTCCTTAAACCCTTGCGCAAATCTTGGGATGTATCTATGATGTCCATCATTGCTATCATCTGGAAGGAATGGAACTTACGTATCTTTACTAATACTTCTCGCCTGATTACGGGCTTAATTGACGACCTCCTTTTTTACCCCAATTTCAAGGCCTCCATCCTGGTCCCTCATAAAATTACTAATCTTAGACTTCACAAGCTTGATACTACGACATCTTTATTCTATCACGATATATTGTTTCTTACCTCCTTAGCAAGTTGGTTTCTCTAAATTTGTTTCCACTGCTTATGTTATGTTTTCTCTTTATTTTTTCCTATGTCTACATGCTCCATTTCTCTTTTCGGTTGCTAGCTGATGCGGGTTTGATTTTCTTTTTGCAGTACTAACCTGATGGGGCCTCTCTCTTCTGGTGTATTTTGTGGGTGTGGACTACTCTCCGTATCTCACCTATAAATCCTTTTGCCTGGACTTCTTCTACCTGCTTCTCTATTGCAGTTGTTTTGTCTGTTGCCTACTGGAATGGTTTACTTATGTGTTTCTTTTTATTTTGGGTTTAGTGCAGTTTCTTTTGCGACTTACCATGGTTCGCTGTGTTATAGTTTCTATTTCCTCTATGTTAATTCTTTTCTGCATCCATGTGTGTTATGTTGCTCTGTTTTGTTTTTCTGCAGGTCTTGCATTTGTCGACTATGACTCTTTTTTTTCCATATTGTTCCTCTGCCTCCCTTGGTGTTTGAGTACAGCGGTTGCGTGCATCTGTTTGTTCTTTGTGCTTGTTTTGTGTTTTTTTCCAGTTTGGCTTTTGGCTGCTGTTCTGTGTAGGTCGTTTGTCCTTCGCTCTGTCAGTGGCCTACTACACTGGTGGATTTTGTGCTTGTCTGCTTGTCTGCTTGTCTGCTTGCCTTCAGAGATTTTCTTCTCCCGGGTTTCTCTAATCTTCTGAGTTCGGCTACTGGGTCTTTCTTTCGCATTTTCTAGAGTTTTTTCGTCTTTCATAAATGACTCATTTGCATGTTTGTATAGTGTCATCTATGCAGTTTGGCTGCCCGACTTTTTGCTCATCCTTAGTCATCTTTTTTTTTTACTACGTCTTGTATTACTTTTCCCTGTAAATTGTTGTACAGTTTTGTTTTATATATAAATATTTGCTCGGGCTAGAGTCTTTCGACTCTACCCATTACATAAAAAAGAAATATATACATATGCTTTTTAAAAGGTATATATTGTCAAACATAATACCATATGATAAAAAAGTTCATGTTAGATGTTATTATAGTCCCATATTGGTTGTAGAGTCGTTTTGATATTTGTTCTCCTCCTTTATATAGGTGGTATTGTACTTAGTTAAACTTAATTCAATATTCAGTATTGTTTTCATCTCTCTGATTTATCTAAACATGGTATCAGAGCCAATTATCCAAATTTTCCCTTCTTAAATTTCCTTATCAAGAATTCTCAAATTCCAATTATAAAAATTTCTTCACAAAATCCTAGATCTCAAAAAAAAAAAAAAAAAAACTACACCTTCAACCTCAGTCACGACCCAAATCGCCGCCTCCACGTCGAGGCCTCCAATCGCCTCGCATCTCGGTCTCTCCATCGCTGCCACGCCACTGCCACACCGCTGCCCAATTTCAAATCTTCATCTTCAACCTCCAGTCAAATCTTCATCTTCAACCCTTAGTCAACCCTGTGCTTCCACATCCAAAAATACAGCTCCGAACTTCTCGCCCTCTCCCGCATCTCGCCCTCTCCCACATCGCCAACCCTGTGCTCCCCATCTAAAATATAAATTATACAAATTATACAAATCCGAACTTCCCCAGATCACCAGATCCGAACTTCCCCCAGATCCGAACTTCTCCCTCCTCTCCCACCCCCAGATCCGAACTTCCCTGGATCTGATCACCCCCAGATTCAGATCACAAACCCTAGCCGCCCCTCTCCTCTCCCACCTCACTAACTCTACTTCGCTATTATGCTTGTAAACCCATAACACCTTACTTATCCATTATCCTGTTTTCTTTTCAAAAAAAAATCCGAAAAAAAAATCAAAAAAATCAAAAAAAATCAAAAAAAACCAAAAATTTATTATTATTATTATTATTATTATTATTATTATTATTATTATTATTATATATACATGTACTATTACTTGATGGAATCTCAGTCTCTCCCACATATTTTCGCCTCCGCTAACTTTCCCGATGCAACTGCCTCTCCTTCCTTCTCCAGATTCAAACAGCAGCAGCGCCACTTTCAGTCTGCCTCTGGCCTCCTACCTTCTCCTCACATCATTGCCACTACAACACACGATGGATTTACCGGCATATATTCCCTGACGTTTTACCAGAAACGCCGGGGTAGGAAGAGACCAGGAATGGGGCGTCAAATTGGATGGTTATACGCCGGCGGCCTCTATAAAACGCCGGGGAATTATGATATTCATCTGCATTTTTATTAAAACTCCGGTAAAGGCCATATTCACCGGCGTTTTAATAAAACACGCTGGCGAATATACAGATAAAATGTACAAAAAAATCTTCCCCCATTCACCGGCGTTTTTTAGTTAAAACGTCGGTATAGGGTTTGGAATAAATTTCCCGCAAACCCTATACCATTTCCTCCTTCGATCCCAAAAAAAAACCCCCCAATTTTTTCCATCTCTCTTGCGCTCTCCCACCTCTGCCTTGGCTGCCATCGTTGTGCCCCCCATCGCCGTCGCCGTGCTCCGTCGTCCACTCTCTCTCTCCCATCATCGCTGCAAGTCTCCCCAACCCTCTCTCTCTCTCTCTCTCTCTCTCCCTCTCACTCGCATCGTCGCCACCTTTCCCCCATGGCTGTCCCATCGCCCTTCCCCTTACCCTGCCGTCGGCACTTCCCCCATCGCCGCCCCCCTCCCCCGCCGTCGCCCTTTCCCCCATCGTCGCCCCCCTTCCCCGCCGTCGCCCTTTTCCCCCATCATCGCCCCCCTCCCCCGCCGTCGCCCCTTCCTCTACACAAACCCTAGGTTTGTTCTTGAAATTTCTGAATCGTTTTATTTTTAAAATTTTTGTTTCTGAAATTTCTACACAAACCCTAGGTATGATGTAGTTGGTATATTCTTGAGATTGGTTCTACAATTTTTCCCAACTCTCTAATTTAGCTTGCTTGTATGTTCTTGAGGGTATACTTGTATGCTTGTATGACTAGGTATGACCATGGAACAATTTTGGTTTGAAAGAGAAGAATGCAATAACTTCTGAGCTGGGTTGTTAATAGGGATAATTTAGAGCCAAGTTGCCTGAGTACAAAATTTCACTTATGCTACTTTTCACATATAGTTGTAACTTTAATTTGTGGTTTGTCTGAACTATCTTGATGGACTAGAAGTGAGATACCTCAATGGTATAATTGATCTTTTATGCCATAGCATGATCTATTGTGCTAAATTTTGGCTCTACTTACTACTGATTTTTGGTTCATTACGTACAGAACATCGGTTGAGTTTGTTTTGGTTTGGAATATGCATGTTCAGTTGGTTTAACCACATTTAAATTGCCATCATGTTCAGTTGCTTCATGTTCAGTTAATTCCATTTTATTATGATGTTTCCACTCGACCTGCAAATGGAATATAACTTGTTGATAGTTTTGAGTATATTTCATAGTTTCATAAATATATAGTTAGTGCAAAGTAGTGAACGGTTAGATACTTCACGAGTAATGCCATTCTAGTTTATTCAGTTTGCACTTTGTACAAGTAAATATCAAAAGTGTATCTCTTGTTATCTACTTGATCCATTGTGTGTTACTGGGGAGGTGATACTCTTCTAGTACTTATAATCTGAGATTACTATTAGCTTTTGATACTAAACATCTGAACCTTTATGTATACAAAGTCATTTGTTTGAACCTATCAAAGTTCATCAGCATAATATGTTTGCTTTGGCATGATAAACTTCAGTTTATAATGATCATCTGATACTTTGCATTCACTCATACATTGTGAGCCTGTGATCAACTATGGATACATTATGAACCTGTGTATATTAGTGCATATTGAAGTATACCTTATGATGCTAAATTAGTGCAAATTGAAGTATGAACCTGTGTAATATTCATATTCCATAAGTTGCAATCATCTTTTCAGTAATAATGTTGTTACATCTTAAAGAATGAAAATATTACCATTGTTGGCTTGATCAGTTTCAGAGCAAAGCAAAGGGAAACAGGAAGGGATGTGCAAAGAGAGAAGGGGGAGGGGGGAGGAAATGGGTGAATTTTTTTCCGTACTGACCCACTTTTTTAGTTTTGCAATTTGGAGATGAGATGGAACATATACCTGAAGTTACACACTATGATTTTTGTAGGAGTGACTAGTGATGGAATTTTTTTTATCTAAACTTTATATACATTTATATCATGATGTCTGGATGAGTATCAGTTTCTAAGATAATGAGATTGTTGCTTGTTGCTTGGGTTTGTAAATGAGATTGTTCTTTCTCATTGATTTTAAGTGATGATGAGATGGATTATGTAACTGAAGTTGCACACTATGATTTTTGTAGGAGTGACTAGTGATGAAATAATCCTGTTTGAACTTATCTTGTGGATTCAATTGACAGTTATCTCATGAGTATTATAAAAGTATAAGTTTCATCACAGTTAGTATCTTGTTTGCCTGAATTTGACAGTGAAAATATTCTTTTTCAGTCTTTGTAATTCAATATTTTGAACTCCATATTTTGGTTATGAATGTGATGAGATCGCATTATTATGTTTCATTATGAGATTACAATTTGATGATATTATACTATTATGCTTCAATCATATTTTATTGGGCTCTTTTAGTTTTGCAATTGGTTTTGATTGCAAGAGTGCTCAAGGTTTTTTTTTTTATTTTTTAATTAATTTTTAATTAATTTTTTTTTTAAAAAAAAATATAGCTACACCGGCGTTTTTACAAGCGCCGATGTAGCTTTCAGAAAAAAACTGACAGTCTATACCAGCGTTTTAAGAACGCCGGTGTAGGTGATGGCCGAAAACAGTACTTCCAAATGAAACCACACATTCCCCGGCATTTTTACGACCGCCGGTGTAAAAAACACCGGTGAATGTTCCTAAGCTACAGCGACACGCGATTCAGCGACACTTGCACCGGCGATTTATAAAACGCCGGTGGTATCTACAGCGGGGTTTATAAACGCCGGTAAATGTGCAAAAAAATACCGGTAAAGACTGTTAGTCTTGTAGTGTGCCCACCCTACATCACCTCTACTTCCGACACCGGTAGCACCGTCCTGCTCCCTACCCCGATTCAGACACCAACAGCATCTCCCTCCACATTGTGCTCTCAATCACAGCGGCCCTCGCAGTGAGTCGTCCCTCACATCCTCGGTCATGCTCATCACTCCAGTCTTGCCGTCTCCTGCTGATTGGGCTAATCATCAACAATGCCTCACTCAGCTGGAACTACAACTCCTAGGTCAGTCTATCAATGCTGGCTCCTCTGCTCTTGCACTTTCTGCCACTCTTGATATGAATTCGTTCTGAATTTTAGATTCTGGTGCATCACATCATCTCACTAGTAATCAAACACTATTCACCACCTGCACAGTACTTCCCTCCCACTCTCCATCTCTACACATAGCTGATAACTCACCACTTCTTATTACACACTCAGGGACAATTAGCTCTCACATTCTCACATTACCATATGTTCTTTATGCTTCTCATTTATCAATAAACCTTATTTCTATTAGTGCATTGTGCGATAGTGGTCTTGTCGTTACTTTTGACTCTTTAGGTTGTTCTATTACTGATTCCTCCACCGGTGAGGAGTTTGGACATGCTAGTCGTCAGGATCGTCTATATTATCTAGATTTTTTTCGTGCACATCACTCTCATTTTAGTTTTGCCGGTACTGTTTCCTCTGATGCTGATCTGTGCCACAGATGTTTAGGTCATATTAGCACATCACGACTCCAGACTATAGCTCGCAGTGGTGCCATTGGTTCTCTCACTTTTAAACATTTATTTGATTGTTAGGGTTGTCATTTGACCATACATATTGTCCTACCCTTTAGTCACAAAAGAACTTCTGAAACCACTCATCCTTTTCAACTTGTTCATTCTGACATATGGGGGCCCTCTCCCGTACCTTCGTGGAAAGGCTATCTCTATTATGTTGCCTTCATTGATGACTTCACTAGACATACATGGGTTTTTCTTATGCGTCAGCGATCTGAGATACCTGATATTTACCGGTTCTTTACAACTATGATTCACACTCAGTTCAATGTGCGCATTAAGAATTTTCGATCGGACGGTGCATGTGAGTACACTTCCACCACTATGAGATCAATCATTCAGTCTCACGACACCCTTTTTCAGCAATCATGCCCTCTCACACAAGAGCAGAATGGTATAGCTGAACGCAAGCATCGTCACATCCTTAAGACGGCTCGCGCTCTTTTACTCTCCTATTCCGCTCCTCGTTCTTTCTGGGCTGAAGCTATTATGACCTCTGTTAATCTCATCAACATTACTTCCTTGTCTGCCCTAGCTGGTACGATGCGTTATGAGATTCTTTATCATTTACCTCCCGAATACAGTATGCTCCGTACATTTGGGTGCACCTGTTACGTCCTTCTCCCTCCTACTGAGCGCATGAAGCTCTCTGCTCGTGCTGCTAAGTGCGTTTACCTAGGTCACAGTCCTGAACACAAAGGTTATCGTTGTTTTGATCCATCAGTGAATCGTGTCCGCATTTCTCGACATGCATCCTTTGTGGAAGACTCCCCTTACTACCTGACTCCCCCCGAGGATACTAGATTTCTCGATTCCCCAGTTTTTGCTAGCCCCCCGACTTTATCTTCCTGCATTCCTTTTGATCCCACTCCTCTGGCTCCATTCACATCTCCTGCAGTCCTTACACCTGTTGTTGTAGCGCCCCGAATTTCCAATATGATATCTTAGAAATACGTAGCCCAATTCCCAGCATCAACTTCAAATGTAATATTAAACACAGTCGAACACCAATAAAATTTTTCAGCTTTCAATACATTAATCTTTACATAGTACAGCGGAATACAATACACCTTAAATTACAAATTTTTTTTCTTACAACAATTTCTTTTACAACAATACATAACCCATGACACCACTTTAACTCATGCATCCAAAATCCAAGCTACAAGTAATCACCTGTAAAATATGAGGCTAGAGATAATCCTAACCTCGAAAATTAAAGGGGTCATCCATAATGGTGTAAGTGACATAAAAATAAACAACGAACAACATAAGTAAAGCATAGATTCATAAATAACATGTAATAAACAAGAATACGTAAAATATGACATAGCAAGGAAACATGAAAACATTAGGTGAAACTAGACTAAGCACCAAGTGTAGAAAACAGGAAAATACATGCAAGAAACCAAGTCAAGAAAACACAATTATATATGCAGACTCTCTAATGCGTACTTGTCGAAGTCTATGCATCTCACTCTACATAGGTCCGGTGCAAGCCCTTAACGTCTCCACATTGTAGGGTTTAATCCCCCGCTATGCAACTAATCCTAACACGATGACTACTACGAGATAATGATAAACTGTGAGTATTAGCCCATGCCCCGATAATTCCAGAGGTCAATCTCTATCTACAGATAATTCCGGAGACTATTTCACTCACACCTGGGAATTTTCGAGAATACCCCACGCCGCAAGCGATGGCACCTCATCACACGAATACCACATGTGCGTTGCCTAGATCCCGATAATTCTAGAGATCAATCCCACACCACAGGTAATTCCGGAGACTATTTCACTCACACCTGGATAATTCTGAGAATTATCTCATACCGCAAGCCATACTGAGGTCCATAATCCATGTTCTCGTTTATCATATCACCACTAGTGCCTGTCCTTATCATTTTGGTTATTTAATTACTTTACGAATCTCCTAGAGTTGGTGTTCCACACTGGACTTAACTTAACAACTGATCAACTAAAATGCCTCAACAGACCCAAACATAAATATCCCAACTGCCGGTATACTAAGGTCACATACACCCTCTAGAGACTCACACCCAAATATCCAAACAAAACTTCCAACATAAATTGCTCAGTTAACCCACTTGAAAACATATGTTCAGTAGAAGATAAGGTATAGAATAGTAAGTTATAGATTAAAACATTTGGAGAATAAATCAAAAAGAACATTCAAAAATATAAAAATACATCAGTATCAGTCGACTATAGACAAGCGTAAGTCAACTGTCCTGAAAGAAATTTCAATAGCTTTAAGAAAATAATTCTAAGTATAGCAGCCGACTGTAAAAAGTCATAGGTCGACTGTCCAGAACGAAAAATCCCATAATATTTAAAAAATAACTAAGTATAGCAGTCGACTGTAAAAGGTCATAGGTCGAATGTCTAGAGAAAAATCCAATTCTTAGGGTGACATCAAAACAGAGCAGACTCAGTCGACTGTAAAGATGGGTCAGTCGACTATTCTGCAAGATAATTTAAAACATCAAGAAAATTACAGCAGCCAGGCAGCGACGGTCGACTGGAAAGTCACACCGGTCGACTATCGACATGCAGACTGCAGATTTTGTTTGTGCATATTTCAACCGATACGCAGTTTTACTTTATGAAAACGATTTTACAAAAAGCATATTTCTGATTTGATCAAATACAACTTATAAGATATATAATAGTCCATAAAACTAATTCAAAACTACTTAAATTTATAAAAATAGCGATTTGTTAATTTCTTTCAATCAAACATGAATTGTGCATATAATCAAAAATAGAGTTTCTAAAAAAATTAATTATTCATTGAAATAGCTTTGTGTTCAAATCCAAACCATATCAATACCAAAATCTCAAAAAGATCCCCAATTTAGTTGTATTCATCAAACTCAATCCAATTCTCAAGACATGATCTCCTAATTCATCAGTCCTTATCAACATTTCCTCAATCTCAATCATCATTATTAACGCATGAACCTGAACAAATCTAACATTACTATAATCGAGATGTGTTCATCCAAACTCAATGATAATAACAACTCACATCATCCACATGCAAATCTGTCCATAGATAATTAGGGTTCATAAAAGATCAATTTTTAAGTCATCAATCCATCCAATCCATCCAATCCATCCAATCCATCATGTACATATTCATACTCAAACCCCAACATGCTTTCTAGTAGATGAAATACCATATACAACATTACCAGAATAAAACGAAACAAATAATATTACTCACATACAACATGTACAAAATAAAATGAAACACAACAAGTCACTCACTTCAAATGAAGAAATCTAATAAGAAAAGCCTTTCTTTTGCGAAATCCAAGATCTCCTCCTTAAATCTCCAAGAAATAATAAAACCTTTGTGTTGTGCATCGAAATAAGGCTGCACTTCACTCTTTTAAATAGACCGGAATAGGAGAATTAGGGTTTTTGAACACATTTGCAAAATAACCATTTTAAAGTATAACTTTACAAAAATAGATCCCTATACTTGAAAACTTGATAAAACCAATTCAATTGAGATTTAAAAACAAAATAAACACATTATTTTCCAGCCGACACTGTTTGAAAAGTCCAAAAAATAGTTTTGCACTTTCATCCTTCAAAATGACAATTTTGCAAAAAGATCATTCTTATTCGTAATATTTGCAAATTGGCCTAATAAATATCAGAAAAATCTAGAAAAATTACTAATAAATTACAAATAATAAATAATGATTTTTCCACAAAAATAATTTTCCCTTTTGAACTTCCCTAGAAGATATTTGCACGTATTTTGCACGTGTAAAAAGATAAATCTTCAGAAAAATATTTATTAAGTCTTCAAAAATTATTTTAATTCATTTATAAGTCTTTAAAATTATATTTAAAAATACGGGATACTACATCACTGCCTCCTTAGAAGAAATCTGTTCTCAGAACTATTGCTAATGGGGTCCAAAATAAGAATAAACAAAGAAATTGGAATTTCATAAATGAGCCATTATTCAGAACATTCACATAGAAGGACGTAATCAAATAAAAGAAATACAACTCGATCCAATAGTACAATCATCCAAAGAAATACCATCACATAAATAAGATACAATCATACAAAAAGCTTAGGAAAATTCTTCTGGATGCGATCCTCTGGCTCCCAAGTAGCCTCCTCGAACTGCTGATTCCTCCACAACACCTTGACCATAGGTATCACTTTACTCCTAAAAACTTTCTCCCTACGGTCAACGATCTCCACAGGATGTTCCTTGTAATTTAAGTTCACCTGTAGACCTTCAGGAACCTCTACCAACTGATGATTCTGATCTGGCATATACTTCCTTAACAATGACACATTGAACACATCATGCACTTATGTCAACTCCTCTGGAAGCTCCAACCTATATGCTGTCTTGCCAAACCGCTACACGATCCTGTATGGCCCAATATACCTTGGTGCCAACTTGCCTCACTTACCAAACCTGATCACTCCTTTTGTCGGAGACACCTTGAGGAAAACTACATCCCCAACCTCAAACTCCAAGTCCCTTCGTCGAGTATCAGCGCAACTCTTCTGCCGACTCTGAGCCTCAACCAACCTCTTGCGAATCATCTCAATTTACTTTGACGTCTGCTGCACGATCTCAGGACCAAACATTTGCCTCTCGCCAACCTCGTACCAACAAACAGGTATCCTGCACCTCCACCCATATAAAGCCTCATACGGCGCCATCCCGATACTCACATGGTAACTGTTGTTATAAGCAAACTCAACCAATACCAAGTATCTCTCCCAACTACCACCGAAATCTATAACACAAGCCCTCAGCATATCTTCTAGCACTCGATTCACCCTCTCAGTCTGACCATCGGTCTGTGGATGAAAAGCGGTACTGAAATTAGTTATGGTGCCCAAAGCTGCTTGTAGGCTCTTTTAAAACCTTGAAGTGAACCTTGCATCCCTGTCGAAAACAATCGACACAGGAACTCCATGAAGCCTCACAATCTCACCAATGTACAACTCAGCCAATTTCTCCAACGACCAAGTAATCTTTATGGCCAGAATGTGAGCCGACTTAGTCAAACGGTCCACAATAACCCAAATCGAGTCATTGCCCTTTGAACTCCTCGGCAAACCCGTGATGAAATCGATACTGATATTCTCCCATTTCCACTCCGGAATGAGCAACGGCTGCAACAAACCTCCAGGTCTCTGATTTTCTGCTTTGATCTGCTGATAAGTCAGACATCTTACCACGAAATCTGCCACATCCCTCTTTATACCCGACCACCAAAAGTGCTGTTTGATGTCCTTGTACATCTTTGTGCCTCCAAGATGTACTGACAACAAGGTACTGTGTGCTTCCTGCAAGATACCCCCTCTCGAATCTGCATTATCCTGAACACACAACCTCTCACCCATCCATAGAACTCCATCTTAGACACGAAACTCTGATAGCTTGCCTTCTAAAACCTGTTGTAACATCTTCTGAATCTCTGAATTTGATTTCTGACTTTCTCCAATCCTCTCTCTCAAGGAAGGCTGCAGACTTAACTGAGCCAAAGATGCCCCCAAACCCTGCAGCACTATCTCGATACATAACTGATCAATCTCTGCTACCAAGTCGCTTCGAGTAGTGATCAAACTTGATAAACTACTCTTCCTGCTAAGTCCATCAACTACCACATTCGCCTTGCCCGGGTGATACTTGATCTCAGGATGAATATCTTCCAACACTTCCAACCATCTTCTCTACTGAAGATTTAGATCCTTCTGTTGATAAATGTACTTTAGAATCTTGTGGTCAGTGTACATGTTGACCTTCTCACCAAAAACATAATGCCTCCACTACTTTAAGGCAAAGATAATAGCTGCTAGCTCCAAATCATGCGTCAGATAATTCTTCTCATGCGGACGCAATTGTCTCGACCCGTAAGCAATAACCTTATCTTCTTACATCAAGACACAACCCAAACCTCTGAGAGATGCATCATTAAAGATATCATCATCCTTCCCAGCTTGTGGCAAAGCTAAGATAGGTGTAGTAGTCAACCTCTCCTTTAACTCAAGGAAACTCGCTTCACACTTATCAGTCCATGAAAATGCCACATTCTTCCGGGTCAAACCTATCAAAGGAACTGCAATCTGAGAATAGCCCTGAATGAATCTCTTGTAGTAACCAGCCAAACCCAAGAAACTCCTGACTTTCTTCACAGACGTTGGCCTGGGCCAATCCTTTACTGCCTCAACCTTCTGAGGATCAGTGGCCATTCCCTCCTTAGAAAAAATATGACCAAGGAAAGCTACCTCAAACTTCCAAAACTCATACTTCGATAACTTGGCATACAAGCTATGCTCCTGTAATTTCTGTAATACCGCTGTCAAGTGCATAGAATGCTCCTCCTCCGACTTTGAATACACCAAAATATCGTCGATGAAGACCACTACGAAGGAGTCAATAAATGGCCTCAAAACCCGGTTCATCATATCCATGAACACTACTGGCGCATTCGTCAACCCAAATGGCATCACCAAAAACTCATAGAGCCCATGATGAGTCTTGAAAGCTGTCTTACTCACATCTTCCTCCTTGAATCGAACCTGATGATACCCTGATCTCAAATCAATCTTCAAAACACAGCTGCTCCCTGAAGCCTGTCGAACAAATCATCAATCTGCAGAATTGGATACTTATTCTGAATAGTCACCCTATTCAACTCCCGGTAGTCAATGCACATCCTCATTAACCCATCTTTCATCCTTCTAATCCAACACTGGCGCACCCCACGGTGAGGAACTCGGCCTAACAAGTCCCTTGCTCAGCAGATCCTCAATCTGCTTCTTCACTTCGTCTTGCTCTACAGGTGCCATCCTGTACGGAGCCTTAGAAATCGGAGCACTCCCCGGTTGAACATTAAGGCAAAACTCCACATCTCTCTGCAACGGTAATCCTGGCAAATCTTCCAAGAACACCTTAGGAAAATCTCTGACAACTGGAATACCTTTGACTTCATCTGGAATCGCCATCTTGGATACCAATGCAGCCACCTTCGGAACCTTCTTCTTTCCTTGGAAAGTCACTGCGGGACCACCTGGTGCTTTCACTAACACCTCTTTCTGCTTGCATTCAATTGTGGCATCATAAATTGCCATCCAATCAATACCCACAATCACATCCACTCCTAAGACTTGCAGCTCAGTCAGATCAATGCCGAACAATTTCCCGCCAATCTCGATATCACAGCCTTCGTAATATCGATTAGCAATCAATTCTTCACCAGACGGTGTTGCCACCGACAAAACCTTGCCTGGAAACAACTTTGGCTCCACACCTAAGACCTTTGTAAAATTGGGCGACACACAAGTATGCGAAGAACCAGTATCAAATAAAATCTTTGCCTTAATTTCATTAACCAAAACAATTCCTGTTACATGAAGAATGATACTCAATCTCCAATTATTCTCAAATAAAAGTTTTACTTATTACATTGATTTAAAAAAAATAAAATCAAAACTCTTGCATATCCTGGATCACATCTTCCGAGTTACTTGCATCCTCCTTAGTTAATGCGAACACTCGTCCTCGCCTCTAGAATTTACCTCCACCTGGACCATCCTTCCTCAATTGTGGACAATGCGGCTTAGAATGTCCGACCTGCCCACACTGGAAACAAGTCTGTTTTGCCAACTTAGGACACACCGACCTGTAATGACTTGTCTCCTTGCAGTAGTAACAAGTCACTTCCTGAGTTGCGGGTGCCTTATGCACTGGACCACTGAACTTGACTTACTTCACTGAGAATCCCTTCCCACTCTGACCTGATGCTGGCCTCTTGTTCTTGTTTCAGGTCTCTTGCTTCTTTTGGAACTGGTCCATGTCTTTTCTCTGTCATAGCTGCTCTCCTGACCAGCTTATCGAACCTCCTTATGCGCAAAGGAATCATTCTCGACCTCAAGTTTGGCCTCAAGCCCTGCTCAAACTTCTTGGCCTTCTTCGCCTCATCAACTATCAGCTCCGGTGCATACCTCGACAGCTGAGCAAACTTAGTCTCATACTCTCGCACGGTCATGCTGCCTTGCTGTAGATTCAAGAACCCTGTTGCCTTCTTCTCCTGAATATCCAGGGGAAAGAAATGATCCATGAATTCTTCCAGAAAATCCTTCCAAGTCATTTTGCTGGTCCCCCAAAGTCCTCTTTACCGTTTGCCACAAACACCAGCGTCCTTTTCCAACTGCATAGTGGCCAACTTCACCCTATTGGCTTCCGGAGTTTCCAAGACTTCGAAGATTGTCTCCATCCTTCTAATCCAATAATCAGTCTTATTTGGGTCAGACTGCCCCTCAAACACGAGCGGCCTCATTCTCTTGAAGGACTCAATCTGCTTGATAGGATCAGCGTTAACAAACCCTAGTTCAGCCCCATGATTCTGATTCTGGTTCTGATTCTGTGCCAAATTAGCTGCCATCAGTGCATTCAAAGTCTGATACACCCTGGCAAATTCGGCCTCGAGATCAACTCCCGTTCCTTGGGAACTTCCAGCCCCATCACCATTGTTACCATTTCTGGTTCTAGGTCCAACTAGTCTGAATACTGCAAAATGAGAAAAAAGTTAGAGCACCACAACACGATTCATATTCACATCAATACCCTCTGGTAAAACTGCAACCAAACCCCAAAAGTAAAAACATCATGTTTCAGTTCTATGTGATACTCACTCTCTAATGTCCACACCTAGGTACTCACGCTCTAGTATCCACGCCTAGGTTATTTTTATACCATGTTCATTATTACTATTGAAGCATGCTCTGATACCAAATCTGTAGCGTCCTGAATTTTCAATAAGATATCTTAGAAATATGTGGCCCAATTCCCAATATCAACTTCAAATGTAATATTAAACACAGTCGAACACCAATAAAAATTTTCAGCTTTCATTACATTAATCTATACATAGCACAGCGGAATACAATACACCTTAAATTACAGGGGTTATAAAATATGAGGCTAGAGATAACCTTTACCCCCAAAACTAAAGGGGTCAGCCATAATGGTGTGAGTGACATAAAAATAAACAATGAACAACATATGTAAAGCATAGATTCATAAACGACAAGTAATAAACAAGAATACGTAAAATATGACATAGCAAGGAAACATGAAAACGTCGGGTGAAACTAGACTAAGTGTCAAGTGTAGAAAACAGGAAAACACATGCATGAAATCAAGTCAAGAAAACACAATTCTATATGCTGACTCTCTAATGCGTACTTATTGAAGTCTATGCATCCCACTCTACATAGGTCCAGTGCAAGCCCTTAACGTCTTTACATTGTAGGGTTTAATCTCCCACTATGCAACTAATCCTAACACGATGACTACTATGAGATAAAGATAAACTGTAAGTATCATCCCAGGCCCCGATAATTCTGGAGGTCAATCGCTATCCACAGATAATTGCAGAGACTATTTCACTCACATCTGGGAATCTTCGAGAATACCCCACACCGCAAGCGATGGCACCTCATCACACAAATACCACATGTACGTCGCCTCGATCTCGATAATTTCAGAGATCAATCCCACACCACAGGTAATTTCGGAGACTATTTCACTCACACCTGGATAATTCTGAGGATTATCTCACACCGCAAGCCATACCGAGGTCTATAATCCATATTCTCGTTTATCATATCACCACTAGTGCTTGTCCTTATCATTTTGGTTATTTAATTACTTTACGAATCTCCTAGAGTTGGTGTACCTTACCGGACTTAACTCAACAACTGATCAACTAAAATGCCTCAACAGACCCAAACGTAAATATCCCAACTACCGGTATACTAGGGTCACACACACACCCTCTAGAGACTCGCACCTAAATATCCAAACAAAACTTCCAATATAAATTGCTCAGTTAACCCACTTGAAAACATATGTTCAGTAGAAGATAAGGTATAGAATAGTAATAGTAAGTTATAGATTAAAACAATTAGATAATAAATCAAAAAGAACATTCAAAAATATAAAAATACATTAGTATCAGTCAATTGTAGACAAGCGCAAGTCGACTGTCCAGAAAGAAATTTCAATAGCTTTAAGAAAATAATTCTAAGTATAACAGTCGACTGTAAAGGTTATAGGTCGACTGTCCAAAATGAAATATCCCATAATCTTTAAGAAATAACTAAGTATAGCAGTCGACTGTAAAAGGTCATAGGTCGACTGTCCAGAGAAAAATTCAATTCTTAGGGTGACATCAAAATAGAGCAGACTCAGTCGACTGTAAAGATGGGTCTGTCGATTGTTTCGCAAGATAATTTAAAACTTCAAGAAAATTACAACAGCCAGGCAGCGACGGTCGACTGGAAAGTCACACCGGTCGACTGTCAACCTGCAGATTGTAGATTTTGGTTGTGCATATTTCAACCGATACGCAGTTTTACTTTATGAAAACGATTCTACAAAAAGCATATTTCTGATTTGATCAAATACAACTTATACGATATATAATAATCCATAAAACTAATTCAAAACTACTTAAATTTATAAAAATAGTGATTTGTTAATTTCTTTCAATCAAACATGAATTGTGCATATAATCAAAAATAAAGTTTCTAAAAAAATTAATTATTCATTGAAATACCTTCGTATTCAGATCCAAACCATATCAATACCAAAATCTCAAAAAGATCCCCAATTTAGTTGTATTCATCAAACTCAATCCAATTTATCTCAAATTCAATTCTCAAAACATGATCTCCTAATTCATCAGTCCTTCTCAACATTTCCTCAATCTCATTCACCATTATTAACTCATGAACCTGAACAAATCTAACATTACTATAATCGATATGTGTTCATCCAAACTCAATGATAATAACAACTCACATCATCCACATGCAAATCTATCAATAGATAATTAGGATTCATAAAAGATCAATTTTTATGTCATCAATCCATCCAGTCCATCCAATCCATCATGTACATATTCATACTCAAACCCTAACATGCTTTCTAGTAGATGAAATACCATAAACAACATTACCAGAATAAAACGAAACAAATTATATTACTCACATACAACATGCACAAAATAAAATAAAACACAACAAGTCACTCACCTCCAATGAAGAAATCTAATAAGAAAATCCTTTTTTTTGCGAAATCCAAGATCCCTTCCTTAAATCTCCAAGAAATAATAAAACCTTTGTGTTGTGCAGCGAAAGATGGCTGCACTTCACTCTTTTAAATAGGCCGGAGTAGGAGAATTAGGGTTTTTGAATCTATTTGCAAAATAACACTTTTAAAGTATAACTTTACATAAATAGATCCATATACTTGAAAACTTGATAAAACCAATTAAATTGAGATTTAAAAACAAAATAAACACTTTATTTCCCAGCCGGCACTGTTTGAAAAGTCCAGAAAATAGTTTTGCACTTTCATCCTTCAAAATGACAATTTTGCAAAAAAAATCATTCTTTTTCGTAATCTTTGCAAATTGGCCTAATAAATATCAGAAAAATCTAGACAAATTACAAATAAATTCCAAATAATAAATAATGATTTTTTCACGAAAAAATTTTGCCTTTTGAACTTCCCTAGAAGATATTTGCATGTGTTTTGCACGTGTAAAAAGATAAATTTTCAGAAAAATATTTATTAAATCTTCAAAAATTATTTTAATTCATTTATAGGTCTTTAAAATTATATTTAAAAATACGAGATACTACATATATATGAAGATACACTACAGACCCATCAGTCATCACCCATTTCCTATTATATACATATATATATATAAATCTTCAAAAATTATTTTAATTCATTTATAGGTCTTTAAAATTATATTTAAAAATACGGGATACTACATATATATGAAGATACACTACAGACCCATCAGTCATCACCCATTTCCTATTATATACATACATATATATATATATATATATATATATATATATATATATATATATATATATATGAAGATAGATCGAAGAGATGTAGAGTTATATTTAAACGTGCGTTGCATGGTTTGGAATATGGACAAATTACGCTAAGGGATATGGACAAATTACGCTAAGGCTTTCTGTCATTATAGTAGTAGTGATTTGACACATCTCTGTTCTCTTTCATCTCAAATAAATTAAGTTTCCTTCTTCATTTGAAACACTTGAAATTACATATAACACTATTTTTTCCATACTCCCTAATCACTGTAGGTGGTTACCAAATTTGACATGAATTAAAAATTTTCATTTTTGAATCTGTCAAACTCTTAGCAAGTAGATGCTGAGCTCAGTCCCAGTCCCAGAGTGACCATCTGGTCTGATCATGTAAAATGCCTCCGAATCAGTAGACCCCACCACCCTCTCAAACCTTGCCCTCACATACATCATCTCCCCTTCTAATCCATCCCCCTTAGCCGCCGGTAAAATTCCGGCACCAACCGACACAGGCCCAACCGCCCTCAAAACCTCCAACTCGTGTGTCCCACACTCCCTCCTCACCCCAGCCCCGCACTCCATCCCGTTGCAGTACCCCTTCCACATTGTCTCCTCCACCAGCTTCTTGTTCTTCTTGTTCACCAATTGATCCACCGGTTTCCGGTCACACTTGAGCGCGACTCTGACGACCCCGGAAGCCATTTCTTTGATGAGAGTCGTAGTGGGCATTGCCAGCTCGATGAGCAGTATAGGTTTAGAAGGACTCAGCTGGAACGCAAAGTGCACGTTGCCCCTCCTATGGCCGAAGAGAGTGCCGGTCACAACTGAGCTTGACGGGTTGTTTCCGGTCACTGCCGATGAAAGAATAGATTTGAATTTAGTGGGTATAGTATGAGAATCCTTGTTCTGAATTGGATTCTTCTTCTTTTTAACAATGAAAATTTGTTCTTGGTTTTCTGCATCTAGGGTTGCATGGCATTTGAAGTGGAGTTTCATTGTTATCACTACTTGAGATAGGAAAAAGATTGAGAAAGCAACGGGAGATAATAAGATTTGCGAGATTTTGTGGTTCTTTATTGTTAGGGTTTAGCCTCTTTATATACTGGTTCGATGTACTCAATTGTTTTTTTTTTTTTTTAAATTCAAAACGTTGGTATGTTCGACGTCCACGTGGGCCGGCTGTGGTCTGAGAACCACTAGTCCGGCCTACCCTAAATATTTAACAAGGGTAATGATCTAATGCAAATACTAATTTATTCATGAATCTCAACTAATCAGCAGAAGTAAAAAATTAGCCGTTCACTAAATAAATTATAATTTTAGGGAGGTGCCTATAACAGTTGACAAATTAAACAAAAAAATTGCTGACATTATCAAGAAGAAGGAAAAAGATTTGAAAATCAAATCCAGAACAGAGGATAAGGGGAGGTGCATGGCTGCAAGGATAGAGAAGAAAGAAATAATATACATTATGAATTCTCCAACTTCAAATATCTCCATCGTTTATACACGTGGAGCTTGTTGACGAAGAGGGTTAGCTTGATGGCTTGATATCGCTGCTCTCCCTCTTAAGTTCGGTAACATGGTGGAAGAACTCGGTGTTTCTCACGACAAGTTCTGATCTATGATGTAGTTTTGTGTAGTTTTTCACAGATTGTGAGTTTTTTAAGGAAACTATTAAAGACCGTAAAAAGTGGTTTGAGCTTCTGAGAATGAATCTGGATCGTTAAAATAGCACCTGGATCAGAATCTGACGTTACTGATGCAGCCGATGAACCTACAAAAAAGCGTGAAACATCGGGGTTGGCCCCGTCGACAGACCCTCCAACGCTCAAGTCAGAAACAGAGAGAGGAAGAGAGTTTGAGAGCAAAAAATGTTGATTACATTCTGACTGAGGGATGGGGGAAGGGTATTTATAGGCCTGTGAATCGGTTAGAAGAATGATATATATCTGAAATCTTCTGCACATCCCCCCATAGAATCGATTACTCTCCTGTTGGGGATAAGAGAATTGTTTTACAGTCCTGTTGGGCTGGATATCTCTCCTAATGGGCCTAGTCACTTTTGATGGGTTTGAATGCGGCTCATGACTTGTTAGAAGTCTGGGAAAGTCTGAACATGCTAAGGAGACTTATTATTGTTAATCTGCTCGTAGAAACTTTAAGGGGACGTTTGGTAGGGGGATTATTTTTTGTTTCCTTGGAATCTTAACTTGAGAATTTAGTTTCCCATGTTTGGTATGTTAATTTTTAAATTCAGATTTCCAAAAAACCAAGATTCCTAGAAAAAAAATTTGCCACAATTCCCACAATTTTTTTTTTTTGGGTGGGTGGGTGGGTGGGGGATTCTTAGATTTCCAAGTTCTTGAAAAAATATTACTTCTTTGAAAACACAATTATGCTCCAAAAAAATCCCTCTCTCTTCCTATCTCTTCCTCTCTTTCTCCACCAAAAATCCATTCCCCTACCCCCAAATAATCTAGAGCGTCAATCAGCTGCTGGAAGTACTTTCTCGCATCTCTTTCGTCCAACTTTATAAGATAAGACTAGGGCAAGAAAATGGTGTATTTCTTTTTTTAGTACGAACTCCTCACCATTCATTAAAGATCCAAAAATAAATAAAGCAAATGATCCTGGAAAGGATTAGTTCTCCTCACCTAAGGAAACTCCAATCGAGAAAAGATGATAGATTTTTTGTAGACAAAGTAGAGTCTGTCTATCATAGACATAAATAAAGCAAACGATCCTAATCTTTACAAATTATAATAACAGAGAGCACTGCAAATTCTTTTTGCTATTAGTTTATTGAATAGTGAGATGTATATATATATCAGAGAGGCTTTTAGGATGATAGTTTGACCAGACAGTCAACGGATGATATTATGAAAATATTAAACTTTCATAATAAATAGTTGCTTAACCTTTAGCCAAATTCATGTGCTAGAGTAATGTCAAATTTAATTTGGCCTAATAGTAATTAAAACATATTTCTTTATTTATTAGAAAAAATGTAGAATAATATATTTAAATACAAGTATGAGAGAATATTTTGGATAATAAGATTAACATTCTCAGGAAATATGTAGCTCAACCAAACATAGGAAATTAAGTTTCCAACTAATATTTTCAGAGATGTTTAAGACATACCAAACATGCTTTATGATTCATAGGAATCATAAATCCTAGAAAACATAAATCACAGGGAACAAAAAAAAATCCTTATACCAAACGCCTCCTAAGGTCTGTACTGAAATCGTACTTTCTTGATTTGCTGTAACTTTTACCATTATCAGATAGATAA